>JAWWQZ010000300.1:0-600000 GCA_033815515.1 Cryptocheilus praepositus | reverse complement strand
GATTGCGACGCGAGTTCAGTTTATGTGCAGTCTTAGTTACAGTCTTAGTTGAGTTATACTTGAGTAATACATCAGAGTTTTAAGTTGTCGTGCAGTTTAAGTTGAGTTGTCAGTCAGTCAAGTTGAAAGTGTAGTTCAGTCCAGTATAGATACGTTTTCTTGCCGTTTACCGAATAGAAGTCGGATTGCCATAGTTTTACTTTCATTTTGTATTTACATGTATATATTAGTGCTTCTATTTATCTTTAATAAATTATTCTACTCAATATAATTCCGCATCACACTTCGACATCACCTAACATCTTATATCCCTACACGTTTGTCACAATATTATCATTCGTCTCTTTACATCTTCCTTCCTAACCAATCACTCCCATCCCTGACAACTGACTTGCCTGTCGCTTCTTGCATTATATTTACGTATACATGTTTGTCACGATTCTGCAATTACTACCCTGCACTTCTAATTCGTCTCTCTGTATCTTCTCCCATAACCAACCACTTCTATCTTCAGGAACCGACCGCATAAACAGTCATTAACAAAACATCTTCATTGTCGCAACTGCCTCGCAGCGCCCGCCGAAAATTAATTTGCGACAAGACGGCTACGTGTTCGACAACCGAAGCATCGCACGCACGCTCTCCTTCACGCATCTTAACGTGTTCATCATGCGTGCCGCGGCTAAGATTCCCGTGGGAGCCGCGAGCCCTGTCTGTAAATGTACTCTTTCATCGGATTCAACGGCAAGATGCCTGAGGTCCGTCAATTTCTCAAAAAGCACGCCCGACAATGCTCTGGCGCCATTCGACGCGTATTTCAATGACCATCGACGTAATTTCGACCATCCTGTCGCCGTCCTCTGTTCTTCCCGTTCGGCAGCGTTTCTCTCCGTCGCTCATCGCTCTGCGCGCTTTGTCGTGCGGTCGATTTCCGTCTTTCACGTGTTGCGCCTTCAATCCGCACTCGTCTTCTGCGCGTCGTTTTTCCATGGCACACGAGCTGGCCAGTCCCATTGAAAACGGCCGGGCGGCAGCGGATTTGTAAGGGGAGGAAATCTGTTTAGCGCGCCGGCCGCAGGGCGCTGCATTTCGCACGCACGAATAGCAGTAATTTGCTGATCAACGCTGGCTGCGCCACGAGTGGGGTGGCGCGGACAATGGATAGGTGATGAAGAAAAGGCTGAGACGGAGAAGCAGATTCGTTTGGCTCGTTGCTGGGCGTCGCTTTCAGGATGTTTCGCGGGCTTCTGCCCGAGACTTTCGGTCGGATAGGAGAGACAGCAGGACCTTTTTACGGTTGCGCAACGAAAAATATCGAATGTAACGCTATGAACAATATATATGATATGATGATATGATACAGTAAAACCTGATTTTGTGCGGACCTTTTTTATGCAATTTTGTTTTTGTGCGATTGGTTTTGTGCGATTTACTTTTATGCGTTATATGAATCTTAGCGGCGTTAGCACCAGTTTAACGTCAAAATATACATGAAAATGGACGAAATATATGAATGTGTTTTTTGTTGACCGGTCACGAGTTAACTCGTGTTTTCATGGCCAAACGTTGCTGACCGGTCACGAGTTAACTCGTGTTTGCACTTGCGTCGGCTATTTTAATTTTTTAAACGCAGGGCAATATAGAATATAGCAAAATTTTGTTTATTGTGTTCAATCGCGTCTCCTTTATTATAAAAAAAAGTATACTTTTCTTAGTACTGAGGCTTTTATTACAATTCTAGTATTAGAAAATGTCAAGAACGACGGAACGTGACGATGAAGCATTTTCCAATAAATTATACGTGAATGCTTTATACAGTTGCCCGAGTGATTTTTAAATAAGTTGTAGTCATTTGGAAAATGATTATTGAAAATGAAATAACAAGGGCATAATCATCCTGTTTTTGGAAAGCGCAACGGAATAAAATATATGTGGAAAAATCTCTTGTCTACATCTACGCATAAATGATTGCTGTACAGTTAATCATACGAAAAAATATTAAAATTTACATAAAATTTATGTCCAATGTTCAATTTGAATTCATTATGCACGAACAATCTTTATTGAAAGTTATTTACATCGTTTCACATTCATGTTCAATTACGAAATAATAGCCGGTGACTTGAGACAGCTTTTACCGAAAATTGCCGGTCAACAATCTGTTAATCGAAACGTTACCGAAAACACGTCAACGTTATTATCTGAAATTAGTGCGCTTGCACATAACATCGGCGGAGGCTTTGATTCTTTCGGCGATAATGACCTGGACGAGATGATTGAGGACCAAACTGTCGATGATAGTGACATTATCAATAGTTTGATAGATTATGAAAATGGACAAGAAGAACCGGAATCTATTACAGCAGATAAAATATATGCAGGGATTCAAATTTTGAAAAAATTGGAAACGCATTTTCTTAAAGTAGATACCAAAGCAGAAAGACGCTTAAAATTCGAAAAAGAGCTGAGATCATGCATGTCTCACTATCGTTATGTTTACAAGCAATTGACCAGTCGACCATCGTCACAAAAACTGATCACTGAGTTTATGGTACCAAAAAACAAATCAATTGAAATCCTATCTTCAAGCGACGAAAGCGATTTTTAACCAATTCATCACAAGAAGATGCGCGTTTTGGATTACGACGGGTAGCAGCAAACTATTTAATGTACAATTTGAAAACTTCTCCATGTATATGTACAATGAAGAATTAAATATTTTTACAATTTCTTTAGGTCTAATTTAATTATTTAATTTAATTGAAAGCATTCTCTCATCTACTTCATAGATCATTGATGTATTTTTTAAGTCTGACTTTTTTTATCCACCGCATAAAAAAATTTAGGTAGTATATCGTACAAAATTGTTTATTATATGCAAGAATTTATAAAATTTTCGAATATTTTTTTGTACGATTTCTTTTATGCGGTCCCTATCCACCGCACAAAAACAGGTTTTACTGTACTCTTATCGTCCCTCTCTTATTTTATCTCATCCTTGTCTACTTTATTTTCTATTGCAGCTCTATTCTATTTATTAGCACACTACATATATTACGAATATGTATTCCTTCTCTCGTCTTCCCAACCTGTTTTCACCCCGTTTCTACCAACGCCTCCTTTCTTGATCAATTCTCATCCACCTCTTGCCCTTTCACACCCGTTTTTACTTTATCTGTTGCAGCTCTATTCCATTTCTAGGAGCACTATATACATTATGATTATTTATTTATTTATTCTCGCGTATCCTCAACTTATTTCTGTCCCCCTCTTCTACCAACGCCTCCTTCCTCGATCAATTCTCATCCCCCTCTTTCCCTCCTCGTCCAAGCTTATCTTACCTATCTATTACAACTATTTTCTATTGATTAGTGTACTGTATATATTACGATTATTCATTTCTTCCCAGGTCTCCTCAGATTATTTCCGTCCCCCTCTTCCATTAACGCCTCCTTCTTCAATCAATTCTCACCCTCCCCCCATCAATTTTTACTTTATCATTCTCTCTGTTCCATTTACTTCAACTTCGAACATCCATTCTGATCTTCTCACTCATTTCTTCGTCTTACTCTCTCTTACCCACTTCGCTCACGAATACCCATTCTGTTAGTCTTTTCTCTTATTTCTCCACCTTGTTCCCTTCTCTCTCGCCCATATTTCGTCTTCGCCGTTGCACTCTGCTCTTTCCTCTCGTTCCAACCACATTATGCTCCTCGCTCTTGCTCAGTTCGCCTTCGAACACCCATTCTGATCGTTTTCCGTTCTCTCGTTCCTTCCATCTTGCGTTCCTCTCGCTTCCTCCTTCAGCGCCTTCAAGGATCCATTCTGATCGCTCAGGCTCCTCACTCGCCTCGCAATTTCGAGGGTGAATGAAGAGTCGCGGACATGAATGGAGGCCTCAGTGGCGTGTCCGGAAACACGAGAGGCCCCGTCGTTCCTTGTCGTTCAACGTCGTCGACGTGTAGCGTAGTGCAGCAATTACTCGCTCGAAAAGCAGCGTCGACACGCGACCAGGCATCGACGTCCATAGCAATCAATTCCACACTTCAGTATGCTGACTTCGACTTCATTGCGTTGCGGACAAAAGCGCGTCGCGAACGAAAACATCCAGGACAGAAGTGCGAAAGACGTACTTTGAGAAATTCAGGACATTGTTGATGGGTCAATCGTAGTTTAACACTTTGACTGCCATGATGGTCATCGGTGACCGATGCAAGAGATTTTACTGAAGATCCAAAATATTCGCAATGGGTAGCAATAATTATTTTATAAATGCAGTTGTTGTTAGAATACTAGGTTGTTCAATAAGTTTTGTTTTGTTTTGTTGAGGGCGTTGCTACTAGTCCAAATTTGTTTTTGTTTTGTTGGTTCACTCTTCTTATCAACGTATGTGAAGGTTCATTTCAATCAGTCAATTCATTCTTTGTTTACAAGCCATTTAGTGTCGCCGTGTCACAGTATTTTCGACAATGGAAAAAATTGAATATCGTGCAGTGATAAAATTCTTATTTTTGGAAGGTGTAGCACCAAAAGAAATTCACGAACGAATGTTAAGAGTGTATAATGAAGTTCACCGTCAATTAGAACAGTAGAAAGATGGGTTGCTGAATTTAAACGTGGTCGTACAAGCCTTGAAGACGATCCACGTGAAGGACGTCCAAAAACCGCATCAACACCAGAAATCGTAGCCAAAGTACAGGATATGGTTTTGGAAGATCGTCGATTGACTGAGAGGGATTTAGTAGAGGCTCTACACATCTCATTAGGCAGTGTGAGTCATATTTTAAATGAAATTTTGAGTTTTAAAAAGCTGTGTGCACAATGGGTGCCGCATTCGCTAACAATTGAACAAAAACACATTCGAATGCGACTTTCTCAACAACATTTGGAGCGTTTTAAAAAGGATAAAGTGGATTTTGTGCGTCGATTTATCACTATGGATGAGACTTGGGTCTATCACCATGATCCTAAATCAAAACAAGAGGCTAAAGAGTGGTGTGAACCTGGTTGTTCGGCTTCGAAACGAGTTCGTGTCCAGAAATCGGCCAAGAAGATTCTGGCATCAGTTTTTTGGCATGCAAAAGGAATTTTATTTGTGGATTACTTGTAAACTGGTAAAACAATTAATTCTGAATATTATTGCAACCTTTTGGACCAGTTGAAGGAAAAAATTCGTGAAAAAAGACCCGGTTTGCAGAAGAAAAAATCCTTTTTCATCAGGACAACGCACCGTGTCACAAGAGCATTTTGACAATGGCTAAAATCCATGAATTAAAGTTCGAATTGTTGGAGCATCCGCTGTATTCACCAGATTTGACCCCCAGCGACTTCCATTTGTTTCCAGAACTGAAAAAATGTATGCGTGGCACGCGTTTTTCGTCAAATCAAGAGGTCATAACGGCTGTTGAAGCGTATTTTGCAGACCTTCCGGAATCTCACTTCAGGGATGGGATCCACAGATTGGAGGATCGTTGGAGCAAGTGCATTAATGTTCAGGGAGATTATACTGAATAATAAAGTGTATTTTGAACCATAACATTGTGTTTTTCTTATCGAACGACAAAACTTATTGAACAACCTGGTATCTGCGCGAGGTGGGTTAGATGCGAGGCCTATAACTTTCCCAATTTTTCGAATTTATCGCTGCAAATTTAAGGACATAATCTCGAGAGTATATACTTTCGAATAAGGCAATAAAAAAAAATCGATTTTTTCGACCCGAGAAAGTAGAATGTCCCCTTAACAGATTTTTCACTTAGTCGTATCTTTAGTGTGATATTCCAACATAACGGATCGTCACTAAAAGTTTCGCGTGTCGCGCTGCTTTCTCGTTACCAGCGAAGAGGAAAGCACGCTGATGGAGCGAAGAGGTCGGTTGAATCGAAAACCTTTCATTCAATAGCGCAGTCGTTTCCAGGAATCACTTCCGCGTACAGTGAGTAGAGGTCTACAATCTTGCGCTCCCGAACTCTCCATCCGGGTAGGTTTAAAGCAGTACTCAAATTCCTCGTACCGAGACTAGGGGAGGACCCAAGATGCCCTTTCATTAGGATTCGAACCGACGACGCTCTCTCGCGTAGGTGGCCTCCCAACTGTTGCGGACATTACCGTATTTCTGTACAGGCAGGGTACGCAAGAGGAAATCGTTTGGATGGTGTACAATAGTAATACAGGAGGTTTTGCGTCTAGCTAACCTTAACCCGACACTTACGAATTTTCAAATGTTACTTTTTGAGGCAGGGGACAAATAAATGTATTTATGTAAATATGTGAAAAACATGAAAAACGAGCTTGAAAATGAGGTCAAATATGAAAACTCTTCCGATCGATTTGTTCTTGAACCAAATGAAAAGGAGTACGAAAAGACTCTGAAAAGTCGCAGCCGCACTGAAAAATTTTAATTAGTTTCCGAGATATGAGTAAAAATAAATTTAAAAATCGGGAAAAACGGCAGAAGAAAACGCGTTTCTTTACCATCACCAACGCAAAGCGTATCATTCAACTTGTCTCATAATGTGGAACGAAAGAGGATGGAAAAAAGTTCAATAAAACACGAACAAGAACCCAAAATTCGCAATAATAATCGAGTTATGAGCAAAAATACGCGGAAAATTACGAGAAAATAAGGCGAAAATACGTGAAAATAGGCGAAAAATGTCAAATTTTATTTTGTTTCGGACCGATACCGTTCGATAGAGGGTAATTTGCCCTAAAGATAGACCACTTTCCGCGCGTTGAACTCTTCATAATTTCCGAGATATGACGATTTTAAGAAAGCAAAAAGAAGAGAGAAAGCAAAAAAGAAAGCAAAAAAAGATGTTAAGAAAACATGTATTAAGTATAGTTTTCGTTCACTAGTTTAGACGGGACAGGGCCTGGAAGAAATCGCTAAAATCTTAAGGTTGCCATTTTTGCCAAAAAATGATGGATCACCGATTTTATTGCCCTTTTAACACATCAAAGGGGGTCCAAAATGGCTCGGAAAAATGCAAGGCGCACCCCGAAATTCGCAATAGTTCCGGAGATATCGGCAAAAATGTGTGGAAAAATCGTAAAAAACGAGACTGAAGACGAGGTCAAAAATGAAAACTCTTCCGATCGATTTATTATTTTGCCAAATGAAAAGAGGTATGAAGATACTCAGAAAAATCGCAGCTGCGCTGAAGTAGTCGAAATAGTTACCGAGATATGACTAAAAAGAGATGAAAAACTCGTTAAAAATACATGGGAACCAATGCAATTTGTATGATCACCAATTTAAAGTTAATAATTTAATTTGCTGCTGTGTATGAGATGAGGTAATACTTCCCGAGATATGAGCAAAAATAGATGAAATCACTTTATGCAATTTTATTAAAAACTACTCTCTGTTGGAAAGAAATACCTTAGAATTGAGCTTTCCTTGGAGGGTGGAACGCATGAGGTTCACAAATCAAAACACGTTTATATTGTCGGAAGCTCTTCTTGTGAGACAGTAAAAATGTAAGCGCATCACACATTTTTCTGCGAATATCTTTATGTCATTCCAACACGTCTAATGTCCGATAATTTTAGTCCCTTGCCATTTTTGCCAAAAAATGATGGATCACCGATTTTATTGTCCTTTTAACACATCAAGGGGGAAAATGGCTCGTGCAAGGCGCACCCCGAAATTCGCAATAGTTCAGCGAAAGAGATATCGTAAAAATGTGCGGAAAAATCGTAAAAAACGAGACTGAAGACGAGGCGTTCTTCCGATCGATTTATTATTATGCCAAATGAAAAGGGGTATGAAGATACTCAGAAAAATCGCAGCTGCGCTGAAAAAATCGAAATAGTTACCGAGATATGACTAAAAAGAGATAAAAAACTCGTTAAAAATACACGGGAACCAGTGCAATTTGTATGATTACCAATTTAAAGTTAATAATTTGATTTGTCTCTCGTCGATCGAAGAATGATACAATATGAGCAAAAATAGTGAAATCACTTTATGAATTTTATTAAAAACTACTCTCTGTTATAGTCAAAATTATTGTTTCGTTGGATAACGGCGTCACTCAAAACACGTGAATATATATTGTCGGTAGATCTTGTTGTGTATTTTAAGCGCATCAAATTTTTTTTGCGAATGATCTTGATGTCATTCCAACACGCCTAATATCCGATAATTTTTCCTTAACGGCCAAAAAATGACGAATCGGATGAACAACTTTATTGCCCTTTCTCTCTCAAAGTCGATCGAAGAATGATAAAAATAGCCTTTTTCGAAATTCGCGAATTGTTCAGATACGGAAAAATGTGTGGTTAAATCGTCAAAAAACGATTGACGTTGAAGACGGCGTCAAAAATGAATATATATTCCGATCGATTTATTATTTTATGAAAAGTCATTTAAATGATGGTGAAATCGCAGCTGCGCTGAAAAAGTCGTAGTTAACGGATATGACTAAAATTAAATATTGAAATCGTTAAAAATAAAATCAATAATTTGTGATTACGTGATTTCAGTAATAATTTGATTTGCTCCGGTGGAGATGAGGTTTTACTTCAGATATGAGCAAAAATAGATGAAATCACTTTATGCAATTTTATTAAAAACTACTCTCTGTTGGAAAAAATCCCTTAGCCTATTTTCCTATTCAGGGTGGAATATTCACAAATCAAAACACGTTTATATTGTCAAGCTCTATTGTGATTTTAAAATGTAAGCGCATCACAGATTTTTTTTAATATCTTGATGTCATTATTCAACACGCCTAATATCGTTTTTAGTATTGCCATTTTTGCCAAAAAATGATGGATCTGTTTTATTGCCCTTTTAACACATCAATCCAAAATGGCTCGGAAAAATGCCGCACTCCGAAATTCGCAATAGTTCCGGAGATATCGGCAAAAATGTGTGGAAAAATCGTAAAAAACGAGACTGAAGACGAGGTCAAAAATGAAAACTCTTCCGATCGATTTATTATTTTGCCAAATGAAAAGGGGTATGAAGATACTCAGAAAAATCGCAGCTGCGCTGAAAAAGTCGAAATAGTTACCGAGATATGACTAAAAAGAGATGAAAACTCGTTAAAAATACACGGGAATCAATGCAATTTGTATGATTACCAATTTCAAGTTAATAATTTGATTTGCTCCTGTGTATGAGATGAGGTAATACTTCCCGAGATATGAGCAAAAATAGATGAAATCACTTTATGCAATTTTATTAAAAACTACTCTCTGTTGGAAAGAAATACGAATTGAGCTTTCCTTGGAGGGTGGAACGCATGAGGTTCACAAATCAAAACACGTTTATATTGTCGGAAGCTCTTCTTGTGAGACAGTAAAATGTAAGCGCATCACAGATTTTTTTTGCGAATATCTTGATGTCATTCCAACACGCCTAATATCCGATAATTTTAGTCCCTTGCCATTTTTGCCAAAAAATGATGGATCACCGATTTTATTGCCCTTTTAACACATCAAAGGGGGTCCAAAATGGCTCGGAAAAATGCAAGGCGCACTCCGAAATTCGCAATAGTTCCATATCGGCAAAAATGTGTGGAAAAATCGTAAAAAACGAGACTGAAGACGATTTCAAAAATGAAAACTCTTCCGATCGATTTATTATTTTGCCAAATGAAAAGGGGTATGAAGATACTCAGAAAAATCGCAGCTGCGCTGAAAAAGTCTTAGTTACCGAGATATGACTAAAAAGAGATGAAAACTCGTTAAAAATACGTGGGAATCAATGCAATTTGTATGATTACCAATTTCAAGTTAATAATTTGATTTGCTCCTGTGTATGAGATGAGGTAATACTTCCCGAGATATGAGCAAAAATAGATGAAATCACTTTATGCAATTTTATTAAAAACTACTCTCTGTTGGAAAGAAATACCTTAGAATTGAGCTTTCCTTTGGAACTTTAATGATTTCAATCAAAACACGTTTATATTGTCGGAAGCTCTTCTTGTGAGGCAGTAAAAATGTAAGCGCATCACACATTTTTCTGCGAATATCTTGATGTCATTCCAACACGCCTAATGTCCGATAATTTTAGTCTCTGTTCATTACTTCGATAGCAGCGAAGGATATCAAGGACGCGGAAGGATCGTCGTCCCGGAGGCAGGATCGTTTCAGCGAAAGCGACATCGTTCGATAATCAATTGATCACGCTCCGGTCGGGGCGTTGATTGGCGATCAATTAAGTTGCCGGCAAGAAAGGAATGTCCAGACTTCTTGTCGCCTCGCTTGATCCCCCAGCAGGGCTGCCAATCGGATCGCTGATTCCGTTACCGTTTAACGGCCTGCGTCGAACGAATCGGACGAACAACTTTGCTTTCTCTCTCGTCGATCGAAGAATGATACAATAGCCTTTTTCGAGAACGCGAATTGTTCATGTTGACGTGAAGACAGAGCTGAGTTATGTTATATGTCAGAATTATTGTTTCGTTGTATACGGCGTCCTCCGTGTGAATATATATTGTGGTAGATGTTGTTGTGTATTTTATAGTCATTTAAATGATGGTGATTAAGTGCTGAGGTATTCATGCTTGTTCCTTAACGGATTCGTCATTCTGGTAAAATTAAATATTGTAATCGTATAAATCAATAATTTGTGAACGTGACTTAGTAATTATTATTTTGCGGTGGAATTCTGTTTTGGCATGCTACGTGAGTTGTTATAATTCTATTTTAGTTTTTCACTCTATTTTACCTTGATCTATTATTCAAAATCCACTGTTGCCTATTTTGCTATTCATGCAATATTCATCAAATTTATCTGTTACAATTCTATCTATTTTATTTTCCCCTTTATTTTAACTTGATCTATTATTCAAAACTCGTTTATGCTATTGACGTAGTTCCAAAAAAATTGTCTGTTATAGTTCCATCAATCTTAATTTTCTTTCCACTTTAATTTGATTTATTATTTAAAATTCTTTGCTGCCTAATTGTTACTGACGCAGTTTCCACCAGGTCCATCTGCTATAATCCGATCCCTCTTAATTTGTCTTTTCATGCCAACTTGACCTATTATTCGACATTCCTCGCTGTTCCTCGTCACCGTCGCAGTTCCTCCATTTTCCCGTCTCTTTGCCGCTCGCCGTTCATCCGTGCTAAACACCAAACGGCCAAACTTCCAATCAGAAATTTCCTGATTGTCATGAATTTGTCTGTTATAGTTCGATCAATCTTAATTTTCTTTCCATTTTAATTTGATTTACTATTTAAAATTCCTTGCTGCCTAATTGTTACTGACGCAGTTTCCACCAGGTCCATCTGCTATAATCCGATCCCTCTTAATTTTGTCTTTTCATGCCAACTTGACCTATTATTCGACATTCCTCGCTGTTCCTCGTCACCGTCGCAGTTCCTCCATTTTCCCGTCTCTTTGCCGCTCGCCGTTCATCCGTGCTAAACACCAAACGGCCAAACTTCCAATCAGAAATTCCCTGATTGCCATGAATTTGTCTGTTATAGTTCCATCAATCTTAATTTTCTTTCCACTTTAATTTGATTTATTATTTTAAATTCTTTGCTGCCTAATTGTTACTGACGCAGTTTCCACCAGGTCCATCTGCTATAATCCGATCCCTCTTAATTTGTCTTTTCATGCCAACTTGACCTATTATTCGACATTCCTCGCTGTTCCTCGTCACCGTCGCAGTTCCTCCATTTTCCCGTCTCTTTGCCGCTCGCCGTTCATCCGTGCTAAACACCAAACGGCCAAACTTCCAATCAGAAATTCCCTGATTGCCATGAATTTGTCTGTTATAGTTCCATCAATCTTAATTTTCTTTCCACTTTAATTTGATTTATTATTTAAAATTCTTTGCTGCCTAATTGTTACTGACGCAGTTTCCACCAGGTCCATCTGCTATAATCCGATCCCTCTTAATTTGTCTTTTCATGCCAACTTGACCTATTATTCGACATTCCTCGCTGTTCCTCGTCACCGTCGCAGTTCCTCCATTTTCCCGTCTCTTTGCCGCTCGCCGTTCATCCGTGCTAAACACCAAACGGCCAAACTTCCAATCAGAAATTCCCTGATTGCCATGAATTTGTCTGTTATAGTTCCATCAATCTTAATTTTCTTTCCACTTTAATTTGATTTACTATTTAAAATTCTTTGCTGCCTAATTGTTACTGACGCAGTTTCCACCAGGTCCATCTGCTATAATCCGATCCCTCTTAATTTGTCTTTTCATGCCAACTTGACCTATTATTCGACATTCCTCGCTGTTCCTCGTCACCGTCGCAGTTCCTCCATTTTCCCGTCTCTTTGCCGCTCGCCGTTCATCCGTGCTAAACACCAAACGGCCAAACTTCCAATCAGAAATTCCCTGATTGCCATGAATTACGCTTGAACCTGCCTCCCAGCGACCGTCACGAGAGTTTTGAATCTCGCAGAATGATATTGCAGCGGGTGACCGAAATGATCAGGTAAAATGAGACGATCCTGAGATCGGGAAGAGGATCCGTGCCTTCTCGAGCGTGGATCATGTAACTACCTCCACCTCCTCGTCTCCGCTCGTCTGACTCTTTCCTTCTATCCCGCCTGCTTCTCTCCTCTCGTCTTGCCTAGTTCCCCTCCGTTCATCACCACGGTTCTCCATCCTTCTTCCTCCTCCTTTCGGACCGTCTCCGCCAAACAGTTCGCCCTCTTTTTCTTACGCCTCCTCTCTCTCGCATCGAAACAATCGAGTCGATGTACCGGCGATGTTGCAAGTACAGGAATTTCGTGGACGAAAAAAAGGACGCCTGCACGGGCTTCCTCTCGATCCTAATTCGGCGGCCGCGCCGATACTTCCGTTCTCCGTTTTCGGCGCTCCACGCTTACAAGTGTTCCGCCTCGTAACACACGCTGCTACGTGCTATTAAGGTTGCGCACGAATTAAATCGCGCGTAGCGACCGAGCGGGGGGTATTAGTATTTTCATGGCATGTGAAGAAATTGCCCGCTGCGGGGTTGGGGATTTTAAGTGATTAGGATGATGTGTTTACGTTTTATAAAAAAATATTTTTGGTATCCGTTGTATATGCCGGTTTCGTGTGTAAGTTAATTTATTTTTATGGCATTTTTACCTGTGATGTTTATATGCATTGAAAGTGTGCAGCGGTATTTGTTTGATTGTATTACTTTTGAGTAGTATTAATATTTTTATGCAATTTGAGGAAATCTTGCAACTATTACGAATAAAATCACGCATAGCAACTGAGCGGGGGGTATTAGTATTTTCATGGCATGTGAAGAAATTGCCCGATGCGGGGTTGGGGATTTTAAGTGATTAGGATGACGTGTTTATGTTTTATAAAAAAATATTTTTGGTATCCGTTGTATATACCGGTTTCGTGTGTAAGTTAATTTATTTTTATGGCATTTCTTGCCTGTGATGTTTATATGCATTGAAAGTGTGCAGCGGTATTTGTCTGATTGTATTATTTTGAGTAGTATTAATATTTTTATGCGATTTGAGGAAATCTTGCAACTATTACGAATTAAATCGCGCATAACGACTGAACGGGGGGTATTAGTATTTTTATGGCATGTGAAGAAATTGCCCGCAGCGGGGTTGGGGATTTTAAGTGATTAGGATGATGTGTTTACGTTTTATAAAAAATATTTTTGGTATCCGTTGTATATACCGGTTTCGTGTGTAAGTTAATTTATTTTTATGGCATTTCTTGCCTGTGATGTTTATATGTATTAAAAGTGTGCAGTGGTATTTGTTTGATTGTATTACTTTTGAGTAGTGTTAATATTTTTATGCAATTTGAGGAAATCTTGCAACTATTACGAATTAAATCGCGCATAGCGACTGAGCGGGGGGTATTAGTATTTTCATGGCATGTGAAGAAATTGCCCGCAGCGGGGTTGGGGATTTTAAGTGATTAGGATGATGTGTTTACGTTTTATAAAAAATATTTTTGGTATCCGTTGTATACACCGGTTTCGTGTGTAAGTTAATATATTTTTATGGAATTTTTGTCTGTGATGTTTATTAGTATTGAAAGTGTGCAGCGGTATTTGTTTGATTGTATTACTTTTGTGTAGTGTTAATATTTTTATGCGATTTGAGGAAATCTTGCAATTATTACGAATTAAATCGCGCATAACGACTGAGTGCGGGGTATTAGTATTTTCATGGCATGTGAAGAAATTGCCCAATGCGGGGTTGGGGATTTTAAGTTATTAGGATGATGTGTTTACGTTTTATAAAAAAATATTTTTGGTATGCGTTGTATATACCGGTTTCGTGTGTAAGTTAATTTACTTTTATGGCATTTTTAGCTGTGATGTTTATATGCATTGAAAGTGTGCAGCGGTATTTGTTTGATTGTATTACTTTTGAGTAGTGTTAATATTTTCACGCGATTTGGGGAAATCTTGCAACTATGCATGCGTACCACGGTTTGAAATATATGTGAGCATGTAACAATCCGACATGTATATAAAATATTACCATCAAGTATCTTTACAAATATATAAAATCATACCTTTTAGAAATTTGTATACTCTTCTACTACAAAAACAAAGCTCATTATTGGTGAGCACCAGTCACTGACAATTTCATGAAATCAAATTCTTGCAAAGATGAAAAAGTAAAAAGCATTGAGATCCCTACGTTTCGTTACTATCCGAGTGCCCTCTTCAACCGAAGAAAAAATTATTATTTTTTACCCGCTTATTAATTATTAACCGCTCTTCTATTATTCTGCTATGCTCTAAAAGTACAAAACTCCAACAGCACTACTGTCGCACATCTTTCTACCATCCCGCCGCACATACAAACCAGCATTTCTACGATCATACTTCTATCAGATATACGAGCCCGCAATTTAACAAAACGCTTGCAAGTCACCGCTGGTACCAAAAAATCTTTCTAATCTTCCGTCTCACGCGTACAACGCGCCCGAAAATTTATCCCGCGTTACTCATGGCTTCTCGAGATTATGAGATCCCCGCGGAGATTACCAGTTTTACATTGGGGTCGAGGATGATCGCCGGGGTCGGATGACGACATTGGGATTTCTGGAATTTCCGGTGTTGATGCGCGAAATCGCCGCGGAAGGATCCAGGGACAACAGGTATGCGAGACATTCTGAATCCCTTGCGGGACGACGCAATTACGTACTTTCCTGCTGTACAAGCGAAACAGTGCCCGTAGTCTGTCGAGGTAATGTATGAGTTACAGCACGAATTAGTTCTAATGTAATGTCAACTTGGGGATGGGGAAAATTTTGCATTTGTTCGCGGGTTACTTGCAAGTTCACAGATGGTTTAATATGTTTGGGATGCGTGTAGCGATAAAAGCGTGGAAACGGCATTTGTGTGTATTTAGTGTTGCACGTTACCATACTACAAATAAGAAGATACTGTACTGAAAGTGTCTGTAGATTTGACGGTAAATGTATAGAACTGCCTCTTTTGAGAATTTATTGCAATATGCCCGCAGTGTGTTGTATTTTTGACTGTCAATTCTGATAAAAAAGATAAATTGCTCGGTTAAAATAAATTAAATGTAAAATTCAAAGATTCCAAGTGGCGGAAAGACTATATTTTTTCCTAATATTAGATGTCCCGCTTAATTATAACCTTGTTGCAATTTACTTAAATGATTAATAGAAGATGGAAGAATGACTGTAGTCTGTCGAGGTAATGCATGAGTTACAGCACGAATTAGTTCTAATGTAATGTCAACTTGGGGATGGGGAAAATTTTGCATTTGTTCGCGGGTTACTTGCAAGTTCACAGATGGTTTAATATGTTTGGGATGCGCGTAGCGATAAAAGCCTGGAAGCGGCATTTGTGTGTATTTAGTGTTGCACGTTAACATACTACAAATAAGAAGATACTGTACTGAACGTGTCTGTAGATTTGACGGTAAATGTATAGAACTGCCTGTTTTGAGAATTTATTGCAATATGCCCGCAGTGTGTTGTCTTTTTGACTGTCAATTCTGATAAAAAAGAATAAATTGCTCAGTTAAAATAAATTAAATGTAAAATTCAAAGATTCTAAGTGGCGAAAAGACAATATTTTTTCCTAATATTAGATGTCCCGCTTAATTATAACCTTGTTGCAATTTACTTAAATGATTAATAGAAGATGGAAGAATGACTGTAGTCTGTCGAGGTAATGTATGAGTTACAGCACGAATTAGTTCTAATGTAATGTCAACTTGGGGATGGGGAAAATTTTGCATTTGTTCGCGGGTTACTTGCAAGTTCACAGATGGTTTAATATGTTTGGGATGCGTGTAGCGATAAAAGCGTGGAAGCGGCATTTGTGTGTATTTAGTGTTGCACGTTAACATACTACAAATAAGAAGATACTGTACTGAACGTGTCTGTAGTTTTGACGGTAAATGTATAGAACTGCCTGTTTTGAGAATTCATTGCAATATGCCCGCAGTGTGTTGTATTTTTGACTGTCAATTCTGATAAAAAAGAATAAATTGCTCAGTTAAAATAAATTAAATGTAAAATTCAAAGATTCCAAGTGGCGAAAAGACAATATTTTTTTTCTAATATTAGATGTCCCGCTTAATTATAACCTTGTTGCAATTTACTTAAATGATTAATAGAAGATGGAAGAATGACTGTAGTCTGTCGAGGTAATGTATGAGTTACAGCACGAATTAGTTCTAATGTAATGTCAACTTGGGGATGGGGAAAATTTTGCATTTGTTCGCGGGTTACTTGCAAGTTCACAGATGGTTTAATATGTTTGGGATGCGTGTAGCGATAAAAGCGTGGAAGCGGCATTTGTGTGTATTTAGTGTTGCACGTTAACATACTACAAATAAGAAGATACTGTACTGAACGTGTCTGTAGATTTGACGGTAAATGTATAGAACTGGCTGTTTTGAGAATTTATTGCAATATGCCTGCAGTGTGTTGTGTTTTTGACTGTCAATTCTGATAAAAAAGAATAAATTGCTCAGTTAAAATAAATTAAATGTAAAATTCAAAGATTCCAAGTGGCGAAAAGAGAATATTTTTTTCTAATATTAGATGTCCCGCTTAATTATAACCTTGTTGCAATTTACTTAAATGATTAATAGAAGATGGAAGAATGACTGTAGTCTGTCGTAGTAATGTATGAGTTACAGCACGAATTAGTTCTAATGTAATGTCAACTTGGGGATGGGGAAAATTTTGCATTTGTTCGCGGGTTACTTGCAAGTTCGCAGATGGTTTAATATGTTTGGGATGCGTGTAGCGATAAAAGCGTGGAAGCGGCATTTGTGTGTATTTAGTGTTGCACGTTAACATACTACGAATAAGAAGATACTGTACTGAACGTGTCTGTATATTTCACGGTAAATGTATAGAACTGCCTGTTTTGAGAATTTATTGCAATATGCCCGCAGTGTGTTGTATTTTTGACTGTCAATTCTGACAAAAAATAATAAATTGCTCAGTTAAAATAAATTAAATGTAAAATTCAAAGATTCCAAGTGGCGAAAAGACAATACTTTTTTCTAATATTAGATGTTCCGCTTAATTATAACCTTGTTGCAATTTATTTAAATGATTAATAGAAGATGGAAGAATGACTGTAGTCTGTCGAGGTAATGTATGAGTTACAGCACGAATTAGTTCTAATGTAATGTCAACTTGGGGATGGGGAAAATTTTGCATTTGTTCGCGGGTTACTTGCAAGTTCACAGATGGTTTAATATGTTTGGGATGCGTGTAGCGATAAAAGCGTGGAAGCGGCATTTGTGTGTATTTAGTATTGCACGTTAACACACTACAAATAAGAAGATACTGTACTGAACGTGTCTGTAGATTTGACGGTAAATGTATAGAACTGCCTGTTTTGAGAATTTATTGCAATATGCCCGCAGTGTGTTGTATTTTTGACTGTCAATTCTGATAAAAAAGAATAAATTGCTCAGTTAAAATAAATTAAATGTAAAATTCAAAGATTCCAAGTGGCGAAAAGACAATATTTTTTTCTAATATTAGATGTCCCGGTTAATTATAACCTTGTTGCAATTTACTTAAATGATTGATAGAAGATGAAAGAATGACTGTAGTCTGTCGAGGTAATGTATGAGTTACAGCACGAATTAGTTCTAATGTAATGTCAACTTGGGGATGGGGAAAATTTTGCATTTGTTCGCGGGTTACTTGCAAGTTCACAGATGGTTTAATATGTTTGGGATGCGTGTAGCTACAAAAGCGTGGAAGCGGCATTTGTGTGTATTTAGTGTTGCACGTTAACATACTACAAATAAGAAGATACTGTACTGAACGTGTCTGTAGATTTGACGGTAAATGTACAGAACTGCCTGTTTTGAGAATTTATTGCAATATGCCCGCAGTGTGTTGTATTTTTGACTGTCAATTCTGATAAAAAAGAATAAATTGCTCAGTTAAAATAAATTAAATGTAAAATTCAAAGATTCCAAGTGGCGAAAAGACAATATTTTTTTCCAATATTAGATGTCCGGCTTAATTATAACCTTGTTGCGATTTACTTAAATGATTAATAGAAGATGGAAGAATGACTAACCCTCAGATCGAATCTCTTCACTGTACATATTTTTTAAACAAATCCCGTAACAGATACCCATTCGTGCAAACTCTCGAAGAAGAGATAGCGAAACTTATTGCGTTACACTAACAAAGTTCCACATTCAGAGTTTTCCACCAAAAACGGGTTCTTCCTCCCTCAATAATTCAAGTAAATTATTAACTAATACCATTGATGTCCCGCTTAACTATAACCTTGTTGCAAGTTACTTAAATGATTAATAGAAGATGGAAGAATGACTATCCCTAAGATCGAATCTTTTCACTGTACATATTTTTTAAACAAATCCCGTAACAGACACCCATTCGTGCAAACTCTCGAAGAAGATATACCGAAACTTATTGCGTTACACTAACAAAGTTCCACATTCAGAATTTTCCACCAAAAACGGGTTCTTCCTCCCTCAATAATTCAAGTCAATTATTAACTAATACCACTAATACACACTTTCTTTAACCCGTACATTATCCACACACTTAATTTTCACCAACCAAAGAAAACCAACATCCTACCAGCCACCCTTCGCATTCGTCTTTATCCGCACTCGCTATTTATTTAGCAACGAGAAAGTTTTAGCAATGATGAAGAGGACGAAGCTGACGCAGCGAACCCGTCTAAAGTTGCAGTCGGTTAAGAAACAGTATGGTAATACGCCGGCGAGTATTTCTGCGAATGCCGACGATTACGGGGAACGTGGTGGGACCTTTAAATCCTCTTGCAAAAGCCAACGTCATTTACGGTTTAGCGAAGCTAACGGGAAGAAGCGCGAGACGAATTGAGAATGAGACGAGGCACTCGTTATTAGAAGCTTACGCGTCATGCGGGGACCCGAGCTAACCTTTCGCCGGACATTTTTCTCGGCTTGATTCACTACTTGATTCTTCGTCTCTTGACCACCGACAATGCGTCGTGGGGACGAGGCCCACTGTGCTTCTCGCGAAACGGTTAAGTACCTTTACGATGTCAACCTGTAGCGGAGGTTACCTGGCAATGTCTGGTAACAAGTATTTTTGTGGGTATTAGCTGGAGAATGTGATTATGTTATGACGATGTTTTCATTTTCTTTTAATGTGTCCTGTAAGCTTTGAAGTGATATACCGTGTTTTTGTTGGAAATTAGAATTTATTTGTCAGTGTGATGTGATGCAGAAACCCACAGGTTCCCTTTGCAGGAGTCTATGCTATTTGTGAATGAATAACATATCAATTTATGCATAATATTTATGAATGTTTAGTTTTAAGTTAAAAAACTACGCAGAGCTTTATAATGCGTGTATTAGTATGCGTGCAATTTCTTTTAGTGTGTACTCCATTTTCTGATATTTTACTCAAACACTCTGCAGGTTGTATTCTTATTTTATGATATTCTACTTGTAACTTCAGGCGTCTACAATTTCAAACTTGTGTCCTGTAAGCTTTGAAGTGTTATACCGTGTTTTCGTTGGAAATTAGAATTTATTTGTCAGTGTTCAGTTTGTTTGTGAATGGATTGGATGTGTTGGAATATATCAATTTATGCATAATATTTATGAATGTTTAGTTTTAAGTTAAAAACGTGCGTAGAGCTTTATGATGCGTGTATTAGTATGCGTGCAATTTCTTTTAGTGTGTACTCCAATTTCTGATATTTTACTCACAACACTCTGCAGGTTGTATTCTTATTTTATGATATTCTACTTGTAACTTCAGGCGTCTACAATTTATGCAGGTGTTACTATATGTTCAGTTTGTGTATTCATTTTCTATGATGTTCTATTCACAGTTTACTACTTTGTATGATAAGAAGGATTGGCTGCATTGACGTGGCTTCTATCTATCAAACTTGTGTCCTGTAAGCTTTGAAGTGATATACCGTGTTTTCGTTGGAAATTAGAATTTATTTGTCAGTGTGATGTGATGCAGAAACCCACAGGTTCCCTTTGCAGGAGTCTATGCTATTTGTGAATGGATTGGCGCATGTTGGATGTGTTGGAACATATCAATTTATGCATAATATTTATGAACGTTTAGTTTTAAGTTAAAAAACTACGCAGAGCTTTATAATGCGTGTATTAGTATGCGTGCAATTTCTTTTAGTGTGTACTTCATTTTCTGATATTTTACTCACAACACTCTGCAGGTTGTATTCTTATTTTATGATATTCTACTTGTAACTTCAGGCGTCTACAATTTATGCAGGTGTTACTATATGTTCAGTTTGTGTATTCATTTTCTATGATGTTCTATTCGCAGTTTACTACTTTGTATGATAAGAAGGATTGGCTGCATTGACGTGGCTTCTACCTATCAAACTTGTGTCCTGTAAGCTTTGAAGTGATATACCGTGTTTTCGCTGGAAATTAGAATTTATTTGCAGTGTGATGGGATGCAGAAATCCCACAGGTTCCCTTTGCAGGAGTCTATGCTATTTGTGAATGGATTGGTGCATGTTGGATGTGTTGAAACATATCAATTTATGCATAATATTTATGAACGTTTAGTTTTAAGTTAAAAAACTACGCAGAGCTTTATAACTTTATGTTTCTTTTAGTGTGTACTTCATTTTCTGATTTTACTCACAACAAGGTTGTATTCTTATTTTATGATATTCTACTTGTAACGAAACATTTGATTTTTATTTTCGTTGGATCGTTTACTTTTGTATGACAAGTATCGCTTGTATAACCCACTAATGTATTCTTGTTTTATGATATTCTACTTGTAACGCATGTCAAACGAAAATACCGCTATATGTCTGTAATATATTTATATGTTCACCGAACCGACAAAAGAAACTGATAAGAAGGATTGGCTGTATTGACGTGGCTTCTAAAGAAACATTTACGCCAGAATGAATAATAATTTGCATTCTAGGACGTTTTCCTAACAAAAGAAACATTTACGCCCGAATGAATAATCAATTTGCATTCTAGGACGTTTTCCTACAGCCGTAAAATGACGCAACCAAAATTTATTTTCCTTCCGTAATGTCTTTGTAACACTGTTCCTTTCACAATTTGACCGATCCTAAAGATCTGTTCGATACTTTACAGAACGTAAACGCCTACGTGCTCAAACAATGAGTTTCGCACAACAGCGAGTCACATCATCAACGAATTGTAGTTAGGTCAAAACAGGACTAGGCAGTAATTGATTACTTCTCTATACCTGGGATAATAAATTAATAAAGTGATCATGACGAAAATCAAGCAATTGCCATTGATAATTATATTACTGTACAAATTTGTTCGTACGGAAATATTTTCTAATAAAAAAGTATGATATAAATAATACGCTTTAATGCAGAGCCCCATTCGCTCACGACTTGGAAGACGACTGTACGACGCTCCTCCAGTTATTATTTCAGACACGATTCCTTTATTCATTACGCCCGAATATCAATACTTCAGGAATCTTAACCAGCAATCTCAATCTGTCTACAGGTTTGCTTCGCTCTTACGTAAAGGCACATTTCCTTCTAAAACACATCACAATCGGCAACCGCCACTTTCCACGTGCCTCCCGTTTTTCGAAACGCTCGACTTTTTCTCGACAATTTCCCCGCCCGTGATTTCGAAACAACGACCGATCGCCACCGTTTTTGTCGACGTGCCCGCGCGACTTTCGACTCGATCGCCGCGAAGGCGGCGCTTTTTGCTTCGTTCTCCCCTCCCGAATCCGCTCGATCGATTATCATCGACGAAGGAGGACGATTTTTTGTCGGCGATTTTTGAGACTTCTTACCGGTCGACAGGCGTTTCGGTAGGTTGGCCATCCTGACACGGGAATCCTCTCGATCGTGAATCGCTTTCTCGCTGCTCACCCACACGATTCTTTCTACAATTCCATGCGACAATGTGTCGACCTCGATCGATTGGTGGACACCCGGTTTAAACTCGCGATTGGTGAAAATTGAGCCCAATTATGAGACGCGGCGATTTTCGGTGTTAACTGCGTGCAAATGCTTTGTAAATGTAAATGGTATTTACGAGAATTCCAAATTTGCAGGAATGTTTATGTGCATAGGTAGTATGTGTACAGTACAGTCGGACGTAAATGTAAAATCTGCATAATGTAATATACGCGTAGGTGTGTAACGTGTATATTATGTCGTAAGGGTGTGATATGTGGGCAATGTATAATACGTGTAAGTATGTAACATGTCTTTAACACTGTATGCGTGAAAGCGTTATGTACACAATGTAATATGCGTGCAGGCATGTAACATGTATGTAATGTCATATAAATTAAAATGTGTGGTATATGCATAATATAATTGTATATATATTAATATATACAATACACAATACATATAGAATATACCAGGTTGTTCAATAAGTTTTGTTTTGTTTTGTTGAGGGCGTTGCTACTAGTCATTACATTGGGATTCTATATGCTCGTGGAGCTTACGAGGCAATTTGTTTTTGTTTTGTTGGTTCACTCTTCTTATCAACGTATGTGAAGGTTCATTTCAATCAGTCAATTCATTCTTTGTTTACAAGCCATTTAGTGTCGCCGTGTCACAGTATTTTCGACAATGGAAAAAATTGAATATCGTGCAGTGATAAAATTCTTATTTTTGGAAGGTGTAGCACCAAAAGAAATTCACGAACGAATGTTAAGAGTGTATAATGAACGTTCGCCTTCAATTAGAACAGTAGAAAGATGGGTTGCTGAATTTAAACGTGGTCGTACAAGCCTTGAAGACGATCCACGTGAAGGACGTCCAAAAACCGCATCAACACCAGAAATCGTAGCCAAAGTACAGGATATGGTTTTGGAAGATCGTCGATTGACTGAGAGGGATTTAGTAGAGGCTCTACACATCTCATTAGGCAGTGTGAGTCATATTTTAAATGAAATTTTGAGTTTTAAAAAGCTGTGTGCACAATGGGTGCCGCATTCGCTAACGATTGAACAAAAACACATTCGAATGCGACTTTCTCAACAACATTTGGAGCGTTTTAAAAAGGATAAAGTGGATTTTGTGCGTCGATTCATCACTATGGATGAGACTTGGGTCTATCGCCATGATCCTAAATCAAAACAAGAGGCTAAAGAGTGGTGTGAACCTGGTTGTTCGGCTTCGAAACGAGTTCGTGTCCAGAAATCGGCCAAGAAGGTTCTGGCATCAGTTTTTTCGGATGCGAAAGGAATTTTATTTGTGGATTACTTGCAAACTGGTAAAACAATTAATTCTGAATATTATTGCAACCTTTTGGACCAGTTGAAGGAAAAAATTCGTGAAAAAAGACCCGGTTTGCAGAAGAAAAAAATCCTTTTTCATCAGGACAACGCACCGTGTCACAAGAGCATTTTGACAATGGCTAAAATCCATGAATTAAAGTTTGAATTGTTGGAGCATCCGCCGTATTCACCAGATTTGACCCCCAGCGACTTTCATTTGTTTCCAGAACTCAAAAAATGTATGCGTGGCAAGCGTTTTTCGTCAAATGAAGAGGTCATAACGGCTGTTGAAGCGTATTTTGCAGACTTTCCGGAATCTCACTTCAGGAATTGTGTTTTTCTTATCGAACGACAAACTTATTGAACAACCTGGTATATGCATAATATAATTGTATATATATTAATATATACAATACACAATACATATACAATATACAATACAATATTAACCCTTTGCGCTCGACCGGTGCCTTTCAGGTACCACGGCATGTGCTGCGCCAACTCGACCGGTGCCTCTCAGGCACCACTCGCATCGATGCGGTAAATTGAGTGGTAACGGTGTTTATTTGTGTTTGGCCTAACGAATATCGCTTGACAAGTCTACTTGGCCTTTTGTAGATCATTTTATGAGGTGTCTACATAGCTATAAAGATGTCTTATCTCAAAAACACAAACGAATTTCAATGCGTGCATTATGTCTTGAGAATAATAGAACGCTGATAGACGTCGCAACGCTTCTTTCAATTCGCTTCTTTCAAAAAAAGGTACAAAAAGAACCAATCACCGTCTTCGCACTTTTGAGATAAAATGTCTTATCTCAAAAATACTTGCAAACGCGGGTTGGACTCTGTCTTCGACATTAGTTCGAATTCAACCTTCTTGGCAATCGCAATATTTCTTTCAAAGTTAGTGAGTCCAATAAGTATGGAACACGACGAAGAAATTACTTCTAGTGAAGATGAGTTCAATTTTTCGGCAATAACGAACGAAATTACATCACTACATAGACAGCTTGCCCATGAGAATGAAGGCGGAAGTGATGAAGATAGTGACGACGTTATAGGTGTAAGAAGACGAAAAATCCGAATAATCGATAGTGAATCTGAAAGCCAAAGTGGTCAAAAGCCAAAAGCCAACGTAGCACAGCTTCTACTTCACAGAGCACTTCTGAAATGATCCGACTCAATGGGAAGCTGCATGTTATTTTGATGGGACAAAAAAAGGATTGCAAAGTTTGTTCCCAACGAAAGTCCGGCCAAAGACGACAAACTGTGTACTATTGTGACACATGCCCCGACAAGCCAAGAATGCACATTGGAGATTGTTTTACAAAATACCACAAGAAGAAAAATTATAGAACGTAATCTTTAATAAATATTCTTCATTAAGTTAAATAAATGTATGTAATGTTAAAATATACGAGTTTAAAGTGTCCTATTGTGCCTAAAATTATTTTAACTTAACAGAAACGAACTCATGAAATAGGCGCGCGTCGAGCGCAAAGGGTCAATAATATAATAATATAAATATAGATGTATAACATGCTTATAGTATTGTATGCATCAGAATTATAGTTTAGGTCAAAGTAACCTGGTAATCCTAAAATTAATCTCCGAAAACCCGTTCGAACTTTCCCCATTCCAGCCAACCGATATCCACTCTATCCGTGATTAATGCCACTGAAACGTCTGTAAAATTCTTCGGCACGCACGCACCGAGAGTTATCATCGCGTTTGAATAGGCCATAAACGACGATTGGCCGAATGAGCATAAGAAATGACGGGTGCAACGCATCTATCTTCGATGGTCCGTCGCGATCATCGTGGGAAAAACGAGAATGCGACTGAGTGAAGGGTTCAATTACATCGGATTGCCCTCCCTGGAATAGTAGCAACATTTGCTATTCCGCGTTACGACGAACACGAGTACGAATGCGAACGCTCGCAATATGCTCGTATTCAGAATTCGCTATTAACAGTGTAAGTGCCCTTTTGCTTTCCATGCTCAGCTGGAGGAACAGGTTACGTATAACTGAATGTGAGAAAAGATGAATAAATAGAAGGATGGAGAAATCGCTGTTGGGCTGCGTTGATGTAGCAACCGTTGCAGCGCGGACTTCAATAAATATTTGCAAGCTACTCTTGCTACCGTTCGTATTCAGAGTGTTGCGAAATATTTCCTGCTCATTCGCCACAGGATTGTTGTGACTGGTTTGAATGATAATTTCAGTGACGGATCGTGCGAGCGATGTGTCGTCTTTCGTTTGCATTACGTTGGAAATATGAAGGTGGATTCCGAAAGATAGATTATGGCGAAAATTGGTGCAATTGTTGCAGATGTTTATCATACAGTACTACCGACAAGCAAGAACGTTCTGCTACTGTTAGTCAACGTAATAATCTCTCAACCTTCTACTTCGCAACACGATCCCACGATTTTCTGAATAATTTTCAAGACTTTACATTTGTCTTCCGCGGCCAGAATTTTGAGAAATGTAATAGGTGTACAACTTTGCTCCCGCCGTTTTTTGCATTGGACGAAAGGGAAAAAGCGGCGGGAGCAAAGTTGTGTACCTATTATAAATGTGCAAGTGTACAGATTGCATCCGTAAATTTCCATATTTCTCAATCGGAAAAATACACAATAATTTACAGTGATGCACACCTTTTTAGTGATTGTGCTAATGTAATGTAATTAATGCAATGTATTGTGTAGGTATATATGTAGGTATAGATTAAATCCGCAATTTTTCATATTGCTGAATCCGAAGAATGTACATTACGTTAGATTGACACACACCTTATTAATTGTGTTAATGTACGCATTACATTACATTAACACACGCCATACTACCGCAGACTCCTGTTGTTCAGCCACCGGCTGTCCCGCAACACGTAGCGTCGTTCAAATAAAACTTCTCAATCGGTTTCCGCTTCCATCCAAAAAAGTTCGTTCTCATTAACCCGTCGAATAAAAGATTCGACGCCGTCTCGACGTCATCTCGACGTCAGCGGCTCGCCGTTCGGTTATCTTAAAGTCAAAGATACGGCGGACCTTGGTGACAGTGCGAGGTGGAAGTCGAGGAAAAGTAGCTTCCGGCTATCTGCCTCCGACTGGCGACCCTCGGGTTCGCGTTAAACGCGAGTCAAAAGAGGAATACGTGGAAAGCGGAACGGGCGTACGGAGAGGAGAGGGTCCGTTTATTATCGCGGTCTGAGCTAAGCGGTCGCCACGGGTTTCCTTAAGCCGTCCACGAAGTGCGCGCCTGATTGGACGGACACGAAGGATGTTGTTCCACCAGGATACGCGATAAACCGCTCCGGGCGATAAAGTTCACCGGGCACCGCAGGGGAGAGGGATTTCTGAAATTCCACTTTGCGGAAGGCGCACGGCGAGGTTCCGGAGTCCTATGGCAGGACGATCGCGACGATCGCCTTGGCAGCAGATGCGTCGGAATCCTGGATTAACGATGTGTAGCGCACGCCGATCTTCAGAGTTTCGACGGATTGGATTTTTGGGGGGGTCAATTTTGCAGGATCATAGATGCAGTTATGGGTAAAAGCGCTGCTGCACGGTTCGCGTAAACACCTGAAGGGGTACAGACGCGATGCATGTAGGCACATTGAAGAAATAAAATTGTCGACCGAAAGAAGGCATACTTAGATCACAATTTTGCAGGGTCATAGATGCAGTTATGGGCAAAAACGTTGCTGCATGGGTCGCGTAAACTCCTGAAGGGGCACAGACGCGATACATGTAGATATATTGAAGAAATAAAATTGTCGATCGAAAGAAGGCATACTTAGATCACAATTTTGCAGGGTCATAGATGCAGTTATGGGCAAAAGCGTTGCTGCACGGTTCGTGGAAACTCCTGAAGGGGTACAGACGCGTTAGATGTAGACACATTAAAGAAATAAAATTGTCGACCGAAAGAAGGCATACGTAGATCACAATTTTGCAGGGTCATAGATGCAGTTATGGGCAAAAGCGCTGCTGCACGGTTCGCGTAAACTGAAGGGGTACAGACGCGGTACATGTAGACACATTGAAGATATAAAATTGTCGACCGAAAGAAGGCATACTTAGATCACAATTTTGCAGGGTCATAGATGCAGTTATGGACAAAAGCGCTGCTGGACGGTTCGTGTAAACTCCTGAAGGGATAAAGACGCGATACATGTGGACACATTGAAGAAATAAAATTGTCGATCGAAAGAAGGCATACTTAGATCACAATTTTGCAAGGTCATAGATGCAGTTATGGGCAAAAACGCTGCTGCACGGTTCACGTAAACTCCTGAAGGGGTACAGACGCGTTAGATGTAGACACATTGAAGAAATAAAATTGTCGACCGAAAGAAGGCATACTTAGATCACAATTTTGCAGGGTCATAGATGTAGTTATGGGCAAAAGCGCTGCTGCACGGTTCGCGTAAACTCCTGAAGGGGTACAGACGCGTCAGATGTAGACGCATTGAAGAAATAAAATTGTCGGCCGAAAGAAGGTATACTTAGATAACAATTTTGCAGGGTCATAGATGCAGTTATGGGCAAAAGCGCTGCTGCACGGTTCGCGTAAACTCCTGAAGGGGCACAGACGCGATACATGTAGACACATTGAAGAAATAAAATTGTCGACCGAAAGAAGGCATACTTAGATCACAATTTTGCAGGGTCATAGATGCAGTTATGGGCAAAAGCGCTGCTGCACGGTTCGCGTAAACTCCTGAAGGGGTACAGACGCGATACATGTAGACACATTGAAGAAATAAAATTGTCGACCGAAAGAAGGCATACTTAGATCACAATTTTGCAGGGTCATAGATGCAGTTATGGGCAAAAGCGCTGCTGCACGGTTCGCGTAAACTCCTGAAGGGGTACAGACGCGATACATGTGGACACATTGAAGAAATAAAATTGTCGACCGAAAGAAGGTATACTTAGATAACAATTTTGCAGGGTCATAGATGCAGTTATGGGCAAAAGCGCTGCTGCACGGTTCGCGTAAACTCCTGAAGGGATACAGACGCGATACATGTAGACACATTGAAGAAATAAAATTGTCGACCGAAAGAAGGCATACTTAGATCACAATTTGCAGGGTCATAGATGCAGTTATGGGCAAAAGCGCTGCTGCAAGGTTCGCGTAAACTTCTGAATGGGTACAGACGCGATACATGTAGACACATTGAAGAAATAAAATTGTCGACCAAAAAAAGTCATACTTAGATAACAATTTTGCAGGGTCATAGATGCAGTTATGGGCAAAAGCGCTGCTGCACGGTTCGCGTAAACTCCTGAAGGGGTACAGACGCGATACATGTGGACACAATGAAGAAATAAAATTGTCGATCGAAAGAAGGCATACTTAGATCACAATTTTGCAGTGTGATAGATGCAGTTATGGGCAAAAGCGCTGCTGCACGGTTCGCGTAAACTCCTGAAGGGGTACAGACGCGATACATGTGGACACAATAAAGAAATAAAATTGTCGACCGAAAGAAGGCATACTTAGATCACAATTTTGCAGGGTCATAGATGCAGTTATGGGCAAAAGCGCTGCTGCACGGTTCGCATAAACTCCTGAAGGGGTACAGACGCGATGCATGTAGACACATTGAAGATATAAAATTGTCGACCGAAAGAAGGCATACTTAGATCACAATTTTGCAGGGTCATAGATGCAGTTATGGGCAAAAACGCTGCTGCACGGTTCGCGTAAACTCCTGAAGAGGCACCGACGCGATACATGTAGACACATTGAAGAAATAAAATTGTCGACCAAAAAAAGTCATACTTAGATCACAATTTTGCAGGGTCATAGATGCAGTTATGGGAAAAGGCGCTGCTGCACGGTTCGCGTGAACTCCTGAAGAGGTACAGACGCGATACATGTAGACACATTGAAGATATAAAATTGTCGACCGAAAGAAGGCATACTTAGATCACAATTTTGCAGGGTCATAGATGCAGTTATGGGCAAAAACGCTGCTGCACGGTTCGCGTAAACTCCTGAAGAGGCACCGACGCGATACATGTAGACACATTGAAGAAATAAAATTGTCGACCGAAAGAAGGCATACTTAGATCACAATTTTGCAGGGTCATAGATGCAGTTATGGGCAAAAGCGCTGCTGCACGGTTCGCGTAAACTCCTGAAGGGGTACAGACGCGATGCATGTAGGGACATTGAAGAAATAAAATTGTCGACCGAAAGAAGGCATACTTAGATAACAATTTTGCAGGGTCATAGATGCAGTATGGGCAAAATGCTGCTGCACGGTTTAAACTCCTGAACGGGCACAGGCGCGATACATGTAGACGCATTGAAGAAATAAAATTGTCGATCGAAAGAAGGCATACTTAGATCACAATTTTGCAGGGTCATAGATGCAGTTATGGACAAAAGCGCTGCTGCACGGTTCGCGGAAACTCCTGAAGGGATACAGACGCGATACATGTGGACACATTGAAGAAATAACATTGTCGACCGAAAGAAGGCATACTTAGATCACAATTTTGCAGGGTCATAGATGCAGTTATGGGCAAAAGTGCTGCTGCACGGTTCGCGTAAACTCCTGAAGGGGTACAGACGCGATACATGTGGACACAATAAAGAAATAAAATTGTCGACCGAAAGAAGGCATACTTCGATCACAATTTTGCAGGGTCATAGACGCAGTTATGGGCAAAAGCGCTGCTGCACGGTTCGCATAAACCCCTGAAGGGGTATAGACGCGATACATGTAGACACATTGAAGAAATAAAATTGTCGACCGAAAGAAGGCACACTTAGATCACAATCTTGCAGTGTCATAGATGCAGTTATGGGCAAAAGCGCTGCTGCATGGTTCGCGTAAACTCCTGAAGGGGTACAGACGCGATACATGTGGACACATTGAAGAAATGAAATTGTCGACCGAAAGAAGGCATACTTAGATCACAATTTTGCAGGGTCATAGCTGCAGTTATCGGCAAAAGCGCTGCTGCACGGTTCGCGTAAACTCCTGAAGGGGCACAGACGCGACACATGTAGAAGAAATCTTCAGAAAGCGAATGTGAAAATAATTCGAATTTACGTAAAAGTAGATGTGTTCTAGTGTTTTCAAGTTCTGAAGATTCTAATGAAAATATTTTACTAGAATCACAAAATGAAATTGCTGCAGACGGAACCATGCGCGAGGTGCATTGTGTTCACTAATGCGTAAGGGATAATCCTAACTCTTTAAATAAGTTAATAATACCAAAAATGTATTACATAAAACATGGATTTCCTTTTGTAAGAAAGTAATGAAGCAACAAATTTAAAAATATTCTATTATTAAGTATTTTTTTAAGACCAGTCATTTTGACTGGTTTTGGTAGAAGTAGTTTTGCTGAATTGTCGGTAGTTCTAGTGTTAATAAGGTCAAAAATAACACACTACCCGGCACTAGAATCTAAAGAATCGAAACGTACCGATCCATCGCCCGAAGAGGTTGAGCGGTTCTCAAACTTTCAGCGAAATCGGCCTCGTTATCTCTTTATCTATCTGAAACAATCCATCCAACGCCCAACTCCGGCAGAAAGTCTGCGCATCGCAATGGGCGAGGCACGTACTTACTTGTTGCGAGCGCGTTCGCTGGCAGACTATACGCGCACTCGCCCGCGATTGGTCGGCAGGACGGTTTATACCGGGTATTCGCGAGGTAAATAACTACTAGGAGACGCAACAACAGTCCGCGGCTGTCTACAACGATGGTGCCGACGGATTTACGAGTTTAATTAAGTTCTGCGGTCGCGTTTGTCATTTTAGTAAGCATCGAAGACTCGTTTGCGAACGAACTTCGCCGGCTCTGCGGGAAGTACGATTCGACGCGGGGAGGAAAAAAAATACGCCTGGCCTGTCACGCGAGCGCACCGAACGAGACGGAAAAACGGGGCTGACTTGTAAGCGCGCGATGCACGTCAAACGGGAATTATCCAAGTTTCGGGACTTTCTTGGGCGCGGAAGAAAGTTCGCGTAATTGTACTACTTACGTTATTTAGCTGTGCCGGAAAGGAACAGATTCATTTCGGCGAGCCGATTTTAACATGCGCGCTACGTGCAATCGTGCGGCGAAGTTCCGAGGCGAGGCTCGAGATATGGAGAAGTTGATAACGTGTGCGCGATGACGTTGAATGCGCCGAGGAAGCTTCGAAGGCGTTTTACGCGAAATTACAGTTGTGAGGCACATTGACAGGGTTTCTCGGAATTGTCTTGATTACATTAAAGTCTTGCGCATATGGATGAAAAATATTTTTCCGCAATCATTATGATGAAACGATTTGTGAAACATAATCGATTTGAGAAAATATATTAAATGTATCTATATCATAAGTATAATGCGACTTTATAAGGTTGATAAGTTCCTGTTATTATATTCCTCTATAACCTTTACGGTGGTACGGATTTTAAAACATAATAAATTTACAAAAATACATTATACCTGTATCCTAATTATAATATGTCTCCATAAGGAAATACGAATTTTTTACAAGAAAAAATTAAAATTCAAGCTGAATTACCCATTATCAAATTCCTTTCATTTCTGTAAGTTGTCAAAAAAATGTATTCACTGGTGGTCAAATTTTTAAACACTTGCAATTAATTCCTTTTGAATTTATAATTTATATGCTTAAATGCTCTTAAATGCCTGTACAGATTTAATTAATTTGATATATTCATCACCTACGTGTCGGTTGGAAATCAATTAGAACTAGGTATCAATTTGATTCAGTGAGCACAAGGGTATCGGTCAGACACCATTTCTAAGTTGTCAAAAAAAATGTATTCACCGGTGGTCAAATTTTTAAACACTTGCAATTAATTGCTTTTGAATTTATAATTTATATGCTTAAATGCTCTTAAATGCTTGTAAAGTTTTAATTAATTTGATATATTCATCACCTACGTGTCAGTCGGAAATCAATTAGATTAGAATTTTATTCAGAGAACACAAGGGTATCGGTCAGACACCATTTCTAAGTTGTTAAAAAAATGTATTCACTGGTGGTCTAATTTTTAAACACTTGCAATTAATTGCTTTTGAATTTATAATTTATATGCTTAAATGCTCTTAAATGCTTGTAAAGTTTTAATTAATTTGATATATTCATCACCTACGTGTCAGTCGGAAATCAATTAGAACTAAGTATCAATTTTATTCAGTGAGCACAAGGGTATCGGTCAGACACCATTTCTAAGTTGTCAAAAAAATGTATTCACTGGTGGTCTAATTTTTAAACACTTGCAATTAATTGCTTTTGAATTTATAATTTATATGCTTAAATGCTCTTAAATGCTTGTAAAGTTTTAATTAATTTGATATATTCATCACCTACGTGTCAGTCGGAAATCAATTAGAACTAGGTATCAATTTTATTCAGTGAGCACAAGGGTATCGGTCAGACACCATTTCTAAGTTGTCAAAAAAATGTATTCACTGGTGGTCAAATTTTTAAACACTTGCAATTAATTGCTTTTGAATTTATAATTTATATGCTTAAATGCTCTTAAATGCTTGTAAAGTTTTAATTAATTTGATATATTCATCACCTACGTGTCAGTCGGAAATCAATTAGAACTAGGTATCAATTTTATTCAGCGAGAACAAGGGTATCGGTCAGACACCATTTCTCAAGTTGTCAAAAAAATGTATTCACGCGCAAGACTTTTAAACACTATTAATTGCTCGAATTTATAAGCGCAATGCTTAAATGAAGACACATGTCTTGCAATTTGATATATTCATCTCTTTCTGTGTCAAGACGCCATGACGCAAGCGGCCCGGCTATATGAACCCGGCCGGTGAAAGATTTGTGCGTACGTTAATAACCTCGCGATGGAATATGATAGGGGTTGCGTGTCGCGAGGGTGAGCCTCGCGATAGGAGAGTGTGTGTGACACTTTGCTAATTGCCTCGCAACCTCCGTCGCAGAACCCCTTAAGAAAAGCAACCCTTATCAGCCAGCCGTTTCTCTTACACTACGCATATAACACACTCTTGCGAAGTTTCGCTTTACGGCGAACGATAGCTATGAGATCAGCCTGCGAAATTAGGAATTTGAGACTCTCGTGGATGCTGCTACGATCGAAGGTGGTAAGTACGGGGTTAAAGGTGGATCCTTGGTTTTTGTAAATCGAGTTCGCGTACATAGCGGATGGCTTTTATAAGAGTCGGGGGAAAATATTGATACGTAAGAAACGGGGATGCGGTTGGAAACTGGAAATTATTGTATCTCTGTGGTTAGTTTGGAAGTGATCGGCGAATCAGTTCTACAATTAACAATTTTCCAATTAACTAACCCCCTTCCGTGCACATTTTTTTCAAGGCAAGGCAATATACCGCAAGCTATTAACACTTTGACTGCCATGATGGTCACCGGTGACCGACGCAAGAAATTTTACTGAAGATCCACAATATTTGCAATGGATAGCAATTATTATTTTATAAATGCAGTTGTTATTAGAATATTAATTCGATTCTTTGGTCTCCAATACCTGCACATTATGTACATTTTGTATAAATCAGTCAAACTCTGTAATATTTTATAGCATCGCCGTTCTAATATAGTAAAATACGTTTGGCAGTCAACGTACTCAACGGACGATCGCTCTGTACTTACCTCTTATGAAACATTGGGACCCGTCTATCACCTGATACTTATCACTTTTCGGCTCTACGGGAATTCGATTAACACCAGCTTTACGGACATTTTGTATATATGTGTCTCTACGGATGCGCCTCAAATTGACACCTACACGTAACCCAACGTTCTCTTAATACTTTGACTGCCATGATGGTCACCGGTGACCGACGCAAGAAGTTTTACTGAAGATCCAAAATATTCGCAATGGGTAGCAATTATTACTTTATAAATGCAGTTGTTATTAGAATATTAATTCGATTCTTTGGTCTCCAATACCTGCACATTGTGTACATTTTGTATAAATCAGTCAAACTCTGTAGTATTTTATAGCATCGCCGTTCTAATATAGTAAAATACGCTTGGCAGTCAACGTATTAAACGGACGATCGCTCTGTACTTTCCTCTTATGAAACATTGAGACCCGTCTATCACCTGATACTTATCACTTTTCGGCTCTACGGGAATTCGATTAACCCTAGCTTTACGGACATTTTGTATATATGTGTCTCTACGGATGCGCCTCAAATTGACACCTGTAACCCAACGTTCTCTTAATACTTTGACTGCAATGATGGTCACCGGTGACCGACGCAAGAAATTTTACTGAAGACCCAAAATATTCGCAATGGGTAGCAATTATTACTTTATAACTGCAGTTGTTATTAGAATATTAATTCGATTCTTTGGTCTCCAATACCTGCACATTATGTGCATTTTGTATAAATCAGTCAAACTCTGTAGTATTTTATAGCATCGCCGTTCTAATATAGTAAAATACGCTTGGTAGTCAACGTGTTAAAAATCGGGAAATCGGGAAATCACTCCCACGCATTACCATGTTCTTCAACACCACCGCGTGCTAAGTCGCTGCGAAAATGTCTGCCTCTACATCGAACCGGCAAGTCTCTGCCATCGTACAAAGCTTAGCGAACAATCGCGCTGCTTGTAAAAAAGTGCTACGCAGCGGGAAGGAAGATAGGCGCATTCCTGGCAACGCAGTGGAGGCACGTGGGAATCGCGAGATCAGCCCTCTCCTCGAAACTACTCTACCCTCTCCTGAAGAAGCTAGCTACCGCCGGCTGTCTCCCACCGCCGCTCGTCCTTTTGGCTCGGCTAGGTAAGTACCCACATCTTGGTAAATAGGTAAAGAGCCACGCTTGCGCTCGCAACGGCATCGCTCGGGCTCTTTGTCTCTTCCTCGCTCGCTCGAAGAACCTGTCGGGGAAATGCAGAGACTCCCGTCCCGCTCCATTCCTTTTTCCTCTCCGTCGCTTGATTCATTCTTACGATTATTTCCTCCTAGCCAGACAATCTCGACGAAACTTTTCCTGCTGACTATTATCCTCCTGCACTTTCTTATGTCTTCTTAGGCTTTTCGGTCTGTGTGGAAGCTCGTGTTTAGCGACGGTGGGTAGATGTGAACCCCAGGTTAATGAGGAGGACGGCATTGGAGTGGTGTTTAAGGGGTTCGAAAATGCAGCCGTCGATTAACCCATTCGAGACGACGATTTTTTCCGAACACGGTCCCCACGAGCGAAATTTTTTTTCTTTATATTGTTCATTTTTAATTTGTGGTACATAGTAAAACCAATGCCAAATTTTGTTTTCCTGTACTTTACAGATTTCATTAGTTCAAGAAAAATCTTATTTTGACGGCTAGTTTACTCAGAATAACTGATAATTGCACATTACTGTTATTGCACACACGGTGTGCAATCGGTCTCGAATGGGTTAATGGAAGTGCTGTTTGGCAGTACGTGTGATAGCTGTCTGCCATTTCAAATGCTAAGTTCCTATAGTTCACATTTATTCAGACTAAAGGATCAGAAATTTATTTCCTGGTAACCCGGCCAAGTAGTCGAAACTCGTCCTGCGGCCTATTACCCGCCTGCACTTCTTTATCCCTTCTTAGGTGTTTCGGTTTCGTATGAATGTTGGGTGTTTAGTAACGGCGCACAGATGTAGATCGTTCTAACAACAACCTGCCCACAGCTTCCCCGTAGCATCTGACGTAATCCATACGAAGAACATCGTCGGCAAAAATGCATTCATATTTCTTTTCAATCACGCCCATACTACCTCGAAACGTCGATACCTGCCCCCAAATGAGCCCACCGCCGTTTTCGCCGGACGCTAATTCCTCCCTTCCTCATTAGACACCCTTAAGCCAACGCGCCTCTCGCAAGGCAAAACGGTTACGGCCCGGGTCTTTATAGCACCAGTTCTTTGTCTCTCTTTGCCGGTAGATCGTCGGAGCAGAATATTCCAGCTACCCTCCCCGCCCCCTGTCCACCGTCGCCGCGACGTGGAGCTGCGCCTCCAGATATTGTTGCAGCCGAGCAAAAGGACGACGACTCCGTTCGCGCGGAGAGAGAATAACGGAATGAGAGGGAGCGCGCACGAGAAACGGCCCCGACGAAGCAAGAGAGCGCGCGCCGGGGAAGGAAACGAGAGCCTGCCAGTTTGCAGCCCGTACGGGACGTAGACGTGGAGGCAGACAGAAGGAGTCAGCACAGAATATACAATCAGTGTGATTGTTTGACACCCCATAATCAGCGTCCTTACCCCTACCACCCGGTCCGCGCGTCGTGGCTTCTCTCTCTCGTCCCATCCTCTCCTCCCACTTTCCGCTTACACTCTCGCCATCCCTATTGCTCCTTGTCCCTCTTACTCTTCCCGGTGCATCTCCCTTCGCCGCGTTGATACTACTGAAGATGCGCGCTCGCCTCTTTCTCTCCCCTGCCTCTTCCCACTCGGCATCACCTCTTCAGGTCTCTGCTTCTGATGCCTCTGATGCTGCTGCTCCCTGCTGCCGTTGCTGCTGGAGAGCCTCATTACCCCGATCACGACTCGAGATGAGACTCTCTCGAGGGAAGAAGACGAGAAACGGACACGGTTATATTATAAGAGACAGGAATAATGCTCACTTCCCTTTTTTCTTCACCCGGAGACCTTCCCGGCCGAGGCCGTGCTTACTCGCTTTGCCTGCCTGCCTGCCTCGCTGACTTTGACTCGCCTTCGCCTGCCTTGCCCCCCACCCCCTTGCCCGCCGGACGGTAGTTGTTTGTACTGTATTTATGGTGTACACGAGCGCACGTCCGTTTGTGCGAGCCTCTGTCGTTTATGGGATCCGCTACGTGGCGGTGACTCGCGAAAAAAATTCGATTTAGCGTCGCTCGAGTAACGAGTGCGAAGTTCGCTGCGGGGATAATTAACCGGTGCTGAGGGAGGATACTCATGGATCTAGAGTAATTGGGCTATTGTTGGGCGATTCTATCGTAGGCGAGTGTGACATTGGACTGTATGCTGTTATGAAGAACTTTTGATTAGTTCGAGTCGTAAAGCAATGCGTAGGGTGTAATTTTGAAACTGTGTAATTTAGACGTCACGAGTTTTAATTTTTTTTTTTTCATAAAAAAGTATTTGACTGCTATCACATTTTCGTTATTCAAAAACATTCGATTTCTGTTTGTAATTTCAGCTAAATATTAACACGTTGACTGCCGTGCGTATTTTGCCGTATTAGAACGGCGATGCTATGAAATACTACAGCGTTTGACTGAATTATGCAAAATGTAAATAATGTACAAGTATTGGAGACCAAAGAATCGCATCTAACAATAACTGCATTTATAAAATAATTATTACTACCCATTGAGAATATTTTGGATCTTCAGTAAAATCTCTAGCGCCGGTCACCGGTGACCCTCACGGCAGCCAACGTGTTAATATATCCGTGATATCACATAAATTCCAACAGCTAAAAGTACGCAAAATAATTTGACATCGGGCACAAGTTTGCAACTGTCAATCCAATGCTATCGCACGAAGCAGAAAGCCGTCACAGACGCATTACGAGATAATTTCCATTCGTTAAAATGACATAAAATATTTAGTATTAGGCACGTGCTCGTTCACGGCATAATCTTGAGCTGTCAAAGCTACACAAAAGAGTTCAGCATTAGACACACGTTCTGCGCGTCCGCCAACGCGTCGACGTGCGGAACACAATTTCCCGCTTCAAATTGCGCCACAATCATCACAATCTTCGGTCTTAATGAAGGTCAGCGTAAAAGCGCGTTAAGCAAAACTCCGGCAGATCCACGACGCAGCGGAGACAACCGTACGCAACTTAATATCCGCAGCTGAGCCCGTCGCGTAATTATCGCCCGACGCGATGATAACCAATCGCCGCGATCGCTCTAAACGCTCTTGCATCCCAGATGTTCCTAAGTTCAGTGCGCGGGTTAGTTGTGTGAGTACAATCTTTCAGTACGTACGTGAGTTTCAGAGGGCAATCACGGAGGAGGAACGCGCAGCGAGACAGAAGGAGCGCGCGAAAGAACATGGAAGGACAGAGCCAGGAGAGAAGGAGAAGAAGGAGAAGAAGAAGACGAAGAAGTAGGCAGCAGGGGGATATACCTTCGATTCACCAACGTCTGGTATCGTAAGCGAAGCGAACACAAGACAAAAGGAAGAGCGAGGAGCGAAGGGCAAAAACAACATGGATCCAGGTCCCGATCGATCGAGAAGCGATCGATCGATCCCTGGTATTACGCAGACGTGCACGTGAGTTATACGTGAGCGCAAGGATCTTGTCCCGACGGTTAGCGAGAGAGAAACCGAATCGGTTAGGGCGTGCAAGGGGTAGGATTGTCGGGTAGAGGCAAGGTAGGCCAGCGACAGGGACGAGGCGAGGGATCCAAAGGCTTGGGGAGAATAAAAGAAGGAAGATTGCATCCACCGACGCTCGCTCAGTCATTTCGCACCACGCTCGCGCGTACGTGGTATTGAAGTTTGGGACTCGTCATTAGGGAAGGCCGATTGGTGGGAGGAAACTTTAATGCTGCCTCCTTTGCTTAAATGCGAATGCCAGGCGCCCGGGGATTCTTGTTGCGAATTCCGGAAATGTGGGGGCGAGCTTCGTGGAAGATGCTTGGATGGGTGAGACGCGCGCGGTTGGGTCTTTTTAGGTTGCGGGTCGTATGAAGTAATTATAGAATGTATGCGTTTATGTAATGGCGTGAGCGAGGGTGTACTTGTTTATTTATCTGATCAACTTATTGACTGAATTGGCGATCGAGAATGCACTGTGCAGTGTTTGACGTTTTATGCTGAATTTTGAAAATGCGTGTATGAAATTCTTAAAAGCGTTTTATGAAATTTGTATGCACGTAACACGTGATGATCACTTTTTTGTTTGTATGATCGTCGATGATATTGACATTGTCGACTTTGATTAAATCGATGATCAACAAGGTGCATTGCTTGAAACTGTATACTGAATTTTGAAAATAGCCATACGAAATTTTTCAGAGCGTTTCGTGGTATCTGTATACACGTAACACATGATATGCGATCAAGGAGATTTTTCAATGTTATACCGCATTTTGCAAATACACGTACGAAGTTCTTAAAGACACTTTACGGATTTTTTATACGATCACCACGTGATACGCTGCTCCTACGAAAAATTACCATTAAAAAATATACCGAAACACCTACACCCGCAGCAGCACCCGCTACTATAAAACTGCCGTCGGCATATACCGCGTACACCACTGTACCACGTATCCCCCCAGCATCAGCCGCTTCCACCTAAAATTCCTCCAAGCGCTCAACGTCCTCTAACACCTCACCCACGACCCTTAATTACTCGCCCGATCAAGAAAGCACCTCTCAAGCAACCTCCGGCTCCCTCTTGACGTCACAGCGTCCAACAAAACGTTAAAGGCTTGCGGCGCCACTTAACAACGCATTTTTCTCACCACGACCTAAGCTCTCTTTTCTTAGAGTCTGGCGACAAACCGTGTGCACGCGTTAAACGAGGTAATTACAAGCGGCAGTTGACGAAGTCGAGTCGGAAGGTGGCCGAGGACCGATCGGTGGATCGCAAAGAGGGGGTGTCGGGAAAAGGGATGAGAGAGGCGGAGGAGGAGGAGGAGATTAGGGCAAAGAGAAACCGCAACGTAGCTTCAAAGAGGTCTCGCCAGCAGGGGCGAGTCTACTTAACTTTGATCAGGTCGGGACCGCTGATGCGAGACGAGCCTCGCAGAAATAAAGTGCCTCCCGGCCTTACCGCCTTTTTGCATCCTGAATTATGGCCGCGAAACATCGAGAGCTGTCCAATGTGGAGTGCGGCCGCGTTGAACTCGCGAAATTCGATTCGAGGCGAGGTCGTTTTGAAGGACGGAGGACGGATGGTTTTTAATGGGACGTGGGATCGTTGCTTTCGCGTGATGCTAAGGTTCGGTGATAATGCAAATGTGGACGAAAATTATTTTTCTGGAAGCTCGGTGAATGGTATGTTGTTGGTCATTTCAATTTGTATGTCAGATTGTGTTTGTTGTTGCGGAAAAGACCGACAATTTTGCTTTTAACGTTTTTGCAAGAATTGGGTTTGGGACAGTTTTTGTCTGTGCGTTGGGTGAAACTTGTTTGTTCGACATCGAAACATTGATATAAGCAAATTTCTATGTGACAATGCAATTGATCCTTGCGGATCTAAATAAGGGAAGGCGATTACATTTTGGTTTTCTGCAATTCAAGATTTATGCAACGAACACGTAGCCAAAAGCACTCCTCCATACGGGATAAAATTTAGCAAAATATCCAGCTATGCAAATAACCGACTAGGAGGATATAATAATATATTATTGTGAAACTCGAACCCTAACTTAGAGTAAATTTGATCTCTGAGCATAGCAATTTAAAAGACTAATGCGACGTTGCATTTTAAATGTACTTTTACGTGGATAGGTCTAAATTTATCAAACTCATTCCGGTACCGGTAACAGTACTTAAGAAGTAGCCTCTCCGTTGATTTGTCGCACTGTCCCGTTAAATGAACGCTACAGTCATCGTCCTTTGATCAGACTTCTGCCAGAGTCCTCAATACTTCATCACGCTGTCCTAAAAGAATCAGCTCATCATTGCATCTAAAAAGTCTAGACCTGGTTCACTTTATACAAATAAACCTGCTCAAACCATCGATCAAACAGAAGCCGATCATTACAAGATTTAAAGAAAAAAAAATCGTGTCTAAAGTACCATGCCATGCGAAATATTTCATAACCCCGTTTCCCTCCCTAAAAAAAACTTACTCTACGGATCACTAAAAATCATACACAACGAATCCACGTACCTCAATATCCGCCAGCCGAATTTTTCCGCACGCCACCAATTTCCCAAAACAATCCGCCAACTGGCAATACCTAACATTCCGTCAAACAAGAATCGCCAAAAATTGACTAATGAAATGCAAAACGCCCAATGTACCAGAAGCCCTGTGGCACAATATTTGCCCATTGACTTCTTCCGTTCTATCCATTTCCCAAAAGAAAACAAATGATATTGTAGCGAAAATTTACTTGTATGATTAAAGAATATAAGGCCATGTTTATGCTGTAAAATGCTGACTGCGGATACGTCAATTTTCGCATATTATCGAAAGGACGTATTCGACTATCCGGCATTGATGCCTCGGTCTGTACAATGTGAAGATACAAACTTTCGAATACTAATTACCATTCTTCCATTTTGAAGATTAATTCTTAAACAGACGATTGTTTCAAAAATATATACAACGTGGCGATTCAAAGTTGCGAACAATAATTCCGTGAATGGTTCCTCGATCGAAACGCTGCCCCGCCGAAAATCTTCGCGGCCGTTACGCAAATTCATCTTTAAACGGACACGTCAATTTTTGCGTGTCATCCAACGGACGTATTCGACTATCCGGCATTGATGCCTGGGTTTGTACAATCTGAAGATCCAAACTTTCGAATACTAATTACCATTCTTCCATTTTGAAGATTAATTTTTAAACAGACAATTCCTTTAAAAATATATACAACGTGGGGATTTAAAGTTGCGAACAATAATTCCGTGAAGGGTCCCTCGATCGAAATGCTGCCCCGCCGAAAATCTTCGCGGCCGTTTCGCAAATTCATCTTTAAACGGACACGTCAATTTTCGCGTGTCATCGAACGGGCATATTCGACTATCCGGCATTGATGCCTGGGTTTGTACAATCTGAAGATCCAAACTTTCGAATACTAATTACCATTCTTCCATTTTGAAGATTAATTCTTAAACAGACGATTGCTTTAAAAATATATACAACGTGGCGATTCAAAGTTGCGAACAATAATCCGTGAATGGTCCCTCGATCGAAATGCTGCCCCACCGAAAATCTTCGCGGCCGTTTCGCAAATTCATCTTTAAACGGACACGTCAATTTTTGCGTGTCATCGAACGGACATATTCGATTATCCGGCATTGATGCCTGGGTTTGTACAATCTGAAGATCCAAACTTTCGAATACTAATTACCATTCTTCCATTTTGAAGATTAATTCTTAAACAGACGATTGCTTTTAAAATATATACAACGTGGCGATTCAAAGTTGCGAACAATAATTCCGTGAATGGTCCCTCGATCGAAACGCTGCCCCGCCGAAAATCTTCGCGGCGGTTTCGCAAATTCGTCTTTAAACGGACACGTCAATTTTCGCGTGTCATCGAACGGACGTATTCGACTATCCGGCATTGACGCCTGGGTTTGTACAATCTGAAGATCCAAACTTTTGAATACTAATTACCATTCTTCCATTTTGAAGATTAATTTTTAAACAGACGATTGCTTTAAAAATATATACAACGTGGCGATTCAAAGTTGCGAACAATAATTCCGTGAATGGTCCCTCGATCGAAACGCTGCTCCGCCGAAAATCTTCGCGGCTGTTTCGCAAATTCATCTTTAAACGGACACGTCAATTTTCGCGTGTCATCGAACGGACGTATTCGATTATCCGGCATTGATGCCTGGGTTTGTACAATCTGAAGATCCAAACTTTCGAATACTAATTACCATTCTTCCATTTTGAAGATTAATTCTTAAACAGACGATTGCTTTAAAAATATATACAACGTGGCGATTCAAAGTTGCGAACAATAATTCCGTGAATGGTCCCTCGATCGAAATGCTGCTCCGCCGAAAATCTTCGCGGCTGTTTCGCAAATTCATCTTTAAACGGACACGTCAATTTTCGCGTGTCATCGAACGGACGTATTCGATTATCCGGCATTGATGCCTGGGTTTGTACAATTTGAAGATCCAAACTTTCGAATACTAATTACCATTCTTCCATTTTGAAGATTAATTCTTAAACAGACGATTGCTTTAAAAATATATACAACGTGGCGATTCAAAGTTGCGAACAATAATTCCGTGAATGGTCCCTCGATCGAAATGCTGCCCCGCCGAAAATCTTCGCGGCCGTTTCGCAAATTCATCTTTAAACGGACACGTCAATTTTCGCGTGTCATCGAACGGACATATTCGACTATCCGGCATTGATGCCTGGGTTTGTACAATCTGAAGATCTAAACTTTCGAATACTAATTACCATTCTTCCATTTTGAAGATTAATTCTTAAACAGACGATTGCTTTAAAAATATATACAACGTGGCGATTCAAAGTTGCGAACAATAATTCCGTGAATGGTCCCTCGATCGAAATGCTGCCCCGCCGAAAATCTTCGCGGCCGTTTCGCAAATTCATCTTTAAACGGACACGTCAATTTTCGCGTGTCATCGAACGGACATATTCGACTATCCGGCATTGATGCCTGGGTTTGTACAATCTGAAGATCCAAACTTTCGAATACTAATTATCATTCTTCCATTTTGAAGATTAATTCTTAAACAGACGATTGCTTTAAAAATATATACAACGTGGCGATTCAAAGTTGCGAACAATAATTCCGTGAATGGTCCCTCGATCGAAATGCTGCCCCGCCGAAAATCTTCGCGGCCGTTTCGCAAATTCATCTTTAAACGGACACGTCAATTTTCGCGTGTCATCGAACGGACGTATTCGACTATCCGGCATTGATGCCTGGGTTTGTACAATCTGAAGATCCAAACTTTCGAATACTAATTACCATTCTTCCATTTTGCAGATTAATTTTTAAACAGACAATTTCTTTAAAAAATGTATACAACGTGGCGATTCAAAGTTACGAACAATAATTACGTGAATGACCCCTCGATCGAAATGCTGCCCCGCCGAAAATTTTCGCGGCCGTTTCGCAAATTCATCTTTAAACGAACACGTCAATTTTCGCGTGTCATCGAACGGACGTATTCAACTATCCGGCATTGATGCCTCGGTCTGTACAATCTGAAGATCCAAACTTTCGAATACTAATGACCATTCTTCCATTTTGAAAATTAATTCTTAAACAGACGATTGCTTAAAAAATATATACAACGTGGTGATTCAAAGTTGCGAACAATAATTCCGTGAATGGTCCCTCGATCGAAATGCTGCCCCGCCGAAAATCTTCGCGGCCGTTTCGCAAATTCATCTTTAAACGGACACGTCAATTTTCGCGTGTCATCGAACGGACGTATTCGATTATCCGGCATTGATGCCTGGGTCTCGTTCGCCAGTAGCCAATGGCGAGGTCCCGCGGGTCCACCGCGCGCAGAGGACACTTTTGCCTCGTGCTAGAGAAATGCAACGGTGCATCGCAGGGGAGTGGGATCGAGCGATGTCGGAGTGGGGCAGCCGAGGGGCAGGAGGAAGGGACGCGAGGAGATGGAAACGGCAGGTTGAATGTCGTTATTACGTTGAATTAGAGGGTGCAGAGCCGGAACGAGGTATGAAACTATTACCTCGCGAAACGGCAGACCCCCCTGCCCCCGACTCCTCTTTTCCCCGCGTTTCTCGTCCTCCTCCACCTCCGCCTCATCGTCCCTCAAGCCTCCCCCCGTCTTTTGCTATGCCGGCCAGGAGGGGTGGGTGGGGTTAGTGCGTACTTGCGAGTCCGCGTCTGTTAGACCTGGACGAGTCCGCGAAAATAACGAGCCGATCTCAAAGTTTCTATGCATACGTTTTTCTAGGATTTCATAGTGAAGGGTAGAAAGGTGTGTCAGAGTGTATAGAAACGTAGAAACTTGATTTGCAGACGATATACTTCGGGACTACACGGGTTCCGACTTCAGAAATCTATGATATTTGTGAAAATAATAGTGAAGAGTTTAGAAACGGTGGAGAGTTATATGATGTGTGCGCTTGAATGTGTGTAATTTATCTTAATACCCGCAATCTTTTTTAATTATTTGGAATAATACGCCTTTTTCGGTCGGAACATAGAAATTTTGTCTGTCAACTCGGCATATTTCAAGTACACAAAGAATTCCCCTTCAGGAGTCTATCATATTTATGAATGCCATAGTGCATGTTGGGTGCGCAATAAATATTAATTTGTGCCTTTCCCGTAAGTCCAATTGTCACAAACTTGCTTGTGATAGATTCGATTTTTGAAGATTGTCTAAGTACTCGATTTGAAGGAATTGTTTTGCCGGGTTAAATATGTGAATTACTTGCTTATTCAAGTTTAAGACGATCTGAGCACGAGGATGCTGGTTGAGAGGAGGAAGATTACGATACCGGACGAATATCCACCGTCGACTGGGTTGGATGAAGCAAATAGACCGGAAGGTCTGCCACTTGCGCGTCATTTGACGCTTCGAGCGAGCGTAAACGAGCACTTCGCGAGCCTTTCTTGCACTTTCTTAAATGGCGATCGTTTCAGTGCTTTCGATGTAGCGGGGGCTGGGTTTACGGGGAACTTCCTGTGATCCTCGACGTTCGCGGCGTTTTTTAGGTCGTGGATGTTGGGTTTGTATGCGGTGAGAGATGATACTTAAGATGGTGGACAGATAAGATTTATGCAGTAAGGGATGCAGACGTTTATGCCGGTTTCTCGTTTTTGGAGTGGCTGGCTGATCTTTAGAAATTGCTTACTTCGTTACTTAACTTGTTTATGTTGAAGTTGTTTGAGAAAATGTGGTGTCTTCTTTGAGCGTTGTGGAACATTATCATACTTTATGACACGGTAATCGGTATGCCGTTTTACTATAATTATTTTAATTTCCCCAACCAATTTTTTATGCTTTCAACTTACTTTTTATGCCTTTTAACACTTTGACTGCCATGATGGTTACCGATGACCGGCGCAAGAGATTTTACTGAAGACCCAAAATATTTGCAATAGGTAGGAATAATTATTTTTGGAGTGGCTGATCTGTAGAAATTGCTTACTTCGTTACTTAACTTGTTTATCTTGAAGTTGTTTGAGAAAATGTGGTGTCTTCTTTGAGCGTTGTGGAACATTATCATACTTTATGACACGGTAATCGGTATGCCGTTTTACTATAATTATTTTAATTTCTCCAACTAATTTTTTATGCTTTCAACTTACTTTTTATGCCTTTTAACACTTTGACTGCCATGATGGTCACCGATGACCGGCGCAAGAGATTTTACTGAAGACCCAAAATAATCGCAATGGGTAGGAATAATTATTTTATAAGTGCGGTTATTGTTAGTATAGGGATGCGATCCTTTGGTCTCCAATACCTACATATTATTTACATTTTGCATAATTCAGTCAAACGCTGTAGTATTTCATAGTATCGTCGTTCTAATACAGCAAAATACGCACAGCAGTCAACGTGTTAAACTCACACGCAACGTAAACGCTTCCCCATCACATTCTCCTATTCTGTCAAATAGATCTAACTAAATCCAATTTCTTCAAACTCCCTCAAATTCTTCAAATGTCGACCACCCTCACTTTTTAGTTTGCACTTAAGGGGTTATGCCTACTTGGGTTGGTGAAAAAAATCGATTTTTTTTATTGCATTTTCTTAATGTACAGCATTTTAAGAGTATTTCCTCAAAAGTACATAAGAATCGGAGCACACGTTCAAAAATTATAAGCGTTTATCTTGAAACTGTGTTTTTAGTAAAGAGCTTGAAACTTTAAACGCGATTATCTCGAAACTGTGTTTTTTAAAACATACGCGGTGACCACGATTTCTCAAAAACTACTTCACCGATCGGACTTTAATTTTATATACTTATTTGTCATTACAATAGGCAGGGCCTGAACGAAGGATTTTTTATTTCGGTAATAAAAAAAAAGTCACAACATAAAAACGAAAGTCAGTTCACCTCGAAAGACGGATTTTTTCGTAAACGTGTTGTCATTCTCGTAAAAATTAAAATTTTTCCAAATCCTTCGTTCAGGCCCTGCCTATTGTAATGAAAAATAAGTATATAAAATTAGAGTCCGATCGGTGAAGTAGTTTTTGAGAAATCGTGGTCACCGCAAGTGATGAAAATAAACGGAAACTCTAGGAGAAGAGCTATATTTCCCCCATTTTTTAATATTTTCTTATAAAAAAATTTATACAAGTACCACTAAATACGTACTTTTTGGTAGTATTTTGCGAATTTTAATTAGTACTCGCTAAAACGGCAAAAAGGAATCTTGAAAATCATGTAATTTCGGCGATCCCAAGTAGTCATAACCCCTTAACACGTTGAACGCCCAGCGTAAATCGGTGAAGTTTCTCCCGGGGCCCAAATCCGGGAGTGTAAACAGCGCGATAAGGAAGAGCGATACAATGCAAGGCGTCGTATAAATATAACCACGGTTTATTTTTTTGATAGAGTATTAGAAGATAACTTTGTAGAAGGTGCTTACAAAGTATAAAGGGCCTCGAAGTGGGGAATGTGATGAGCGTATCGCAAAAAAATTCACTATGAAAGATCTCATGGCATTTACACTAGAACTTTCAGTCTCCTCAGAACCTTTAGTTGTCTCAGAACTTTCAGTTTCTTCAAACCAGTCAGTCGAACAGTATTTTTTGCATATTTTTGACATCTTTATTTACTTCTTGATCCCTAAAATGTTCGTTAGACAGCGCAAAAGTGTAGATGAAAGTGAGCCGAGTGGTGACGAAGAAGTATTCAGGTTTCCAAAAAAAAGTTAGAAATATTATTGTGTCAATTTCAAGCTCGGAAAATGAGGATTTGTATGAGAGTGAAGATTTTGAAGAACTATTAGAAAACCTGGCTATAGAAGAAGAGAATGAACAGATTGTTACTGTCGGTTCATCCGAGAATATCCAGTTCGGTGCTACACAAAACGGAGGGAAACTCTCGAACGCCAGGACGCAAAAAAAAATTTGCAAAAGACTATAACATATTGTCCAGTGTCCACAGTCACCTCAATTATGTTTAAAATGTTTTAACGAATACCATAAGTAATATTTTATTATACTATTTTAGAATCAAATAGTATATTATATAAAACCAAATATAAGTATATTTTCAATGTTTCTTTTTGTTTATTTTATAGTTCATTGTTACTTTCAGTTGTTTATACTCATCATAATTATGTTACAAATAAAACTATCATAAATTACCTCAAAAATCCTGTTTTAATTGGACGAAGAATAGCGTCACCCGTTTACGGGTGACGGGGCCCCTGGGGAAACATAGCCGTAACCCAGATCTGGGTTACGTGGCGTTCAACGTGTTAAGTCATCAAAACCTCCTCCTATCTGTCAAATGTCTCGATGAAACATACCAACAACCCCCATTTTTACCGCTTCATCCCTCAACTCCCAAGTTCACACGTCATGCGCACGTTCCAGCTTTCTGCAGTCTCTTCAGCGTCGCGTCTAATTACGCCCCGACGCCGGCGCCTCGTCGGCTGGAAACCGCGCGTCACAGGGGGGTCTAAGAAATTCGCAGCGGCCTTTGCCGCTAAGGTAAACGCCGGTCGACGATAGCGCGGAGGAAGGACGATCGAACACGGGAGCATTACTCACCGCCGTGCTGAGGGCTGTGCTTGTAGCAGTCCTGATGAGCGGAGGAGCCCCCTGTTGCCCCGAGGTGTGTACTGGAAGCGGGCGATGCGGTCGGGTCGGTGTTGTTGGGGTTGCTGCAGGCACCGCTAACCGAATTCGTGGTGACGTTGTTGCCCGTCTGCTGGCCGTGTAAGTGACTGCCGTGATGATGGTGATGCTTATTCCTCCTGTAGGACTCCAGCTCGCGCAGGTGGGAGGTGAAGGAGGTTGGCGCGTCGAGGAACGGCCTTTGTCCCAGACCGAGTGCGCGAAATTGCTGGTGCTGCTGCCCTGAAACGACAAGCTCGATCAGATGTCGATGCATTTTCGGCTGGCACGAAATCGGCGTTAGCGGGTAGTTGCTTGAGTTTGGCGACGGGCGGCTTCTGGTGTTGAGGGATCAAGATATGGGTCTGAGGCGAACGTTAGCGCAGTTGTAAGATTGATGTTTATAGTCAAATGCGACATTGGGATGAAGCAAGGGTTGTAGTGCAATGGTGGAAAAATGTCGATTGCGTGAATCGAGTATTCTTTTTTATTGGACGCGGTATAGAATGATAGACGCAAGTTTTAAGTGCGTATGAGGAAATTGATTGAACTGTAACGAAACATGAAATCACGTTAATTAGAGACGCGATGGACAGGCCAAGCGATCTGGAAACGACTGACTATTGTTGTAATGTGCGTAATATTGATGTTTATAGTCAAATGCGACATTGCGATGAAGCAAGGGTTGTAGTGCAATGGTGGAAAAATGTCGATTGCGTGAATCGAGTATTCTTTTTTATTGGATGCGGTATAGAATGATAGACGCAAGTTTTAAGTGCGTATGAGGAAATTGATTGAAGTGTAACGAAACATGAAATCACATTAATTAGAGACGCGATGGAAAGGCCAAGCGATCTGGAAACGACTGACTATTGTTGTAATGTGCGTAATATTGATGTTTATAGTCAAATGCGACATTGCGATGAAGCAAGGGTTGTAGTGCAACGCTGGAAAAATGTCGATTGCGTAAATCGAATATTCTTTTTTATTGGACGCGGTATACAATGATAGACGCAAGTTTTAAGTGAGTATGAGGAACTTGATTGAAGTGTAACGAAACATGAAATCACATTAATTAGAGACGCGATGGACAGGCCAAGCGATCCGGAAACGACTGACTATTGTTGTAATGTGCGATAGGGTTATTTATTATTTCATAAATTGGATCACAAATAGATGGCACCGATAATTATGTTCGCGGATCGGAATTGTTACTAGTTTTGTAATAATGTCACACATTTTCTCGGAACCCTTTCAGAAAATTTGAAAATCTGCAAATATTATCAGTCGAACCAGAGCTAGTGCACGTGTACTTAAATGTGCAAAAATCGAAGTTACATACACAGATAGTTATATACCCAGCAACGATAGGCTGTTTTCGCTGATATATTCGATTGCGTAAATCGAATATCGTCACATTAAAGGACGCGGTATAGCAACGCCGAGACAAGTTTTTATATACAAATTCCGATGAACTGTAACGGAAAATAACATCGCACGTTAGAGACGCGAAGGAACACAATAATGATCGACTGACGTTCTATTCGTAATATTGATGTTTATAGTCAAATGCGACATTGCGATGAAGCAAGGGTTGTAGTGCAATGATGGAAAAATGTCGATTGCGTGAATCGAGTATTCCTTTTTATTGGACGCGGTATAGAATGATAGACGCAAGTTTTAAGTGCGTATGAGGAAATTTATTGAACTGTAACGAAACATGAAATCACGTTAATTAGAGACGCGATGGAAAGGCCAAGCGATCTGGAAACGACTGACTATTGTTGCAATGTGCGTAATACTGATGTTTATAGTGAAATGCGACATTGCGATGAAGCAAGGGTTGTAGTGCAATGGTGGAAAAATGTCGATTGCGTGAATCGAGTATTCTTTTTTATTGGACGCGGTATAGAATGATAGACGCAAGTTTTAAGTGTGTATGAGGAAATTGATTGAACTGTAACGAAACATGAAATCACGTTAATTAGAGACGCGATGGACAGGCCAAGCGATCTGGAAACGACTGACTATTGATGTAATGTGCGATAGTGTTATTCATTATTTCATAAATTGGATCACCAATGGATGGCACTGACAATTATGTTCACGTATCGGAATTGTTACTAGTTTTGTAATAACGTAACACATTTTCTTGGAACAGCTTCAGAAAATTTGAAAATCTGCAAATATTATCAGTCGAGACGGAAACGCGATTGGGGGAACAAGAATAAGTTAAAAATAAGTTACATCCGCAAATAAATATTCCCAGAATCGATAAATTTTTCGGATATTACTCAGCTGCACCAAGAATCGTATCGTCAGACTGGGAGGAAGCGCTCCGCAACGCCGAGACAGTTATTATATACAAATTCCGCTGCGCACATTACGGAAAATAACATCGCACGTTATGAAGGCTAAGCAACACAATAATGATCCGCATGACGTTCTATTCGGACTAATTGCGGCAGTTGCACGCGAAATATTTTCGATTCCATCGAGAAAATTGCCGCGACCTTCTGCCGGGCTGCGAAGCATTAACCTTTCCGACATTACGCCGCGACGCAATGTCAATGAGCAATTACGAGCGAGCCAAGGCATTTCTCTTCCGATCCCTATAGGGACGCCAGTCTCCATTCCCGAAGTCATGCGTCGCCTCGGATCAGCGTAAAATCGGCGTCGAGGGGGCACGATGTTTGTGCAATTAGCCCACCATAGTGGGATAATTAAGAAACTCGACCGCCTCGCAATCTCGATCAGCTTCAATAGCATTCCGTGCGTGCCAGCCGACATGGACCGGGCGGATTCTCTGGCCAAGTATCACGGCTGCCGAATGGAACATTGCACCGCGCGATACGGGACAATTCGGTGCTGCGATTGAAGCTCCGTGCAGTACGTTCTCGTGTACGTCGACGAGAATTTACCCTCCCTTTGGCCATACGTGCAAAGTGTCGCAGACAGTCGTGCGTGTGTGCGCGTTTTTGGCTGAGTGAGGTGAGTAGTATCTGTGCCTGAAGACTATGTGTCTGGAGGACATTCGGTAATTGTTGGTAGAGGCGGAAACGTGAATGGAAAAACAAGAATAAGTTGTAAATAGGTATAAAATAAAATTTGGTGAATCTATAAATTCAACTATTACAGCAGCTTGGCGCCAGAATTAAAAAAAGACTGGGAGGAAGAATGGAAGGCCTCAACCAAACCACGTGTAATTTCAGTGGAACATTTTTTCCAGAAGAACATTTCCATCAATAGCTCCTCAACAAAGAACCCCCTCCGCAGCTGCGGTCTGTGCAGAACTCAACTCAAAGTGGAGCATGTTGTCAACCATTGTCTAGAGCCGCACCAATCTATATAACAAACTGTAAACCTTGACCTCGAGCCGCTAATAGATCACACAACGATTGATGCGACTTTAAAGAAATAAAAATAAATTGCTGGTATTCAGAAAATTAGGGGAACAATTTAATACGGTTAAATGGAGCGGTCGAAATATTTCGATAGGGACCGGAAGTTGTTTGGGGTAAATTGGTTGTTGAAGAGGGTCGCGTTTTAAAAGGTTGGTCTCTAATTTATCGTTGGCGTACGATAGGGTGTCAGATGGAATATGTGCTTCGTTCCGTAGTGAGTTGCGCAGCTAATTTGGCCGACTCGCAATCGGCCGCAAAATACGATTTGCACAATTCCCAATCTCAGTAATCTATTGTTCTCTAATTTATTGCTGGCCCACGAAGGGTGTCAGTTGGAATATGCACAATTCCCAATCTCAGTAATCTATTGTTCTCTAATTTATTGCGGCCCATTCGCAGCCGTGCGACACGAAGCTAATTCGAGCAACTCGCGATCGGCCGCAAAAGACGTTCTGCACAATTCCCAATCTCAGTAATCTATTGTTCTCTAATTTATTGCTGGCCCACGAAGGGTGTCAGTTGGAATATGCCCTTCGATTCGCAGTGCGACACGAAGCTAATTCGAGCGATTCGCAATTGGCCTCAAAAGACCTTCTGCACAATTCCCAATCTCAGTAATCTATTGTTCTCTAATTTATTGCTGGCCCACGAAGGGTGTCAGTTGGAATATGCCCTTCGATTCGCAGTGCGACACGGAGCTAATTCGAGCAACTCGCAATCGGCCGCAAAAGACGTTCCGCACAATTCCCAATCTCAGTAATCTATTGTTCTCTAATTTATTGCTGGCCCACGAAGGGTGTCAGTTGGAATATGCCCTTCGATTCGCAGTGCGACATGAAACTAATTCGAGCAACTTGCAATCGGTCGCAAAAGACGTTCTGCACAGTTCCCAATCTCAGTAATCTATTGTTCTCTAATTTATTGCTGGCCCACGAAGGGTGTCAGTTGGAATATGCCCTTCGCTTCGCAGTGCGACACGAAGCTAATTCGAGCAACTCGCGATCGGCCGCAAAAGACGTTCTGCACAATTCCCAATCTCAGTAATCTATTGTTCTCTAATTTATTGCTAGCCCACGAAGGGTGTCAGTTGGAATATGCCCTTCGATTCGCAGTGCGACACGAAGCTAATTCGAGCACCTCGCAATCGGCCGCAAAAGACGTTCTGCACAATTCCCAATCTCAGTAATCTATTGTTCTCTAATTTATTGCTGGCCCACGTAGGGTGTCAGTTGGAATATACCCTTCGCTTCGCAGTGCGACACGAAGCTAATTCGAGAAACTTGCAATCTGTCGCAAAAGACGTTCTGCACAATTCCCAATCTCAGTAATCTATTGTTCTCTAATTTATTGCTGGCCACGTAGGGTGTCAGTTGGAATATGCCCTTCGATTCGCAGTGCGACACGAAGCTAATTCGAGCACCTCGCAATTGGCCGCAAAAGACGTTCTGCACAATTCCCAATATCAGTAATCTATTGTTCTGTAATTTATTGCTGGCCCACGTAGGGTGTCAGTTGGAATATGCCCTTCGCTTCGCAGTGCGACACGAAGCTAATTCGAGCACCTCGCGATCGGCCGCAAAAGACGTTCTGCACAATTCCCAATCTCAGTAATCTATTGTTCTCTAATTTATTGCTGGCCCACGAAGGGTGTCAGTTGGAATATGCCCTTCGATTCGCAGTGCGACACGAAGCTAATTCGAGCACCTCGCGATCGGCCGCAAAAGACGTTCTGCACAATTTCCAACCTCAGTAATCTATTGTTCTCTAATTTATTGCTGGCCCACGTAGGGTGTCAGTTGGAATATGCCCTTCGATTCGCAGTGCGACACGAAGCTAATTCGAGCAACTCGCGATCGGCCGCAAAAGACGTTCTGCACAATTCCCAATCTCAGTAATCTATTGTTCTCTAATTTATTGCTGGCCCACGAAGGGTGTCAGTTGGAATATACCCTTCGATTCGCAGTGCGACACGAAGCTAATTCGAGCAACTCGCAATCGGCCGCAAAAGACGTTCCGCACAATTTCCAATCTCAGTAATCTATTGTTCTCTAATCTATTGCTGGCCTATGAAGGGTGTCAGTTGGAATATGCGCTTCGATTCGCAGTGCGACACGAAGCTAATTCGAGCAACTCGCAATCGGCCGCAAAAGACGTTCTGCACAATTCCCAATCTCAGTAATCTATTGTTCTCTAATTTATTGCTGGCCCACGAAGGGTGTCAGTTGGAATATGCCCTTCGATTCGCAGTGCGACACGAAGCTAATTCGAACAACTCGCAATCGGCCGCAAAAGACGTTCTGCACAATTCCCAATCTCAGTAATCTATTGTTCTGTAATTTATTGCTGGCCCACGTAGGGTGTCAGTCGGAATATGCCCTTCGATTCGCAGTGCGACACCAAGCTAATTCGAGCAACTCGCAATCGGCCGCAAAAGACGTTCCGCACAATTCCCAATCTCGCGGCCGAAAATGCGTGCGCTCCCGCAACAAAAGTAAAAACAGCCCGCGTCGATCGATCGCACTACATCAGACGACGGAACTCATGCGTCGGCTATCGACAGCGTGCGGTATAGAAGTAGCACGTCTGCCGATCCCGTTCTCTCTCTCCATTCTTTGCACACGCTCGCGTACAAACAACTCCCACCACACGCAAACAAACACACGCGCGCCCTGCAATAAGCGCACGCAGCACCTACGTCCCGAGCACACACGCGTAGGAGCGCAGCTCAAGAATGGGAGCCGAGACGCAATTTGTATGCGTCAAGCGAGAAAGAGAGAGAGACACCTCCGGCCACGAGGGCGAACGACAAATAAAGTTCGACCGCAAACTGCACGAAATTGTCGGCGAGCCCAGATGGTCAGCTCTCCGCCGATGCCTACAAGATTATTCCTCGCTACCGACCATCCCGTGCGCAACGAAGTAGGAATAAGGGGAACGAGAGGAACAAGAGGAACATGACTGAGCCTCTCCGTCCTGCTCCGCGACCGGATCCCACGACTTCTCACGTACCGGACGCTCGTAATGCCCCAAAACGTATCGGAACCGATGCGCGAGTAGGCCCAGCCTTATACCACGGCCCGACATGCTTTTTGGACACCGACTGCCAGGCCCGCTGCCATAGGGCTCGCTCGAGAACCTATACGCGCATACCCTAACCTCGGCATAATTCGTCGCGGGTCATCGGCTCGCACGCCGGCAGATACACGATTCCTGGGAAGGGTTTCGGGTGGCCGAATGTAAACATCGGCCGGATCGTGGTACGATCGGCGAAAGCCGGGGGGCAGACCATTTTTTTGCTGCGCTATGATTGAGTTCTAACGTGGGGGCGGAAGGTTGCGGGATCGGAGTATTTTTGCGTGCGCGTGTGAAGAAGAGGCAGGTGAGATTTTGGAATCGGAGCGACATGGCGTGGAGGGTTTTCGGAGTTTGCGGCGCGTCGCATTTATTGAAAGTCAGTTGTAATTTGCGTGGCTGCAGACTTTGGGTGGTACATGTACTTACAGGTTGTAGGGCAGTAATAAAATATAGTGATTAGAATGAATGGATGTAGGGGCTGACGAGAATGTTGCATGTGGGACATAAATTTTAACTTTTGCAACTTCGTACGCGCTTGCAAGTTGCATGGCAGAAGTGGAATGTTGTGTTTATAATCGATGGATATACGAATTAACGGATAAATTGCGTACTGGACTTAGTTTTCGAGATTTTTAAGTTGTAACTTACGTATTGGGCCATTTTTAAGAGCTTAGGCGCTTGCGAGTTGTGCGACACTAATAAAACGTTGCGTTTATAATGGATAGATGTGCGAATTAAGAAATACTACGCACTTGTAAGTTGCACGACTGTAATGAGACTTTGCGTTGATAATCGATCGCTGTGCACATTGACGGGGAAATTGCATATACGTCGTAATTCTCGGGTTTTTGTCACCTGGCAATCGATAACGTCCGATTATCCCATTTACGAGGGACACACAATTCCGCGGAGAGGAGCGTGACACCGTTTGCCAGAACTCTAATTAATAATTCAGCGGCAGGGGGCTAAAGTACTTCGCTCGTTATCGAGCGGTAATCTCGGTTAATGGAGTTGCAGGAGGGCTTCCGACGTTCCCGCGTTCGTCGTTGTTCTCTCTCTCTCTCTCCCATCGTTCTTCGGCAGATTTTATTCTGCGGTGCACGAGCAAATATCCCGACGCCTGCGAGAAAACGCACGCACCGTTCATTTTAATCCTTTTGATGCAGCGGACGGACGGCTTGCTTGAAACTTCCTGTAGTCCTCAATGATTGCACTTTTTTGGACAGTGCACGTTACGTTTATATGCGGTGAACGAAGACGTTTAACCGTTTGCGCGCGTAAAGCCACTTGTGCTGGCATGGTCAGCGTTTTCGTCAAGACAAAATGCTACTTGTACTGCGACGAGCAATTATTTCGGTTATGCACATTTATGTCGTCCAGTGGGAATGCTACTAGTGCTGCAATGATTAGTTATTCCGGTAACTGCAGATGCTATTTCTGCTGTTATGCGCATCAATTGCATTGGTAGGTTCAAATATAACTTCAGCTATTATGGTCGTCAATGTAGTCAAGTCAAAATGCCACTTGTTTTGTGACGAGCATTTAGTCGGATAAATTGAAATACTAGTTCGTCTGTTATGCAGATCTACGTTGTCCAGTCAAAATGCCATTTGTAATGTGCGGAGCAATTATTCCGGTGTGTTCAAATGCAACTTCTGCTGTTATGGACGTCAATGTGGTCAAGTCAAAATGCCACTTGTTTTGTGATGCACAATTATTCCGATAAATTGAAATACTACTTTTGCTGTTATGCATATCTATGTTGTTCAGTTAAAACGTCGGTAGTACCAATACGATCATTTATGCCAATAAGTTCAAATACAACTTCTGCTACTATGGATGTTAACTTCTGCTGTTATGGACGTCAATGTGGTCAAGTCAAAATGCCACTTGTTTTGTGATGCACAATTATTCCGATAAATTGAAATACTACTTTTGCTGTTATGCATATGTATGTTGTCCAGTTAAAATGTCAATAATACCAAGACGATAGTTTATTCCGCTAAATTCAAATACAACTTCTGCTGTTATGGACGTCAATGTGGTCAAGTCGAAATGCCACTTGTTTTGTAAAGGGCAATTATTCCGATAAATTGAAATACTACTTTTGCTGTTATGCATATCTATGTTGTCCAGTTAAAATGTCAATAGTACCAAGACGATAATTTATTCCGATAAGTTCAAATGCAATTTCTGCTACTATAGATGTCAACTTCTGCTGTTACGGACGTCAACGTGGTCAAGTCAAAATGCCACTTGCGTTTCAACGATCAATTATTCCTACAAGTTCAAATGCTACTTCCACCGTTACGCACATCTATCTCAACAATTCAAAATGCCACTGCTACTCTCACGTATATCCGCACAATTCAGCCTACAACCCTCTCCCGAATATACCAGCGACCAACTCAGTACGCGACTTGCGCCGACCAGCAACATTTTCATCAATCACCTTCGCACCACCCCACAAGTCGCATTCCAATTTTTGTCTTACTTCCCACAGCCTCTCACCGCCCACTCAGCTAACAACAGGCTTTCCACATTGAACGTTCAAGACGCATCTGCAGGCCACTTGCAAGACGCACGTAGCGTTCGTTAGCCGATCTTCGCGCCGCTTTTCCCACGCGACTTCTCCGTACGTAGGTTTTCATCGTCTTTCAAAAGCCAACGCGTCGGCGGACGGACGAGGCGGGGGGCGCCGTTTTCATTCAACGAGAGGCGGATCCGTGCAATTTGCACGGACGCGAGATTACGGCTCGCATTTTCGCCTCTCGCATTTAACGTTAAACACGCCCTTCTGGTACCGCGCGCCGATGCCACTGTGGTCCGGGTTACGGATGCCCGACCGTAAACGAGGAGTCTGAATCAAATGGACGCGAGTACGACTGACAATGAGTGTGCGGCCGGCGTGCGGGGCGTAATGATTTTTACGAATCCGGATTAGCCCGCGCTGTTGCCGTGTACGCAGATGCCCCCTGAGTGGCCTCATGAGTCATTCACCTTTGCCCTCTTGGAACCGTGTGGGCGAAAGTTTGGTGGAAGTTCGAAACTTGAGGCTAGGTGCTTGAAGACTTGGGCGATGAGGTGATCTGTGTCTCATGGTAACGGCGTCGGACGGTATTTTGTTCGGAGCACAAAGTGAATCGATGATTAAGAATTTTTGGGTAATCAGTCTTGCCGGTTCCATATATTTATGTACGTCTTGTGAAATAAGAAAGGGGCGAAAGTTTGGTGGAAGTTGAAAACTTGAGGCTGGGAGCTTGGAGACTTGGACGACGAGGTGATCTGTAGGTTGAGATAACGCCTTTGGACAACATTTTATTTGGGTAGTGGATGAAAGAAAAGAAGACAATTATGATATCCTTCAGCTGATGAATGGACCAGTCAAATTTCTGTTTTAATGTATTGTCGATTCCAGAGGCCACAAGCATACTGAGCATTGTAGAAAATGTAACCGTTTTGGTAATAATTAGTCTTGCCGGTTTTTGGGTAATAAGTAGTCTTGCCGGTTGCATATATTTATGTACGTCTTGTGAAATAAGAAAGGGGCGAAAGTTTGGTGGAGGTTGAAAACTTGAGGCTGGGTGCTTGAAGACTTGGGCGATGAGGTGATCTGTGTCTCGTGGTAACGGTGTCGGACGGTATTTTGTTCGGAGCACAAAGTGAATCGATGATTAAGAATTTTTGGGTAATCAGTCTTGCCGGTTGCATATATTTATGTACGTCTTGTGAAATAAGAAAGGGGCGAAAGTTTGGTGGAAGTTGAAAACTTGAGGCTGGGAGCTTGAAGACTTGGGCGATGAGGTGATATGTGTCTCGTGGTAGCGGTGTCGGACGGTATTTTGTTCGGAGCACAAAGTGAATCGATGATTACGAATTTTTGGATAATAAGTAGTCTTGCCGGTTGTATTTATTTATGTACGTCTTGTGAAACAAGAAAGGGGCGAAAGTTTGGTGGAGGTTGAAAACTTGAGGCTGGGAGCTTGAAGACTTGGGCGATGAGGTGATCGGCGTCTCGTGGGAGCGGTGTCGGACGGTATTTTGTTCGGAGCACAACGTGAATCGATGATTAAGAATTTTTGGGTAATAAGTAGTCTTCCCGGTTGCATGTATTTATGTATGTCTTGTGAAATAAGAAAGGGGCGAAAGTTTGGTGGAAGTTCAAAACTTGAGGCTGGAAGTTTGGAGACTTGGATGACGAGGTGATCTGTGGCTTGAGATAATGCCTTTGGACAACATTTTATTTGGGTAGTGGATGCAAGAAAAGAAGATAGTTATGATGTCCTTTAACTGATGAATCGACCATTCAAATTTTTGTTATAATGTATCGTCCATTCCAGAGGCCACGAGCATACTGAGCGTTGTACAAAATGTAACCGTTTCGGTGCCTTGATCACACGATTTGACACCGTTTTACTACTTCGCATAAGTTTTGTCCACTCCACCAGTATTCGAATCCCATTACGTCAGTTACTACATCCCGTTAGGAAGTTAACCGATACCTTTCCTACATAACCACGGCATCAGCGCAAGGCAGTTCTAACAAAGGTAATTAGAATTTCTTGACAAAAATGACAATGTCCCACAGGTCCCCTTAGCCCAGTGCCATACTGCAATATGAACGAAACACCGATTTGAGTCTCGACTTGTCAGCCATCAGCCAACCGGTTTCATTCTCGCCGTAAAAGCCTAAAATATAAATTTCAAATCTACTCCGCCTTCTTCGCAACCAATTTATTTGTCAACTGCCCAAGCTTCTTGACGTCCCGTCACTATCGTCCGGCAGGCAACTAGCCCCGTGCCAACGGGCTTTCGGATTGTCTAGCGCAATAAATGGGAGCAGGCGCGCGTGATACAACACCTTCGGTCAATTGGCCTGTTCGACGCATAAGTGGCGCGCGGCGAAGACGAGAGCAAGCGAGACAGAGAAGGCGGTGCTGCTGGGCGTGCGAGAGAGTGAGAGAGACGCGACGAGAGGGGAGAGAACGGGAGAAATAATTCCAATCTCCACGGCACGAGTGGTGGGCTTATCTAATCAAAATGTGGCGGCCCCGGGAGGACGGAAATAGCGCGGCTTTTTCCTTCTCTCTAATAACAGGGCCCCTCCCTCCGCGTCTTACGTCCTCCTTGACGTCCTCCAGAGGTTCAGCTAGCGTTTCGAGGATTCAGCGCTAGCCACGACTGCATCGGTCGATCGAAAGCTTTAATACGATTGATTGGCTGCGACTGGCGATTAAAGTCGGCGATCGCTCGCTTTCAATTGGAGTACAATTAAAATGTTCCATGCGGCATCAGTGCCAAAGAGTCGGAGGTCTAATGTGTTTGCGTTAGTGTTGGGCAATTGCGAGTTTGCAATCGGAGCGTAAATGAAATTTTAACCGATGTATCGGCACCGGCGAAGAGTCAATGGTCTGTTTTCGGTAGGCTGTGTGCGGAGGATGCAAAAGGTGTACGGATATAAAGTGGAAAGGCGATGCCCCGTGGCGAGGGTACTGAAAAAATAGTCGTTGTGCATTATTAACCTGCGTAATAGTAAAATGAAAGGTGTTGTCATGCTGTGCGATTGGAGTGTGAATTCGATAGTATCCAATGTATCGTCAGCGGCTGAGAGTGAATGGTCTATTTTGTGTATTCTGTGTGGATGATGCAAAAGGTGTATAAATGTAGTTATACGCTGAGAGGGGCCGTACGTTGTGGCGTCGGAACCAAAAAAAAATAGGCGTTATGCATTATTAATTTGCGTAATAGTAAAATGAAAAAGGCTAGCGCACCATGCGATTGGAACGTAAATTACATTGTATCCAATGTATCGTCAGTGGCAAAGAGTTAATGATCTATTTTCTGTAGTTATAAAGTAAGAAAGGAGATACATTGTGGAGACCGAAAAAATATTCGTTATCCATTATTAACCTGGGTAACAGTAAAATAAAAAATGCTATCGTGCCGTGCGATTAATGCCAGGGCCATTCAAAAAGTGTTAGTTTGGGTTAATAATTGAATTAAACATTGGGGAACGCTCTTAGACATCGATTGTATTTTTTTACACCCGCAACGACCAGTTTCTGATTTCCACTCGAACGTGACTTGTGACTTGAGGTAATTTCACGCCAGGCACGGTTCACGAGCGAACAAACACGGACAACACTTCAAACGGAGGCAGTGTCTTGAACCCTTCACGGAACGAGATAATCTTTTCATCCTTTGAAGCAACACTGAATTGAAAAGTTTAACAAAGAAGATATTTGCTGTATTTTGTTTTTGGGGTTAGATCAATGAACTGTAGGTTTTATAAAATTGATGTCGTTGGTATATGTTTGGTTTCTTAGTACAGTTATGTTTTAAGACCAGGGATTCTGCTAATTGTCAACTTTGGTACTAACAATTAAGTTTAATTCCTTTGAAGCAACACTGAATTGAAAAGTTTAACAAAGAAGATGTTTACTGTATTTTGTTTTTGGGGTTAGATCAATGAACTGTAGATTTTATAAAATTGGTGTCGTTGGTATATGTTTGGTTTCTAAGTACAGTTATGTTTTAAGACCAGGGATTCTGCTAATTGTCAACTTTGGTACTAACAATTAAGTTTAATTCCTTTGAAGCAACACTGAATTGAAAAGTTTAACAAAGAAAATGTTTGCTGTATTTTGTTTTTGGGGTTAGATCAATGAACTGTAGATTTTATAAAATTGGTGTCGTTGGTATATGTTTGGTTTCTAAGTACAGTTATGTTTTAAGACCAGGGATTCTGCTAATTGTCAACTTTGGTACTAACAATTAAGTTTAATTCCTTTGAAGCAACGCTGAATTGAAAAGTTTAACAAAGAAGATGTTTGCTGTATTTTGTTTTTGGGGTTAGATCAATGAACTGTAGGTTTTATAAAATTGGTGTCGTTGGTATATGTTTGGTTTCTAAGTACAGTTATGTTTTAAGACCAGGGATTCTGCTAATTGTCAACTTTGGTACTAACAATTGTTTGCTGTATTTTGTTTTTGGGGTTAGTTTAATTCCTTTGAAGCAACACTGAATTGAAAAGTTTAACAAAGAAGATGTTTGCTGTATTTTGTTTTTGGGGTTAGATCAATGAACTGTAGGTTTTATAAAATTGGTGTCGTTGGTATATGTTTGGTTTCTAAGTACAGTTATGTTTTAAGACCAGGGATTCTGCTAATTGTCAACTTTGGTACTAACAATTAAGTTTAATTCCTTTGAAGCAACACTGAATTGAAAAGTTTAACAAAGAAGATGTTTGCTGTATTTTGTTTTTGGGGTTAAATCAATGAACTGTAGGTTTTATAAAATTGGTGTCGTTGGTATATGTTTGGTTTCTAAGTACAGTTATGTTTTAAGACCAGAGATTCTGCTAATTGTCAACTTTGGTACTAACAATTAAGTTTAATTCCTTTGAAGCAGCACTGAATTGAAAAGTTTAACAAAGAAGATGTTTGCTGTATTTTGTTTTGGGGGATAGATCAATGAACTGTAGGTTTTATAAAATTGGTGTCGTTGATATATGTTTCGTTTCTAAGTACAGTTATGTTTTAAGACCAGGGATTCTGCTAATTGTCAACTTTGGTACTAACAATTAAGTTTAATTCCTTTGAAGCAACACTGAATTGAAAAGTTTAACAAAGAAGATGTTTGCTGTATTTTGTTTTTGGGGTTAGATCAATGAACTGTAGGTTTTATAAAATTGGTGTCGTTGGTATATGTTTGGTTTCTAAGTACAGTTATGTTTTAAGACCAGGGATTCTGCTAATTGTCAACTTTGGTACTAACAATTAAGTTTAATTCCTTTGAAGCAACAATGAATTGAAAAGTTTAACAAAGAAGATGTTTGCTGTATTTTGTTTTTGGGGTTAGATCAATGAACTGTAGATTTTATAAAATTGGTGTCGTTGGTATATGTTTGGTTTCTAAGTACGGTTATGTTTTAAGTCCAGGGATTCTGCTAATTGTCAACTTTGGTACTAACAATTAAATTTAATTCCTTTTAAGCAACACTGAATTGAAAAGTTTAACAGAGAAGATGTTTGCTGTATTTTGTTTTTGGGGTTAGATCAATGAACTGTAGGTTTTATAAAATTGATGTTGTTGGTATATGTTTGGTTTCTAAGTACAGTTATGTTTTAAGACCAGGGATTCTGCTAATTGTCAACTTTGGTACTAACAATTAAGTTTAATTCCTTTGAAGCAACACTGAATTGAAAAGTTTAACAAAGAAGATGTTTGCTGTATTTTGTTTTTGGGGTTAGATCAATGAACTGTAGGTTTTATAAAATTGGTGTCGTTGGTATAATATATGTTTGGTTTCTAAGTACAGTTATGTTTTAAGACCAGGGATTCTGCTAATTGTCAACTTTGGTACTAACAATTAAGTTTAATTCTATTTACGTTGTAGTAAGTGCCGCAGAAATAATTCAATGCACTGTAAACAGATGTGCTTATTTGTTCATCAGTGTAACTATAAAAGAGTAATTTGGTACCATTGTGTGTATACTACCACGCAAGATTATTTGAAAGATACAATTTACTACGTTTATTCCGATACGGAATAGATCATTAAAGGCTATTTCTTGACAACGTTATTAAGTTACACATTAGTATGCAAAGTGATATTACTGTATATTTTAGTCATATATGAATACTCCTGTAATGCTCGCGACGTGAACAATTCAATAATGGAATAACTGATCGCACTATCAATTCCTAACAGCTACCAACGCCAGGTCATTTTGTTTCTTTTCGGAATACGGAAAATTTGCGTCGCGGAGGGTGAATCAGATTTTTATAATGGGCGACGAACCTCTCCTTCGTCTGTGCGAGTGAAAGAGAGAAAATGAGAAAGAAAGAAAGAAAGCTGAGCTGGCAGAGTGATTACGACGGAGAACGTCGGAGCCTGACGCTTGCAGGAGTCCGATAGCCAGTAAACGTTCAAGCAATGACGTAGTTTAACCTTTCAATCCACGTTCAAACATTGGCGAACCATGCGAAACTATTCTCCCTTACGCGCAATGCGTATCGCTTATAGAGTTTCTTGACTAAAGCTTCTCTCTACTGCCATCACAGAAAAAGATGGATAAAAGCTGAAATTAATACATCCCCTACATTGCCTACGGTGACTCAGGCCATGGTTTGTCCACATAAACTATTCGGTGCGGCAAATTTTATTAACACAGCGGAGTAGAAGAAAGATAGAGAATTAAGTCAACACATGTGGCGTTTATAGAGTTTCTTGACTAGAGCTTCTCTCTGCTGCCATCACAGAAAAAGATGGATAAAAGCTGAAATTAATACATCCCCTACATTGCCTACGGTGACTCAGGCCATGGTTTGTCCACATAAACTATTCGGTGCGGCAAATTTTATTAACACAGCGGAGTAGAAGAAAGTTAGAGAATTAAGTCAACAGATGTGGCGTTTATAATATTTGATTTCACGGTTTGCATGCGTATAAACGTGTACGAGAACATTTAAGAATGGTAATAGGAGCGGAGAAAAATGTATATGCAGGCAGCGATTAACATGTTTTACTGCATGGTTTGTATATGCAAACTATTGGTTGTGAGGAATTTTTACTGATGTCAGAGAAGAAAGAAGACGCTAGCTTAAATCAACATCTGCCAATGTCATTGCAATATTACCAATAGTACTTTAACTGGATGATGTATATTTGAAGATTCTTGTATTATGTTTGTTGATATCGTTGCATAAATTCGGCGAGTGGAAATAAGCAGTATCTGTACATAACGATGTCAACTAAAAACGTGAAATCATCCACGACTCGCCGACAACCGTCGGATCACAGGGCACCGGCTCCCAGCCGTCGCAACTCAAAACAATGAATTCTTTAACTTACAAGTATCCAAAAACGTCATCTTTCTTAAAGTTATTGATTTTCTATACGAAAACTACAATAAGCAAAACTCGAAATTTTATTTGTTAATGTGGAAGTATATATCAGAATGTACGGAAACGGCGAGGATTTCTTAAGTACCCAGACTATATATGTATTAGAATTATATAGTACACTAGAATTGATTAATCCGAATATTTCCTTGCCGTTCGTGAAATCGCTGATTATCATTTTTTGTTTAAACAAATGGGTACGAGAAATTTTACGGGTTTCAGTGCCAAACTCTCTGGTACAGCGACTATATATACTGAAATTGTATGTATACTAATGTATGTAATTGTATACTAGAATTAACTAATCCAAGAATTTACTTGTTGCTTGTGAACTCATTGATTATTTTTTTTATCAAAACACACGTAATGGGAAACTGCCAAACTTTCAAGTACCTAAACTATAAATACTTTGAATTGTATAGTATACTAGAGCCAATTAATCTGAGTATTTCCTTGCCGCTTGTAAAGTCGTTCACTATTTTCTGAAAAAAAAAATGGGTAATGCAACGTTCACGCAAATTTTCGTAATGCAAAATTCAACGGACGAAACAGGATACCGAAATTGACTAACCCTCGCATTATTTGGTCATTTGCGAAATGAGCGATTATTTTCTCCAAGAAAAATGGGTAACAGAAAATTCAGCCGTTTCGCCGGCAAACTGAATTTCGCGGTGTGAAAACGTTCGCGGGCAACGAGCTGCCAGCTGGAAAACGGCGACGCCTGTTTTAGAAAGGATTTGCCACCGAAATCGAGCGCAAACTGGCAACTGTATTGCGTTCCTCGAGACAAACGCCGAAACGAACGATAGAGAAGGTCGACGCGGTACGCCAAACGATCGACGCTGTCTCGAGATAGGCCAATTACAAAGGAAAACGTATTCAATTTGCCAGCTTTTTGACTGACAGTCAAGCGACCGCCGATATCGTTTGACCCGAAAACGTTCGATCTCCGCGCCATTTTCGAGAAAACGAGTCTCTCTGTAGAGGCTTTGGTCGTCATGCGTCTGTTTACTCCCCTTTTTAGCGTATCGTATGACGAACGCGATGGGAAACGATGACACGGTGTCGAACGGGACAAATGCGCTACTTGTATAAAGAAGTTTGTGACTTTCGACTCTGCCGGGCGACGGGCTAAAAATAATTTCAAATGTGTAGCATCAGAAAAACGGCCGTACGTGCGTCGCGTAAAACTGTCGTTGGGCCATCGGGCCCTACAGGATTAACACTAGATTGCCCAAGGGAGTCATTTTGACTGTTTTTTAATTTCAATTAGAAAAACAATTATGAAATTGATGACACAATTTCTTAGAATTTAGTGACTTTTTCTATAACATATAAATGGGTTTATGAATAATTGTAGTTACTTCCGCCCTCCTTTATTTCCGTATATATATATATATATGTGTTATACCTATATTGCCCAGAAGCAGTCATTTTGACTGCTTGGTAAATTTTAAATAATCAAAAGATTTTTATTTATTGAATTGAGTACATTTCTTATATGACCTGTCCGGCTTTGTATTGAAATATGATGCATGATAAATTGTCGATTTTGGCGTATACTTGATAAGTGTCAGTTGCTCAATAAGCTAAAGTAGTACTAGTTATTCGAATCTTTATAAAGTGTTGTTCTAACAAGTTGTTTATTTTATTTCTTTTGCGCCCTAACTTCATGAAAAAAATGTCGCACAGGAATGAGTTATTGGAAAAGCTAACGAACATAAGTGAAGAGTGCTCCGATATAGAATCAAATGCAACAAGTTCTGAACTATCATCTGAAGATGAAGCGGATTATATTCAAAGTGAAACATCTGACGCTGAAGATAGTGATGAAGAGTCGATCACCAATGATGAAAATGAAAGTGTCATCAATATGCCCAGGAAAAGGTGTAGGGTGCTAACTAGTTCAGATTCTGATGAAGAAACTGAAAATACGTTTCAGAAGGTCGAAACAGCTGCTGATGGTACTGTGTGGACAAAAATTGACGAAGGTGGTATTCCTGGAAGGATACCATCTGCTTGTATTTTCAAGAGTGTGAAAGGGCCAACAGGCTACGCAAAAAGGAACATTGTGGCAGATAATCTTATCAGTGCATTATCGTCGATAATAGATAACTATATTATCAAACATATAAGAAAGTGCACAGAAGAATGTCGCCGAATTTTGCGGAACGGTTGGACAATATCATTACCGGAAATACGTGCATTTATTGGGATTCTATATGCTCGTGGAGCTTACGAGGCAACAAATTTTAAATTGAGTTATTTATAGTCAGCGAAGTGGGGTCCCGAATCTTTTAGAAAAACTATGGCCAGAGAAAAGTTCAAGCAAATCCTACGATTTATTCATTTTGACAAAAGAACCGAATGCAGTAGGCGCCTACAATCAAATAAATTTGTCTTGCTTTCGGAAATATGGGTTAAGTTCATTGAAAACAGTCAATATGTACAGTTAATATTTACTAATAACCTGTTATATAACTGTAAATAACATAAAAAATATTAAAAATTAATTTTAAACAAATTTCTTTACATATTTGTTATTTTTTCACAATGCAGTCATTTTGACTGTTTTTGGGCAATATAGGTATACAAGAAATCTCGGGCAATCTAGTGTTAAGATAAGGCGGTAGAGGTCCGTATAAAAGGCGGCCCGGTTTGGGACGCGAGTCCAGTCTTAGTTAGTCTTAGTCTCAGTCAGTCTTAGTTCAGTTATACTTGAGTAATACATCAGAGTTTTAAGTTGTCGTGCAGTTTAAGTTGAGTTGTCAGTCAGTCAAGTTGAGATTGTAGTTCAGTCCAGTATAGATACGTTTTCTTGCCGTTTACCGAATAGAAGTCGGATTGCCAACGTTTTACTTTCATTTTGTATTTATATGTATATATTAGTGCTTCTATTTATCTTTAATAAATTATTCTACTCAATATAATTCCGCATCACACAACGACATCACCTAACATCTTATATCCCTACAAATGGAATAGTTGACGGTAGAGAAAATCTATGATAAAGTCTATGAGAAAATAGTGTTGTACAACTATCAAATCTGGTATTATATGAAATTGCAATTTTTACCAGTAAGTTTGTATGCGTTTGCGACTTTTGACTCTTTGTCGGCCGATGCGGTTAAATGAATATAAAGTCGGATACTGGCGATATAGGCCGCGTGGCTAAAGCGTTTATGAGAAAATTGTGTTTTACAAATATTCAATTTAGTATTGTTTTAAATTGTAATTTTTTATCGATCAATTTTTATACGATGTGATTATTGACTTTTGGACGGCCGACGCGCTAAAATTATTTTAATGTTGGATTTCTGACGATAGAGGCTGCGTGATTCAAACATCTATGAGAAAGCTGTGCAATAGGAATATTTAATGATTTTAATTTTTAATATTTGTACTAATTAATTTATTCTTACTATCTAATTCAAATGATTTTGAGGGAAATTTTTATCTGGGCTCAATATGCTACCGTGATTATCTTCCGGTTCGACACAAGGTGTTATACATTTGACCTCGTTAACCACACTACCGCGTATGCATACATCCACTTCCTTTAAACCATAATTATTTTCACTGACACAAAAATGAAAATGCAGTGCTAATTTATTCACTAGAAAAGTCCTAAACAACAAAAACCGCACCGGTTTGTCTAAATTATAAAGTTGAAAATGTGAAAATTTCTATTATAACAGTTTCTGCACATTTCGCACCTTGGCGACTTAAAACATTCACCGAAATTAAATATTAACCACACCGCTAACACTTAACTGCAAACGCGCATATGTGCAACAAAATATTCGACGCATATAATACCACGCATCCAGCGTACGGGTTGCGATAAAACGTTCGATCCGCAGCGTGTTAAGAACGCGACGTACACAGTGCTTTCTGAAAGCGCCGGCTAAAAACGGTCGCGTGCCCGCGAGTGAGAAATTTTCTGCGTCGAAATTCGCGAGCAATTACAACCGAGAAATCATTCGGCGAATCGACATTGTTCCGCCGGCAGAAACGCTATGATTCTAATCGTCGAAATTCCCAAATGCGATGTTTCCGCAATTACAATTTAGGCATTTCCATAGTATTTGTGTAATCTGACATTTTCACTGTAACTTATCACTCAAAACTTCGGTTTATTGTGAAATGTACTAGTCCATTTTCAAACGTGCTATTATCACCAATAGTATGTATTAGACTGATTGAAATGTAGTCAGCGCGCGACCGTCGACATTCATTCGTTCCGACGTTTCGGCCCTTTTTATGTGAAACCTGTTATTTAGGCATTTCCATAGATTTGTGTAATCTGACATTTTCACTTTCGATGATTCTGGGTATACAGGGTGTTTCCGAAAATGTGGGCACCAATTCGGGGATGGATACAGTACGCTAACAAGAAAATAACGTTCATTCGAACATATGTCCCATATGACGTTTCCGAATTACAGCCCTTTTTATGTGAAACCTGTTATTTAGGCATTTCCATAGTATTTGTGTAATCTGACATTTTCACTGTAACTTTCAAAACTATTTTCACCAATATTATGTATTAGACTGATTGAAATGTAGGCTATTCGAAGACGATCTGTGTTGACTTTTATTTAAAAAAAAAAGATTGCTTTGTTTCCACAAATTCTATTTAATAATATTTACACAGCAAACCAGGAAGTTGTGGATGAGACGAGAAGGGTTACTTTAAACAATAACTTATCTGAAGACGAGAAGGGTCACAACAAAAAGGAAGCATATGCTCAAAACTTCTTTTATTTAAAAAAAAGTTTGCTTTGTTTGCACACATTTAATAATATTTACAAAAACCAGTTTATTGTGAAATGTACTAGTCCATTTACAAACGTGCTATTATTACCAATAGTATGTGTTAGACTGATTGAAATGTAGGCTATTCGAAGACGATCTGTGTTGACTTTTATTTAAAAAAAAAGTTTGCTTTGTTTGCACAAATTCTATTTAATAATATTTACACAGCAAACCAGGAAGTATGTACTTTAAACAATGAAAGGAAGCATATGTTCATATGTACTAGTCCATTTCCAAACGTTATTATCACCAATAGTATGTATTAGACTGATTGAAATGTAGGCTATTCGAAGACGATCTGTGTTGACTTTTATTTAAAAAAAAAAAGATTGCTTTGTTTCCACAAATTCTATTTAATAATATTTACACAGCAAACCAGGAAGTTGTGGATGAGATGAGAAGCGTTACTTTAAACAATGAAAGGAAGCATATGTTCATATGTACTAGTCCATTTCCAAACGTGCTATTATCACCAATAGTATGTATTAGACTGATTGAAATGTAGGCTATTCGAAGACGATCTGTGTTGACTTTTATTTAAAAAAAAAAATATTGCTTGTGGATGAGACGTTACTTTAAACAATGAAAGGAATCATATGTTCATATGTACTAGTCCATTTCCGAACGTACTATTAATAGTATATTTACACAGACGATCTGTGTTGACTTTTATTTAAAAAAAAAAGATTGCCAGGAACCAGGAAATTGTGGATGAGATGAGAAGCGTTACTTTAAACAATGAAAGGAAGCATATGTTCATATGTACTAGTCCATTTCCGAACGTACTATTATCACCAATAGTATGTGTTAGACTGATTGAAATGTAGGCTATTCGAAGGCGATCTGTGTCAACTTTTATTTAAAAAAAAAAACATTCCTTTGTTTCCAAAAATTCTGTTTAATAGTACTTATACAGCAAACCAGGAAGTCGTGGATGAGACGAAAAACGTTACTTTAAACAATTAAAGGAAGCATATGTTCATATGTACTAGTCCATTTCCAAACGTGCTATTATCACCAATAGTATGTGTTAGACTGATTGAAATGTAGGCTATTCGAAGACGATCTGTGTTGACTTTTATTTAAAAAAAAAAAAGATTGTTTTGTTTCCACAAATTCTATTTAATAATATTTACACAGCAAACCAGAAAGTTGTGGATGAGATGAGAAGCGTTACTTTAAACAATTAAAGGAAGCATATGTTCATATGTACTAGTCCATTTTCAAACGTGCTATTATCACCAATAGTATGTATTAGACTGATTGAAATGTAGGCTATTCGAAGACGATCTGTGTTGACTTTTATTTAAAAAAAAAAAGATTGCTTTGTTTCCACAAATTCTATTTAATAATATTTACACAGCAAACCAGGAAGTTGTGGATGAGACGAGAAGCGTTACTTTAAACAATGAAAGGAAGCATATGTTCATATGTACTAGTCCATTTCTAAACGTGCTATTATCACCAATAGTATGTGTTAGACTGATTGAAATGTAGGCTATTCGAAGGCGATCTGTGTCAACTTCTATTTAAAAAAAAAAAAAACATTCCTTTGTTTCCAAAAATTCTGTTTAATAGTATACTTACACAGCAAACCAGGAAGTCGTGGATGAGACGAGAAGCGTTACTTTAAACAATTAAAGGAAACATACGTTCATATGATTGTATGAACTTCGATAAGGGATACGTTCGTAGAAACGTTTCTTTCTTATTTTAACGTACTGAATCTGTCTCCAAAGTTATGCCTACATTTTCGGAAACGCCCTGTACGCAGGCGCGCGTACACATGCGTTGCCCACTTTATTTTGCCGGTCTAGTTCGATCTCTTTCGCGATTTATGCCGCCGGAATTTCACCCGCAGGGGAGACCGACGCTGGGTGTCACACGGGTTATTTGTCAGAAGGCTTATATTTCGGCACCTAAATAGCAGTATACGCGATCCTGTTGTTATTGGACGAATGACAACATTTTTACGGTTCGAATGTGATTTCGACCTCCGTTTGTTTATCTCAAAATAGTGGATGAAAATCAGAGTGGAGAGTTGCGAACTAATTGAAAATATTCACAGTTTTTCTTTCCTTCCGGCATTTGTAAAGAACACATGGGAGGTTAATTGCGAAAGGTTATTGCGTTATCCAGCGTACTAAAATTATGCAATTGAATTGATCCATTAAATAAAATTGTTTACAAATTATTACATTGAACCCTTTCGCGACTGTTGCATCGGCGTCTATTAATATAATTACATTCCAACCCTGATAAAGCTAAGTGCAATGTTGCCGAAACAGTTGATATTCTCAAAATCATAAGTTTAACGATCTTAAGATTAACCCTCACAGATCATTCCATTCTGTAACGTCAACAGAATTTTACTACAAACTGTCACACGCAACAATTAGATTAGTTAACGCAGGTTGTTTGCATTAAAGGGCCAGGGGGTAATTATAAACAAAAATGCAGGACTTTCCCATACGTGCGCGGTAATTATAAAATAGTTTAATAAAATTTATCAGACTCTTGTAAACGTTACATTTACGATTTTCTGTAAAACACGCAAATAGTCGAACCCAATGCACTGGTCATCCTGACAACTTCATCCAAAACAGTTATATAAATGAAAAAGCGCAAAGTGTGACGACTATCCCCGGCTCCCCTTATATAATTCCATGACGCCGGCCGAATTTAATGGTAGACGAGGTACGTAACGAGATCGAGTTTTGCGAGGGAACACTTTGCGCCTCGCGTTTTATCACCAAGTTCCACTTCCTTCTTCGCTGATTGTATCGCACAAAACTATTTCGGTGCGAGTGTAAATCAGCAACAACCAGTTGTCGCTCTTTTCGTATCACGCTAATACGCCCCTTTTCGGTGTACCACTTTAATGGTTTCCTTCATTTCCTACGAACTCGGACTATTCTAACCCTCTGATCTGAGTCTCAAGGCAATCTGCGATACTTTGCTGATTTACTTTTAAAACGTAGTCCTGTTACGTTGTGTAGCGGATGCTTGTTAAGAAACAGTCGAAGAACGTAATAGGTTATTTGATGAAGTGTATTCGTCAGCTCATGAGTGTGTTAAAGGAACTATTGTAAACTAGTCAACAAAAAAATAATGTAATTCTAAAAATGATTGTATTCATTATTAATTGTTTATTGAAATACATTCTTGAAGACGCGAACCTAGATAAATCGATTGCCATAAACTACGACATTACAGGTAAATTCAATTCATAATTTTATTTTTTGTCAGTAGCTGCATCAGTTAAAAGATAAATTTAAAACTGTAACAGATGCGTGAAACGTCTGTAAACGATTAGGATGTTTGGAGGTAATTATGATAATTTAATTATGTTAGGTGAATTAAATATACTTCAAAAGTGTACTGAATATTGTAAACATACTACAATTTATTATGAATGTGTTTCACTCGGATTGCCTTCATGAATTCATGATTACTTTCGCCGTTGGTTAAAATGAACTTGAAAACCGTGTCAAATCGTGAATAATGTGTAAACGTGTGGCTGATTTGAGATGCTTGACATTTTCATTGAACAATTGAATAATAAATCGGTTACGTTGTGTGCATCGATAATGCTTTATAATAACAATAAGTGAATAATGCCTGCATGTACCGTACGAGCGAGAAGGCAATAGCGCGGAAATATTTTCTCTTTTCCACATATTGCGTTCGATCACTTATCCGTAATTCGAAAGTTTATCTGACTAATTTGCGGTAGTTTGATTCCTATTATTCATCTGCAATATGTACGATAGAAAGTTTTTACCTTTATTACTTTAGATGAAAATTTGGATGTCAAATCGTTCAATTCAAGAAATGATAGCTTTCAATTACACACAGTTGAACAGAAATGTATATGTGAATACAAATACATATTAGTATATTTTACACGATTTAAGTGCAAAAATAAAAATGTTATCATGTCCCAAATCTATAAGCAACCAGCATAATTAAGGCCTAATTTTCCTAATTACCTTCACTTATAATACATATAAAACAACAAACGTATATATTATGAATAAAAAATATTTGTTAAATGTTATGAATATCCAGTGACATATTTAATATAGAATAAGCACAAAATCGCTTGAATGTCGAAGTCCCTGAGTAATCAACTAGCATAGTCATTGCTTAACTGCTACTAATTATTTCCAACAGCCATTACGTATTCACGTAAATGTAATATAATAGAGAACATTAACAACCAATTCTAAATAAAATTATGAATTCAATTTAACGATTTAAAAACTTCCAGACTGCCTCAAATAACATAGTCAATGATCAACTGTTCCTAATTATCTCCAATATCCATTGGGTATTAACGTAAATATGATTTAATACGCGACGGTATTTTTTTGTTTATTAAATCCACCGCCAAAGTCCTTTTGTACAAAAATAAGAAAGTACGAAACAATAACAATTCATTTTTAATAAACACAAGAATCAAAATTCATGATTTAAAAACTTCCGGAGTAGCACGACATAGTCAACAGCCAACTGTTTTCATCCGTTCCTAATTTCCTCCAACATAAATTACGCGTTTCCGCGAGCCAGCACAAAACTGACAGAAATTGGCCGTCAAAACTGTAAGTCAACTTGGAGGGGTAGTCCGACCAAAGAGGCGAAATATCGGTGCCAGAAGGGAAGTAGCACTGGAAAAGGACAACGGCCGGAGAAAGGGAGAGGAAGGACGACTGACTCGGTGGACGATTTTCGCTAACAAAAAGCTCGCGATTATCCACGCAATAACGAGGGCCGGCAGGTGTGTGGATCGTTGCATTGTTGGCCGAAAAGCACAATGAACGCGCCGGTTGTTTTGCGCCCGACGGTCAGCGCATAATGCTGAGAGCAGAAGAGAAGGAGAGAAAGCGTGCGGACGTTCGCATAGATCAGTGCTGCTCAAAACGACATTCGATGTCGGGTTTACAGAAAGTGGTGATGGCAGAAGTTTATCCGGACAACGGATAAATGTTAACCCTTTGCACTCCGCTGGCCCCTCTCAGGGGACGTTAAAGTTTAGGAGAGATTACAGGAAATTAACTCATTCCAGCGCGACTTTTTGAGACGTGCGTGCTTGCCTGAAGTTTTCTCTCGAAATGGCAAAAGAAATCAAATCAAAATATAGTAAAATTAGTAAGATATAGAAAAAAAATATCAGCGGGTTTTGTTACGACGCACAAACCACCGGACCGACAAGATTTTCATCTTCATAGGCTATAAAATCAATGTAGGACAAAGAAAACAGGATTGCATTGTTTGTTCTGACAGAGAAACACCTAGTGGCAGGCGTCAAACGACTTATTATTGTCAAACGTGCGTAAATCAGCCTGCAATGCATATTGGGGAGTGTTTTAAAGTTTATCACACTGTACAAAATTATAAAAAATAAATTATTGATCATTTTGCAAATATATATTTCTCGATATGAACCAATTCATATGTCATGTGTATGTATAATATCATTATAATACGTTAATTGGTTCCAAAACTCTACTAAATAATATGAGTAGCTAACGTCCAGAATGGTTTGGAGTGCAAAGGGTTAACACATTGCGTACGGGTCACGAGATATCTCGTTTTAATGTTGACCGGTACGTTGCTAAAGCAATGAAGCCTTGCGGCAACTTTTAATAGTATAATTGCGAAGTAAATGAATGTTAGAATGTCGAACAATTGTAAACGTATCAGTCAGTATTCAAAAATGCTTGTATGTATTGTACTCAACTTTTTAGGACGTTTAAAAATGTGCGAGGTCTGGGTAAGCAAGAACGCCGTACGTAATGTGTTAAGAATATCAAATACGAAGGTGTCCACGCGAAGATTAATCCAAATGAAAATGTGTACGGATGAGATTGTTCGGAGATATAAGTTGATTCGATTGAAAGTTCATGCGGATGAAAATTTAGGTCAATGGACATTTATGCAGACGAAAATAAAAGTTTACGGGGGCGAAAGTTTGTTTCAATGGGAGTAACGCGGATGAAAGTTGTTTTGAATGAAAATTAATCTGTGCGAACATCTGCATGACTGACAATTTGTTCATCACCAATTTATTTCACGGACGTCGAGCCACGATTCGAAAACGTAAGTGTCAGTAACCGAAGTTATCAGTATCAAAGTCGAGTAAAAAATTATTCAATTAACGGATAAACGTTAAGAATACAAAATACAATGCTGGATGGAGAATGACGCAGATGAAATTTCATCCAATTGAAAATTTATTTGAATAAAAATCCACCCCGACGATCATTTCTTCGTATGAAACTTTATATGGACGAAACTTTATTTCAATGAAAATCTGTGCAGACGAGAATTCGTTTCCACGATAATTTATTCGAACAAGCGTTTATGCGGACGAAAATTTATTTCGATCCCTGTTCACGGAGATGAAAATTACTTAGAGTGAAAATTAATTCGGATGAGAATTGCTTCGAGTAAAAATTAATGCGGACAAGAATTGGTTTCGGTAAAAATGAATGCGGATGAAAACTGCTTTGAGAAAAAACTCATCCAGATGAAAATTGACTTGCGTGCACATCTACGCGGCTGATTTAATTCGGATGAGAATTGCTTCGAGTAAAAATTATCGCGGATGAGAATTGCTTCGAGTAAAAATTAATGCGGACAAGAATTGGTTTCACTAAAAATGAATGCGGATGAAAACTGCTTTGAGTAAAAACTCATCCAGATGAAAATTGACTTGCGTGCACATCTACGCGGCTGATTTAATTCGGATGAGAATTGCTTCGAGTAAAAATTAATGCGGATGAGAATTGCTTCGAGTAAAAATTAATGCGGACAAGAATTGGCTTCAGTAAAAATGAATGCGGATGAAAACTGCTTTGAGTAAAAACTCATCCAGATGAAAATTGACTTGCGTGCACATCTACGCGGCTGATTTAATTCGGATGAGAATTGCTTCGAGTAAAAATTATCGCGGATGAGAATTGCTTCGAGCAAAAATTAATGCGGACAAGAATTGGTTTCAGTAAAAATGAATGCGGATGAAAACTGCTTTGAGTTAAAACTCATCCAGATGAAAATTGACTTGCGTGCACATCTACGCGGCTGATTTAATTCGGATGAGAATTGCTTCGAGTAAAAATTATCGCGGATGAGAACTGCTTCGAGTAAAAATTAATGCGGACGAGAATTGGTTTCAGTAAAAATGAATGCGGATGAAAACTGCTTTGAGTAAAAACTCATCCAGATGAAAATTGACTTGCGTGCACATCTACGCGGCTGATTTCATTCGGATGAGAATTGCTTCGAGTAAAACTGATCCCGGATGAGAATTGCTTCGAGTAAAAATTAATGCGGACAAGAATTCGTTTCAGTAAAAATGAATGCGGATGAAAACTGCTTTGAGTAAAAATTCATCCAGATGAAAATTGACTTGCGTGCACATCTACGCGGCTGATTTAATTCGGATGAGAATTGCTTCGAGTAAAAATTATCGTGGATGAGAATTGCTTCGAGTAAAAATTAATGCGGACAAGAATTGGTTTCGGTAAAAATGAATGCGGATGAAAACTGCTTTGAGTAAAAACTCATCCAGATGAAAATTGACTTGCGTGCACATCTACGCGGCTGATTTAATTCGGATGAGAATTGCTTCGAGTAAAAATAATCGCGGATGAGAATTGCTTCGAGTAAAAATTAATGCGGACAAGAATTGGTTTCAGTAAAAATGAATGCGGATGAAAACTGCTTTGAGTAAAAACTCATCCAGATGAAAATTGACTTGCGTGCACATCTACGCGGCTGATTTAATTCGGATGAGAATTGCTTCGAGTAAAAATTATCGCGGATGAGAATTGCTTCGAGTAAACATTAATGCGGACGAGAATTGGTTTCAGTAAAAATGAATGCGGATGAAAACTGCTTTGAGTAAAAACTCATCCAGATGAAAATTGACTTGCGTGCACATCTACGCGGCTGATTTAATTCGGATGAGAATTGCTTCGAGTAAAAATTATCGCGGATGAGAATTGCTTCGAGTAAAAATTAATGCGGACAAGAATTGGTTTCAGTAAAAATGAATGCGGATGAAAACTGCTTTGAGTAAAAACTCATCCAGATGAAAATTGACTTGCGTGCACATCTACGCGGCTGATTTAATTCGGATGAGAATTGCTTCGAGTAAAAATTATCGCGGATGAGAATTGCTTCGAGTAAAAATTAATGCGGACAAGAATTGGTTTCAGTAAAAACGAATGCGGATGAAAATTGCTTTGAGTAAAAACTCATCCAGATGAAAATTGACTTGCGTGCACATCTACGTGGCTGATGAAATGTTCGTCACGAATTTATTTTACGGGCGTCGACCCGCGATCCGAAAAGGCAGGCGTCAGAAACAAAAGGTATGAAGCAGCACGCCATCCAACTGATCGTTTACCGATTGCCGAGCAGGGCAACGCGTGCACATATGCAATATGTCGTCGTGCGTGCACCGTTCCACGCGACATATTCGCCTGACGAGCGTCTCGCCGATTTCGGAGCAGGCAGATCGAGCGTTCCGCCTCTTTTCGCACGCGAGCACGCGGGTAAGTACTGTTCCGCTCGTTGGGATCGTTTACGCGGGGCAAATCGTTAAAGTTATACGTTACGTGGAACGCGATCGCGGTCATTTTTACGGTTGTCGGTGGATGACTTCTGAATGGGTGACGAGCGTGATTACGGAGGGTAAGTTAAACGTGGGTTTACGGGTGCAAATGTTACAAATTGTGGGTAACAAATGTAAGTCCGGATTTACAGTGCGCGCTTCGGCATTCGATCATGACTGTAGAATATTATGGTTGGCATTTGGCAATTTTTTAATAAGCGGTAAACAGGGTTACGGGGATATTAAATGTCGGTTTATGGATGCAAATGTTGACAATTATGTGTAAGAAATGTAAGTTCATATTTATAGAGTGCGCTTCAACATTTGATCACGTCTGTAGAATATTATGGTTGGCAGTTGGCAATTTTTTAATAAGTGGTAAACAGGGTTACGGGGATATTAAATGTCGGTTTATGAATGCAAATGTTGACATTTATGTAAGAAATATAAGTTCATATTTATAATGTGCGCTTCAACATTTGATCATGACTGTAGAATATTACGGTTGGCAGTTGGCAATTTTTTAATAAATGGTAAACAGGGTTACGGGGGTATTAAATGTCGATTTATGGATGCAAATGTTGACATTTATGTGTAAGAAATGTAAGTTCATATTTATAGTGTGCGCTTCAACATTTGATCATGACTGTAGAATATTATGGTTGGCAGTTGGCAATTTTTTAATAAGTGGTAAACAGGGTTAGGGGGGTATTAAATGTCGGTTTATGGATGCAAATGTTGACATTTATGTGGAAGAAATGTAAGTTCATATTTATAGAGTGCGTTTCAACATTTGATCATGTCTGTAGAATATTATGGTTGGCAGTTGGCAATTTTTTAATAAGCGGTAAACAGGGTTACGGGGGTATTAAATGTCAGTTTATGGATGCAAATGTTGACATTTATGTGTAAGAAATGTAAGTTCATATTTATAGAGTGCGCTTCAACATTTGATCATGTCTGTAGAATATTATGGTTGGCATTTGGCAATTTTTTAATAAGTGGTAAACAGGGTTAGGGGGGTATTAAATGTCAGTTTATCAATGCAAATGTTGACATTTATGTAAGAAATGTAAGTTCATATTTATAGTGTGCGCTTCAACATTTGATCATGTCTGTAGAATATTATGGTTGGCAATTTTTTAATAAGTGGTAAACAGGGTTAGGGGGGTATTAAATGTCAGTTTATGAATGCAAATGTTGACATTTATGTGTAAGAAATATAAGTTCATATTTATAGTGTGCGCTTCAACATTTCATCAGGTCTGTGGAATATTATGGTTGGGAGTTGGCAATTTTTTAATAAGTGGTGAGCAGGGTTACGGATGTATTAAACGCCGGGTTATGGGGGAAAATGTTAACAGTTGTGTGTAACAAATATAAGTTCACACTTGCAATTTGTATTTCTATATTTGATCGCGTCTGTCGAATATTATGCCTGGTAACTTTTAAAAAAGAAATAAGCCCGATTACGGAGATGCCACTTAAACATCGGTTTATGGGTGGAAGAGTTGAAAGTCATGTGTCACACATACGAGTTTAATTTTCGCTATGCGCTTTAGTATTCGAGCGCGTCAATTCACAGGTGACTGCGATTCATTTTCCTTTCACGCAACATACGGTTTTGCTACGCCGTATTCTACCTACTGCAAACTTACTTCAAGGCTACACCGTTTACGCGGACAAATTTTTAAAGTTCTACGTTATGTGGAACGTGATCACACAATAGTTCAGCATCATAATGATGAACCTCATTTTGCCTACGACAGTTGGAGTGCCACGGTTAACAATTCTATCATAGACATATCATACGCGTGCACTAATTTTTTCTAATGTCAGCTGAGCCGATTAAGCTCGTTTCCCACAAGCTAATCGCCGCCAACGATTCCCGGATCATTCAGTGAAATAATAATGCATTTGAAGAGGAAGTGCATAGTGGCCTCTCGTACCGGTCGGATTGTGTCACGTACAAAGAGCTAATGAAATGTCAAAAGACAGCATACCTGTGCTTTTGACCTATTCGACATTATTACTGCGGTATGAGTGTCAAAGTTTATCAATCCGCAGGATACCGTGAGCGGACGAAAACACGCTATCGCGCGTATTACCAACGAAAAATGACTAAAACCGCGATATGCCCGGAACTCAACTTGCCTGCCGTTTTTAACCCTTCGCGCTCGGGAACTATTTCATCATATCGAAAACTAATATTAGCTTTTTTTCGAGACACACTTCGGCGCAAAGCCATATACCGCGCCTGAAAGCAATTTGACGCCACGCGCGTTATCGCTTATTAACGCTGACTGACCAGCGTTACAATACACACCATCAATACGCCATTAAATTATTCATTTATTTCCGATGTCTCCCGGGGGCCAATTGGCAAAGATATTCAGTGCAACTTGTATACCAACTTGCCGACGTCGACGGCAGCACAAGTGGCATACTGCGATAAACATTTCCCCACGGCATCCCAAGCAAACGTTCAACAAAAGTCCCCGCACCGCAACACGCAAGCGTACCACACTCCCTTCGGAACCGTACATTTTTAACCCAGCTCGTAAAGTGTCCGCTTCTTACTAACTGGCAAACCGTCGAAGATTACAGCTTTTTGCGCCTGCCGTTGATTGTTGCAACGCAGCCGAGAGTGAAACGGTAAAAAAGTCAGCGGAATCAATCACGGCGGAACCATTTCGGGAAATAAAAAAAAAAATAGAAAAAAACTGCGACACAGGTCGGGGCATACGCATCGCCCTACGCCCATCAATACTTTATACAACAAATGCGAAACGCCCGCAAAAAACCCGCCGTACCCCCGGTCACTCCGCAGCGGCTATTAATCTGATATCGAAATAACAGTCATTTTTTTTTGTTCCTCCCTGTCGGTCGGCGGATGCATCCGCAGAAATAGACGCCGCTATGGGAAGTCGGAGTTTTCGGTCGACACGTTTCTATTGTCTTATTTGCTTTTAACGTCGTTTAGTGATGCCGACGCTGTTGGTAAGTTATTTTCGCGGCCCGCCTGCTTTTCGCCTAGTGGAGGTTCGGCCCGGATCAATTTGAAATGTCGAAGTTCGCGTAAGAGCGGCTTTCGACATAGTGCGATTGCAACGTTCGGAACTGATTCGCGCGAATTAGCAGGAAAGCGTGGAAATACCTGAGCCGGGACAGTCGGCGTGGTGAAATTTATTTGGAATGTACGGCGAGCGGTATAGCTTGCAGGGAGATCTACGGGTGAATATGTGGAAGTGTCTAATTGTAATGTAGAAGAAGGCGTCAACTGACTTCCGAACGGTTTGCGAGTGTGATAATAAAATATTGAACTACAGCTCAGAAACCGACTGACAAACGTAGAGTGACTCGTCTTCTTAATTCTCAAAACAGGAAACGCTTCTATTCGAAACTTATTAGCCAGCGTATACCGCGCGAGAAAATTCAAAAATCGGCGAAGAGCGAAACGCCTAAATATCTTCGAACTTAACTCTATGTGAAAAAATGTTGCAAGCCTTCGACGATGCATGTATCACTATACGCATAAATGTGCATTGTAATGTAGAAGAAGGCGTCAACTGACTTCCGAATTGTTTGCGAGTGTGATAATAAAATATTGAACTACAGCTCAGAAACTGACTGACAAACGTAGAGTGACTCGTCTTCTTAATTCTCAAAACAGGGAACGCGATTCGAAACTTATTAACCAGCGTATACCGCGCGAGAAAATTCAAAAATCGGCGAAGAACGAAACGCCTAAACACCTTCGAACTTAACCCTTTGTGAAAAAATGTTGCAAGCCTTCGACGATGCATGTATCACTACACGCATAAATGCGCATTGTAATGTAGAAGAAGGCGTCAACTGATTTCCGAATTGTTTGCGAGTGTGATAATAAAAGATTGAACTACAGCTCAGAAACTGACTGACAAACGTAGAGTGACTCGTCTTCTTAATTCTCAAAACAGGAACCCCTTCTATTTGAAACTTATTAACCAGCGTATACCGCGCGAGAAAATTCAAAAATCGGCGAAGAGCGAAACGCCTAAATTACCTTCGAACTTAACCCTTTGTGAAAAAATGTTGCAAGCCTTCGACGATGCATGTATCACTATACGCATAAATGCGCATTGTAATGTAGAAGAAGGCGTCAACTGACTTCCGAACGGTTTGCGAGTGTGATAATAAAAGATTGAACTACAGCTCAGAAACTAACTGACAAACGTAGAGTGACTCGTCTTCTTAATTCTCAAAACAGGGAACGCGATTCGAAACTTATTAACCAGCGTATACCGCGCGAGAAAATTCAAAAATCGGCGAAGAGCGAAACGCCTAAATATCTTCGAACTTAACTCTATGTGAAAAAATGTTGCAAGCCTTCGACGATGCATGTATCACTACACGCATAAATGCGCAATCAATCGAAAGCGGGTCAACAGTCGAACCGCGGGACATCATAATAGCAATAACTCCATAGCTGCAAATGGATTGTCCACTTTACATGGCTTCGTACAGTTACGCAAACGGATAAGAGACCGAGCGGTACACACCCTCAGCATATCTATTCGCGTGTGTTTCGCTATTCGCATCGCCAACCACCATCTGCTCATCAATGGTTCCCATAACTGTGCGTAATATCGGCCGACGTTTCCACGATCGGATTCTAACGTGTGCACGCTTTAGTCGACCGTGTCCGACGGATCGCGAAAGTCGCGAAGGTGATGTACGATACAAGGGTTAAGAGAAGTGAAAGACTGCGATTTACGATACTAAGGTTGCTTGGAATATTTGGCGGTACGCATGCTTTTTTATTGCTTCAGTAAATGTGAGTTTTAATGTGTAGATATGAGGATATATCGAGAATCCCAATTTTTAGATGTTTTTCACGGTTGTTCATAGGATTATACGTGTAATCTTTTTAATTTCGTGAAAATTTGCTTCACACGAGCATTGGCACTTTCTAGCATTAATTGTATCGTGGCTTTTAAAACGTAGGATTAAAACACTCTAATTTTTATATATTCTCCGCTCTTATCCATGGGATTATAGATAGGTAATTTTTAATTCCGCGAAAATTTGTTTCACGCGAAAATTAGGACTTTCTAGCATTAATTGTGTAATGGTTTTTAAAACGCAGGTTTAAAAGACTCTCGTTTTTATATATTCTCCGCTCTTATCCGTGGGATTATAGACGTGCCCTTTTTAATTCCGCGAAAATTTGCTTCACGCGAGCATTACGACTTTCTAGCATTAATTGTATAATGGCTTTTAAAACGCAGGTTTAAAAGACTCCAAATTTTATATATTTTCCGCTCTTATCCAAGGGATTATAGATATGTAATTTTTAATTCCGCAAAAGTTTGCTTCACGCGAACATTTGAACTTTCTAGCATTAATTGTATAATGGCGTTTAAAACGCAGGTTTAAAAGACTCTAATTTTTATATATTCTCCGCTCTTATCCATGGGATTATAGACGTGCCCTTTTTAATTCCGCGAAAATTTGCTTCACGCGAGCATTACGACTTTCTAGCATTAATTGTATAATGGCTTTTAAAACGCAGGTTTAAAAGACTCCAATTTTTATATATTCTCCGCTCTTATCCATGGGATTATAGACGTGTCGTTTTTAATTCCGCAAAAATTTGCTTCTCGCGAACATTAGGACTTTCTAGCATTAATTGTATAATGGCTTTTAAAACGCAGGTTTAAAAGACTCCAATTTTTATATATTTTCCGCTGTTATCCATAGGATTATAGACGTGCCCTTTTTAATTCCGCGAAAATTTGCTTCACGCGAGCATTGGGTCTTCAGTATCACTCACACGTTCTTAAGACGCACATTTAAAAGACGAACCATTGAGCAACGAAAGCGCAATGGTCGAAGACTCGAAAGACTCGCTGGCCGCAGCATTCGACACCAGATTCCGCTTTCCGATCGCACCCGCCCGCGCCGCAACACTTCCCGCGCGCACTCAAATATAATTACACCTATCGCGGGTCCCGGAGCGCTCGCCCCCTTTTGATTAAAAGACAGGCTCGCTGCTTTGTAGGCGCATAAATAACCGACTCGGCCGGAGTTACAGCCGGAGCGTAGCGAAGCGACAGAAAAGGATACTCACTCGTCTTGGAACGAGGCTCTCGCGGTCCGTCGACGGTCACTTTAATCGCCCTGGTGTAAGTCGCCACTTGGGGCGGCGTCGTGGACACGGTGATCGTGATGCTGAAGCTCTTCCCTGCAAAAGACAATCGAAGCGCATTTCAATAACGAAAAAGCCATCGACGCTCGCACGGGCTGGGCAGCGACGCGCGCCACGTTACACGTGATATACGTCGCGATATTTTACGGCTCGCGATGCAATTACGGGGCCTGCTTCCATTCGATCTTAACGGGCATTTCTCTGGCCGGCCGCTGGTCCCGCGACGGGCAGGGCTAAGACGGGGGTGGAGCGCTCGTGTACATATATCATCGGCGAAGGTCTCGAGGTTGAAGGTCCGGTATATTAATTCCTTCTCCATAAACGTCCGTCGGGGAGATTGACTACGCGCTCTTAAACGGCCCATCGCGCGCTAATATGCATTTGGTAATTCGCCGCTCCCAGCTCTCGGCCGCTTACGGGAAGGAGGAAGGTGTGCGTTGTCCCATTCTGTGCGCGGATGGCTATCTACGAGCGGAGTCGCGTCGACGGAGCGATTTCGGGACTGCGTCAGGGACGCCGCCGCTTTCGGTCCAAGGGACGCAAGCTTCGGCAAGGCGGCAAGAACGAGGTGTTGAGCGTTTGAGAGGAGAGCCGTGCCGCAAACCGGGTGAGAAAGTATAGTGCCGGCTAATGGTGAGACGGAATAGGCTGGTGAGGGGGGTGGCCGCGATGCTTTCGGGGTTTTATTGAAAGTTTCAAGGGGAATGGCGTGTGGATTGGTTTGTCTAGCGGTCGTATTTAATTTATCTTTTAATTTGGAAATGGAGCAATAGGTACGAATTGGCATTTGATGAGATTTTTAAAAGAATAGAACGATAATTATTTCAATAAGGAAAGTCGAATGATGTTGCAAACCGAATAAGGACGTACAATGGCAAACAATTTTTGTACGAAAATTCAGGAAATCGGTATCTGTTCGGATGGTTTTCTTCGAAGGACTCTATAAAACTCATTACGGCTTGTGGAATTTGTAAATATCTTTCATTACGAACATAGTTTCATGGTAACATTTTGATCTCCAATCTGCGAGTATTCGTTCTTTCGCAAATTCCACGAGTTGCACACTTCTTTTCTTCGCTAATCCGAAAGATCATACGCTGGACGAAGAAGGTAGTTACCGTAACTAGACGCAATCATTTTCTTAACCGTAGTCTTGCCCGCGCTTTAACCATTTATGTACACCGTGGAGCGTACTTTAGGATACCCTCAAATACCATTGCATTTTTCCGCCTACAATTTGATATCATTATATTCGCGGACTGTACTTTGCCTGCCTAAAACGTAATTAAGGTCGTCTTGCCCCGACCGCATCGCGTAGCTTATGCACACTTTGGCATAACTACAATAGTGCAAAATTGTAGCTAGGAAAAATTTGACGCTACTTTAAACTGTCGTCAGACAACAAAGAAAGACAGGAGGTGCCGAATGGGCGTAATAACAACGAGTGTGCGAGTGTAACGTCACAGCTGATTAAGAACACCGTTTCGTTGACCCGTTATTAATCGTTCAGCAAATATTATAGTTGCAGAAATTAACATTCCGCTGTCTTATTGAAAATAATTGTGTACCTGATTAAAATTCGCTTGCATTTGAACCTAACGTTACATTATAGTATTCAGAAAGATATTTTTTTTTCTCGAGCTGACAATATTTCCAATTACTTGAAACGCATACCCTATCCTGTATGTAGTAAAGGGATGTCCGTATCGATTTTGAAAATGTCCAAAAAGAGCTATTTTCCATCGACATTTTATCGGAAGGACAAAAAGCCTGGTTCTTAAACATCTCGCGTCCAAACATTGTCGTCACCTGTTACTGCAAACTATCATCTGTCCCGTGACTCCCGTTCTCAAACAGTTCGTGTTCAAACATAATCGCCACCCTTCACCACGTACTACCGTGTCATCGTCAGTAGCGTTCGCCCGAAAAAAAAACATTTCCTCTCTCCCGTCTGCAACGAAGCGACGCAGGCATCGTTTTCCGAATTGTCCTAAAAGCGCCGTCGTCCATCGACGTTTAATCAGATGCCCCCAAACGCCCATTCTTAACACTAATTTTACGGGACGTTTTAAACTTCACGACCAAAATCATACAAACGTTTACCATTATTTTCCAGTCTCTTGTCTTTCATTTATTCTTCTCCGGCTAACATCGTACACCTACACATTTCCCGGCAACTCTACTCTAAACATCTTGCCTCCAACAATCCCGCTACCCAGCCCACCTATCATGAGTCCCGCGTCGTCAAACATTCCACGCCCAAACATAATCGTCGCCCCTCACCACCGGCGTGTCATCGTCAGTAGCGTTCGTCCAAAAAAAACATCTCTCCTGTCTATAACAAAGCGCGGCCCGGCATCGGTTTTTGAAATGTTCTAAAAAAGCCATTTCCCATTCTATGCCGGCGCGCGTCCGGCGTGCAATCGTGCCGCGTCCGCGCGAGCGTCGCCAGGCCGATCGTAATTCAAAGCGCGCGTTCGAGAACGGAAACGAAACGCGAAGAAGCCAGTCAGTTTGCGGCGGATCGACGATACCTAACGCGCGCGCCGCGGACATGCAGTCGTTTGTGTTGGCGTAAACGTCAACGATTTGTAATTGTCTCCCTTTGGCGCGCCCCGGCCGACCTCGCTGTGTCTGTCAACATGATAACCGGCATCAAACACCCTCGACCCCTCGACCCCCGGGAGCTGCAACTGACTGCAGAACGGCACGGGCGTTATATCCTAGTTATACCGCGGCCCCCACACCATCGACCCCTCCTACGCCCCCCACACTCTCCCACCACCCACACTCTCCACCCCGCGCTATGCAATGTCGAGCACCCCCTGTTGCACCCTTCTGCTCCGGCGGCGTTGTCTCGCGCGAGAGAGAAACGACCTTCTGTCTTTGTCGCACGTCATCGCGACGGCAGGATTGAGAAACGTGGTCGAGATACTTTCGAACGAAGACGGGATGGGGTTGGACGCCCGCAACAAGTGTACCGGCGCTCGGGAGGCAGAGCTATAGGGCGAGGTAATGGATATCGATGCGGGGCTGGTAAGAAAGGGGTGAAAGGAGCTTGCGTTTAAGCGTTGAGTTTTCCGTTTTATTCAGAGCTCACGGGAATTTACGATTTTTGGTGGAGCTAGAAGTGTGTGGAGGTGAGATTTGTTTGGAATGTGATATTTGGATGCTGTGTATGTGATATTTGAGTACGGTTAAGGAATGTGTCGGGATAAAAGAGCTTTTCCAATTGGAAAGTGTCGATATTTAACGTTGGTGAATGGGATAATTGTGTTTTCTCTTAAATTCGTGGACAACTGTTTTTTGTGTGTTTCATCGTTTATTTTTAGTTGGGGGTGATTGGAGTTTACGATTTTTGGTGTAGTTTGGGGATGTTGTGGGTGAAGGTAGAAGAATTACTGGTTTGATAAATGTGTGAAGTTGCGATTTGTTTGGAATATGATGTTAGCAAATTGTTTTGAAGCTATTTTGTAATCGGCATGGAACGATTAAGAAAGATGCACCGGTAAGCGCATTTTTAGTTCAGAAGTGACAATGTTTCACGTTACATAGAATAATTGTGCCACTCGTCAAAGGCCCGGTACAGCTGATTTTTCTGTTTCATCGTTTGAAGTGCCGTAGCTGACAATTGCATGAAAATATTCGGAAATGGCCATAACAGCTACATTGTGCGAAGGTCGCAGTTTCATCGATCTACCTATACGCAACATATACCTGAATCACGCTCACCGGGAGTTTAGTGCGCTACATGGATTCTATTATAAGGTTACTTCGTTATCGGATAATAACGTTTACGCGGTCTTCTGTCTTTAGTCTAACAGAAATTTCGCTCGGCAGCGTGAGCGTCATTAGTTCCTCATCTATTTCAAGTCATCGCATTTTCCGCGCAAACTTTTTGCGCTCAGCTTTGACATGCGGTTTTTCTCCGGCGTACAAGCCGATAATTCGACAGATACCGTTGCTCCCGGTATATGACTCTTTGAAATACCGAGTTGCACTTGAGGCAAGCGTACTTGTAACCGTCTTATGGTAGGTTGGGCGACATCTGTACGACGTTCATCGTGTCCAACCGCACGCGCGATATCGACTACGAAGGATTGGTCATCTTCTTGCGGTTGCATTGCGCGAACCTCCTATCCTATCCTGCACGGTGAATGCTCCTAAATGAGTGAACGAAGGTGGCGCCGTTAAATCTACAAATTGGGTGATCGTTGACCGCTGTCGCGGTAGGAAACGGCAGCGATGACTCCTGGAAGGTCGCGGGATCTGTTCGACTTCATTACGAAACGGCCTCAATCTGACTGCAATTCTTTACGGTCGACAAGGGGCATACTTAAAACCGCTTAATTAAATTGTTTTACCGCTACGTTCTTTTATGAGACCGAGTACTCTAAGTAGAATTTGTATTTTTAGTACCAGATGCCTGCTCCTAATAAATGCTTCGAATTTGTTGGATAGCCATTTAAGAAGTACGTTGGGGAAGATGATGTCTCCGCGTCGATGTCACTCGAACGTACCACGGTTTAGCTGAACTTCCTTTATCAGCACGTTGCCTTTATAAGCAATGCATAAACTCATCCTGCATTTACCTGTCTGTTACAATCTGGTTCACCGTACCAAAATAAACCCGCCGGCCGTGAATGAACTATTTAACACGTTAATTAGCTATTTAAGTGACAGAACTGCTAGTAGAAAGTTGCGTGGGTCATGATTTTGCGTCGTGAAATGCTACAATCAAACTTGCGCGCGCCGTCGATTGACGATAGCCACTGAACGCCGTAACAATTTTTGACACAAAACCCGTACAACACGATCACACCGCGTAGCACTACAACGTTTCACCCGTTGAATCCCATGGATGCACATGTCCGATTGTAAACCATTTCGACCTCCCACGTTTTACAATCACAATTATCTTCAACAAATGTATTCATTATTCAATTTATACCTAAAAAATACGTAACCGAATAATTACAATCATAACTTAGTTGCGACTAAGTATCAACCACCGACTTCCCGCGGGCCTTTCAACCGAATATATTCAGCGCTAAAATCATTAACTCGTTAAATGCGCAGCTGTCTTCATCGGACTTCCGTTTACGCGACGCGTAGATACAGAGAATCCATAAATGTACCAAGAGAAGACAACGCGCATAGAAAACTTCGCTTCCGACTAAACCGATCAAGAAACGCACCCCCAAAGTTGTAACTGCCGCCTAAACCGATAGTGCAGTGTCACATAATGAGCATTGAAGGTGCCAAAGACGCTTTCCCCAGGAAGGTAGGAGCGCACGGACCCGGAAACTGCAGGGCGAAGTCGCCCGCGAGTTTTCGAGACACGGTGCGAGCGGTTGACGAGCGATCAGTAGGAAGGGTAAGCGCGCCTCTCTTCCTCTCCCTCGATCCCCCTGTCGCCCGCGCTCGAGTCCATCGCATTTGGGGCTAATAATGCCGCACAGCCGACTCCCCCTCTCGTGCCCGGACCTGCGGTTAATACTCGATGATGGGAACGGTCATCTGCAGAGACAGGACCCGGCCTGTGCATTCGCGAACGCCGGACGGCCGGACGGACAGACAGACAAAACCGGGCCACGCGTATGTGGCACCTATAGCATAACGTGGCGGCATCGCGCCATCCTGGCACTATTCTCTCTGCAGGCCGGTGTGTGCGGCGCGCGCGCGTATCGGTGCGTTGCCAACTGAGGACGAGATGAGCGCCATCCCAAACCGCCCACACAACCACCCGAAACCACTCGAAACCGTCCGTTAATACTCGTGGCGACGCGGAGCGAAGAGGCGCGGGATGGGAAGGGCGTAGGGCTAGGCGACGTCGCAGTCGGGCGGGCGGGGGAGGACACGCTGACGGGCCGAAAGGCAGCGGAAGGGACGGGGAGAGGTCCCGAGTCTCGCAACAGGATGTCTCTGCAATTGTCAAATAATTACTATCGGTGGTAATTTCAGCCGTGTCGATATAGACTGCGGTATATTACTAATTATAGGCACGGGCCGGTCCTGGACCGAGATGATGGAATGACCGCTCCGGCCCGCAGCCCCTCTTTGATCCGGCGCTACTATCTTCCGTCTCTTTTCGCCCAGCGAGGCCCGCTCTTTCGCAGTCGGTGCGTCGCTTCCTGGCGCTCGTTTCGGCGCTACTTTTCGACTGCCCTGCGTTCGAGCGCGTACGCGCTTAGGAGAGGCGATAATTGCCGGCATCTCGACGGTCCTTATGGAGGGACAATGGCGAGTCGTTCGAGTTCTTTCGACCACGGCTCGCTGCTCGTTGCGATCCCTGCGGTTGCCGTTCGACGAGCGCGACTCGTGCTGCAAGATTAATCGGGCTCCTTTGTCACGCGGTCTACGTTCGGCCTTTTTGCTTCGCGCGTGTCACGTATGTGTGAAATGCCAGACTCGCGAGGTGACGCAAGGAGTCGGGGTTAATTGAGACGGAACAACGATGACAAAGTTATTCCGCAGTTCTACTAATAATAGACTGATATATGTACTGATCGTATAGTAATAATAGAGATACTAATAATAGTGACGCAAACTACTTGTTTCCGCAATTGAACCAAAATTGAATGAAACTCGAAACAGCTAGAACCCTTACGGTACAAATTAAAATACATTCAACCAAAAACAGGCATAAAAATGATTAACACCAACAACTAAAGACTGAATTTACAATCAACTACTTAATCCATTACTCTACTACCCAAATTCCTTCTATGCTTCGTTCCATAAACACCGAAGACGCAGTCCGACGTCAAACGCGGTGAGTCGCGAAGCGGTCAATCTACCTACACTTCCGTTCACGTGTCAACGATAACGTCCAGCGAAATTCGGAAGCACGCCGGAGAGGCGAGACCTCAAAAAGTTCCTCGCGAAAACGAGGCCACACCGTCGACAGTAGCAGCTATAGGGTGTATCCGCGATACTCTTTCCAATCGAGTGGACAATAGCCCGCTACATCGGACTATATCGGCAGTTTCATTTTGAAGCCCTCGTTGGAATTCCTTGAATGAGTTATCGACGATGCGACCCGATGCGGTGCGATTCAATCAAATTAATAAGTCGCGGAAACAAAACCCCGATGATAGGAGGGTTCCCCGCCGTTCGTTCGCGGCCGGGCATGAACACACCGTGGGCGGTTTGGTCAATCGTCGAAATTGAGTATTACAGATTATCGGGAGGGCGGGGAGGGACGCGCGGGATCGGGCAGAAAAAGAATAAGGGGGACGAGAAACGAAAAAAGGCCAAAAACCAGACGCACGGAAAATGTACCGAAAAAACGAACAAAGGGATTGTAGGACTTTGGGGAGGGAAGTGTCCTCTCGCTAATTGATTCCGGGGCTAGGCGGCGGCAGTTAGGGAGATGAAAATCGTTGACCCTGCACTTCATGATGAAATCAACTGAAACATAGATGATGCCATTCCAGCGGGCGGGCAGCGCGCACGTTAATTCATAAACGCACCCCTTCGACCCGTGGGGCTCAAAATACATTTGTAGGAGAACCGACGAGCCTACCTGCTGACCTCTGAATAATTATCATTGACTGAAGCGCGCACGCGGAACCGATATACGTACGGTGCATGGTTATAAAAATTTATCCGGCGCCAGTGACATGCGGGAAAGGTTGCCTTGTCTTCATGTAACAAATTTATCCTGATTTGATCCGGGTTTTCCAATAATCCAAACAGTTGATATGATATTCAATGATTATTAATTTAATCGTACAGCGTTTAATGTACCCTGATAATCGGTGTACAATTTAAAGTGTTTCATTGAAATTCGGTTCAGCCTTTAGTTTCAAAAGAAAAGAAAATCTCTGAATGATCATCATTGACTGAAGCGCGCACGCGGAACCGATATACGTACGGTGCATGGTTATAAAAATTTATCCGACGCCAGTGACATGCGGGAAAGGTTGCCTTGTCTTCATGTAACGAATTTATCCTGATTTGATCCGGGTTTTTCAATAATCCAAACAGTTGATATGATATTCAATGATTATTCATTTAATCGTACAGCGTTTAATGTACCCTGATAATTGGTGTACAATTTAAAGTGTTTCATTGAAATTCGGTTAAGTCCTTATTTTCAAAAGAAAAGAAAATCTCTGAATAATCGTCAGTGAGTGAATCGCGCACGCGAAGCCGGTATACATACGGCGGATGGTTACAAATATTTATCCCGCACCGGTATCAAGCAGGAAAGTTACCTTGTCTCGATGTAATAAATTTATCACGTTGATTTCCAATGATTGTTCATTTAACCGTGCGGCTTTTTATATACCCTAACAATTGGTATCCAATTTAAAATGGTTCATCACAATTTATGAATAAACTACGCATAAACCAATGGTTATCCATATCCACTACTTCAAGTGTGGTATTAAATGACCAGAATTCATCAATAAAAAAATCTGCCTACTAGCAAACAAACCTCCTTTCTCCTCTCCCGTTCATTACCCGTCTTCAACGGTCTCAAACCATCAACACCTCTTTCAACAATTATCCCTTCGATGACAGCCCTTCACACCTCATCCTATCCCAAGTCCAGCGCATCCCACCGAATCCCACCCCACGGTCCGTACTTCCCTAGAAAAAAGAATTCTATTCCGCCGTTCAGTTACTTTATTTCGCAATCACGCTCGGGCGAATGGAACACGCGTGAACGAAGCGTCGTTCATATCCGACAGTCGAATTGTGGAGTGAAATGATTCGAATTCGTCGATCAGAGGATCTGACTGATTTTGGGAAGTCGGCCTCTCTCTTTCTCTCTTTCCCGTCGTTTCATCTCTATTCCTCCCTCGCTCACTCCCCGGCCGTCGGACGATGATTTCTGATTAACGGCCAGTTGTTTCGGATACGCGTTCGGGGCTCGTGGCGGACATCGAGTAATGACTCTGGGGGCGGCGGGAGCAGGAACTCGCGGATGCTGCGGGAAGAAGGGCGAAGGGGGTGTAGGAGATCGAGGGTTGCCCGTCCGATGACGATGATTACAATAACAGTGATTTCGAAGGGGAACGGGATTCGCAATCCCTTGTCGTCTTTCTCACTCTATCGCCCTGTGCAGCGCGACGTTTCGAAAAGGGGGAATCGTTTGAGACGCTCCTTTGCAGTTTTTGCTCATATGCAAATGCGGTGGCCCACCACGCTTTGTGACGTTTTAGCGAAATCGAATTGCTTCTGGCTTCCTGTTACGAGTGTGTAACTGCGGCGCGGCGCTGTGCGTTGTGATTTCAAAGAAAAGAGCGGGATGCTCGTTGCTGCTTTTTGAAACTGTGAGAACGCGCTTATCTTTCTCGCTTTGGTGGTCCATATAAACTGGGTGGGGATGATGTTACTTTTCTGTACGAATGTCCGAAACGATGTGAGGATATTGCTGTTCGCTCTGAACCAGTAGTCTAATGACGCAGAGCACTCACCCCTGCCGCTTCTGCCGACGAACCTCAGGTCGTTGAATTTCGCCACCTGATTCTTCATCAGCGCAGTCGAGTTCCGAAGTTCGGCACAACAGTTCTCATCGTTGCCTGCGCGAACTGTCACTAATGTGCCGTCGCCGACTTCGCCGAGGGCCACGACTTTGAACGCAACCGGAAGCGTCTTGTTCGATCGCCAATGCGTCGGCAATTGGCTGCAGAGGAAGTACGGGGAACCTGCAAGAAGGCAGTTGCGGTGGTGGATAATTGAACGGTCGTGGATACAACGGCCGGTTTTTTCGAATTACGCGATTGTCTCTATGGTCAGTTCGGGATGAGTGTCAGTTTAGTACTGAGACTCCTGTAAACAAAAATACGAGATGCTACGTAGGTAAGCGCGATCAAGGTTAAATTATGGTACAAATAAGCACTGTTTCTTTGTATGTACTACTTGATAATATTACGTTGGTCTCTAAACAAATTTGTAGTGCTCTGTTATTCGATTCCAACTGCTGAAACCTGCACGAAAATTGCAATCGAGTATAAAGTCATAATTCTCTTATTAATAAATTATTTATCGAAATATATTAATTGTTATTTCCTGCATTTGGGTTTGGTATAGTTTGTTTTTCCGTACACATTAAGCGACTTGCTATGTCTAATAGAGAACTGAATAATTGGAAACCCTAAACTATGTTGCCCTTTCCTAGCAGTGTGATTTGTGTGAATTGCATTAGTCCACTTAACAGATCCCATTGTTTTGCATAAAAATTTCTCTAGTACAGTAACACTGACACTCCACAGTACTCCATTAGTCTCAAGTAAATTTTAAGTAAACTTCAACCCTTCATTGAAACTATTACTTTCAGCCATTGAATAAGCCGTCCAACGCAAATTCGCCAATTCGTTAAGTGTCTTAACTTGAACTTATGCTTCCATGCGGCTACCAACTAAACTTCAACCATCCACGTCGTTAGTAAAATTGAACCGATCCGCCACATGAAAATATTCATCCGCCCGCTACCACCCAACGGCCACGTAACGTCCAATCTTCCTACCGAGCATTGAGTTGAGCCGAAGTTGACTGGTACCCCAGACCGTCACCGGGCAATTGCCGCGCAGCGTTTTGAAACTAACCTGTCCTAACGAGTTCCCCCGGGTGTTCGGCCTGTGCCTCGCCGACGAGCCTCTCGGTCCACCAGAGCTCGCCGACGGCGGCGCCTTCGCTCATCTCTCCAGCACCACCCCCGGCGTCGCCGTCGTCGGCGGCAGCCTGGTGGTACCTAGTGTTCACCCCCTGCAGGGGCGCCAGGGAGGGACCGCACGGGCCGGCGCCTTCGTGGGATCCAACGGTGCCGTAATTCTCCCCGCAGCCCACGGAACCCACCGGTAGATGCATCCCATCGGCCAGTAGCCGCCCCTCGTCGCCCAAGCACGTACCCTCCGCGCGGGACGTCGTGTACGATTTTCCGGATCCTCCCTTACCGACGGAGTCGACTCCACAACCGAACGCGCTAGCAACTTCCCCGACGGCTGTGTCGTGCCCCAGGCGCGCCTCCGCACTCAGGCCTGCCCACAACGTTCATTCCGTTTCGTCGAAGAACGCGCCGCTCTCGGTCCCGCCGATCCAGCTCGCCGGTTGCAGCATCTCCTCCTGCTCCATGCTACTCATCACCCGAGATGCGCAGAACGTCGAACCAGCGTCACTCGGCCTCCACGTGGACCGTCTCGCCACCGCAGGTACGAACGGAACGGCGCCACGCACTCGGTTCACACTTCGGCGCACACTTCAGCGCACACTGTCCTCTACTGTCGAGCGCGGCGCGTTTTTTCTCGGTTTCTCTCGGATCTGATGCGTGTCGTCGTCGCGCGGATCGGTGGGCCGATCAGTGCCGCGTATACGTCAGTCGCGGTCGACGGTGCGCGACGTAATGCCGCGCAGTTCGGTTGAGCGGGCCGCGTGTTCCGCGGAAGCGGCCCGGGACGGCCTAAGCTCGGCTCTTCTCTGACCCCCGCCCCCTGCGCTCCCCCACCAACGAATGTTCTTTCTCTCTCGCTCCTCGACCTTCCCGCCGCCGCCTCTCGGTGTTCCCTCGACGCCCCCACCAGGACGCACCTCGGCTCGCCCGCCCCACGGGACGCGCCACTTTTTGAACGCGAGCAGAGAAATCGACGGATGCTCTCCGTTTGAATCTGCCGGAGGACGGAGGCGGAGGTGATCGACAGGGGGATGCGAGTCGGGCTTATGGGAAGTGAGCTACTTCGAAATTCGGCGGAAAGTTGTTGTGTAGGGTGGAGTGTGGGGGTAAGGCGTTCGGGGGGAGAGAAGGTGATAGACGCTTGGCTTGAGCGAGGTGTGTTGAAAGTTGATAAGTAGGAAGTTGCGGCGGTGCCATGTGGGGGAAGGATTTTGAGAAGTGAATGTGGCGGTAGTTTGAGGTTTGGGGGTTTTGAGTGGGCCACGTTGAAAGTTGATGAGGAGCCACGGTAGTGGGACGGAAGGGGGAAGTTGGCGAGAGGAGAATATTGTGGATATCCATCGTTTTGGATCTTTAAGTCGGGGGACGGAAGAGGCTTTTAACCAGGCTACTCTGAAATTGGACGAATTCGAAAGTTATGTGGTTCTGGGAAGAAGGAATTCAACGAGAGAAAATGTAGCGGATGGCCAGGTTATGCCGTTTCCTAGGATAACGCAACTTTATGTGAGGTACAATAGACGATGCCGTGAGAGACGTGATAGGAATCAGGATTGTAGCATAAATTAGCGGTATTCCCCGTGCGTCACTGGATTCCTACATTTCCCTGAAGTGACTAGCAAGATTTTCCGTCACGACGATTTACATTTACAACAGGTTTATGTTTTTGTGCAACGTGCCGCTATTTCACGAGAGCATTTATGAAAGTGCAAATTATAAGTAATACCATGTTTTGCATAGAAGGAAAAGGCAATATCTATCAACGTATCGATCAACCTTGTTACCAGAAGAAACAGCAGGAGAGCGCACAATGTTTGCAGTGACTAACGAGTAGCTTTGAGCTATTAATTAGTGCTACGTTAATAACTATACTTAACTTTCAAACGGAGAATAACTGCGAGCATTATACCAAGCCAATGATGTATCATTTTTTCACTCGAATCAGCACTTCAGGTACCCTTTCAAATTTATCAGCGTTCGACAAATCTTCTCGTTCTATTTCTTTACGTCACAACAGTAAGACCACAAAGAATTATGCATGACGTAAAATATGTCGATCGCACTCAGAAATGATCGCCAATGCATTTTTCAATCTCTCCCTATGGAATCTATGGCGGTGCGTCTTCTCTAACTTTCCACAAATGTAAGGTTCAATACTGTAGTCAGTAAAATGTTCAACATGAAAAGAGTACTAGACCTGCACTAGACCACCAAGATTTTATTGCCCAGTTTGCATTTGCCTCCGTACCTGTTCTAACCACCGTTAACTTCCACTAAATCGCAAAGTCTACACTTTACATGCTTACATCTTGAAGTTCAAGCATATGCATCAGGAAACCCTGGATCACCCGATTAAATAATATTTCGTTGGCGCGCTTGAATTTGCAGCAATGCTCCTTTTAGGCCACAACTATAGAACGATAAGACGTAGGCCGTATCGTCGAAATTACCCACGTTATCGTCAGTACTTTCCCACGGTTGTTCGGCCAGCGCTTTGGCGTTCCTGATATCGCAATCGTGCAGCTTTCGAGAGCGATTCTCCTCCTCCGTTGCCAACTGCGTGAACGGGAATTCCAAAGTGGGGGTAGAGGGCGGAAAGACGACGTCCAGGAAACTAACGTTCGAACTTCATACGTTTATCTTGAGGCAAACTATCCTCAGGTTAATTAGCACGTATCAGGCGGGGTTCCAATTCATGCTGAGATACGCAAAAGACGGATGTCTCAATTAGGTAACCATGAAACTTGGTTAATTTTGCACTGCAGTTGCTGTACGAAAAATATATACGAGCGCGGCGTACTAATACTTCTAGTTGGTAAGCATTCTGTGAACATTGCTTCAGTGTACTGACGAAGACAATTTATTGAGACAACTAAATGGGAAACAGAGCAGAAGGACCAACGAGCAGTCAGTTGCATGTGAATTTCAAGCTGAATAGCGTATAAAGTGAAGAAACAGTTTCAAACAGTGTCCAGTGACTTTGAACTGTAAAGAATAACCACATTCGAACTATTATAACATAACCAGTCAGGTGTATGCCAGATTCCAGCTGGATAGTGTGTAGAGAATAGAGAGTTCAGTAACTTTGAACTATAGAGAATAAGAATAATTGCCACTGACGTAACTATTTTGACAAGTATCAAAATTACCGGTACCATGTCAAACTCCAGAACTATTCACCATGTTTCATATGATTAATTGGTTTCAATAATTAAACATTCTCTTAATATTTCCATTAACCTATCTCTGAGCTACAGTAATAAATCCTCCCAACGTCCAAACATCTAAACTTCAGAACCATTTCTCCTACACCACTACTTGCAAGTACATCGTGCAAACATTTCAACTTGTAACCATTTACAGTAACTATTCACCATTTTTCATATGATTAATTCGTTTCAGTAATTAAACATTCTCTTAATATGTCCACAAATCCATCTCTGAGCTAATGTAATAACTTCTTCCAATGTCCAAACGTCTAAACTACAGAATCATCCTGCATCACTACTTGCAAGTACATCGTGCAAACATTTCAACTTGTAACCATTTTCAGGACACTGTCATCAATGGTTCATGCACCCAACTGCTCTTAGTTACTAAATATCGTTCGAATATTTCCATCAACCTACTTTAACATAACTGCTCGAAACTATTAAAGTGCAACACCGTCCCGCCAGGTAACCATTTTCTGCGCATTGCCATTATCAAAAGCAGTAGCAACTGCCAAGCTGGCTCGCCATCCTCCGCGTCGCGTGTGCCCATATCAGGTGGTTCATACGCTAATGCCCGCGCTGGAAATTTGCACAGCGGCAGCGCACAGGCGCAAGCCGTAATTACTTGGAGCGGTCCAGCACGCCCAGATTGGCGTTTTTTTCACTTGCCGCGGACTCTTGACGGCGCGATACTCCCGCCGTCCGACCGACAAGGCGTAACAAGTGTCCGTGTGACGTCGGCGGGTTTCTGGAGGCGGAGCCTTTCATTGGGGGAGCAGGTGGAGGGTGGGGCGAACGATGCATGATGCGAGAGAGCCCCACCCCCGCGATTTTGTTCCTTCGCGCCTCCGCCACCTCCGCCACCTTCAGCCTCCTCCGCCTCTCGGTCCCCTTTCTTCGTGCCGCGAACTTTATTCAACGATCCCCCACCGCCGGCGACTCCTTCGACGCGGAAGTCGAAGGAAGGGCCACGATTGTGTGCCTCCTTTTAGCGCTTTCTGCCGCGCGCTGCCTTAACGGTAATTATGCGACGTTCCTCAGGATTCGCGAGCCACGGTTTTTGAGGTTGCTGGTCGTATCTGCGATGGGTGGTGTTAGGTTACGCGAGAATCGGGGCGTTTGTGTTGGCTGGTATTGATGGCACCGTGTGATTACGGTAGTTGAGCTGAACGGCGCTGGATAGGGTGTGAAGTGCTGAGGTATACGTTAGGCGTGATGCTCGTATTTGTTTTATGGCGTGCCGGACTGTGTGGGTGGGTAAATGCGATGTTTGATTTCGGAGTGGGTAACTGAGATGTGTGATGGCGATGCGTGAGTCATTATAGAAGTATTGCGCTGATATTAGATTACGGTGGAACTGCGACACTTGGTTTAGATGTTGCTGTGTGTAATGTGTAGTATGTAAGCTACTGAACAGAGCACACTGATGTTGATAATATACGTAACACGCTATGTTAAGCAAGTTATGTAACGCCCGCTACTCAAGAAGTCTAATTACTTTTTTGTTTATTCTGAGAGTGGGTAACTGAGATGTGTGAGTTATAGTAGAAGTATTGCGTTGGTATGAGATTGCTGTGGAACTGTAATATTTGGTTTAGACATTGCTATGTGTTATATGAAGTATGTAAGTTACAAAATAAAACACAGTAATGTTAATAGTACACCTAACACGTTACATTAACACGTTGACTGCCAAGCATATTTTGCTATGTTAGAACGATGAAATACTGCAGAGTATAATTAAATCGTTCAAAATAAAGGTATCGCAGAGTTGTTAGAAGCCAAAAGTATTGAAGCACCGTTCCGATATCAATTGCTCTTGCAAGATTGCAAATAGACTTTATTACGACTTTTTTGCATTTTTAGTAAAATCTTTTGCACCGGTCCCCGGTGACCACCGTGGCAGTCAAAGTGTTAAGCATGTTAAGTAACGCCCGCCATCCAGAAATCCTAATACTTTCTCTGCTATTTTGGAAGTGGGTAACTGGGATGTGGGATAGCAATGCGTGAGACTTTATAGAATTATGGCATTGATATTATATTACTGCATAACTGTAACACATGGTTTACATGTTGTGCATAATATATTCTATGTAAGTTACCAAATAGAGCATGCTAATGTTAATAACATATCGATCACGTTACATTAGGAACTTTAAATAACGCCCATCATTCAAAGAACCTAATTATTTTCTCCACCCTACTTTCAACATTTTCTTTTGCACCGGTCAGCGGTGACCACCGTGGCAGTCAAAGTGTTAAGCATGTTAAGTAACTCCCGCCATCCAGAAATCCTAATACTTTCTCTGCTATTTTAGAAGTGGGTAACTGGGATGTGGGACAGCAATGTGTGAGACTTTATAGAATTATGGCATTGATATTGTATTACTGCATAACTGTAACGTATGGTTTACATGTTGTGCATCATATATTATATGTAAGTTACCAAACAGAGCATGCTAATGTTAATAACATATCGACCACGTTACATTAGGAACTTTAAATAACGCCCACCATTCAAAGAACCTAATTATTTTCTCCACCCTACTTTCAACATTTTCTTTTGCACCGGTCAGCGGTGACCACCGTGGCAGTCAAAGTGTTAAGCATGTTAAGTAACGCCCGCCATCCAGAAATCCTAATACTTTTTCTGCTATTTTGGAAGTGGGTAACTGGGATGTGGGACAGCAATGCGTGAGACTTTATAGAATTATGGCATTGATATTGTATTACTGCATAACTGTAACACATGGTTTACATGTTGTGCATAATATATTATATGTAAGTTACCAAACAGAGCATGCTAATGTTAATAACATATCGATCACGTTACATTAGGAACTTTAAATAACGCCCACCATTCAAAGAACCTAATTATTTTCTCCACCCTACTTTCAACATTTTCTTTTGCACCGGTCAGCGGTGACCACCGTGGCAGTCAAAGTGTTAAGCACGTTAAGTAACGCCCGCCATCCAGAAATCCTAATACTTTCTCTGCTATTTTGGAAGTGGGTAACTGGGATGTGGGACAGCAATGCGTGAGACTTTATAGAATTATGGCATTGATATTGTATTACTGCATAACTGTAACGTATGGTTTACATGTTGTGCATCATATATTATATGTAAGTTACCAAACAGAGCATGCTAATGTTAATAACATATCGACCACGTTACATTAGGAACTTTAAATAACGCCCACCATTCAAAGAACCTAATTATTTTCTCCACCCTACTTTCAACATTTTCTTTTGCACCGGTCAGCGGTGACCACCGTGGCAGTCAAAGTGTTAAGCATGTTAAGAAACGCCCGCCATCCAGAAATCCTAATACTTTCTCTGCTATTTTGGAAGTGGGTAACTGGGATGTGGGACAGCAATGCGTGAGACTTTATAGAATCATAGCATTGATGTTATATTACTGCATAACTGTAACACATGGTTTACATGTTGTGCATAATATATTATATGTAAGTTACCAAACAGAGCATGCTAATGTTAATAACATATCGATCACGTTACATTAGGAACTTTAAATAACGCCCACCATTCAAAGAACCTAATTATTTTCTCCACCCTACTTTCAACATTTTCCTAAGTATAATCCACGAACCATCGATTCCCACTCCATAAATTTCAGCACCTTCAGAGTTTAACGTCAAATACATTGCGCGTGCATTAAAATTCTCATCATCCCATAGACTTCAATGCTCAAACTTAAACTTGAACTTCTGTAAGTTCGCTGACGCGTACATCGCCCCCCAACACACGCGTGTTCGCGAAAACGTCGTAAGGAGCTTTAAAGGTCTCCAGTCTGGGGTCCCGTAGCGCTACCGTTTATTGCACTGCGGTCTGCTAAAGTGCAATCGAGGAAGCAGATGCGGTTACACTCGTTCGTGCTGGGCCCGCGCAAGAACGTAATTAACACGTTCAGCGTTACCAAGCCGATTTTACGTGACTTTTCGTTTACGCCACGCTGATCGCCGATCATCCGTGTTGCCAGTCCTGTCCGAACACGTACTGGGTGTTCCGCGATGAACGGTACAATGAGAAAGGGGTCGATTTTTTTTGTGAAATTGAAATAAAAGTGTAAACCACAGTTTTCTTCGGGTATTTTTTTTCTTGCGGGTAGCAGTATAGAGGATTGAGCAAGTTTGTACATAGCGCGCGAATAGGCTGAAGTATGTTTGGGCGAAAGAAGAACGCTGTGTTATAATTCTGGTGGCTGTGGGTTTGGACTTCGGAGAGATGGAATTAGAGAGTTGGATGTTGGCGAAAATGAATTCAGCGGAATTGAAGACGTGAAGTAAAACATTGGAGAAATTGAGTACAGGACTACGTGAAACATTTCATAAAAGTACTGCCCACAGAAGAAATAACTAATCACATATAGCAGAAATAATGACGTGCGTAATTGTCTTGTAAACGTATCGCCTACGCATTCATCTGAAATTCTTGCATCACTGCTCCCTGCTCTACCATCAACAAGAGAACAATCCAAAATCACCAACATTGGAACTTTAGATAAAATAACGAATACCGAGAAAGTATTCGAAATAATTTAAAAAAAACGTAACGGTGCGCCAAAAATTTCAGCTGTGAACGAGTCACCAATCAAGATAATTCCTCCGCTGCTTCGGCTGATTCGGCGGGAGGTCGTAATCTACCGCAAAAATCGACTACCCGCACGGATCGCGAAACCGCAATGAACTGAGAAATCACCTCGCGTTATAAAACACTTGTGGCGTGGTTATAATTGATGCGACATACGCTTCTCTTCTTTTTTTCATTAAAACAACAAGCACCCATACAGTCTGACATAAGGAACGAGAACATTTTATTCCTGGAGACGGATGACGGTTTTCTAAGGAAATCCGTTCGACTTCTGTCGAGCGTTCATTGAAAATGCATGACGGTTTATAGTTTGTAAGATGTTTCGCAATGTGTTGAGTAAATAAGGGGTAAATCTCCATTGTCAATGTATGTTATGTTGCATATATTTATGTGCTAACCATGTTTTTCGGGAAAAACGGAAAGTTGTGCGAAGCTCATTTTTTCAATATACGTAAGTTATTGCTTTATGAAGAATTTTCCTGAAGAGAATTTTGTTCTCTAAGAAGTGGTGGTTTAAACTAACTTACGTTTGATTAAAACAAAAAGAATGCAATGTCTCGTACCACGTTCTCTGTTACATATAACTAAATTACAAAGTTTTTTCTGCTCAAAAATAACCGTTATATCCGACAAATTATTTGGGCGTATGTAATTAATTCTTTTATACAGATATAATTATAACTAAATAATAAACCCAAGGAATTGTTTAGACGCACGTAATTCATTTTTCTCGAGAAATAATTGTAATGAAATGATAAGAATTGCCTACTGAACGGTCTGCGCACGTAATCTACATTTCTTGCGCGCGAATTCGGTTTGTAAGTCTAGACAAATATCCGGAGTGATTTTCGGGGCGGTCCGGTCTCGGTGTATCGGTAGGATAAAGAAAACATTAATCAACCCGAAATGAGATTATATCCGACAGTTGCCTTAGGGTGGACGAGATAACAGATTAACGTGCAGTGACGGTAGTCGAGTACGGGAAAGGATAGAGAGCATTTTTTGACGCTTTTTATCGGCTTGACGATATCGCATGGAAACGAGTCATTTCCAGCGCCACCGGAAGAGTTTGCAAGACACGGTTATCGGCAGCTTGCTTCTTAGAAACGCGGCTGCACGTACAGAGGAAAGTTTATTAGCTCGATACGAAGCGCTTATCGTTCTACACCGAATGGCGGAATTGTTTTCGACGAAAGTCTGTTTCTATCGACGTGTACTAATAGCAGAGAGAGTGGACGGTGCAAGTATTGAACTACAAAGTTCGTAACTGAGTTTATGTTTGTATTGACTGCCACGCAATAAATACAAGGTTACTTAGAGGATGTATAAAAGGAAAGGATCTACATAGGGTGTCCCACAGATTAACATGCAAACATTAGTGTCAAAAAATGAATTTACTCTTGCATTTCAAAGTAATACTGGCCCACGAGCAATTAAAAAAAATTGTTATACTTTGGAATAATATCATACAAACTACTACTCCTTAATAGGATTCGTGCAAGTTTGTTCGACGAGCTATATTCATTTCAAATTGTAAATACAGTAGACAATAAATGGACAGAATAAACATTATCTGACTGCATATTACCTCTATGTGGCAGAACTTGTATTATTTATTTTTACTAAAAAATTATATCCCGCCATAATTTATAATTTATTTTTCTGCATGAAATATACCACCAAAGTTTGTATGATAAATTTTGGAACACCTTGCACAATTGTGCTTGTTGTAATTGATTATCGATTATGGTACAATAAATATGAGTCATGGTAAAAATGTATATTTTTCATTCACGTGCGAGAGAAACAGATTGTACCCATGGCAATTTTTCTCATATTACGCGAATAAACGCATAATCGACAGTGTTACGTTACATCAGTTCCACGCGAGGGAAAAGTTTTTAAACCGCAGAGATAGAGTTGCCACAATGTTATCGCGATATAAAGCCGCGTTAAGTGGGCCAGCAGCTTCCGTAAAGAAGTCTTTGAGAAATTCCTTTTTATAATAATTTCGTGCATCGCGTATATTCTTCGCTGCTGTGGCGAAATAGAAGTACCAGATTAAATAAACTAAATTGAACATACCTACTATGTTCGTTAGATTATGAAATTTTCGTGAGGTGCGAGAATACCTAGGCATTGCGTAATTGAAAATTTTTACTATTTAGAATTTTATTCGTAAGTACAGTTTACTATGTTGGAAGATTTACACATGGATGTGCCCTGTTAAATATATTTAACTGTTCAGAGTTATATGGCTGATATTTCATAACAATTATAATTATAACTACAAATTTATATAATGCACTCTAATAACCCATATTTGAAATTATTTATCAGCTTATCAACGTTTCCTAAAATTCTGTCTACCATCTAATTGAAAATGTAAAAACGTAATTCATAAGTGATGGTAATTTTCTTCCATATCACAATATTCATTGGATTCTAATGAACCAATTCAAGACTTTCGCGTTTCGGGTCTACAAAGTAACGTCTGAACCATTCGGCACCCGGGCTTTTCCGTTTGCTCAGGAAGGACCATAGGGATAGAGGATCGTTCCGTTCGTCTAAGCAGACAACGACCGTACGCCCAGGCGTAAGTTAATCTGCCTTTTGGACAAAAGCCGAGCTAATGAACTATAAATAAGGGCAGGCATACTTACGGCAAGTGGACAGCCGCACTTACTGACCCTACGTAATTAAAATCCCGCCCTAAATCAGGACTAGGGACACGATTAGACGACCTTTCCTCCTACGTCAGCTTAAACCCCGAAATCCGCGGACCTTACGTGCCATGTCCTATTCCACTCTCCCCTATTCTTACGTGAAACATATATTCGCGCGATTAAGCTCGCCTGTTCATTACGCGCGCCGAACGTTTCCTTTCATCGTCGCGTCCGTTAAATGTGTTAATGAGCAACCCCTTTATCCTCTTGTTTCAACGGCAATCTAACGTGCTGACCGTGTTCTTTCAATTCGACCCTACCGAATGTACCGTGCCGACGTTTGGTCACTGCAAAATTAAGCGTCAGTGGGCTGAAAATCGTGCAGCCGCTAGAAATGATAATAATTTTGATTTGATGAATTATTGCAATTTTTCGTTTGAAGTTCAAACTGCGTAGAGTTTACGTTAGTTGAGCTTTTATATGAAAAAGGTATCGTTTTATCAATTCAACCATAATCGCCAATGAGTTTGTTTTATTTAACTCTTTTATTCTTTTAATGCCACTTATGAAATGTGCTTTAATTAGGTTTTTATTATCAAGCATCGTCTTTTAAAATTAACGCAACTTATCAGATCGACATTTAAGAATTAAATATTACAGTAATAATGCAATTATAGTATAATAATATCCACGCATTAAATATTAAATTTAAATCGCAAATTTCGTGTTTCAATTTAAGTATTGCCATCTCCATCATTTTTAAGCATGCCATCAACTTTGATAAACCCTACGCAGCTGATAGCCTTCCATTAAGACTCCGCCGTAATTCGGCACTTTGTCGAATGATCGCGAAATCGCGATTTTTTTTCAGCGAAAAGTGAATTGCGCAACGTCTTTAGTTGAAACAATTACAGTAATCAAGCATGGCTTCCGCAAATTAGAGGTATGAGTTAATAATACGAGTTACGGGTATAAATTTAACAAGGAACGTAATTACAGTGAACAAGTAAAACTATTGTTTTCTTTTTTCGCGAACGGAACTACCGACCGCCAGATTCGTTTGTTGTGTCGTAAGGATAAACCACAGACGCCATAAACTGTTTCTAAACAAAGCGATGGACGAGCATAATCGGGCCGGCAAAGCGCGGGGTACCATAAGGTTCTCAAGCGGTTTCGTGTGACAACGAAAGAAAGGGCGGTTCCTTTTCTCGTGACCATAGTAAACAATCCGTGTCGCTTCCGTTTCCGCCCGTGCAATTCCGTTTCCGTTAATTCGACTATGGCGCGTGCAGCTAATAATCCGCGTGGGGAAGGGCACGCGATAAAGTTGAGGGCTGGCGAACGAAAGGACGAAGAATTTGCAGAAGGGCGAAGGGGGTTGGAGAATTAATGGTTGCTTGAAAATGCACGCTCCGCTGGATCGATTGGACTTTGCATCTATTTCGGTTACATGAGACTGTAACGTTGTTCTTAATTTACGACACTACAGTAAAACCTGTTTTTGTGCGGTCCTTTTTTATGCGATTTTGGTTTTGTGCGATTTTATTTTTGTGCAATTTTTTTTGTGCGATTTATTTTTATGCGGTATATGTGCCCATAATTATGAAAGTGGTCTAAGTCATATATTTCTTGTTTCGAGATATTTAATGAATTGCATTTGAATAAATTAAAAAATATTTTTACATTATGCGACATTTTAATTTATAATTTTATTAGTCTTAATTAATGGAAATTTACTATGAATATGAAATTTTGTGTGAATTTTATACGATAATATTATTTTTAAAGATTGAATTGACTTAGACCATTTTCAAAATTAACTGAATGTCCTATAAATGACTTAAAGCAATAAAGAACTTTGAGTTTTATTTGAAACAATAATTTGATTGAAATAATTCGTGAACATTTATTACATTTATTAATTATTTTTAAACAGTAATCCATTTTTATCATTATTTCGAGTATTTAAGATTCTTAAAATGTTCCTGAAAAACTGGAGGGATGTACGGTAGTAAACTCATAATATCTTTATGTTTTTCTTCCGATACTGGTCTCATGGTGGTGTATAATGGAAGTAATTTAATATTTCCGTATATTTTTGGTTTCCTTTTTTAGGTGAAAGATCCAAAACGTGAAATTTAGAATCATCTAAAGATGTTTTATAGAACATTTTATAAGGTTCATTTTTCAAGAATCTCATCCATTGAATTTGTGCGAGACAGATTCACCCGCGGTATTTTTTATTTTTGATTCTTCTATGATTTCGTTAAAAATGAAGTTGTCGTTATTATTAAAATTTGATTGTCATTTATTTTATTATGTAGTTCAGAAACGCGTCAAAGAAGGCCACGTGCCATTTTCAAGTTGTTTATATAATTTATTTAAATTTTTGACTTAGACCACTTTCATAATTAAAACTAAATGAATTCCATATAATGTTGAAATTACAACCACTATCTAATGGTTCATTTTTGACAATTTCGTAAAAATTACATTGAATAAATTTAGTTAAAAATAATGTGGTATGAAATAACTGATAAACTCATTTTTTTTTTAATTTTGACTTAGACCACTTTCATAATTATGGGCACATATGAATCTTAGCGGCGTTAGCACCAGTTTAATGTTTCCTATCAATGTACATATACATGTTGTGGACGAAATATATGAATGTATAATTAATCGAAACCTTACCGAAAATGCGTCAACGTTATTATCTGAAATTAGTACGCTCGCACATAACATCGGCGGAGAAGGCTTTGATTCTTTCGGCGATAATGACTTGGACGAGATGATTGAGGACCAAACTGTCGATGATAGTGACATTATCAATAGTTTGATAGATTATGAAAATGGACAAGAAGAACCGGAATCTATTACAGCAGATGAGATATATGCAGGGATCCAGATTTCGAAAAAATTGGAAACGCATTTTCTTAAAATAGATACCAATGCGGAAAGACGCTTAAAATTCCAAAAAGAGCTGAGATCATGCATGTCTCACTATCGTGACGTTTACAAGCAATTGACCAGTCGATCGTCGTCACAAAAACTGATCACTGAGTTTATGGTACCAAAAAACAAATCAATTGAAATCCTATCTTCAAGCGACGAAAGCGATTTTCAAGCAATTCATCACAAAAAGATGCGCGTTTTGAATTACGACGAGTAGCAGCAAACTATTTAATGTACAATTTGAAAACTTCTCCATGTATATGTACAATGAAGAATTAAATATTTTTACAATTTCTTTAGGTCTAATTTAATTATTTAATTTAATTTAAAGCATTTTCTCATCTATTTCATAAATCATTGATGTATTTTCTAAGTCTGACTTTTTTTATGCGGTCCCTATCCACCGCATAAAAAATTTTAGGTAGTGTATTGTACAAAATTGTTTAATATATGTAAGAATTTATAAAATTTTCAAATATTTTTTTGTACGATTTCTTTTATGCGGTCCCTATCCACCGCACAAAAACAGGTTTTACTGTATTATGGCGGTCACCGCGTTTAATGGATAAGAGTTAAAATATGAACACTTCCGTAATATTCAATTGAACTTTGAATATATTTCTTTTGCACGAGACTACTGCATTGTTCTTAACACGTTGACTGCCATGGTGGTCACCGGTGACCGGCGCGAAAGATTTCACTATAAATGCGAAAAAATTCGCCATGAAGCCTATTTGCAATCTTGTAAAAGCAATTGATATTGGAATGGTGCTTCAATACTTTAGCTTATAACAACTCTGCGTTACCTTCATTTCGCACGATTTAATCATATTCTGCAGTACTTTATTGCATCGCGGTTCTAACATAGCAAAATACGCTTGGCAGTCAATGTGTTAAATTTACGACGGTATTGTGGCAGTTGCCGCATTTGACGAACAGCAATCAGAAAATGAATACTTCCTTGAAAATCGATTTTTGGACTAATTCGGCTTTTCGTCTATTTCATTTGAACGGAGTTGAAATTATTTGTTTAACTTGTGAAGCGTGCTATGTCTGTTGGCAAGAAATTTACACCAGCAAATAAAAGTAACTCGACATCGTTTATAGTGTTCCAACTGGATAATCTCTGCAATAACGGTTGCTTGAATAGACGAACGATCATTAATAAAGGGCAGAACGGAAGTGGCCGTAATAAATCTAGACAGGACACGTCGAAATCCCAAATTCGATGATTAAACGAGTCGAAGCGCGCACGGTCCCATGCCACATGCTATTATCCTTCTCCCTCACGCCCCTTTTAGGTAGCTATACTTTCGTAGACCACCGACGTAGATACATCCACCCTTGCGCAGTCCGTTAATAAGCTTAATAAACCCCCTTCCCTCTTGCGCCACTGTTTCCCTATACTGTCCAGCAAACTCTAGATTTCAACGTTTGCAGGGATGGCTCTCGATTTCCCTACAATTTTAGCAAATTAAATCCGAACCCCTTCGGCAGTGTACATTTTTCGTACATCCGACCCTAAACTGCGTAAGGTGCATTAATTATTAAACGTGCAAAACTTCACCTGGTTTAGCAAAATGAAAGAATGGTTCTAAAACCTAAGAAGATCGAAAGGCTCTTGTGAAGTGTTTACAATATTAGTCACACGCAACATGTGTTGAGACGAGTTTTGTTAGTTCTAGATTAAAATTGAAGATACAAGGAAGTTTAGACTGGTATATATATTTTGTTCAATTAAATTCAAAGGCGATCAATCACATTCATCCCATCATAATATTGGAATACATTTTGCACGGTTCTATTGTTTACGTAGTTAATTTAATTTAAATGCACCGATTCGATCCTATCGTTAAATGGAAAATATATATATTTCGCAAAAAAAAGTATATATATCAATGTAAAATGCCGTCTTTCTAAAAGCGCGAAGAAAACACACGGATGCTGGGATTGTGTTTGTCGGAATTTATTGGCCCTGCCTCCCTGTGCTTACCAAACGGCTAATGTAAGCTAGCCGTGGTCCGGCTTTGAGGAGCACATCAAAAGGATAACAATACAGCTGTGAGACACCCTCTCTGTGCTTCGAGTTTCATCCTGTTTGAGAAAATGAGCTTTAAAGTACCAACTTTGTTTCCCGTTCGAATGGGTTATATGGCGTGAATCAGGTGCTTCTTTGTCTTTCGACTGTATAGTCACGTGACATTAAGTGTTAAATCGTGCCTCTATTAAGAGTTGCTAATTACTGCATACACGGGTTGTTGACGGAACGTTTGTTAAGATCTTTCCGATTGGTCGTTAAGTGCTGCACGCTTTCATGGCTTAATTATAACTTTTGCTAAAATCCTATTGATAAAAGTTTCCATATTGTATGGTTGAGACTACGAAATTCAGAGAAGAATCTTTGCTACCGCTACGTTAAGTGCTGCACGCTTTCATGGCTTAATTGTAACTTTTGCTAAAATCCTATTGATAAAAGTTTCCATATTGTATGGTTGAGACTACGAAATTCAGAGGAATCTTTGCTACCGCTACGTTAAGTGCTGCACGCTTTCATGGTTTAATTGTAACTTTTGCTAAAATCCTATTGATAAATGTTTCCATATTGTATGGTTGAGACTACGAAATTCAGAGAGGAATCTTTGCTACCGCTACGTTAAGTGCCGCACGCTTTCATGGCTTAATTGTAACTTTTGCTAAAATCCTATTGATAAACGTTTCCATATTGTATGGTTGAGACTACGAAATTCAGAGGAATCTTTGCTACCGCTACGTTAAGTGCTGCACGCTTTCATGGTTTAATTATAAATTTTGCTAAAATCCTATTGATAAACGTTTCCATATTGTATGGTTGAGACTACGAAATTCAGAGAGGAATCTTTGCTACCGCTACGTTAAGTGCCGCACGCTTTCATGGGTTAATTGTAACTTTTGCTATAATCCTATTGATAAAAGTTTCCATATTGTATGGTTGAGACTACGAAATTCAGAGGAATCTTTGCTACCGCTACGTTAAGTGCCGCACGCTTTCATGGCTTAATTGTAACTTTTGCTAAAATCCTATTGATAAAAGTTTCCATATTGTATGGTTGAGGCTACGAAAGTCACAGAGGAATCTTTGCCACCGCTACGTTAAGTGCTGCACGCTTTCATGGCTTAATTGTAACCTTTTCTAAAATCCTATTGATAAACGTTTCCATATTGTATGGTTGAGACTACGAAATTCAGAGAGGAATCTTTGCTACCGCTACGTTAAGTGCTGCACGCTTTCATGGCTTAATTATAACTTTTGCTAGAATCCTATTGATAAATGTTTCCATATTGTATGGTTGAGACTACGAAATTCAGAGGAATCTTTGCTACCGCTACGTTAAGTGCTGCACGCTTTCATGGTTTAATTGTAACTTTTGCTAAAATCCTATTGATAAAAGTTTCCATATTGTATGGTTGAGACTACGAAATTCAGAGGAATCTTTGCTACCGCTACGTTAAGTGCCGCACGCTTTCATGGCTTAATTGTAACTTTTGCTAAAATCCTATTGATAAAAGTTTCCATATTGTATGGTTGAGACTACGAAATTCAGAGGAATCTTTGCTACCGCTACATTAAGTGCTGCACGCTTTCATGGTTTAATTGTAACTTTTGCTGAAATCCTATTGATAAACGTTTCCATATTGTATGGTTGAAACTACAAAATTCAGAGAGGAATCTTTGCTACTGTTTGAGCACAAGAGTAGATAATACGGTTTGTTTGTCTATATTTGGGTTCAATTTGTAAAGTGGAATGTACGGAAAAGGTGATAAATTATTGAACATGTCACAGTGAATCAACAATACTGAATAGGTGACTCACCAATGGAAATTTTTGGTTGAATAAGTGTACAGAATCTCGCAAATTTCGTCCAGTGTTCTCAGTACATTTTGGATGAAGTTACTGTAATAATAAGCAAAGATATAAATAAACTGGCTCTATATATACTATTATATGTTATTTGAATTATTTAATAATTAATCTAATTTGAATTCTATATTACTATGTATTATTGTCAGATTGTACGTGGTATCTATGTAATGAACGTAAATGAAACGTAGACTATAACTTAAAAACTATCATACACTGCAAATAAATAAAAAAATAAATAAACACAGCAAAATAATAATACGTTAATTACTTATATCAGACCTTTTATGCAAAAGTTATACCACATTAATCTTATTAAAAAAAATTTTTTGTTTCGACTTGTGCAATTACATTACTCAACTAACCTCAAAAAGCAGAAGCAAATTACATATACCGTTCTTGTCTAAACATTCAGTTTGTACCCGCCGACTTTCAAATTAGAATTACCAAACGCGTACGACCATAACATTACGTATACATGAAATAAAGTTTTTGATCGAAGTAAAGTAACATAACCGCAAATACCCGGTATGCCTGCATGTGCTTTAGAAGACGTATCCACTATTTCCCACACAGGTAAAACATTCTAACGGTTATTTCATGTGTATGACGCGAAACTTACCTAAACATCGTGAGCTCCTATAGACTATCGTTAAGTTTCGCCTAATTTCCTCGCAAAGCACCATATGCTCCGAACTCGTATCGAAAAGAACTAAAAGTGTTAAAATTCGGACAAAATTATTGGGTTGGAGGGAAAGTTCTGTCGTATTTTTAATAGGCAGGTAATTTTTCTTGTAAATAAAAAAAACATCTGGCTAGTGAGTCATTCGGATTCTTTTTTGTTTTCTATAGCTGCTGTATAATATAAAAGGAGTCCTTTTTTACCGTTCATCATTTACTTGTGATATTTAAAGTGAAAAACATGTCAGTAGATAAAGTGCATTTACGACACTGCATTTTGTATGAATTCCAAACAGGAAACAACGCATCGGTTGCATGTAAAAATTTATGTGCGGTATTTGGAAAAGAAATTGTAAATGTTCGTACTTGTTAAAGATGATTTAGCAAATTTCGTTCCGGAGATCTGAGCCTCCAAGAAAGTGATCGATCTGGACGACCATCCAAGATCGATAATGATGTTTTACTATCCATGTTGGAAAATAATCCACATTTAACAAGTCGAGAAATTGCAGAAGACTTTGGCATTCATCATACAACACATTAAATGTATTATGATTAATATTAAACACATATTTTTATAAATTAATTCAAATATTTTCTTTAAAATACGACTGAACTTTCCCTCCAACGCAATAGATCCTGACAGGAAAATTGGAGTGGTTATGGTCTTGCCGGAGCAGGTTCAATTGACGTGCTATTTACTTTTAAAGCATACACGTAAACTTACTTATGGCAATGAGCAATAAGAATGTACTATACCTGATGCGACCTAAATAACCGGTAAATAATGACTCCGGGACCTGATAAATTTCACTTTAGAACAAACAAATTTGCTGGGTGCCGACGGGTAAAGTTCGCGCGCGTAACTAGAGTCAACTAGCGCCGCCAGCCGTTCACTTTCGTCAAAACGTATTCCTGTAGGTAAACGTAGAGTTCAAATATGATGCCGATAATGGGTAAAATAATTCCGTTACCATCTTAACACGTTCACGCCGGGGCTGATATTCATGTTTTTCGCTGTGAGGCGGCGCTCGAATTCATGCAGCACTTAATTTGGTGGCGCACGATTGTTGCTTGTTTCAATTATGTAAAATTTATTATTTAACCTGTTAACCGAGCGGGACGTATAAATACGTCAAACGTAAACAATATCGGTTACGGGTAGGACATATGAATACGCCCTTGAAGTATATGTTGCGCCCTGGAACGGGCGGGACGTATATTTAAAACAAACAACAACGGTATTAGTCATTTATAAATGTCTCAACATGAGTTTAAAACACGGAGGGAATCAGTACTATTTCGCTATTGAGAGTGGTCGACGCAAAAATAATAATAATTTGTAAATGAAATTACGTCGTCCAGGCGTGACGTACTGACACGTCCTAGTGAAAGAGTTCGCGCCCGTTATATGCTGCGTTTCTCGCAAGAGAATTTCCCAGTTAACAGGTTAAATGTTAAACTATACGGCAATTTGTCCACTTACTAAACGAACTATATTTTTGATGGTAAGCGGCGTGTAAACAAATGTTCACGCCGAATGGGACAGTCGAGCGTGACCCACCGGTGGGTCACGCCGGCGTGAACGTGTTAAATAAAACAAATCTAGCAATTGGAAATGATTGAATATTTGACATCTAAATAAAACGTTTTAGGCGAATGTTGGTATTTCTTTACAACTTCATGTAAATGCATTCGTAAACAACAAAATGGGCGTCGAAAACTAATCGATAAGAAAGAAACAAAATTAGATATACCAAAGTGAGTGGACGTTTGAGTACTGAGGTACGAATAAAAGGAGATGAAAATTTGTAAATAGAAAACTATTTATTCGCATTCTTGATCACAGGAACGTATACCACTAGGCGCTTTATTGAAAACGGTATGTTCAGTTTTCTGCAATATCAGGCTTCTGGTTGTTTGTACCCACCACTTCAATATGCAAGAAATACCTTACGTTGGAAATCGCAGTCAAAAATTCGAAATATGGTCTGAGGTAGAACTAAATACTGATGAGATTAATGAGAAAAAACGTGAAATAAAGACGGGTTTCTTTACGTTCACCAACTGAAACTTTACTATTCGATTTGCCCTAATGTTTAAAATGAAAGAGAATCAACGAAGGTCAGACAAACGCACCCGAACCGCAAAAAATCGCAATAGTTTCCGAGTTATGAGCAAAAATGTATTAATAAACAACGAAAAATAAGCCGAAAATACGTGAAAATAGGCGAAAAATGTCAATTTTTTTTTGTTTCGGACCGATACCATTCGATAGAGGGTAATTTGCCCTGAAGATAGACCACTTTCCGCGCGCTGAACTCTTCATAGTTTCCGAGATATGACGATTTTAAGAAAGCAAAAAAAAATTTTTTTCAAAATTGCTGATCGCGATTAGTCCCACGTGAAAATGCGTCCAAAGAGCTTTAAGAAAACCTATATTAGTTACAGGTTTCGTTCGCTAGCTTAAACTAGACAGGGACTTGAAGAAATCGCGAAAATCTTAAATCTTAATCCCTTGCCATTTTTGCAAAAAATGATGGGTCACCGATTTTATCGCCCTTTTAACATATGAAAGGGGGTCCAAAATGACTCGGAAAAATGCAAGGCGCACCCCGAAATTCGCAATAGTTCCGGAGATATGGCCAAAAATGTGTGAAAAAAATCGTGAAAAACGAGCCTGGAAATTGAGTAAAAAATGAAAACTGTACTAATCGCCTTAGAATTGTGCTAAATGAAAAGGAGTACAAGAGGACCGAGATAAATCACAACTGCACTAAAGAATTCAAAATAGTTCTCGAGACATGACCAAAGATAGATGAAATAGTAAGCAGCACTACCATAGAAGCAGCCAAACTATTTTCATCTCTTGAACCTAAAACAGAATATTAGTTGATTAAACTGTATAAAGATATAGTGGAAAAGTATTTTAACGAGAAAAGTACAAACAATTGTAAGATTTAATGTTTAACAACGAAGCACTGAAACAGAAAGTAGGTATTATTAATTATATTAAGAAAAAAACACAATGAACCTGCAACAAAAGAAAGATTGGATTAATTGAAACGAACATTCAATGATATCCACGGGTGATGATGTCCATGGATGGCGATGAACCTGAAACAAAAAGCAAAAATATTTTAGAGGGTCTGCAATTTACGCCAGAATTGAGTAACTATCCGCAATTAACTCTACATTAATGTGTATACTAAATGTACATGTCACAATTTAAAGGTAATTAAAGTATTGGAACATTTTATTGAGCACCTGAATTAAATGTCTTGCTTTTATTACAAAGTGTATTCTACTTAATAAACGTTAAAACAAAAGAGTTAATGGGGGCAGTTAGTCGTTCCTATCATATTCAAATTGCAAAAGCAACTATTATTAGCTACATGTGCAACGTGAATAATGGCGAGCATAGTGACTATCGTGGAAAATGAATCCAGCGTTGAAGCCCTTTTCTTCGGGCCACTTCAGCTATTTCAAAATAGCCTCTTCTTTCTTCGGACATGCGTATGCAAGTCCCGACTGATCGGGAATTATTCAACAGAGATCGAGCGTTTTACAGAAATTTGAGCCCTGGTTCAAAAGCAAAGTGAGAATGAAATTATATGTTTGTACCTGCCTGACCGTTTCATATATTAATATATGCATGAAGCATTATCATTTTCGCCTTTGCCTTGAACAGGGATCAAATTAATATAAAAGCCCAATACCTGCCCTTTCGAAAGCTATACCGATCACTCGAAATAAAAATTATTATATTTGAGAATAAAGACTAGCACGCAGGTACTGCCAATATAGTTAGCAAACCGTACACGTGCACATTTAACCGAATTTCCGATCAGTTCGAAATGTGTACACCACGTATATAACACGCTCTTAGTAGTGTACTCATTTCTGGTTATAATTATCAAATAGCCTTACATTTAGCACCTGATTATTGCAGCCGATAACCGCTATATAATTGTTACCCGAATAGATGCTTGTACTGTGATGTGATATCTTTATTATTACTGTATGACTACGAGAATATTAAAATATGTCAGTGGTTTCTACGCAACCATTGTATTGTACAAAGAACATGAGAGAATAAGCACAATTTTGTGGCTACAATAATTAGGTGAATCCCAGATGAGGGCATATCACTTTAACGGCCTAACACCTATCCGCGATAGAATAAGTGATTGCCCCATTCTGGCCCTGCCTACTTAACATCTATCATTCACACAGAAGCATGCTACCTGCCTACCTAATACCTATATTTAAAAGTGCAAACCATTCACACCAACACACTCACTCCATTCTCACACATTCCGCCCGGGTGCAAAAAGCCTATTCCTAGAGAGATCGTCCCGGGACGTCTCCGACACCCGAGCTCAGCGCACATCACCATTCATTCAATATTATACGTACCAATTCCTGAAATCGACTGTCAAAGGCAAGTGACCATGTTAATTTTACCGCGACCGATCAATACTACTTAATTGTTAATTGTAACTTGAGTGTTAATAATCTTGAATTTAAATATGATTGTCTGCACAAAAAATAACTAAAAAATTGTTGCACAGATTTCTTAAGAAATGGGTGAATACTGTGACAAGAACACATTATAGATGTTCGCTAATCCAACGTGCAGTCCATAACACTACCATTCATACCACACACAATGGAAAGCAGGTTGGTGGGCACTGAACACAATGACAGTCGCTCATATATGCATTAATAATCTTATATTTAAATTCGTGTTCACTGGCCTCAACCATTCATGCAGCACCTGGGCGCATGAATGGTTCGAGACCTAAAATAATGAACACGGCAATTGAAAAGTGTACCAACCGTTTTGCTGAAAACATCCTATGCTAAAATTAATTAAATAATTGTATCTAAGCGAGCTAATAGATTTCTGCCGTTGTGCAAATTGTAACATATACATAACGGATACAAATTTAATTAAAATATTCTTCAAGTCAACAGAAAATATTCGACATGCAAGAGACTCTACTTTTTATATACTTTGAAAAAGACGTGAATTTATCAATAATGCCAAGTATAAGATTGACTTAAGAGTAAAGACTTGGAGAACCTGGAGTGACCAGTTTTGAGAGGGTCTGTTTTAAATAGACAACCAGACATGCTTATACCTCTCTCAAAACAAGTACAGCTCGTCGCGAAGTGTCTTCTCGCTATTTTAATACTAAATCGATTTAAGTACATAAAACGGTGTCAAATTATACCAGAAATATAAATAGAAACATGTGTGTTCAAAAATATGACTTCAATGTAAAAACTTATTCATCATTATGTTTACATATAGCTAAAATGTAAACGAAAACACAAGGACCTTTAGATAAAAGCAATACATAAAATAAGCGAGGAGGACCTATCCTACGCTAAGCAAACACGACATGCAACATAAATGCAATAAATGACCACTCGTAGATAGACTCCGCGGAATCTACCTACGGCCACTATGCTCTTGATTTCATTATACAAGAATAATTACAACCAACCACCCGTGTCGGTTCGGACCATTCGTCCTGCGACATGCTTGGGTCGTCGGAGGGATTTAAAAATTTGACTCATCGTTGTTGGCTTGTCAGGATACCACTGGAACACGCTGCAATATGATCCTTGGACCTCAGATATCTGCAGGTTCTGGACTCAACACACTGGATCTGCATTCTCTCGTCAAAAGTTAGATACGCAGAAATAAGAATTTTCTTGAAGTAGGTGTTCTGGAAAGTAATATTAAATAACCCATAACTTGCTGCATATTCGAGATAACTGTGTCAAGGAAAAATTGTATTAAACGACACAAATACTTACATTATATTGCTATTTTTTCATGTACCGAAATCCATCATTGATGCCACAGAACACTGAATCTACCATACCGTAAATTAATTATACTTTATCATTGTATTTAAATATTTATATTGGTGACCAATATTAATTTTAATTTGGAACCAAAATATCTACAAATGATTTCCCTATTCAAAAAAGTATATCGATAGACAACACTGGCTCTAATTCGCGAACAAAGTAATTGTAATGAAAGAATTACGAACAAACACTGATTCTATTTCGCGTGATTCTATGTTATGCATGGCTCCAAAAGTAATTAAATTTCGAATTCAAACAATAATTCTAAATCGCACTGTACACAGCTACAAGATCCTGAAACAAAGTACAGTTAAACATTAGTCAAGATTCCTAAATTCAACCGAACCTATATAAAACTGTTAAGTTTAAAAAGAAATGGTGAATAAGTGAATGTAATTGAAACAATATTTGAGTATTTAATGAAAATCGTTATGCTATAACCAACTGAAGACGCTTATACTATTCAGCGTTACCGTGGTAAAGGCATTTGAACAAGTGAGTGTGCGTGAGAAAACATGTTCTTGCTCACCCACACCATCAAACAAAATTGGAAATCTCAATGTTGAACACTTTTCACATACACACATCTAATAAGCTCGATCTATTATATACCACCAGTTAGTTACGCATGCATGCTGTACGACGATCTGAATACTTGAGAGTGTTGAAATTTACCGAAAATGATGCAAACGCTGGAAGATCCGATATTTCGGCGCCATGGCGTACCTGGTTTTCTTCAATTGCAAGTCCACCTGAAATCACACGCAAATATCTTGAGTAATTCATGAAAGCAAACAAAGCCACGTCGAAATACGCATTGCCCCATATCAAACTTAGAAAATTTCAACAAATTTGAGAACTAAACAGTAAAATTGTAACCATTAAATAATGTAAATGTCGTAGCTCACCTTTAACGAACTGTATCCTGTCACTGCCAGTCCAACATGGCCGTTACCCAGAATGAACAGCGATTGGCAGGCCTGCGACCAGTGGTTACACCAAAATCCGGGTGGTTTGAATTGCCGCCACGGTACCGCGGCAAAGTACGGTTGCATGAGTGTGTGTGTGCCTCAGGTACGTGTGCGTGCCTAACCTACACCATTAAACGAAATCGGAAATCTCAACATCGAACTATTATCCCATTTATGCAATGACCCCGACATCTGATCATGCTTAGTCATGCACACAAGTGCCGAATTCGATACTTTAGTATGGTTGAACTCACCAAAATTATGTAAAATCTGCGAAATACGATGTTCAGCGAGCTGTGTTTCTCCCGGTCGCAAGAACGCCGAAAATCACGGTCGAATAATCGGCTTAACTCATCGAATCCAGCAAAGCCAGTGCAGAATACGTGGTGCCCCTTGCTAAATGTTCAAGATTTCAGCAAAATATAAGTAATATTTCACAAAAATGAAGCAATAAGTTGGTACAAATGTGGGAGCTCACCCTTCACCAACTGCACCGTGTCACTGCCAGTCTCCAACATGGCCCTTACCCAGAATGAACAGCGATTGGCAGGCCTGCGACCAGTGGTTACACCAAAATCCGGCTGATTTGAATTGCCGCCACGGTACCGCGGCAAAGTACGGTTGCATGAGTGTGTGTGTGCCTCAGGTACGTGTGCGTGCCTAACCTACACCATTAAACGAAATCGGAAATCTCAACATCGAACTATTATCCCATATATGCAATGACCCCGACATCTGATGATGCTTACTCATGCACACAGGTGCCGAATTCGATACTTTAGTATGGTTGAACTCACAAAAATGATGTAAAATCTGCGAAATACGATGTTCAGCGAGCTGTGTTTCTCCCGGTCGCAAGAACGCCGAAAATCACGGTCGAATAATCGGCTTAACCCATCGAATCCAACAAAGACAGGGCAGAATACGTGGTGCATCTTCCTAAATGTTCAAGATTTCAGCAAAATATAAGTAATATTTCACAAAAATGAAGCAATAAGTTGGTACAAATGTGGGAGCTCACCTTTCACGAACTGCACCGTGTCACTGCCAGTCTCCAACATGGCCGTTACCCAGAATGAGCAATGATTGGCTGGCGTGCGACGAGTGGTTACACCAAAATCCGGCTGATTTGAATTGCCGCCACGGTACCGCGGCAAACTACGGTTGCATGAGTGTGTGTGCCTCAGGTACGTGTGCGTGCCTAACCTACACCATTAAACGAAATCGGAAATCTCAACATCGAACTATTATCCCATTTATGCAATGACCCCGACATCTGATCATGCTTAGTCATGCACACAAGTGCCGAATTCGATACTTTAGTATGGTTGAACTCACCAAAATTATGTAAAATCTGCGAAATACGATGTTCAGCGAGCTGTGTTTCTCCCGGTCGCAAGAACGCCGAAAATCACGGTCGAATAATCGGCTTAACCCATTGAATCCAACAAAGACAGTGGAATCCAACAAAGAGCAAAATATAAGTAATATTGTTAAAAAAATGAAGCAATAAGTTGGTGCAGAATACGTGGTGCGCCTTCCTGAAATGTTCAAGATTTCAGTAAAATATAAGTGTGTGTGTGCCTCATATTTCACAAAAAACGAAATGAAGCAATAAGTTGGACATACAAACACAAGTGTTCGATACTTTAGTATGGTTGAACTCACCAAAATGATGTAAAATCTGAACTGCACCGTGTCACTCCCATAATCCGCTTAACTCATCGGGGGGCACAATATGGTGGTGGCATAGTGCTGAGCAGTGATTGGCCAGGCTGCAGCCAATGGCTGCACTCCAAATTTGTTGTTTCGAATTGCCGCCAGTATTTACGCGGCAAAGTATCTCTGAATAAGTGGTGTGAGTGAAAAAGCGTGTACATACCTAACCCACACAATTAAACAAAATTGGAAGTCAAATATTGAACTATTTTCACACAGATACAATAAATAACCCTGATATTTATATTAATATGATATGGTAAAATTAAGCAAATTAAAGCAAAGTAAAATCTGCGAAATGGAATGATAGCATGCTACTTTACTTATATGAATATCAAAAATCATGGCACATGTTATGCATAATTCATCGCAAACTTCAAAGTCACTCTAAAATGCATATTCGCCCTGCTGCATTCACAAGACTTTAACCAAATCTATGCAGTGTACAACAAACATGGAATAATAAAGTAATATAAACATAGGAATTCACCTCTTACGGCTGCACTATGTCAACGCCAGGCTCAGACAACAATAGTCATACAAAGTTAACGAGTCAGTAGCTAGTCATTGCCAATGATTACATTGTGAAGTGATCCATAACGTCTATTCTGTAATTCGCAAATCGCATTTGCTACCAATCAATTCTCCTTTCATGTCATGCGCAGAATTGACTTTTTGTTGTTTAATTCATTGAAAGTGTTATGAAAATGTCAAAATTTGTTGCTCTTTGATTGCTTTGTAAAGATGCCAAAATCATCAGAAACCAGAATAAAAGATTTTAATTCATTCAGTAAGTGAAGCAACAGCACTTCAAAATGTGGTTGATATATGCTTTTGTTCAACTCCTTACATAGTTCTCAAGCTATTGACAAAGATAGTACAGAAATATTGTGACAGAAATTATTTGAATATCTTATCTCGTATCTTATGATTTGCACTCTCTTACCGTTGAAACTTAATTCAGCAGATGCATTGAAAACTGTCACTTTCACATTGCACCAACAATACCCGAATATCAAATTCAGTTGATTTGCACTACTGGTATTAAGTATTACACAAATATGACTAAACTTGTTCTAAAATTTCATGTTTGTAACAATAATTTCTAGGTAACTGAAAATTATTGACATTCCATTTTGGGCATTACCAATCTTGTTAAGTGTGAATTAAAGGTACAGCTTATTCAATACATTCACAGTGTTTATAAGAATTAGTAATTGCTACGCTGGTATCTAATATTTGACATGAATGTTCCTTTATTATTAGCAGTCAATGTTAATGTCCTTCCTCTTGAATAATTGCTTATACTTTTGAAAACAATTATATCTCACAATAACAGCACCAAATAGAATGTTGCTTTAAAAGTTAAGGTTACAGGTTCAGTGGTTTGATGTAAATATTTACAGATTGTATTCCATTTTTGTTGGCAGAGAGTGGCTAGTATTAATCTAACATTATAATGTTGATGTTGACTGTTTTCATAATGCTACCCCTCTTTGGGGATGCATTATAAACGTGAATGTAAAAATCCTTGCTTTATGTCCAGCCCATGGATAAAACTATATACATAGCACTAAAGTAACAACTCACGTAACTTACACTTTTTGGTTGCAAATAAAAAAGATCATTTTAGTATGGTATATCACTGATGACTCTCCCAATAAGGAACCTATATAATCTTCAGGTATTTGCAGTATGATTTAGAATCTGCAACGTTAACTCTGCATGCAACTTTCTGTTTGGTATCTCTGAGAGAAAAACAAAATTTCTTATAATTACTGCAAGGAGTTTTCCAAGAGGAAGAATATTGACTCCAGCTGTTATGTGAGGAACATTTATCACTAGGATTATGAATCAGTACGTGAATAATAAATCAATATAAGAATCTGTATAAACACTGTAATGAATTTGCCAGAACATGGACTTTAGCACACACAATTGATGAAGCAACACTCATGACTATTCACTTAAAATGAATGGAGAAGTTTATACTCCAAACAGAATATCAAGAATATTAATTAATTAAATATCAAGCACTGGCTTTCTAATATGTAAGTGGCTGTCTGCTGTGCATCTTCAGAGCTGGAACACAATGCCGATCGTAAGAGGTTAACTATTACATTTGAACTGCTTCCTTATAAACACGCATTTTTCTGTGGCTTTATTTTAACCATGTTCAACACTAGTTCAATTCACAAGGTTCATAGAAATATGATGCATATTAAATGCACATGAAAGAAAAATAGGAAATATTACAATTTTAGTTCATTGAAGTAATTTTTTTTTTAATAAATATTTGTTCTTTGATGCACAAATTGATTGAAATATTATTAATTCTTTAAAAGATAATAAGTCTTATAACGTGGTTCTATTTGCTTCGGTGAATTATTCGAAATATTCGAATAAATAAATGAGTACAATATGATATGGAAACGTTTTGCAGATATGGATTGTGATGTGGATTTTGCAGATTTTAGGTTAAGATTTTATTTTAAGAATAAGCACGCGCTTACACACGCACACATACATTGGTTATTTGAAAACATTTTTTATTTGAAACAATCGCATTTAAATGCCGCTATTGGCCATAGAGTAGTCAATCGCTACTCAGCTTTATGGAACCACCAATAATCGCGCTAGGCAGTTTCATGGGGCGGCTTGGGAAAGGTGAGTTGCCAGATTTATTAAATTTAATTATTAATGTCTTACTGTGAAAGTTACGTGACAAGTAAACAATATTATTTATGGTACTATTCTGACCACACTTTCATGCTCGTTTTTCACGATTTTTCCACACATTTTTCGGCATATCTTCGGAACTATTGTGAATTTTACTATTCGAAACTATTACGTATTTTCTATCAATCTGGCGGGAGACAGTCAAATATGATTGTTTTCGGTTCATTAATTTGTAGTAAATAGTTTTTCCGTCGGTCGTTGTAATTACTGTTCTGTTGACTTATCGACGTTCGTCACCGGTATTACAGGCATGGTAAAATTTATTGAGAAGTTCTAATTGCGATGAAACAGCATCAATTACGGATTAGAGTAGAAACACAAAATATGGAAGTTGCTGTTCTCAATCAAAATGCTTATAATTTGTGAGGTGGAATAAATTAATTGTAAATATTATGTCTCTGAAGAAATCTATCTTATCCTTTGCCCATTTTATGTTTACCGAAAGTGACCGTGTGGCGGCGGTGGTTTCGTTACTATCCGCCGCGAATTTTATGCCGTTGCACGTGAAAAACGCCGCTTCGAAAATAATTGGGTTAAAGAGGTAAAAATATTTCAGTTGCTACTTTGATGATGACCAGAGTCTTCTTAGGTATTAGGCGGTGCAGCAGGTTACATTTTTATGCCGCAGAATCATAAAATTAGCACGCAATTTGAAAATATTTCGCCGCCGCCTTAGCCTATAACATGATCCAATTTGCAGCGATCGAGTCATTAATGCCTTCCGAAATTTTCTTAGCTGTCTTGATTCATATAGTAACAGATAGAATCTAACTCAGTAGCTTTTAAGAAATATATATGTAAACACATTGCATGTATATTCTATATTTGTAACGTACCGTCGAATGCACGTTAGAATCCATCATGGCGTATGACGTCATATTACCGTAATGAGTTCCGAAACATTTGTGTCGCTTCTTCAAATATTTTCGTGAAGTTTATATTTTTTTTTATCACTTGCATTTTTCATGAGTAAAACTATAGTTTTCGTCTGATTTGAGATGCATTACTTATACAGGTGTGACACCTTTTATTTTTTCCAATAAATATTTTCGTTATTGGAATTTAATAAATCTATTGCGCTTTTGACTTGGCTTACTGATGGTATTTCGACTCTTTTCAGTTGACCTAAAGTGACCGTGTGGCGGCGGTGGTTTCGTTAGTATCCGCCACGAATTTGATGCCGTTGCACGTGAAAAACGCCGCTTCGAAAATAATTGGGTTAAAGAGGTAAAAATATTTCAGTTGCTCCTTTGATGATGACCAGAGTCTTCTTAGGTATTAGGCGGTGCAGCAGGTCACATTTTTATGTCGCCGAATCATCAAATTAGCACGCAATTTGAAAATATTTCGCCGCTGCCTTAGCCTATAATATGATGCAATTTGCAGCGATCGAGTCATTAATGCCTTCCGAAATTTTCTTGGCTGTCTTGATTCGTATAGTAACGGACAGAATCTAAATCAGTAGCTTTTGAGAAATATGCATTTAAACACATTGCATGTACATTCTATATTTGTAACGTACCGTCGAATGCACGTTAGAATCCATCATGGCGTATGACGTCATATTACCGTAATGACTTCCGAAACATTTGTGTCGCCTCTTAAAATTTTTTCGTGAAGTGTATATTTTTTTCATTATCACTTTCATTTTTCATTAGTAAAACCATAGTTTTCGTCTCATTTGAGATGCATTACTTATACAGGTGTGACACCTTTTATTTTTTTCCAATGAATATTTTCGTTATTGGAATTTAATAAATCTGTTGCGCTTTTGACTTAGCTTATTGATGGTATTTCGACTCTTTTCAGTTGACCGAAAGTGACCGTGTGGCGGCGGTGGTTTCGTTAGTATCCGCCGCGAATTTGACGCCGTTGCGCGTGAAAAACGCCGCTTCGAAAATAATTGTGTCAAAGAGGTAAAAATATTTCAGTTGCTACTTTGATGATGACCAGAGACTTCTCAGGTATTAGGCGGTGTGGCAGGTTACATTTTTATGCCGCAGAATCATAAAATTAACACGCAATTTGAAAATATTTCGCCGCCGCCTTAGCCTATAATATGATCCAATTTGCAGCAATCGAGTCATTAATGCCTTCCGAAATTTTCTTGACTGTCTTGATTCGTATAGTAACGGACAGAATGTAAATCAGTAGCTATTAAGAAATATGCATTTAAACACATTGCATGTACATTCTATATTTATAACGTACCGTCGAATGCACGTTAGAATCCATCATGGCGTATGACGTCATATTACCGTAATGATTTCCGAAACATTTGTGTCGCCTCTTCAAATATTTTCGTGAAGTTTATATTTTTGTTTATCACTTGCATTTTTCATGAGTAAAACTATAGTTTTCGTCTGATTTGAGATGCATTACTTATACAGGTGTGACATCTTTTATTTTTTTGCAATAAATATTTTCGTTATTGGAATTTAATAAATCTGTTGCGCTTTTGACTTAACTTACTGATGGTATTTCGACTCTTTTCAGTTGACCGAAAGTGACCGTGTGGCGGCGTCGGTTTCGTTAGTATCCGCCGCGAATTTGATGCCGTTGCACGTGAAAAACGCCGCTTCGAAAATAATTGGGTTAAAGAGGTAAAAATATTTCAGTTGCTATTTTGATGATGACCAGAGTCTTCTTAGGTATTAGGCGGTGCGACAGGTTACATTTTTATGGCGCAGAATCATAAAATTAGCACGTAATTTGAAAATATTTCGCCGCTGCCTTAGCCTATAATATGATCCAATTTGCAGCAATCGAGTCATTAATGCCTTCCAAAATTTTCTTGACTGTCTTGATTCGTATAGTAACGGACAGAATCTAAATCAGTAACTTTTAAGAAATATGCATTTAAACACATTGCATGTACATTCTATATTTGTAACGTACCGTTGAATACACGTTAGAATCCATCATGGCGTATGACGTCATATTACCGTAATGAGTTCCGAAACATTTGTGTCGCCTCTTAAAATTTTTTCGTGAAGTGTATATTTTTTTATTATCACTTGCATTTTTCATGAGTAAAACTATAGTTTTCGTCTGATTTGAGATGCATTACTTATGCAGGTGTGACACCTTTTATTTTTTTCCAATAAATATTTTCGTTTTTGGAATTTAATAAATCTGTTGCGCTTTTGACTTAGCTTACTGATGGTATTTCGACTCTTTTCAGTTGACCTAAAGTGACCGTGTGGCGGCGGTGGTTTCGTTAGTATCCGCCGCGAATTTGATGCCGTTGCACGTGAAAAATGCTGCTTCGAAAATAATTGGGTTAAAGAGGTAAAAATATTTCAGTTGCTACTTTGATGATGACCAGAGACTTCTTAGGTATTAGGTGGTGCAGCAGGTTACATTTTTATGCCGCAGAATCATAAAATTAGCACGCAATTTGAAAATATTTCGCCGCTGCCTTAGCCTATAATATGATCCAATTTGCAGCGATCGAGTCATTAATGCCTTCCGAAATTTTCTTGACTGTCTTGATTCGTATAGTAACGGACAGAATCTAAATCAGTAGCTATTAAGAAATATATATGCAAACACATTGCATGTACATTCTATATTTGTAACGTACCGTCGAATGCACGTTAGAATCCATCATGGCGTATGACGTCATATTACCGTAATGAGTTCCGAAACATTTGTGTCGCCTCTTCAAATATTTTTGTGAAGTTTATATTTTTTTTTATCACTTGCTTTTTTCATGAGTAAAACTATAGTTTTCGTCTAATTTGAGATGCATTACTTATGCAGGCGTGACACCTTTTATTTTTTTCCAATAAATATTTTCGTTATTGGAATTTAATAAATCTGTTGCGCTTTTGACTTAGCTTACTGATGGTATTTCGACTCTTTTCAGTTGACCGAAAGTGACCGTGTGGCGGCGGTGGTTTCGTTAGTATCCGCCGCGAATTTGATGCCGTTGCACGAGAAAAACGCCGCTTCGAAAATAATTGGGTCAAAGAGGTAAAAATATTTCAGTCGCTACTTTGATGATGACCAGAAACTTCTTAGGTATTAGGCGGTGCAGCAGGTTACATTTTTATGCCGCAGAATCATAAAATTAACACGCAATTTGAAAATATTTCGCCGCCGGCTTGACCTATAATATGATGCAATTTGCAGCGATCGAGTCATTAATGCCTTCCGAAATTTTCTTAGCTGTCTTGATTCGTATAGTAACGGACACAATCTAAATCAGTAGCTTTTAAGAAATATGCATTTAAACACATTGCATGTACATTCTATATTTGTAACGTACCGTCGAATGCACGTTAGAATCCATCATGGCGTATGACGTCATATTACCGTAATGAGTTCCGAAACATTTGTGTTGCCTCTTAAAATTTTTTCGTGAAGTTTATATTTTTTTTTATCACTTGCATTTTTCATGAGTGAAACTATAGTTTTCGTCTGATTTGAGATGCATTACTTATACAGGTGTGACATCTTTTATTTTTTTCCAATAAATATTTTCGTTATTGGAATTTAATAAATGTGTTGCGCTTTCGACTTAGCTTACTGATGGTATTTCGACTCTTTTCAGTTGACCTAAAGTGACCGTGTGGTGGCGCTACAGACCTCAGTACAACCGGCGTTTATTTCGAAGATTGCGAGCAACTCCACGCAGAAATAAATTATTACGGTAAGAAGATTTCAATTTTTACTCAATCATTGATTAGCATACTGATTGATGCGCGCGAGACGTCTGACTTACATTTTTCTGTGTCAAAACCGTGATATACTTACATTAGTCAGAATTCGATCGTCATCTCTCTCACTCATGCCTATTAACATAACCGCAATCGTAATGATTCAATCCAATCGATCGAGAAAAATTACATTTACCAGAACTATACACATTGTCAGAATTAAATAACTTTGTATTCGATTAAGCTGTGTATAATGCAGTAGTATTCGGTACGTACTACATTGAACATAATTTTATGTAAATATAATAGGAAATGTTAGTAATTATGGACGAGGTAGTCACATCTACAACAACAAGCAAGGATACATTTCAGCCATATTTGAACATTTTTTGTGTTTGTTCTGTTTCAGAAGATCGCGTTCGGCGGATGTTTTTTTAAAGCAATCGATCGCTTTTAACAAAATCGTGTATTATTCGGGTAAAAGTTTGGTGATGCTTTTTTGTACGAAATTATGTTACAGTACAGTTAGTGGTATTGAAATGTAATTGCGATAGATTTTTTTTTATTAATCGATCGTTTTGAACAATATCGTGTATCGTTCGGGCAAGTGTCTAGTCAGTGTTTTTTGTTACTGAAAGTACATTTTAGTAGATTTCGCCGTGTATTAAAATTTCTTTACGTGTGAAGTGCGTGATAAATCGTGACATCTCGTGAAATTCAGTAAGCATATCATCGCTGAGGACAATATACTTGCACATATTGGATTAGTTCCTGCTTCCATCCAGAGCAGCATGCAACGAGGACAAAGGTATTTCAACATTATTTTATCTCTACGACTATTAGCTTCATTATTCGTGCTCTCGTTAATTTCTCAAACAGTGACTGTCACGCAGACCAGATCATATTTCAACTGCATTTGTTTTATCGCGATTTTTTTATACTATGAGGAGGAGAAGACTATTTCGATTATTTATTTTATAGATTGTTACATCGTTTTTCAGACTGTATGTCATATACGTATAGTTGAACACGTCCTGCGCATTTAATTGTTGTTACTGTTACTGTGTCTATACAACAAACAATGTACTATACATAACTGACTGCTACTGGTATACTACATGACACTATCATACACACATTTGCTTGCATGCGCTTTATATAGAAATGTGCATAGGAGCTGTTAACTTGGAAAGGAAGTGCTCTGTGTTAACTGCTAGTCGGTAATATGGACAGAGTAGTCGAATTACAGTGACCTAGGTAACCGTTTCTTGACTTAACTAGAGCCGGTAAAGGTAACTCCTCTGCATTCTAGTGTAGGACGTAGAAAGACACGGACAGTTCTGCAAATAGCCAAGAATAGCGCTGCTATCGTTGGTAAAAAGCTCATCATATTCGTACACATCCGTTATAAATATGTGAATCACTGAACACTGAATAATTAATATGTAAAAAGCGAACATTTTAACATTTCATTTGCGACGTTCGCCATTACTATAATATTGATTTCTAATTTCCTAACAGAATAACGTACCGTTCTCCATAAACCATCAAACCGGCACACCCAAATACCATATTCTTGCGAAAAAAACACAAACTCTCCCGCAAAATAATTCTTGATCTCAATATTTTATTCGCGTCTTCTTTAATCTTTGCATAAAAAATGAACGTGTTCATGCACTGCGATCGTTCTCTGTAAAACTGTCTAAATCACTAAATATTACTTTATACTTTCGTAACATAATAATACGCCGTTTGCTCTTCATACATTATTAAATCGACACACCCTAATCTTCTATTTTCGCAAAATGATATTCCCCCCTCCCCACACGCATCCCCTCAAAATAATTCTTCGCATCAAAACTTGATCCGCACCCACATTGTTCTAATAATAATTGCGTAAATACGATCATGTTCCGCCGGCATTTCCGTTGGTTTCTAAATGACAAACGATATTCGTCTTATCCAAAGCGACCCCGCGCGCCATAGAAAACACCTTTATCGGAATGAAATTCAACTTGCTCGACTGCGATCGTCCTTTGAATAACTGTTTAATTTAATAAATACCGATTTCTAATTTCATAACGCAATGACGCATGGTGTACGCTTCATAAATCATCAGATCGGCACCCCTCAATCCCATGTTCTCGCGAAAAATTATAAACCTTCCCGCAAAATAATTTTTCGTTTCGATGCTTAATTCGCTCTCGCGTTCATCTTTGCGCGTAAAAACGATCCTGTTCATTCGACATTTCCGTTGAGTTCTGATTGACAAACGATATCCGTCTTAGCCAGAGCGTCTCCGCGCACCATAGAAAACGCCTTCATCGCGAGGAAATTCAACGTCCTCCGCGCAACGGTCTAAATCTCTTCCACCCCCGCCGGCCTGCACCTTTTCATCCCCAACATCCGCGCGCGACATAAGCCACATTATAGGACGCTCGAGAAAATCGGGAGCACATCCTCCCTGCTCGGCTGTTCGCCCGGCCCGGGCAACAATGGACCGGGTTTTGCGCCATTATGTTTGCTGGGGGATTGCATTACCGGGACGATATGATCGCGAGCGCGCTTTCACCGGCTTACAGATCTTATCGCGGCCGCGCATGAATGGCCGATCTTTTTCCCTTTCGACGCACCCGACTGCTCGCCTCTGTGCGCGGGAATCGTCGAGTCCAGCGACCGCGATGAAATTACAGGAAATTATCGAGTAACGAACACGGGAGCTCGACGCGGATGCCCGGAAATGCGTTCAATAGAAATATACTGCTCCGTCGCATTACGCGGTTCTTTTCTGTGCGAGGGGCGTGTTGGACTTGGGAAATGGGGAAGAGTGGGCGCTTGAGGTTCTTTTTCAAGCGGGTGAAGTTGGTGGAAGAGGCGTGATTGAGGATGTCGAAAATTGCGGAAATATAAGCAGGGGGGACGAGCTGTGGTGCGTCTTGATGGTCGGATCAAAGGAAGTGGAGTACGATTTTGACAATAGATTTACGAGAGAGTTCGGAGTCCGCGAGCAAACGTTACAGGAATGGGGAGTATTATTCTCGGGGAACTTTTGATGAGTTTTATTAATGGAATGGTGTGAATGTATATTCGAATTGATTTCCTCTTCAGGGTTTACACCTATGTATTTTTCTGGCTAATCTTGTACAGCCACATATTGTTCTGCAAATCTAGTGTTAATGCGCGACACCATTGTCGCTTAACAGCTGAAAATATCTAGTTTTGTTGTTCTGGTAGTTATCAACAGTACGTTTGATTCCACTTTCGCTGAATAGTTCTATTGTAATCCAGCCGTCGATTGTGATTAGAGATGTTGAAAATTGGGCAAAAGTAGGCGATAGGCGCGTGTTGTGGCATGTGTTAATATTCAGATGAAAGAATTTGAAATACGGTTGTAACACTAGATTGATAAACAAATTCGGATTTTACGAGTGACATCGTAGGAATAATTCTCTAACAACTTTTGATGAGTTTCACTAATTGAATGATATCAGTACATATTGAAATGAATTTTCTTCTCTTGTGATTTTCAAACTTTTTCCGCCGTACCCCTGCCTATTCTTTCGAATAATCCGGGAATATCTAATTCGGTCGTTCTGGTACTCATCACCGGTACGTTTGACGCCACTTCCGCTGACTAGTCCCAATGTAATCCAGCCGCCGATTGTGATTGTAGATTTTTAAAATTGCGCCAAAGTAGGCGGTAGGGGCGAATTGTGGCACGGGTTAATATTCAGATCAAAGAATTTGAAGTACGGTTGTAACACTAGATTTATAAGCCAATTCGGGTTTTACAAGTGACATCGCAGGAACAATTTTCTAGCAACTTTTGATGAGTTTCACTAATTGAATGATGTCAATACATATTAAAATGAATTTTCTTCCCTTGTGATTTTCAAACTTTTTCCGCCGCACCCCTGCGTATTCTTTTGAATAATCCGGGAATATCTAATTCGGTCGTTCTGGTACTCATCACCGGTACGTTTGACGCCACTTCCGCTGACTAGTCCCAATGTAATCCAGCCGTCGATTGTGATTGTAGATTTTGAAAATTGTGCAAAAGTATGCGGTAAGGACGAGTTGCAACACGTGTTAACACTGTGACTGCCATGATGGTCACCGGTGACCGACGCAAGAAATTTTACTGAAGATCCAAAACATTCGCAATGAGTAGCAATTATTATTTCATAAATGCAGTTGTTACTAGAATAGTGATTCGATCCTTTGGTTTGCAATACCTGCACATTACTTACATTTTGCATAATTCAATCGAACGCTGTAGTATTTCATAGCATCGCCGTTCTAATATAGTAAAACACGCTTGGCAGTCAACGAGTTAATATTCAGATCAAAGAATTTGAAGAACGGTTGTAACACTAGATTCATAAGTACATTCGGATTTTACAAATGACATCGCAGGAACAATTCTCTAACAACTTTTTATGAGTTTCATTAATCGAATGATATCAGTACATATTGAAATGAATTTTCTTCTCTTGTGATTTTCAAACTTTTTCGGCCGCACCCCTGCCTATTGTTTCGAATAATCCGGGAATATCTAATTCGGTCGTTCCGGTACTCATCACCGGTACGTTTGACGCCACTTCCGCTGACTAGTTCCAGTGTAATCCAGCCGTCGATCGCGCCCGATGCTAATGGCCAAATAACTTTTTCTGTTTAACGTTTCGCAGCGCGCGCGGGCTCGCGGCAGCGTTTGCCGGCGAGTGCGCCGTTCGAATTACACGGATCCGCCCGGTAATAAAAGTGTCGGCGTATTTGCCACTATCGCAACGACATTATTGGCGATACGATCACGCGCTTTCAGCAGCTTCCAGATTTTATCGGCGGCGCGTATGAATGGTCCATTTTTTTTCGGTGCTCGAAACCAGAGAGGCACTGATTCGTAACCGGAGCAATATAGCGGTCGAGAGAGGGAAAGAGAGGGTGCGGCGAGGTGCTAGAGTGACGGCGCGAGAGGGAGAGGGTGAAAAGGGCAGGAGAGGGACAGAACCGTACGTCGACCGCGTGTGTGCACTCTATCCCAGCCCTCCCACCCCGGCCGACCCCTATCGTTCATCCCATTCGAGGCTCTTGCATTTTTTTAAACATTTTAAATCTAGAATGTATTCATTTGAAGCGGACCGGTAATTACTTTCAGCAGATCATTCGCGATTGTGTTTCGGTATCCGTTACGAGGCGCGCGCTATCATTAAATTCAATCGGGATAATAGACGGGCCGGCAGGGAAATTGTTCGGGAATTTTCGCGCGCGCCTCTGGCTTCGCGGGCGGACAGGCGTGCGGGCGAGATATATTAGACCTTCGCGGGACGAGCGTCGCCGTCGTCGGCGTCGTCGCGAACCGGGAGGAGCGACGGGGCTCGCGCGCTGCGGGAAAAAACGTGCGAGAGGCGGCGCGGATATTATTTTTCGACCGAGTGATATATGGCCGAGCGACGATTTACAGAGTTACAGCGCCCGTCGATTGCTTCGCTTTTACGGTCGGAAAAAGACAGTTCGCGCTTTTTTCTCTATTTCCACCCCCTGCGCTTTTTCACCCTTCTCTCTCTCCCCATCTCTCTCTCACTCCTTCGCGTTCCTTTTTGTTTTTTTTTTACGCACACCGACCAGGAGCAGCAACGAGGATTCTCCGGTACGCTCTCTTTTGCGTTTCCTTCTGTTCTCACACCCCCCCGTTTTTTTGCACTCTTTTTTTCCCTTACCGTCAACTCCTCGACGCTCTTTTTCCTTCCGCCCGTCCGCCGGCGCGGTTGAGGTTTAATTTTTTTGGCGCGTGAAAAAAGGCGCGTCGTGGAGAGACAGCGGGCAGCGCGAGAAAAGGGAAAACGTAGGAGCCCGCATGACAATGGTCGTCGGTGAACCGAACGGCGGATGCTTTTAATTTTTATGGGATTTGTCGAGGTAAAAAGGCACGTCGGCCGTCCGCGGTGAAACTTCTTCCGTTTATTGGCGTCGTAAAGCTCGGCAGTGCCTCGGTCTCTGCCGCAGGCGGATCGGTTGACGAAGAGCTCCTGGCCAACGTTTGAAAGGCTAATCGCGATTCCTAATGCCGGACACGCGCTCGGCGATCGAGAAAAAGTCGTGCAAAAAGTCGCGCAAAAAGTCGCTGAAAAAGTGTCGCGCGGGCGGGAAAAAACGCATAATGAGCGAATGATCGGTCGGCCGTCCTGACGACTGTGTTTTCGGCCGTAATTATCGACGATAAGCACGACGCCGGTGCCGCTGCGGCTCGGGGATTTTTATCGGCTTGTACTTTCGCACCGCGCCTCCCCGTTACCCGATGCCCGGAGCCGAAATGTTTTATTGCCTGGCGGGTACGAGTTCGTTAACCGTTGGTTTGGCAAAAACACCGATGCCGGTTACATTTTTAAATGACGATTAATTTTGCACAAGGTTGAACGTTCTTTTCTCCCGGCGACAGTTTGTTCGTAACATGTTTAACCCTGGGCGTTTCAAATGCCACTTGTGGTGGTGTGGCAGATTTTCCGGCTAATTTATTGTACAACGTGTAATACTTGTGTTTTGACGTAAAAATTGTATAGAAAAGTAGAGTGGGAAGGATTAAAGTCGAAGTAACTAAATATTTTATGGTAGGCTTAGTGTGATTGTATTGTGCATGGGATTAAAAATGTTGCGGTCAGTTATATTTGTATTTTTACCAAATTACTGAGTTGTTATAGCATTAGTTTGCAAACTTCTTTCTAATATCTAATGCAATCCTGCTTATGAACTCAGTAACGTCAATGGGGCTCGGGATTATATTCGCGGTAGTTTTTTCTTCTGAGTTTTAGTTTTTTCATTCGAAACCTTTTTAGAAAATGCGGGAAGGATTCAAATTGCATAAAAAATGACATAGCAAAATAGGGTGAGAAAAGTTGAAATCCGAGTAATAAAATGTGATGCTGTTGTACATACATTAGAGATTCTGCGTTGGTTATCTTATTCGTTAGAGCATTAGTTTTTCAGTTTGTTTCTAATACGTATCGCAGGCTTGCTTATGAATTAGGTATCGTCGACGGGACTTGAGATTATGTTCGCTACAGAGTTTCCCTCTTTACTCGGGAGCTTTCGAAAAATGTGAAAAGTATGCTAATCACGTAAAAAACTTTATTGTAAAATGGTGTGGGAATGTTTGAAATGTATGTAGTATAATATTATTATGATACGCTTTATGCGATTACATCACACATGCGATTAGAAATCTGCATTTAGTTAAGTTCGAATTTTCTCCAAATAACTGCGTTGTTACAACCTTAGTTTGCGAGTATATTTCTAACACGTAATGCAGTCCTGCTTATGAACTAAGCAGCGTCGACGGGGTTTGAGATTATGTTCGTGGCAATGTTTTCCTTTTCGCTCGGAAGCTTTCGAAAAAATGCGAAAAGGATGCTAATTTTGTCAAAAAAAAAGCGTCGTCGGAATACGGGATCCAGCACAGACTCGGTGAGGTTCATAATCTTTTTCGCACGGAGTTTTAGCCACGCACGAAAAGAGCTTCTGGGGGTAGATAAAAGGTCGGGGGTTTCGTTTTTTACGCGCGTCCTCGCAGCTCAACCCTGAAGATTCCCGAAATGATAGGATCATCTATTCTTTACAATCCGAACAGTAAATGAAAACATCTGATACGTTGTGAGATCGGCATTGTTTTTTTTGCACATTTTTTCCATGTTTTAGGCGCTTTAGATGCTATCGCATGTGCTTAGGTACTGTATCACATTTCAGTGTGTATGCCGCTATATAAAATAATGCTCGCCGCCTGTCGGTTTTGTTCCGTGGTCTGTTTTGTAATAACTGCATTTGAATAATGTGATCGGTCCTCCTAATAAGTGCGATTAGTGGATGCACGATAAGTTAGTTGAAAACGGTTGTGTGTATAATTTTCCTACGTGTTCCTCTTTAATCTGTTTTACATACTTTTGAGTAAATGAGTATGCGATGGAATTATTGCATGTGTTACATAAGGACTCATGTGTTTCTTCTATAGCATCGCTATTCAGGATGTATTATAACCGGAATTTGATTACAGTAACGCCAGTAGATTTTTTCCGTGTTTATTCAAATACCGTGTAATTATCGTAATGTACGCTCCGCCGTAAATTGAAAATGACCAAAAATTCTCACATACAATTTTTTTGCGTGTTCAACGTAGTCATATCGCACAGTCGTAAACAGTGTACTGCTAATACTTGAAAACAATATTCCCAACCAAACAACCCCACACATAGATACTATCGATTCGAATTAACTTAAAAAAACTAAAGCACTCGCAAATTTCGATCAGTGACGTCTCCAATTTCTCGCCTACCCAAAGCCACGTGGCCTATATTCCTCTCTTTCTACCCGAAAATCCATTCTCACATATTTCTACGCTGTTTCTATCGATTCAATTTGAATGCTCCCATCGCACATGCCCAGGCACACATTATTGCTATCACTCGTTCTACCACATGTAGCTGACTTCCTGCAGTGCGCATCAGTATTCTATCACTGCGGTATCAACACAGCAACCTTGTTCATCAGTATGCCTCGTTTTCGGTCAGACAGTTTCATATTGTGGCAACACGGGCGTTTCGCATCGAGTTCCCGTTTGGCTCACGAGCCCGCGTGCGTGCATACCAACACGTGTACGTACGTACGGGCACGAGCGTGTTTAGAAACGTACGAGGAGGAGCCCAGTGATCTACTGCTTTTAGGTTGTGTTTACGCGACGATCAGCGCCGCCAATTTTCCCCCCAGAGTTTCCACGGAGAAAGCTTCGAAATGGACGTGCAACAGCTGTTACCGTCACTCCCGATGGAAACTGGCACGCGTTGCGCCCGTAACGTTCGCGAGCACGTACGACTTATGCCAGTTACGGAGGACGGATATTGATTGTTCTGCGACCCTTTCGACCGGTCCTCCAGCAGAATCTCAACAGTCGTGCCGCTGACGACGATTTTTCTTTGGGGTGACCGCTGGGGCGCGTTTGTTTAATATTGCAGGGCACGATATTAAATGGAGACGTTTCGGGAAAAAATGTTGGGGGTGTTCGGCGACGGCGGGAGACGGATTTGGCGTTAAGGGGAGTTTGATATTTTTCGGCCGTTGCGAGAAGGACTGAAAAGAAGGTTGAAAGAAACTGACGTGATTTTCTGAAAATTTTTCCGACGACGACCTGCGGCGCGGTAAAGATTTTCGGTGTAACGTCGTATTTTTCTTTCATATGATAAAATGTGGTGTCGATTGGATGTGAGTGCGTGGGCGTATATTAACCGTTTGAGTCCCATGCAGCGCGATCGCGCTGTTCAGGTTTCATGTCGAAAAGTCCCACTAGTTTTACCGCGATGCGCTATTGGCGATACGCGCATAATTTTATTGATAATTATTCTTCGCATAGTTACTGTTTTGGTGCGAACTATGTGAGCAAAACATTATGTCTCTAATTTTCATTACTCTAAATTTTACTTATTTGATAAACACAACCGCTGTTGCCCCATTTGACGTTTGCCGACATAAATTGAAGCAACCGCTATCGCGCTGCTTGGTATTTCTCGACACGATTTTCTGTATAACCTCTGGGATCCAAACGGTTAAAGCTCGCGCGATTGTTGGCGGACGAGAGGCCCTTGTTTTATCACATTTTAAGATTAGGGAATGCATGCATGCGTCTGTGAATGCAGAGGTGTGACAAAAGGCGAGCGCAATCGGTACTTGGAGTCGGCATTTCTTACTTCGAACAGGAATAACATATCAAATATTGTAAAATGATTCTCTACTATATGCTTACTGAAATCATAAAAAATGTTGACGTTTCAAAACAGAAAATGGCAAATCCTCCGCGAAATGTCGCAGCACTCTTATGTGGTTGTCCTAATACTTTACATAAAAGGATGTCGAAACTGTGTTTTATTTTGGATCTTCAGATTTTGTTAGAGGGGTTGGTTTCAATTAAGATGGTATGTTGGGTATACTTATGGCAAGGAGGAATTATATGGGGTGAGTTTAGTAGCCCTCGGCAGATTAGTTGAAAACCGGATGCAATCTGCTCTGTTATGGCGACTATTTGCAGACACTCTTGAGAATGCCAGACGACCAACTGTCTTGGTCAAGGCGACAGTTGCATCAACAAGGGCACGCGCGCCGTACTTCACCGAAAGACCTCCTGTGAATGTAGGTAAAACACTTGAGGGACCATTGATCTTACGAAATTCCACGCATCTTTAAAATATTTCGGTAAATGCCTTAGCAAGGGGGTAGTCTCTCTTTTGTTATATTTGTGAGATTATAGAAAAAAACCGTCAAAACTATACACTCTCATTCGAAGTACATTGCATAGTACATGTAATTGTATTCGTACATAAACTAGTTGCACCGCGAAAACATTCGGTCACCGCTCCACAACACATTTCTCTCATTCTCTTTTTGCGCTGCATCCATGACATTCTAAAAAACTGAGCGGTATTCAAAGTTAAAAATAACTTTTAATCAGCCACTACCCGCAAGCTCGAAATAACGTTTGCACTTTCCTCCCAAAAATTCTTTCTGCAATCGCATTCCTACCGATTCAAGGGAATCCATTAAAAAATCCCACATTGTCGAGTAGTCTCCGTTACCAGAATCCAGTAGCACCCCAACTTTTAAAGGGAATCCTGAAAGTCGTGCTTTCTTCGCGATTCGATTCGATGGTTTTACGATGACTAGCGTTCGCAGACAGGTAATGAAAGGATCGTCCATTGTCCTGGTCGCGGCATGAGTAGCGATCGAGGCGCGGCAACGGCAGTGTTTGCAGACAAGGCACCGTCGGGCCCCCTACAGTGGCTTCTCGCACCCTTATCCCGGCCGCACTTCCAGCATCTTCCTCGTCTTTCTCCCCGACCCCGCCGTCTCGCTTTCACCGGTCCCGAACTGACAAAAACGGAGACACTGCCGTTGACACGCGGGGTGACAACATAAATATAATGTCACGCTTCCGCGCCCGCCAATGCGGGGAACCCATTTTGGCCGACGGTCCTCTCGTTCGGGGACCAGCGCGTGAAAACCTTCGGTCCCCATTCATTCGCACATACACGGACGACGATTTTTGTGGGGCGCATGAAAAATGAGGTTAGCCTGCCATTTATCGGGCCGACCGACTTTTTCTGCACCTCTCGGGCCCTGCGTCGTGTACGCTCAAGAGTGGTCGGATGGTGGATTCGGTGGGGAGAAGAGCTTCGTAGTGTTTTGGCACTCCACAAGGCCAATGTCGCGCAGTGCGCTGTTGAGTTCTGCGGAATTTGATTGTGTCGTTGCGTGCAGGGGTCCGCGCGGGGAACGTAGGTAGATGCGAGCGGCGACGCGGATGCGATTGAAAGGGAATGGTTTGAAGTTGTTTGGCATCGCGGAGGCTTGTTCGTGGGACGCCGAAAATGTGGGGTGATTTATTTCGGTGATATCGAGGACGGAACAATGGGACGGAGCTTTTGTAGGGCGTTTGATATAATTTTAGGATGTTCGTTTATAGCGGACGGTGGCGGTATTGTATTTTTTATGGAATTACTGGCTTGGTATTACGGCGGCCGCAGTTTTCGAGCATCCATTTATTTATCTCGCGGATGTGTACGTGTCAGTGTACGGGATAAATGTATGCGGCCTGTTACGTGTTGAAAAGTAGGACGAACTATAAATACAACTATTCAAACGTTTACACTGAAATAATATGTTTGCCGATATATTTTTGTTAGTAGTAGCTTTGTGCCAAATTCTGGACGCTTTTCACTGCCACAGTATATTGTTTCCCACAGTCAAACACTTTCGTACCGAGATTTTATAAACGCCCTTGCGTTTTACTTTTCACTTGATAAGCAAGTGTTGTAACATTGAAATAGTCGTTCCCTCGGGTAAGACCCAATTAAGCATCTGTATTATTTTTACTTCGATGAAAAGCCTACCCTGTTACGTGTTGAAAAGTAGGACGAACTATAAATACAACTATTCAAACGTTCACACTGAAATAATATGTTTGCCAATATATTTTTGTTAGCAGTAGCTTTGTGCCAAATTCTGGACGCTTTCCACTGCCACAGTATATTGTTTCCCACAGTCGAACACTTTCGTACCGAGATTTTATAAACGCCCTTGCATTTTACTTTTCACTTGACGAGCAAGTGTTGTAACATTGAAATAGTCGTTCCCTCGGGTAAGACCCAATTAAGCATCTGTGTTATTTTGACTTCAATGAAAAGCCTACCCCTCCCCCTCTATTGACAGCACTATACGATTCCACGGGGGATAAATTTTGCCTGAAGGATAATGACTGCCGTGACACCATTTACGTTTGCCCCCTGACGGCGGTCTGCCACGGGACGAATGGGACCCATGACGCACCTAGGACACCCGTGACGAGACATCTTCATTACTACGGTCGTAAGGCCCCCCTTTGTGCCAATGTGGCACCTTCAGACTGAAGAATCAGATGTCAGCAAGTCAAGAGCGCTCTATGCGCTTTCGTAGCTTGAGAAAGTATGAATTCGAGGAAGGGCAAATAGTAATGCTAATTCAGGAGTGAATAGGTGTTTTCTTAGTTACTTGTTTTTATGTGCCTCCTTCAATTTTTGTGAAATGGGGGGATAGGTCTTGCTATTTCGTAATTAGATAGAATAAGATTTTAAGAACTTATGTTCGACAACAGAAGTTTTGTGGCACTTTCGCTCCGTCGCAATTTTTCCCTTACCTGCCGCTGTCATTCTTCTTCGTTGCCTCCTATCTTTTTATTTCATTCTACGGACAATTAAAAGCACGTCGTGCGACATTCCCAAGATTAGGGTCCTTCCGCGGCTTTCCGTCCTCTTTCCTATTAACCCTCTCTTTCTTCCACGCCGCCCCTTTATCGTGCACTTCTCGCGACAATTACAACCCCACCCCGCACCATTCCCCGACCGCTACGCCACGATCAAAAAATCCCACCCTCCCTTCCCATTTACTCCATTGCGCCCTATTTACTCCACCTCTCCGCCCAACAACCGCATTCCGATCGCGCGCCATTCCCAAGACAGCCTCCCTGAAAAAGTGTTGCGCACTCGAGCGCCGCCCTTAAATCATTCTCAATACCCCAGTCGCGCTCCGATTCCATCGCCGGCACCTGGAGACTCAGTTCACGCGTGTTGGCGATCCCACGGCAGCCATACGCGAGCGAAAGCCAGAGCGAGACGCAGGAAACGAGTGCGACCGGACGCCGGAACGAAAGAGCGAGGCGTACTTGCCCAGCGACCGAAACTTCCCCGCTGGCTTCTGCACCGCACTGAACGAAGACAGAGAGAATCGGACGTGGAAGGAGAGGGTTAAGGGTGACACGGAGGGTTCGCGGGTGCGGTGCCTTGGTGGCCACGGGTGCGGTACGGATCCCTCCGTAACGAGGGCCAGCCTTTATGGGCCGTAAAGATACGTGCCGTCCAGTTTACGTCCCCTCACTCACCCTCCCTCGTGCCACCGCGAGGCTATTGTCTCCCTCCAGGCTCGCTCGACGATCGCCGTCGTAACTACGTAACTACGTAACGCGCAGCTCACGTCGAGACATTTCTCTGGACCCTTTTGAGACGGCGAAATCTCTAGCGGAGACCGCCACACCCCTTCGCACGGGAGGTCGCACGACTCACGAGCGTAGAGTGCGCGGGAACTCCCCTGGGGGTAGTTTTATAATGCGTGGCGTGATTGTGCGTGATTGCTCGGGCAGTTCCTGCGGAAAGGGGCTCGGGCCACTTTCGCCCGTCTCGCTCGTATGCGTGCCGCAGCGCAAGACGAGGCGAGCAAGGTTGAGGTGTGATGAGCGGGTGGGTTCTGGAATTATGGTAAATCGACCCGTGACAGAATGGGTTTGGAAAGGAATCGGAGCGGACGGGGAAAGAGATGCGGGGTTTTTGGTTTTCGTGTGCGGGATTCGGGTGTAATGCGAATGATTATGAGGCAGTGAGTTGACTACTTGGGATGGTCTGGGATAGGAATAGTACTTCATTAGATGATTTTATTGAACTGTGTGGTAATGGAAGGGATCGAAATGGAAGGGCAGACGAGATGTAAGGGTTTCGTGCGGAGGATTTGGGCGTAATGCGAATGATTATGAGGCCGTAAGTTGACTACGTGTGACCGTCTGACAAGCTAATAGCACTTCATGAGATGTTGCACTTGATTTTATTGAACTATAAGTGAATGGAGGTAAATGGGGAACGCTTATGGTGGGCTAGCTTAAGCTATGATATTTGCAAAGTTAAGTGTAGCCGTTAAGTATATTTTTGACTTATAGCGTATACATTATGAACATCGCGTATATTCATTATTAATCTTGAACGTCACATGGTGCTGACGCATCGATAAAATTAACCCCCGTATTTCAATTCTATATCACCGATTTCCTTAACCTCATCGCGCGTTGCATTCTACAAACGCCCTTGCCCACGACGCGATCAGATCTCCTCGCAACACATCGCGCGACAGTAGCACGCTGCAAAGAGTGTAGCCCGACAATCGCTCGCCGCGGTCAAATTATCCCGCACGCAATTTGTTAAAGGCACCGCCCGGAGTTCATTACTTTCATCGTCAAACTCCGGGGAACGTGTCGTCGCGAAAATTAGGATCGGGACAGGCTTCGCCGGAGGGTCGCAACGGTGTGCGTGACCCGTGAGGGACGGAAGGTTGAGAGGGCGGTTGCGAGGGCAGTCGTGAATCAAAATTAGCCCCTCTTGTACGGCCACCGTGGACAGAGTCCGGCGGGTCGCTCTCGAAGTCTCGCGAGGTCGTAGGGCACTGCCACAGTGTTTCACCCTCAACACGCTCTTTCATCCTCTCCCGACGTCTCCTCTCTCCGTCCCTCCTGACCCCGTTTCTGCGTCGCTGCATACTCCGCCTTTCCCCGGACCCCCACCGAAATTACAGCCGCTGGAAGGCGCTGTAAATCCGCGCGTCGAGAGGAAATGGATCCTCGAGCGTGGAAAACGATGCATCGAACTCGATTGCGCCGATCTTCCGCCCGTCCCTATCCGCGCGAACACACTGCCGACGCTTGTCTGACGGAAAAATATTCGTCGCCGTCTATAATTAACGCCCTCCATCCCTTCGTCGTCGATCGTCCCGCTACGCGCGCATAGCTCACTGCCGCGTTTCAATCCACTCGTTTCTTTTGCGGAGAATTATGTACTCGACGGCGGACTGTTACTTTACGATTTTGACTGCGTGACGGATGCGCGCTTTCCCGTTGTATATGGGATTAAATTATGTCATTCCGTGGAGCCTCGGTGGGTGAACGGTTGGATGGGCGAGATGGAAGCGGCGGTGCGTTTATCGTATTTTCTTTCGTGCGTCTCGTAACGATCCGCCGTCACGAGACACGAGCATGAAATCATCACGTGCCCGCGAAGCGAAGCGCGGAAAAAGCGAAGGGAGCGGCGGAAGGCGGCGCCGGCATAAAAACGGCTTTCTTAACGTCGCTCTAATTAACGAGGCTCCCAGTCCGGCGGAATCGCCGACGCCGTGGAAAAAGAACAGATCGCGTCACGGAAGGACGAAGTCGAGCGTTAAGGCGAAACGTATTAATTGAAGGATATCATCCTCCTCCCTCTTCCCCCTCTCTCCCTTCCTCCCACGCTATCAGAATCGTGTTTCTGTTTGCCGTGCTTCCGTCTGCCGCGTCGAGACGCACGCCCTCGCCTCTTCTTTTTCCTCGCTCCCCCCGTCGTCGCCGTTGTTGGTCAGCACACCCGACTGCGTACACGCATCGCTGCCGTAAACGTACATACCTTCCAACGCCACACATCGACCCACTCCCACTCCCACTCCCTCTCGCACACGCACACGCGCGTCAAACGAAACAATCCACTCTCAACACGCACCGTACGCGAGTCCTTCTCTCCTTCTACCCCACTCTCTTTATATATTCACACGTGTTACATCCCGCCCACGCATACGCGACTATCCGTCGTACACAGGGGCACAGCTACACACGGCTACACACGGCTACACGCGCTCTACCCTCTCGCCGTCTCTCTTCCACCTCCCCGATACTCTTTATCCGTTCACACGCGAGTACGTTCCACCCACATGCTCCCGCGGCGTGTACGTGCACGGATCCGCGGCACGAACACGCGCACGCCACGACACTAAGCAGACCGTGCGACGTCCGTTCTCTCCCCCTTCTCCAGCCTCCCCTGCCCTCTCCCCCCTCTCTCTCTCGCTCTTCGAGCCCGTCTCTTTATCTCTTCACGCGTGTATACGAACCGTCCGCCACCCACACCGTGCCCACACGCACGAGGGAACGCGCGGGATGGCGAGAGGTATTGAAATTAGCCGAGCGGTCGTCCTGTGTGTGCCTCGAACGTGGTTGACGGCGCTGGGGGTGGAGAGCAAGAGAGCCAGAGGAGAGAAAGAGGGGCAGGGATTGGTTCGGCGAGGCTTGCATATATTCACGCCGAATTAAGTCACCAACACATCGCGCCTCGACCTGGCCACACTCTTTGTGCAGCCACGAGCCCTTTCACGCACGAACGTGCCTGCGTCACTGTGCACACTCGGCTCGAAGTGGGTGTGTGTGCAGACGCGACCCCGTGTGTTCGCGCAAGCGTGTGTATAAGAACGCGCGGGTCCTCTCTCGCTCACGTACACGATATTCCCGCGTTAAATGGAAGCACTGCTCGCTGGGTGGAGTGCCTGGCTGCTCTACCCTGCTCTGCTCTGCTCTGCCCTGCTCTGCCTGATACCGGGCGCAGGGGGTGGGCGGCATGTTTGAATTTGGGCGGTGGTCCGCCGGCGCTAAAGAGGCTAGAGTAGAGGTTAACGTGCGTCGCGCGGTTTATTTTAAAGTGTGCATTAGGAGCGCGCGCGCGCGCGCTTTTTTAAGCGCCGTTATGGATGCTGGCCTGTTTAGGCGGAGGGGATGTTGGAGTAGCCGTGGGCACGGCACGAATGATGGGGGGTATTTTTTAAATTGTGGTATGGGGGTCGCGTTGGCTTGTATGCAAAACCGTGAAGTTAATTATCCGGTGCAGGCGTTAGCGCGTGTACGTAGGCACGTTCTGGGAGTCGAAGGCAGCAAGGACGCGGGCGTTGCGGAACGTATTTATCGTATCGATCACGCACGGTGTCTTCGTACGGCTCGCTACCTTCATTCTCATTTAACAACGCTCGCACGGCCGGCCACCGCACCCGACGAATTTCACTGGCGCGCCGCTTTAAATCGTCTTCAAATTATCGCTGCGAACGAACAATCGTCCGCGGGCGCCGATGCGCGCCCGATGACAAACGAGCGGATCTCCTCCGGTGGACGGAATTAACGAACATCACATTCTCAACGCTACACGCTACGGCCCCACACATCGTCGCTGCACAATTTTCCCCGGCGGCGCTTGTCCGCGCGCTCTCCTCCGGCAGACCTCGCGGATATCGCGTAAAAACTGCTTGTAGATCATGTCCGATTATATATATCCCTGTGCCGTTCGCTGCGACGGCAGGAATTGGTTCGGCGAGGGCCTTGCATATATTCACGCCGAATGAAGTCACCCACACGTACACGCGATTCCACCCGGGTTCTCGCGCTTTGTGAAGTCCGCTGTCCCTCTTTCATATACACGCGAGTATGTCGACCGGCTGTGTTCATGCTCGCTGTCTTCCTCAACGCCCTTCGACCCTTTCTTTCGCGCGACACACGCATGGCAGTCTGCCACTCACACCGCGCAAACTTGTACGAGCGTGTGTAAGAATGCACCGTGGCCCTGTGTCTCGCGTATACATGATATTCCGCGTTAAATGGAAACGCGCCGGGGCACGCGCGAGGACGTGAGAAGGAGAGAGAGAGGGTGAGAGTGGGTGAGGGTGAGAACAGTGTCGCGAGACAGAGAGCAGGGCACGGCAGGGTGGCGCGACGTGTTTGAATTTGAGCAGCGGTCCGTCGGTGTGCTGGAGGTTTGGGAAGAGGTTAACTGCAGCGGCCAACAGCTGCCGTTACAGGATACAGGAGCGTCGCGCCGTGAATCCTAAAACGTGCATTAGCCCCGATTTCTTCCGTGCCCGTTGCTTGTGCGTCAATTCTTCATTTGGGTGTCAGTGTTTTCGAGGGTTGGCGGCGAGAGAAGGAAGTGTTGGGTGCATGGTCTCGCGCCGTTTGCATTAGTTTACGCGGGGTGGTTCCGAGAATGTGGGCATAACTTTTAAGATGGATACAGTAAGCTAAAATTAAAAAAACTGCCTAGATGCAATCGAAGTCGCCACCCTCGGCTCGAACACAGTCTTCAATTGAATATGTAATTATTTGTCATTCAGTTCATAGAATATACAGCACCTGTTATTTAATCATTTTCAAAAGTTTTCTCTGATAAGAGCACGCATTTGGTACCGGAACGTCAGATTTTTAAATAATAAACATCAATATAGCAATTGGCCATTTAAATTATGAAAATCAATACACAATTTAATGTATGACAGTAACACGTATATTATACCATAAGATCGCACTTTAAGTTCGCTGGGTTAGTGGGTTTATATCTATGTGAAAGTTTCGGAGAATTTATAAAAATTATTGCAGTGGGAGAAAATTGGGAATTTATTTTTCAGTGATAAAATCAAATTAAGTAATGAGCGTAATGAGGAACCGCCAATAAGAAGTACCGCGTCAATCAAGTATCAAAGGTATAATATGCTATGCGCCAATTCCGTCCACAGGTTCTTACAATACACGTCGTAAGACAATAAACGTGGGCAGTCGTTTCGACCGTAGTTTTTGTCGGTCGCCTTATAATTATCTCCGAAAACGTCACACCTACATAAACGGTAATTTTACGAAAAATCGTCGCAAGCTTAACGGTAACGCGTTTAGGTCTGGACACTGTTTATTGGACATGCGATCCCGACAGAACGAAAAAATACTCGAGACACAAGTTCACTCGTAAATCAACCATCGTTAACAGCGGCGAACGAGAAAGAAGAGAATATTGAGTTTATTTCTTTACAGGCGGCTTGTGAAAAAATGTTCCAGATTCGGCCAGGTCCGGCCCAAAAAAGTGCCCTGTTTTGGTTAGGAATTAGTTCGGGTCCCGGTGTGTAAACGCGTAAAACCCTCGACCGGCGCGCAAACGGAAACGGCAGGCGGGTCGGTCGGACGAAAAAAGGAATATTCTATAAAAATATACGACACCGTTATTAAAAATAGTCTGCCGTTAGGTGCTTCTGGCCCAGAAACACACGAAACGGGATCCCACTTTTTGGGATACCGTTTCTCGTCCTCGCGGTCGTTGTTCGGTGCCTTGCCGGTCGACACCATTGGCAACCCCGTAAAAGCATAAAAATTCACTGCGCTAGAGCAGGGCAACTGCCAGACGAAACTGGGTCATCGCCACCGTTCAGTGAACATTTTTGAACAGAACCGTTCCGGGGCCCGGTTGTTAAAGAAAACTTTCCCGTTACGGTCGCCGTCCAAATTTGCGTTTGATTCGCTTTTACGTATTCAGACGTACGTTTAAGCTTTGTTGTCGCGGTGGTTTATTGCCGGTGCGTTAAGTGGTATTCATTCAAAATGCATTGTCACTCGCACGCTCATTGTATCGTAATTTTAGCGTGTTTTTATAGGACCTTTGTTTTGTTCGGTTTATTTTTGAAAAATTTCTTACGTGACTTTATTAAAGTATGATGTGCTGGGTTTATATCATAGAAGAACGATGTTAGTTGCCGGAAGGCCTATATAGATATTAACACATGAATTGCGGTAATGTGAAATCTGTTTTATCGTTTTACTAGTTGTCTTATAATACATTCTTATTAAATAAGATTAAACAAGAATATTTGACAAGAGTAAGAGACGGTGGTTTATTAAGTAGTTGATTCAGTTTTGCTAGTAAATCAAAGCTTTTCTTTAATTTTTTATTAATAGTCAGAGCTAACTCAAAGAAACATATTTTCGGTTACATGACATTCGATCATATTTCACTGTAAGAATGACAAAAAGTCTCTTCTTTTCGTTCACACCATATAAAATCCAACAGGCAACCAATCCAGCCGTAACGCAAGCTGTCAGACGTAGTTCTCAAAACACTTAAATGCCGTCGCAAAAATCTTCCCCGTAAAAGAAAAAACGACCGTAAACCTCAAAATACAAAAAGCGTGACAACTATCCCGGGCCTTTCCCGCTTGAGATTTAAAACGCGCAAAACTGCGCTGCACCCACCCTCTTCGGCAGGAAACGGTAAAAATCTCAGCTACGCTCAGCTAACGGTTTTTTTCGCACTGACCCACATATATAATAAAAACAGCGGTACCCCGGCCGGCGTCTCCTTCCGAAAAATCATAAAACATCCGGAAGTGTTCGGTCAACCCTTCGACGCACCCTTCGCCACTGCGCTGACTCGTCGGCCGTGAAAACCAAAGACTCGAGGGCGGAGAAAGTTGACTTTACACCGCTAATCCTTTCACCGCCGTAAAGTTAATTCCTCTCTCTCTCACTCCTCGGCGAGCGGCTAAAAAGACGGTGATTGCCGAGGGGCGCCGTAAAAATCGTGAAGGGGTTGACCGATAACCCGTGCAATATAACCCTTAAAGTCAAAAAGCACCGTACGCCGGGCCGCTCGGCAAACGGGTTGCCGAGTCTGAAGGAGTGACTCCGCATAAATTCATAAAGAACCGCTATGCGAACGGGTGATGGGCGAGGGCGAGAAAAACGGAGTGCCGGGAGGAAGCGAGATGGACAGCGTCGGAGGTAGACGTCGGACCATCGTAAAGCGTGCGGCACGTTTTTCGCGGAACGTGGAAGTATTTTTCGGATCGGGAGAACGGTAAAAATTTACGAAAAGGGATACGTCTCTTTGCTGCGACCGGGGCAGAACGGAGAAAAAGGGGTGAAAAAAACGAACGGTACTGCGGAGAACGGGCTTGCGACCCCCGAAAAAAGCGGGTCGCGAAGGAAGAACTTTTTGAGGCGGTCGTAAACTTTACTCCGGACGGATCTTACGGTGACTCGTACGATGGACGTGTCGGTGGTTTGACGGACTCTTTTAATGTTCAAGTGTCTGTCCGCAGGGTCGTTTGAGAGAAATCGCCGATTAAGATGTGGGCTCGTTTGTTTCATGTGCGATTTTTGTACTTGTCAACGCGATTGGAGTAAGCGGGGAATGCGGTGAACGTTATAATAAATTAGGCAATAGTAGATGCAATAGTATGTTTAATTGAGAACCAAATAGTAGATGTAATAGTATGTTTAATTGGGCACCAAATAGTAGATGCAATAGTATGTTTAATTGAGCACCAAATAGTAGATGCAATAGTATGTTTAATTGAGAACCAAATAGTAGATGCAATAGTATGTTTAATCGAGAACCAAAGTTTATTTTATCGGACCTTTTAGCACTAGGTACGCGTCCCTTTAGAAGGGATTAATTATATTAACTGATGTGACATTAATGTGTCGGATGGTCGGATCAGATCAAATTTAGTTTTTAATTTCTCAGTTTTTAATTAACTTTAATTCCATTTGGTTACCTGTGACTGATATACACTAACATGAAAATCAATTTTTCCGACATTTGATTAAACGGCCGGTACAACATTCACATAAATAGTGCGGTTAAGCACAGCCGGTCGTTACCCGTAATGTCGCTTTCCGGAAAGCGGTGCAATCGGCAATACCATAAAATACAGTAAATAAAATTAGTTAGATAAAACACGGATAGTCGATACTAAGACTGAAGATATGTTTTCAAACGGATAAACAGGATTTAAAATTCGACGTTAAGGGAGAATTTAAGAGTACGTATCTGTAACGTAGACTTTCTAGAGGGTAAAGCAATCAACAATACCACAAAACTCAGTAAATAACATTAATTAGACAAAACACGAATAGTCAGTACCAAGGTTGAAGGTATTTTTCCAAACGGATAATCAGGATTTAAAATTCGACGTTAAAGGCGAATATCACGAAACGTTTAAAAGGAAGCGAATTGAGGAGTACGTATCTGTAACGTGGAGTTTCTAGAAGGTAAAGCAATCAACAATACCACAAAACTCAGTAAATAACATTAATTACACAAAACACGAATAGTCAGTACTACGGTTGAAGGTATTTTTCCAAACGGATAATCAGGATTTTAAATTCGACGTTAAAGGCGAATATCACGAAACGTTTAAAAGGAAGCGAATTGAGGAGTACGTATGTGTAACTTCGACTTTCTAGGAGGTAAAGCAATCAACAATACCACAAAACTCGGTAAATAACATTAATTAGACAAAACATGAATAGACAGTACCAAGGTTGAAGGTATTTTTCCAAACGGATAATCAGGATTTCAAATTCGACGTTAAAGGCGAATATCACGAAACGTTTAAAAGGAAGCGAATTGAGGAGTACATATGTGTAACGTGGACTTTTTAGAAGGTAAAGCAATCAACAATACCACAAAACTCAGTAAATAACATTAATTAGACAAAACACGAATAGTCAGTACTACGGTTGTAGGTATTTTTCCAAACGGATAATCAGGATTTAAAATTCGACGTTAAAGACGAATATCACGGAACGTTTAAAAGGAAGCGAATTGAGGAGTACGTAACTGTAATGTCGACTTTCAAGAAAACGGTGCAATCAGCAATAATAGAAAATAGAGTAACTAAAAACAATTAGACGAAATGCGCATAGTCAGTACTAAGCGTGAATATATTTTTCCGAATGCATCCACAAGACAAAATTCGGCGTTAAGGGCGAATATCACGAAACGTCTAAAAAGCAGCGAACTTCGGGGTACGTAACTGTAACGACGCCTTTCTGGAAAGTAGTGCAATCGTTCAGAAACGAGTCGTAGCCCCTGCGAAAGAGTTGCCTCTTGTCGGTTTCGAAGAATTGCGATAACCGTAAATTTTCGTGAACCCGTTATGCGTGCTTCTTTTATAGTGGACCCCCACGAGCGAGTCTAACTGGTTCGGTGCCGCGAAACCGGATAATTTACGGGGACGGATAGTTTTCTGGGGTCGTGTACCGTTTGCGACGAAGAGTAGGCAAGGGTTGGCCGGGGCCAGCGCCCTCCAATTAACGAAATAACTCTTTATTGGTCTATTATTACTCGGATTCGCATGCCTTCACGATTTCACGAACCCTTTCCCGTTTCCTCTTCATCGCAGGCCAAACGCGCACGATTACCTATCGGTGCCCCGCTCGTCCGCTTTATCGTCGAAAACATATTAACCCACCTACTGACAGCGCTGCCCGTCGCGAATTATGCGCGACCGCGTTCGCCTAGCGTTCCGCGAAAAATTCGTGCAAATTTCGCTCCGCCGATGTGATATTTTCGTGAGCGCCGAGTGATACCGGACACGTGAAATCCGGACGTTTATTAAATTCATTTTGGCCCCGGACGCCGAAGGCGGAATTAAACATTCTGTTTAATATTCCGAACGTGGATTCGGTCGTTCTAATCGCGTCGAGGCACCGGTTCCACACGTTACGGCACTGGGTCGAACTTTTATATTTCCCAGACACGTCAGTTTTACGAGGCGACCGATATTCGCAGTGCCGACTGGTCAGAAACTGGACTACCGTGCGGTGTTACCCCGCGTAGGATTGCCTGTAAAGGTAACAGCCTTTCAATAGAAACCCTTCCTGGAATCAGGAACGCTTCTTCTTTCATGTGTACACCACCTTAGGTCGGAAATCGGTCAACCTGCAACAGCCCGCCTCTGTCTGGCAACATCCATTTCGCCTTTCAGTTCGGCAATTACCATATATTACGTTTCGTTTATTTTTAATATGCGCTCGCTTGACATTTATCGGGAAATCGTATATTTCAGAGGCATCGGCATCTACGTATGTAAACTACAGCTTCTGCATGCACCTCGTCCACTTTGGAATTGTCTTGACTTCAAAAGTGTCAGTATACATTTCGTCTTTCAATTCGACAATTACCATATATTATGTTTCGTATCGTTTTAATATGCGTTCGCTTGACACTTATCAAGAAATCGTATATTACGAGGGCATCGACATCTATGTACGTAAAGTACGGCGTTTGTTTGTTTTTAATACGCGCTCACTTGAGATTTAAAGAGAATTAGTGTATTTCGGAGGCATCGACATCTACGTATGTAACCTACAGCGTCTACGTGTTTCTCATTGACTTTAAAACTGGTAACATCCATTTCGTCTTTCAATTCGGCAATTACCATATATACGTTTCGTTTATTTTTAATGCGCGCTCGCTGGACATTTATTGGGAAATCGTATATTTCGGAGGCATCGACATCTACGTATGTAAACTACAGCTTCTGCATGCTTCTCGTCCACTTTGAAATTGTCTTGACTTCAAAAGTGTCGGTATACATTTCGTGTTTCAATTCGGCAATTACCATATATTATGTTTCGTATCATTTTAATGTGCTCTCGTTTGACACTTATTAAGAAATCGTATATTACGAGGGCATCGACATGTATGTATGTAAAGTACGGCGCTTGTTTGTTTTTAATACGCGCTGATTTGAGATTTAAAGAGAATTAGTGTATTTCGGAGGCATCGACATCTACGTATGTAACCTACAGCGTCTATGTGTTTCTCATTGACTTTAAAACTGGTAACATCCATTTCGTCTTTCAATTCGGCAATTACCATATATACGTTTCGTTTATTTTTAATACGCGCTCGCTGGACATTTATCGGGAAATCGTATATTTCAGAGGCATCGACATCTACGTATGTAAACTACAGCTTCTGCATGCTTCTCGTCCACTTTGAAATTGTCTTGACTTAAAAAGTGTCGGTATACATTTCGTGTTTCAATTCGGCAATTACCATATATTATGTTTCGTATCATTTTAATGTGCGCTTGCATAACACTTTTCAAGAAATCGTATATTACGAGGGCATCGACATCTATGTATGTAAAGTACGGCGTTTGTTTGTTTTTAATACGCGCTCACTTGAGATTTAAAGAGAATTAGTGTATTTCGGAGGCATCGACATCTACGTATATAAACTACAGCTTCTGCATGCTTCTCATTTACTTCAAAATGTCTTGACTTCAAAAGTGTCAGCATCAATTACGTCTGCATATTTCTCAATGACTTCGAAACTGGCAACATCCATTTCACCTTTCAATTCGGCGATTACCATATATTACGCCTCATTAATTTTTAATACGCGCTCGCTTGACATTTAGGAGGAAATTGCATATTTGGAAGGCACCCACATCTGCATTCGTAAACCACAGCATCTACATGCTTCAAAATTCTCGGCCGCCGTCGACTACATTATACACCATTTCTCGGTACTTCCACCAAAAATACAAACGCCTGCAATCCGTTGATCCCGTATTCGTAACAGACATTGCGCATCACACCGCAACGGAATAACGCGTAACACCGTCCACCTACCCAAACATTCCACCCCACTGCGCAAGGGGCGCCAGTGAATTCAAAAGTCCCGCTAGCCCGATCTCTAAGAAACTCCACCCTTTCGATCTGCCCTTTACACAAAACGGCCCGTTCTCGATCGTTCGCATCCCAACAACGCATCAATACCCTCCACAGCATCCTCACCAACTAACCTCATTCACCCATCCTTCCCCGCACCAACGTTCTCGAAAAATATCTCTACCCTTCCCAGTCCCTTCTCGCGTTACCGGCTGCACCAGTCCAGTCCACAAGCTCACGCCGAAGAAGCGTTAACACGATCGCCACGCGTGTGTCACTCTTCACCCCCGTGCCCCGCCACTCGATAGCTGCACTTCACGAGCAGGTGCTCGTTGTCATGCACTCCCGTGTACGTGTGCAGAATCAGACGGACACGGGAGGTTGGGTCAGTTAAGGGAGAACGAGATGAGACGGGGGTGGGTTATGTCGCAGCTCGCGCGGACGTTCATTAGCGGCTGCACAGGGTGGATCTCGGAATTCGTGTAGCAAGGCCTCGTGCTGCGGATGCCGGGGTAGGAACGAGAATGACGAAGGAACGAGTGGAAGCCGGACGAGGAGGAGGTGGAGCGCACTCCACTCGCCGGAGAGTTAATCCACGTGTGAAATTCGAGCGACCTCTGGCCCCTACACGTCCGCTACGCTTCCGTGTCCTCCCTCTGTGTCTTCCTCTCGAGCCTCCGCTCTTTCGTCCTCTCTGTTTTTCGTCCGAGCCGAGGTGATGCGCTGCATGGCGCACGGCGAAGGAATGCTCCTGGATGGGTCTCGCGAGAGTTCGGCACTGCGATGCGGCTGGAGGCGATGGAATGTGTGCATTGGCCAATTTTGCACGTCGCGTTATGTGTGCGGAGATTGACGCGCACGGGTTAGCGGGCGGATGTGTGTGTTTATCTTATTAGCGGCGGATGTTGTGAGTAGGTCAGAGGTGGTGTCGGAGCGATGGTCGCGGCGCGCTGGCGTATTTCATGGTATTTGGAGCGCGGGCGGAGTGGTCGAATGTCAGAGCCCGGGGCTCTGAATAAGTCAGTGGAAGGGTGTTTCTGTCGATGAGTTATATCGCGCTTTTTCAAATTGTTAATGCGCCGCGTCGAAGGTCTTTGTGCGGCTGCTGATGGAAGGAGTCTATTTACCGTGGAATTACAATGCACCAGAAACTTTTTTTTATATTGTATAAATGTAGACGTAGCATCTGTCTATTTCGACCGGAGGTCTCAATAAGTTAGCGAAATAGAGTTTCTGCCGTTGAGCTATATCGCGTTCTTTGAAATGGTTAATGTGCTGCGTCAAAGATATTCATTCGCCTACTGATGAGAGAATTTACTATAGAGTTGCAATTTTCCAGCAGTTTTTTTTTCATATTGTTTGAATGTAGATATATCGGTCATCTATTTCGATTGCAGATCTGAATTAGTGAATGGAGTAGTGTTTCTGTCGATGAGTTATATCGCGCTTTTTCAAATTGTTAATGCGCCGCGTCGAAGGTCTTTGTGCGGCTGCTCATAGAAGGAGTCTATTTACCGTAGAATTACAATGCACCAGAAACTTTTTTTCATATTGTATAAATGTAGATATAGCATCTGTCTATTTCGACCAAAGCTCTCAATAAGTTAATGTAATAGTGTTTCTGTCGTTGAACTATATCGCGTTCTTTGAAACGGTTGATGTGCTGCGTCAAAGATATTTATGCGTCTACTGATGAGAGAAGTTTACTATAGAGTTGCAATTTTCCAGCAGTTTTTTTTCATATTGTGTAAATGTAGATATATCGGTCATCTATTTCGATAGAAGGTCTGAATAAGTTAGTGGAATAGTGTTTCCAACGTTGAGCTATATCGCATTCTTTGAAACGGTTGATGTGCTGCGTCAAAGATATTTATGCGTCTACTAATGAGAAAAGTTTACTATAGAGTTGCAATTTTCCAGCAGTTTTTTTCATATTGTGTAAATGTAGATATATCGGTCATCTATTTCGATAGAAGGTCTGAATAAGTTAGTGGAAGAGTGTTTCTGTCGATGAGTTATATTGCGTTTTTGAAATTGTCACTGTGCTGCGTCAAAGGTGTTTGTGTGCCTGTTGACGAAAAGAGTCTGTCTACCATAGAGTTACAATTTACCAGCAAATTTTTTATTACCGTATAAATTCAGATATATTAAACCTACGATTCGTCTATGCTCTGTCTAGTTCGCATAATTCATAATTGATCAAGAGCAGCTGTCTATCTCGATCGAAGGTCTGAATGAGTTAGATAGAAAGAATGTTTCAGTCCATGATTCATATTGCGTTTTCTTTTAATTGCTGACGTGCTGCGTCAAAAGTATTTTTGGGTCTGCGGATGAGAGAAGTCTATCTACCACAGAGTGGCAATTTACCAGCACCTTTTTCCACATTTTATAAATGTAGATATATCAAACGTCTCATTCATCTTCTATCTGGTCCGCAGCGAGCGGACATAACTCACAATTTGTCAAGAGCAGCCGTCTATTTCGATCTTTGTGCCAAAGAATACCGTTGTACGCTCTCCGCGTTCGAGATTCTTCAATTACCGTTGTGCGGCGTTTGACCACGTACCCCTGCTGATGTTCGCCACCGTACTTGAGATTTTCAATCTGCTCGCAGTTTCCTCCAGCCGCTCGATTCTTTTTTCCGTCTCGTCCCGTGGTTCCTCGTGCTGTTCATGATGCGTTTATGGTTTGCGCCGGAAGCCCCCTGCAAAGGCGCGGGAGGAGGCCAGTTCTCGCCATGAAACGGGCCCTTTGTACGACCCATTGTCGGCCATAAGTAGCTGCGAGTCCCTTTCGATTTTTACAGCTTCCGTGGAAAGCCGGGGCGGAAGAAAAATGGCCTACAAATCGTGGGGCTCAACTTCGTGGAAAGAGCTGTTGTCTAATTTGTGGCCACCCGCGCCAGATCATTCAATTTTCGGCCACGCAATATGTCGCTGACGTCTTTGTTATTAGGTAAAATTGAGTGAATTCTGTGACATCATACGCTCTGAATAAGCGCCTGGAAGTTATCGAAAGACTTTCTTTCTGATAGAGTCATTTATCATGAAGTTTCTACGAAAATGATGAAATAACACGTCTCATATAGAAACTGCTATCATTCGGAAACAAGGTTATATCGAGCAAGTGTTCATGTGAACTCTTTCTCGTACTTTAGAGTACTGAATCTATCCTCGAAGTCACGCCCACATTTTCGGAAGCACCCTGTACATTCGATGAACTCAAAGACAAATAATTGCATAAATCTCCTGATACATGAAATCGCAAATATCACGTCCCTGACCTACTCTTACATCCAGTCACTCACGCATCCTGGTACACTGGGGTTACATCCACAAAATCGCTCAAGAATCCAACGAGCAAATTAGGATGCATCAATCTCGCACGACAGCCTCCCCAAATAACGCGACTCTCAAGTAACGAAAAACAACATTAAACGCCCGCCTCGCAGCTCCATATTCATCGCGCGCCCGGTTGCCTCAGGTTTCATTTAACATCGGCAAGCGCCTGCACCGCTTCCCGTAGAAATCCATACTCCTGTCAAGCAGAAAATGGACCCGTTTAAGTGTCGAACGCGCTGCAATCGACTCTCATTTTCCGTCGGCCGTTCGCGCATGCATACATACATAGATAGATCACAGGACGTCCCGGAGTTTCTCGAAGGAAACCAGGACACGGATACGCCGTCAGTAGCTAGCGCGGAGCAGTCGGTTAGGTTATTGGGAAGCCGATATCTGGCCGCAGGGAGGTTAGAGGCGAGGTCGGGATGGAGAGCAGACTCGTTCGGCAGATTCTGGGTGGTGGCGGGCGCAGGGGGCAGAGTATTGGCTTCTGGAACTGGGGAATACCGAGGAAACGAGTTGTGTCGTATAACGTCACTCCCTCCTCCGTCTTCTCCCGTCTCATTCCCACCCGCGCCTCCTCTCGTGTCGTCTCGCGCGCAGGATATGGGGTATTGTATCCTCCCTTTCTCTTTTTCTCCCGGCATCCCTTCTAGCCAACGTCCTCGCCCGATCCATATATTTAAAACAAATGCTATCTGATGCGGCGCCGCTTTGTGGAGGCAAGATGAGACCAAGCTCATCCCTCCGCTCTTTGCTGCTCACCCCCCGTCCCCCAGCCAGCGTTTCCCTCGTCTCTCTCGCCGCCACACTACCGGATCCTTCTCTTTTCGTCCCGCGCACCTTCCCACCGCTGCGCTTCTCGTTCGCCTCGTCGGCACAGAAGCAGGGGTGCTTCCTGAAAAGCTCCAAGAGCTGCCTTCGTGTGCGCGCGGCGAGTATCCTGGACGCACTCGAGATGGGTTTTCAGTTTCCTGGAACGCGCCCGGCGAATCGACGAGCCGGACCAGTAGGCACTTCGCCTTGGCACGCGCTTTAACTGCCGGGCTCCAGGCTGTCGTCTAATTAACGCTTGGGGAGACTGACACGGGCCCGACCCTTTGCTCACTTTTTCGGAGCAGATTTCGTGAATGACGGATCAGGTTTAATGGTTTAGCAGCTTGACGGCGTGCCGGCTCGGCGCCGGCAAATTCGGCGGCGTTCAATTTGGACCTCCGTTTAATTGTAGTTTAACGGTTGTCATGTGTCCCGTTGTTCTATACGCAGAAATATGCGATTGCCCTGTGAATAGACGTGTCACATCACCGACCAAACTGACGTTGAAAATTTTCGATTTAGCGAAAGCTCTCAAATTTCCTAACATTGTGCAGGGCCAGCAATCAAAATCGCCGTTCTTCAATTTTCGCTATCATCATTGTTTCTATTCTTTTCCATTCTCTTTTCTCTTTTTGCTCCTACGTTCTCATTTTCCCTTTCGCACAAAAACTGCCGTTCTCTCCCGTTCCTTAACTATCAGCGCGCATGCTTTATGAACGTTTGGCGTGACGCACCAAGCCGTCGCCCCCGAAATGGCCGGTTCACGCACAGGAGGATAAATTCGCCTATTTTCGTGATTCGTGAGCGTGGCTTCTTGTCTCGCGCACGTTCGACAGCGAAGCGGGGGAGGATCGGAAGTCGGCGGCAAAGTTTGAGGATCGCTGCGGATCCGTGAGAGCGTAGGTGTCGCGGGTCTATCAGCCAATGCGCGAGGGTTCTCCTATCTCCGCCAGTAAATCCGGCCGTAAGTTAAACTATTGGGGAATCGAGGCGGTTCTCCCGGCGCCTTCAACCACGGGTTACCGGCTTCTGGTGGGGTCGCGGAAGATCCTCCAGAATCAGGTTTACGTATATCGCGTTGCCTATCATCTCCATCACCATAGATTGCCCATAAAGAACCCCGGCAATCCGTGGTTATACGCGGAGAGGGCACCGTCGTTTCCCTCTTGATCCTCCGAGGATCTTCCGATCGAATCTTCTCCGCCCCATACGTTCGCTTTTTCTCTATCTATCCGTCTATTTAGTTTTTGGTCTCTCCTCTTGGTGTCCCTATCGATCCCCGCTGGATGACCTCGAAAGGTCGATCGACTTCACACCGGGGCTTCACGAGGTTGATAAAATTTCGCGGTTTCGATACTAGCCCGACGATGATCCTCACGCAGGCGCTTCGGGATGAAATCTGGACAAGGACGGCCGATGGCGAATATTCGATGAATTGTAATTGCGGTGCGTTTGATACGTGACGATTGAAATGCGAAACGTCGAGGTGGACGCTGCGCTTTTTTTTGGTCGATGCCGCGCTGGGAGGAGCAGGGTCGCGCGGTGCCGGCGTATCGGCCGGTCATTTGTAATGATATGTCGATTGGAAGTGTAGTTTGGATGGGCGGCTGGAATGGAAGGGTGAGGCCACAGGGAAGGTAGTGCTGGGAATTTCGATGCAAAAAGATGTTCGATGATACAAGAACTTGATGGAAGGAGATAGTTATGAACCGATATTAGAAATTTGCTTTTGCCTACAAAGTTTTTTAGTATCTTCGGGCTGTATATACGTACATCGATTTTTATTAGTATACATAAATTAACTAAATAAAACAACGAAACCACTGAGGTACAATAAATACAGATACATCGGTACGTCAGATTAAACGGTAAAAATTCGCAAACGCAAAAGTGCCGGAATGCAGCGAGCGTTCACCGACTCTCGGTGATGATGATCGGCAGACGTGGGCGAGAGTTCCGAAGAGACTCCCTCCTGCGGGGGTCCGCATGCTACAAAACAGAGTCTTTAGGTCTCCTTAGCACGTTGAGCGGCCCGTTGCCGTGGAAAGGAAGCGTGACGGACGCGTTCTGCCGGACACGCCGCCATAAACGCATTACAGCCGGAACGAATCGGCTCCTCTGTTATCCCGAAATTGGGGAAACTCTCGTGCACGGTCGCGCGACCTCATCCCAGCGCTCTCTCGCGCGCATTGTCGAGGACCGGTCCCGGATAAATGGCCGAAATTTGCGACGTTGACCGTGGACGCGGAGGGACGAAGATGGAAACGACCAGCGAGAGAGACGAAAGGCGAGAAAGAAACGGCGAGGCTGATGAGCGGAGAGGGCGACGTGTTCGGAGACGGAACGAGTAAATATATGGACGACCCACGGTTGTGGGGGGTCGTCTGGCCGGGGGGCCTTTTGCAGATCGCGCGAGTTATTATGGCCGTTTAGGCAGGTGAGTCTCTTGTCGGGCCGGCAGAAGTTCGATGATAAATAGAGAGTCAACTCGCCCCGGCTAACCCGTTTGTAAATCGACTGGCCGCGTAGCCTGCGGACCCTGATGAAATCCGGTGGCGTCACGGAGTGCGTCTCGACGTAACCGCCGCCGGCGATTTGGGTGACGAATTATTTGATCTTTGGGCGCGCGTAGATTGGCGCAGCCTTCTGCGCGCTCTCATATGAGCGATAATATAATGAGAATGGGACACGGTATAATCGCGTAAACCAATTTGATGTACCTTCTTTTTTCAGTAATATGGCATGTTAAATTGTCTAAATAGACTAAATATCTACTGTATATTCAAGCAGGCGAAGAGATATTCTAAATTATATTGAAACTCGAGTACGGTTAATTAATGAATTTTTTGCATATGATCAGAGTTCTATATATGAGCGTTGATTAGCGCAGCCTTCAATGCAGTGTGATATAAGCGCCATAATGATGAAAATAGCATATGGTATAAATGTTTAAAAACTCGTTTAAACAAAGTTATAAAACATCCTGAATTATATTATTATTCGAATACACGTAATTAATTATTTTCTACATGCAATCAAAGTATATACGGTAACTTTAAAAAATATAGTATATAGTATAAACGTTCAAAAACGCGTTTAAACAAAATTATAAAACATCCTGAGTTATATTATTATTCGAATACACGTAATTAATTATTTTGTACAATCAAAGTTTATACGGTAACTTTAAAAAATATAGTTACACAATCTATCAAAATGTTATACACTCAAGTCAGCAAAAAGACGTTGAAATTATTATTGTTCACGCACTTGTAGCTAAATTGAACGAACTTTCGGTAGTAAAAAAAAAATTATGTAATGCTGTCAGCTGCTAAACTGTCAAGATCCCGAGGTCCGGAGTTCTGAGAGAACACAATTGAGGTTTCGGGAGGATGGGTAAGAGGGACCAGAATGGGCGTACTGTTGGCTCCATAAACACCCGCAAAACCCAACCTCCCAGCCGCCTCGAGGAATCTCTGTATAGCAGATGACTGATGGTCCAGAATCTGTTAACGACGCCGGGACTGTTTCTAGTGAGCTCGGCTAGAATGTTACACGTACTAAACCGTCCGTGAATTTAGCTGCTGCTTTCCGTTACATCATCATATCGCGATAAGATATTACCGTCGTGCTCTCGTGTTCCATCATCACATGCCTGTTTCATCTTCATAAATTAAGTGGAATTTATGTTCACGGTATATCATACGCGGCAGCGTGTAACTGAACGTTTTTGAGGGCGCTTTAAAAATATTTTTTGGGACGCAGAGTTGTACGTTTTATAGTTGAAAATAGCCGGGTTATATGTAATACCGAATTTGGGATTTGCGAGAATAGAAAGTGAGAACTTGGATTTGGTGAGAGGCAGAAATTTATTTTTGCGGATCTAGAAATTCATTGCACACCAAAATAAGTATGGATAAAAGATGAAAATAGAGCTAGTAATTATATAAAAATCTGAAAATTGAAAATGTATTGTCTCGCCAAATGCAGATACTCATTTTAAACAACCTCAAATTTGGGGTGGTCCACATGACCGAAAATGCCTCTTATGTTTTCAACATATGGACAAGAAGAGCTGGAAAATAGTAAGAAACCACTTTAAACTTGGCCAAAGCGATAGCATACCAAAAAACCCGCATCACGCGGTCACATCAATCAGCAATATTAGCACTTTGACTGCCGTGATGGTCACCGCTGACCGGTGCAAAAGATTTTACTGAAGATCCAAAATATTCACAATGAGCGGCAATAATTATTCTATAAATTCAGTTACTGTTAGAATGGTGATGCAATCCTTTAGTCTCCAATTTCTGCACATTACTGTAGCATCAGGAAAACGGCCGTAGATGCGTCGCATAAAACTCTCGTTGGGCCATCGGGCCCTACCGGATGAAGATAAGGCGGTAGAGGTCCGTATAAAAGGCGGCCCGGTTTGCGACGCGAGTTCAGTAATAGATCAGACTTTTAAGTTGTCGTTCAGTTTAAGTTGAGTTGTCAGTCAGTTATAGTTCAGTTTAGGTCAGTCAAGTTCAGAGTGTAGTTCAGTCCTGTATAGATACGTTTTCTTGCCGTTTACCGAATCGAAGTCGAATTGCCATAGTTTTACTTAATAAATTATTCAACTCAATATAATTCCGCATCCCGCTTCGACGACACCTAACATCTTATATCCCTACATTGCTTACATTTTGCATAATTCAGTCAAACGCTGTAGTATTTCATAGCATCGCCGTTCTAATACGGTAAAACACGCACGGCAGTCAACGTGTTAAATTCATTAATTAACCCTTTGCACTCCGAGTACTTTTTAGCAAAAGGTTTCAGCTACTCCGAAAGTGTTTACAATGTTGCGACCGCGCAATTGAGAAAAGTTAAAGACGCTACCGTGTCATTAAAGAAAGCTTGTTTTGAAATTGAATTGTTGAATTGATTGTCAAAAAATTGAAGTGTCATTTGAAAGCTATGTTTTCTTAACAAAATTACAATGTAAAGAATATAAGAATACATAAAAATAACAATTATCTTTTGAAATTCTTCATTGTATGATATTGTGAAAAGCAATCCCCAAGATGCATTCGTGGCTTGCTAGGACAAGTATCGCAATACTCACTGGTTTCATGCCTTTCACCTTTCTTCTGCCTGTTGGAGCAAACGACACAATCTGTTTTTTTACCCTTCCGCATTACGTGAAGCTTCCCGTTTAACCGTATCTCAACAGATGCAGATGCAGAAGACGAAGCTCTCGATCTTTCTTGTCGAAAATTGTTAACCAGTTGATCCACTAGCAGTTTCACATATTTCAAATGTGTCAATGGTTTCTCATTTCGATTTTTTTTTACAGTCTTATATATAATATATGAATTGATAACACATACTTGCATGCCCCAAAAAAACATTTTCCTCCACCACTTCAGAGATTTCCTCAAAAAACAATACGTGGCGCGTGCCGAAACATCTTCCTACCCGTATAAAGATGATACAATGTTGCCTGTAGATGCTGGCGTGTCGTGTCGCCGCAGCGGCGACAACGGACTGTTATGAGCTATAATACGTGTCGCCGTAGCGGCGACAACGGAGTGCAAAGGGTTAAATTACAAAAAAAATCTCAACATCCGTAACAGTCACCAACGCCGATACGTCTCACTACAGTAGTCCCTAGAATCATGAGCCCCCAAGTTTGCCGCATCGCCGGAACGTTGAGCGCACATTGTCCCAGCATATTTCTTCGTTCGGAAGAAGGAAACGAGGACATCCGCGAAACGAGACGAATTCCAGAGTGAGGCCCCCTGCGACGTTCGAGGTCGATCTGCGGGGGGTTGACGGTCATAATGACAGCCGCTGCTCTCGTCGGTCCTGCAAGCAACCGTGGTCCCTTCTTGCTGCCTGCCGGACGCGACAGCAGACGGCAACGGCATCCTGCTGCGGAGATAACGCTTCTCGCATTGTTCGGCGAATTTGTATTTTTAAGCATCGACCCACCGGTTGGCAAGCACGAGGTTTCGCGGCGGAGCCGCTGAGGTTTCGTTTCGACTTCGGACGCCTCGCGTTGCTCAGGCCGACAGAAGAATTCCGAATGGCGCTGTCGGCCACTCGACAGGGTGCAAAAGTCGGCCGGAACGGCAAGTGGCTTCGGTTTGCGGATGCTTACGCTTCCGCGGTCGATGTTGGGGGGTCAAATGTGGAGCGAAAAATGCACGGGACGGAAGGATTTATGGAGAATTTTTGGGAAGCTCGTGGACGGCGAAGGCACGGGGATGTTGCCTGCGGATTGGGTGGGTGTAAATTTGTTGGAAAACGCAAGTGAGCGCAGTTTGGCGAGGGCTGAATAGCTTGCGGGCAACGTTTTCTGAGCGGTGTGAATACGGTAAAGGGTTGTTTCTGGCGTAATTTGGAGGGCAGGCGGTTTTACAAAATTTAGGTAGAATTTGTGTAACTTATGGAACTTAATTTAATAATATAGGTAACGTTAACACTAGGTTTACGGGCGTTTCTTATATACCTATCTCTACGAGCACTCGTCAAATTGACGGATAGGTGAAAATACGTATTTACATTAAAAAATCAATTTATTCAAACTAAGTCTGAGTTGAACAATATAAGGCTTCACGTAAAAATAAAATATTAATAAGTCAAGATTTTTTTTGCGAATATCTTTCCGATACCACATTTATGACGCGAGGATCACTCTGGTAAGGGAATTCGTTCAATACGAAGTAACATGACATCCGAGCCACACGATTCGCGTTGTCACATTATCGAGGCGCTATTGAGATAATGAGTTGGGGGCATCTTAGACTTTTCTTTCACTCTTATATTTACTATTGGAGGAATAATTTTACAAACGAAGCAAATATATAAGGATTGTTTACGTAATCAGCTAACCCGTCAATTTGACGGGTTTCGTAGAGATAGGTATACCACATACAAATTTCAAAATATAGAAAGCTTAAGGAAATAATAATTGTGTTTATAAACTCTTTTAATGAAATTATAGCAAAGTAGTTAAGATTATTGCTATGTTTTTTTGCGTGTTGCATTTCAAAGTTTGAAATCCGTCAAATTGACGGGTCCCGTAAACCTAGTGTTAAATACGATATATGAATATATATAATTACAATTACATCTTTCTATATTATATACACACCATCTGTTGCTCAAAAAAATGTTGCGAATCGCAGTTTGATTGCATAGGTACAATGACTTTTGTTACCGAACGCGTATTATTATTTCCCAAGACTTTCGAACGCGACAACGCACATATATATTCTTAAATCGTAAAACAACGGTGATCGTGATAGCTACAAGTCACGTATTCGTCTAAAAATATAAAAACCAGAATAGCCCCTGTGGCTCCGATGTGGCATTCTGGTGGCGAGTAGAGTTTAAAACGAAAATAGCTTTTGTTTTGAAGGTGGAACATAGGAAAACCCGAGCTAAACACTACTGTTACTGTAAAAGCTTCCGTAAAGGAAACGAGATATAAAGTATAACTCTTTAATACAAGTATAACATTTCTAAGTTTCGGTTAATGATGACAATATAACATACAATTTAAGAATTTACACGTCGCCAACGATTCCTACATCAATTATTTCAAATTACTGCTTCGAATTAAAAAACAGAGTGTTATATAGAGCAAATTAATTACATCATTACGTTATTTATCTTACACAGAATACTTCATAACTTATACTCATCACTTTAAGCGGATGAGAGAAACAAGAAAAAGAATTAATATAACCATATGTTCGCGAATCTTCATTTCACCAGTTATAATTATTTTAATACAACCATAAGTATGCAAATTCGTTAAAGTACCTGTAACCGAAAAATTGGAAGATTATGGGGATACACTTTTCTTAGTTTTCTCTTCAGCTTCACATGTAGGTGCTGCACCTAAAACATGCCCAACATTTTCTAAACACGCGGCACACTCATTCGTCCTACCATTTCACTCCGTTTTACGTCCTTTCATTGTATCTTCATCCAACGATATTCTATTTTTGTCTCCGACTTCGTTTCTCAGTAGAAAACATCTCAGTCCAGTTTCTCGGTAGAATCGGCCTGGCTTATGTAATAATTTATCCGACAATGGATCCAGCCTCCGACGCGGTGCGCTCATTCAAGCGAATCTTCGGAGTAATTTGTTCGGTTTTTCGGACAAGAGGCGTCTCCGTCTTTATTCGCTCGGGGCGTACAATATTTTGGAACCTCCGCTGACAGGTTACAGAAATACCTTTTCGACGGTGTGCCACTGTGGACAGAGACGCGACCGGTGCCTTTCACGTTCTCAATCCACTTCCTTTCCCATGAGAAGGAGTGACTATCGATCATCGATTCAGGATCACGACAAAGATCGCTGACAACCAAAGGAAATCGCCGTACAAAATTACTTTTGTGCGAACTAACAGTCGTGTCATATTTAGCTAGAATTTACCTGCGTTTGCTTCTTCGGGGATAATATTAAAATTATCTTGATGTTGGGTGTTACGGAGAAACTTAATGTTCTTAATGTTCTTAATGAACTTAATGAACTTAATGTTCACTGGAGAGTTAGTATTATTGCGGGCAGTTCCTAATTTACTGTTTCCTGCCGTATGATGATGCTAGGAATATAGTTGCATGCGGATACGTCTTGAAGATATGTGCATGTGCCAATTGACACATATGTGAAAAAACATGAAAATCGCCTGAAAAATAAAAACTCTTTCGATCGATCTGTTATTGTGCCAAATGAGAAGGGGTACAAGGAGACTCAGAAAAATTGCAGCCGCACTAAAAGATTCGAAGTAGGTTCCGAGATATGACTAAAAATATACGAATAAATCAGGAAAAACGTACGAAGAAAACGCGTTTCTTTATGATTACCGATTGAAAGTGTATCATTTGACTTGCTCCATTGTACGAACTGAAAAAGGATCGAATGAGGCGCAAGGAAACGTAAACCGCGCTCCAAAATTCGCAATAGTTCTCCCGTTATGAACAAAAATATATAGAAAAATGACAATAAATAAGCCGAAAATTCGCGAAAATAGGCGAAAAATGACAAATTTTTTTTTTGTTTCGGACCGATACCATCCGATAGAGGGTAATTTGCACTGAAGATAGACCACTTTTCGCGCGCTGAACTCTTCATAGTTTCCGAGATACAACGATTTTAAGAAAGCAAAAAAAAATTTTTTTTCAAAATTGCTGATCGCGATTAGTCCCACGTGAAAGTGCGTCCGAAGAGCTTTAAAAAAACCTGTAGTAGTTGTAGGTTTCGTTCGCTAGTTTAAACGGGACAGGGCCTTGAAGAAATCGCGAAAATCTTAAGGTTGCCATTTTTGCGAAAAAATGATGGGTCACCGATTTGATTGCCCTTCTACCATATCAAATGGGGTCCAAAATGACTCGGAAAAATGCAAGCCGCACCCCGAAATTCGCAATAGTTCCGGAGATATTGGCAAAAATGTGTGGAAAAATGATGAAAAACGGGCCCAAAAATAGGGTCAAAAATTAAAAGTCTACCGTCGACTTGTAATCGTACAGGATGAAAGGTGGGCCAAAGAGATTTGGAAAAATCGCAACCGCGTTGAAAAATTCAAAATAGTTTCCGAGATATGACAAGAAATAGATTGAAAAATCGAGAAAAACATAAAAAAAACACGGGTTTATCAATAACCACCAATCGCAAATAAATCATTTGACTTGCTCACCTATATGCAATGAAAGAGGATCGGCAGAGGCTCGAAAAAATTCAAACCGCGCCTCAAAATTCGCAGTAGTTCCGGAGTTATAAGCAAAAATGGAGGAAAAAATAAGAAAAATAGGCTGAAAATACGCGAAAATAGGCGAAAAATGTCAAATTTTTTTTTTGTTTCGGACCGATACCATTCGATAGAGGGTAATTTGCCCTGAAGATAGACCACTTTTCGCGCGCTGAACTCTTCATAGTTTCCGAGATACAACGATTTTAAGAAAGCAAAAAAAAAATTTTTTCAAAATTGCTGATCGCGATTAGTCCCACGTGAAAGTGCGTCCAAAGAGCTTTAAGAAAACCTATATTAGTTATAAGTTTCGTTCACTAGTTTAAAGGGGACAGGGACTTAAAGAAATTGCGAAAGTCTTAAGGTTGCCATTTTTACGAAAAAATGATGGGTCACCGATTTTATTGCCCTTCTACCATATCAAAGGGGGTCCAAAATGACTCGGAAAAATGTAAGCCGCACCCCGAAATTCGCAATAGTTCCGGAGATATTGGCAAAAATGAGTGGAAAAATTATGCAAAACGGGCCCAAAAATAGGGTCAACAATGAAAATTCGATCAATTGATTTATCATCGTCCTAGACGAAAAGGGTTACAAAGTGACTCAGAAAAATCGCCACCACGATGCAAAATTCAAAATAGTTTCCGAGATATGGCCAAAAATAATCGAAAATTAATACAAAGTATGCATAGGACATCTAATAATGTAAATTCCATCGTCTCAGCCGAAAACACTATCTACCCATTGAAATCTCAATAATTCCAGAGAAATAACAGTTTCTCAGAGTCAAAGCAATAAGTTAGCCTCCACTCATCGCGTCACTCAACAGAATAACCGCGTTCCCAATTAAACAAACGCACCGAGCCGATATAACGGTCACTATCTGAGGTTTCCACAGGAAAGCGAGTCGGCATAATTCCGTTTCGCTTTCACGCTGGTCGCATGTTACGTTTCTGAGATCGCATTCCGTTATATTGATTGCAATACGCGCCTTCGCGATTGAGAAAGTGCGCTGTAACACGAGAATCCAAGCAAACAGAGAAAAGAATACGTTCGCACACGCAACGACACTGGACATAATGTAATTCGAAAATATAATTTTTTCGAGCAGTCCAGTTTTATGGAAGGCGAAATTCATTTTGCTTCAATTTCGTTACACTTGACATCGCGTAAGTGTAAGTATTCCTTAGTTTTATTCTCTCCTACCCATACCCCTTCGGTTCTCAGACACATTTGACTCGCATCACCTTCCTCAATCGTTCGCGTAAAATCGGTACCTCCACACGCAGTTTCCATTAACTCATTGACCTCTCTTCATGGTGCAATTCGTGTTTCTCCCCATCGGGCGGTACCGAACTAACATGTAATACGTTTATGGCGACGATAACCACTTCTCATGCTATCTTTGCTGTCGCTACTGTTGTCATCTATTGTGATAAGGTGTTCAGACTCTCGTGTCCAATAATAGCCATATCGGAGGAATGGTTACTGAACAACAAACATCTGAGAAAAATGATTACATACTACAAGATGTTAACAAACTCCTGAGAGGCACTCGTAGGGTGCGAAACATGTAGAATGCCTTAAAAGAAGTATTTTGTTTTATAAACAGTTTAAATTATTTTATAATATTCATCATTAACACGTTCTCGATTTTCATGTTTTTCGCTGTGAGGCGGCCCTCGAATTCATGCAGCACTTCATTTGGTGGCATACAATTGTTGCTTGTTCAATTATTTAAATTTGAATTATCTAAATTCTCAACTATACGGCAATTTTTGTCCACTTACTAAACAAACTATATTTTTGATGGTGAGCGGCGTCTAATCAAATGTTCATGCGCGATGGGACAGTTGAGCGCGAGCCACCGGTGGTACACGCCGGCGTGAACGTGTTAATATAATATTTCATAACATAAAATAATTTATTTATATCATACACATGTACAGTGTCGTAAAATAATTATTTTAAGGAATATTTATAAATGTAACATAAATTCAGGAGTTTGCTATTAACACTTTGACTGCCATGATGGTCACCGGTGACCGACGCAAGAGATTTTACTAAAGATCCAAAATATTCGCAATGGGTAGCAATTATTATTTTATAAATGCAGTTGTTATTAGAATAGTGACGCGATCCTTTGGTCTCCAATACCTGCACATTATTTACATTTTGCATACTTCAGTCGAACGCTGTAGTATTTCATAGCATCGCCGTTCTAATATATTGGGTTGGAGGGAAAGTTCTGTCGCATTTTTAATAGGCAGGTAATTTTTCTTGTAAATAAAAAAACATCTGGCTAGTGAGTCATTCGGATTTTGTTTTGTTTTTTATAGCTGCTGTATAATATAACAGGAGTCCTTTTTTACCGTTCATCATTTACTTGTGATATTTAAAGTGAAAAACATGTCAGTAGATAAAGTGCATTTACGACACTGCATTTTATATGAATTCCACAAAGGAAGCAACGCATCGGTTGCATGTAAAAATTTATGTGCGGTATTCGGAAAAGATATTGTAAATATTCGTACTTGTCAAAGATGGTTTAGCAAATTTCGTTCCGGGGATCTGAGCCTCCAAGAAAGTGATCGATCTGGACGACCATCCAAGATCGATAATGATGTTTTACGATCCATGTTGGAAAATAATCCACATTTAACAAGTCGAGAAATTGCAGAAGAGTTTGGCATTCATCGTACAACACATTAAATGTATTATGATTAATATTAAACATATATTTTTATAAATGAATTCAAATATTTTCTTTAAAATACGACAGAACTTTCCCTCCAACCCAATAGTAACATACGCTTGGCAGTCAAAGTGTTAACGTGACAATGATTCGCTAAAAATTGTTTCGTCAAACCAAAGACTGCGTACATCCATCAGCCAAACCATACCGTTCATTTGATTAGCTTACAGCTTTCATCCGTGCGCGTAGCCAAGGTCACTCCATTTATCTCACGTTTCGAGTGCCTTCAGGTTTATTTGCACGTTCCGCGCGACCGGACGCCGAGCGCACTGACTAGAAACGTGTTTATCATGCGATTCGTCTCGGCGTCGTGCACAGAACGTCGACCACCGCCATTGTCGATTTGGCCAGTGCGGGAAGGCGGGTCGGCCGCTTGTTTGCCCTCGCCGGGCATAAAGCAGACTTTCCTGACTTATGTCGACTCGCCAAACACCGACCCGTGAAAACGCCTTCATATTCTTCGCCCAGAATGAAGCTGGGGCCGATTTCATTCATGCGCGCTTACACGAGCTTGGGAAACGTGGACGCTTTTGCGGAGAAAGCGCGAGTGCGGGGGTGTGAAAGAAGGTGGAAAGACGGATGTTTGACCGAGGAAGACGGTCGGCGTGTGATTGGGCGGCGGAAGGGATTTTTTAACGAGCGGCATTGAGGGTGTGCGAATATGATTGATCGGTGAGGCGATGTTTCGGTTGGAATGTCGAAGCGCTTTCTTCATGCAGCGGATGATTGCAGGAGAATGCTATTTTTTAGGTAGGAGGTAGTAGGCAATTGTTCTTGGGGGACGAGTTTTGTATTAACACGTTCACGCCGGGGCCGATTTTCATGTTTTTCGCTGTGAGGCGGCAGTCGAATTTATGCAGCACTTTATTTGGTGGCGCACGTTTGTTGCTTGTTTCAATTATTTAAGTTTTCAACTATATGGCAATTTTGTCCACTTACTAAAGGAACTATATTTTTGAGCGGTGAGCGGCGGTGAGCGGCGTCTAAACAAATGTTCACGCCCGATGGGACAGTCGAGCGCGAGCCACCGGTGGTACACGCCGGCGTGAACGTGTTAAGCATCACCTGCTACGTACTGGTTTCATTTGTTTGTTTGTCAGGGGATGCGTGGGTGTGTTTAAAATAAATTAGTTTCTTCTGAGGGTTGGACCTAGATTTCCTTGCAGTGTGTAGGGTATATTTCAGTCAGTTTAGTACGTGCTCTTGGTGATTACACGTGGAAAACATGTATTTCATCTATATATAAAAATTGCCACAATTCAGACACAAAATCATTCGGTTGACTAACTGTCATTAACACTTTAACGACCGCTAGCCGATTAGTCGACTTTTCGGTTCCAACTGCTATTTACCGGTAGCCGATTAATCGGTTTTCCAGTTGTCAACGATTATATTAGGTAAAATAAATATCAGATGATAGTATGACAATTTTAAATGACAATAAAATTACACTGCTTTGAAACCAAAGGATTCTCAACAACACATTCAGTATTTTTCAGTTATAAAGCTTTACAAATGGGCACATATACAATTCCTGCGCGATATCTAAAACAGAGTCGGTCATTAGTGAGTGGCATCTTCAGTCAATAGCGGTCGGTAAAGTGTTAATGTAACAGTACGAATTATATTAATGTAACGATTATATTAGATAAAATAAATATCAGATGATATTATGACAATTCTAAATGACAATAAAATTACACTGCTTTGAATATATAAAGGATTCTCAACAACACATTCAGTATTTTTCAGTTATAAACCCTTTACAAATAGGCACACATACAATTCCTGCGCGATATCTAAAACCGAGTCGGTCGTTAGTAAGTGGCATCTTCAGTCAATAGCGGTCGGTAAAGTGTTAATGTAACAGTACGAATATACATCCAAATTAATTTCCACCGCAGTCTTCAAATCTTCATGTTCTCCCCGTCGCATGCCCACCTATTTCTCCGCAAACCTAGCGTTGATCTCTTCTAAACGCCTTCAACACCCTTTCATCTTCCCAACCGCCACAGCCCATGAATTGCAATTTTCTCTTCCATTCTCCATACGTCAGTAATGCCATCATTACAAACAGTACGAATATATATCCAAGTTAATTTCCACCGCAGTCTTCAAATCTTCATGTTTTGTACGTCGCATGCCCACCTTTTTCTCCGCAAACCTAGCGTTGATCTCTTCTAAACGCCTTCAACACCCTTTCATCTTCCCAACCACCACAGCCCATGAATTGCAATTTCCTCTTCCATTCTCCATACGTCAGTAATGCCATCATTACAAACAGTACGAATATATATCCAAGTTAATTTCCACCGCAGTCTTCAAATCTTCATGTTCTGTACGTCGCATAACCACCCCTTTCTCCGCAAACCTAGCGTTGATCTCTTCTAAACGCCTTCAACACCCTTTCATCTTCCCAACCGCCACAGCCCATGAATTGCAATTTTCTCTTCCATTCTCCATACGTCAGTAATGCCATCATTACAAACAGTACGAATATATATCCAAGTTAATTTCCACCGCAGTCTTTAAATCTTCATGTTCTGTACGTCGCATGACCACCTATTTCTCCGCAAACCTACCGTTGATCTCTTCTAAACGCCTTCAACACCCTTTCATCTTCCCAACCGCCACAGCCCATGAATTGCAATTTTCTCTTCCATTCTCCATACGTCAGTAATGCCATCATTACAAACAGTACGAATATATATCCAAGTTAATTTCCACCGCAGTCTTCAAATCTTCATGTTCTGTACGTCGCATAACCACCTCTTTCTCCACAAACCTAGCGTTGATCTCTTCTAAACGCCTTCAACACCCTTTCATCTTCCCAACCGCCACAGCCCATGAATTGCAATTTTCTCTTCCATTCTCCATACGTCAGTAATGCCATCATTACAACTTGATCCTACGTCGGTGCAAATCGGTGCGAACACGTTTTCCCTCGGACACTGGATTCCTGATCCGCCAATTCTGCGAACGCCATAGATCCTCCGGCGCGTTGGTCAGCAGATCGACGCGTCCCGTGGGATCTTGCACTTTGCGCATCGTCGTCCCGCTGAATGTCCCGGAAGAGAGACGTCCTCTCGTTCTCGCCCGACTCGCACCAGGATGCTGGGCATTATTATTTCGTCACCCTCACTGTGCTTTTGTCGACGTGCAGGAACGTGTAAGGTTTCCGATGATTGTGTCCACGGATCCCCGACGTCTGTCCTTCGCTGAGGATCGGAGACGTCTCAATTACCCGATTCTACCTGCTGTTACCTGCCACTGTACGTGGGAGACTGCCAATTCGAGCGTGGCTTTGCCTCAGGGCTCAACTGAATTTATTTGCAGGGAATTGTATGGTCGTGAAGGATGCCTTCTTTTCGCTGATAAATGTTCAATTGACTGCCGAGGTTGTGAGATCGATCACAAATGTATGGTAAAGGACGAAGGCTGAGGGCAGAATAAAAACGAAGTATTATAATCAGATGAATATAAGAGATGGAATACATCAATTTTCTATCAAAAGTGCGCTAATAGACGCGGCACTATATTAATATTTGATTTCTGAAACAATTTCTATCGAAAAATGAATACATGAAGCGTTTTCATTAATGATTCCTCAGCTCATGATTGACGCCAAAAATGCATTTTGTTGCTGGCATAACATGAAACACCACATATCATTAGTCTGCATACGGTGGAATTTTGCTTCTTTCATCGAAACGTTCGGTTATTTTACTTATCTTTTAATTTTTCAACTCCCCAGAATTATTCCAACCGTTCTTCAACCCCACGCTGTGCTATTTTTAATTTCTCCTTTCTTTAAATTTTATGTAGCCTCGCCTACAAAGATTATTAAACAGCAATATCCAAATATTCGAAGTTTTAAATAAACTATTCTACTTCCGTCTCGCAACGATAATTCAGGCAAAATGCTTAAATTGTCTGTGAAGCAAAGAACTCATTAACCAAACAGAGCCTGCACGCGCTCGAGCACAGAAAGGAAAGTACGAGTAACGGACAAGCTGACCATCGTCGGCATAATGTTGCTTGCAGCGCAATAAATACTGGCATAACTGGCATGACGGTCAAGGTCAAGAGTAACATCGAAAGCGGCCCTCCTCCATCATCCCTCAGGTCGCGTGGAAAGGCCACGACTTTCACGAAGAGATAAACACAAACGCGCGTGTCCCTGCGCTTTCCACCTTCCTTTCTATTATGAGAGGCTTAACGATATTTTTGAGAAATATGACGCGTGCCTCTTTCGAACCACGCTTCTGTTGGCCAAGGCGGGGAGAGAAACTGGCAGGGCAGATTGTATGTGCGATACCATCCCTCTCTGTAGAACGTGGATATGGAAAATTCGTTTCTACTGATGCGTCGCTTGTGGCTATTTTTGTACTTTTTAGTTGAATCGGATTGGTCGACTTTTTTCTCATTATGCGCGTATGCTATTATATATGCATGCTTTTAAAAGTGACGAAGTAGAAGTAGTTAGAGTAAGATAGGGAAATGGTAAGAATAGTAATACGGACGGTTTGAAAAGTATTTGAAATGATTATCCCCAAACAAGCCCGAACATCTTTCGATTCCGATCATACGCTTGTGTTTTTATTGTATCAGTTATAAGCAACAAGCGATAAGTATTACAAACGCAGGCTTTTCCTACAGAACGTCGACTTTTTTCTGGAAAACGTAGATTTTTTTTCCTATAAGATGCCGACTTTCTTTTCTGCAACACGCAAAATTTTTTCCGCTAGACCTCGACTTCTCTTTTTCTACAAACAGTCTGCCGCCCTCCATCTCCGACATCCTCGATCATCCCCAAACAAGCCCTGAACCTCTTCCGATCCCGACCATACTCTTGTATTGTTATTGTATCAGTTATGAGGAACTCGCAATTATATTTATTTTATAAGTATTACAAATGCAGGCTTCTCCTGCAAAACAGATTTTTTTTTCTTATGAGATGCAGACTTTCTTTTCTGCAACCCGCAAATTTTTTTCCGCAAGACGTCGACGTCTCTTTTTCTACAAACAGTCTGCCGCCCTCCATCTCCGACATCCTCGATCATCCCCAAACAAGCCCCGAATCTCTTCCGACCCCGACCATACTCTTGTATTTTTATTGTATCAGTTATAAGCAACAAGCGATACGTATTACAAACGCAGGCTTTTCCTGCAGAACGTCGACTTTTTTTCTGCAAAACGTAGATCTTTTCTTATAAGATGCAGACTTTCTTTTCTGCAACACGCAACATTTTTTTCCGCAAGACCTCGACTTCTTTTTTTCTACAAACAGTCTGCCGCCCTCCATCTCCGACATCCTCGATCATCCCCAAACAAGCTCCGAACCTCTTCCGACCCCGACCATACCCTTGTATTTTTATTGTATCAGTTATGAACAACACGCGATTATATTTATTTTATAAGTATTACAAACGCAGGCTTCTCCTGCAGAACGTCGACTTTTTTTCTGCAAAACGTAGATTTTTTTTCTGCAAAATGTCGATTTTTTTTCTTATGAGATGCAGACTTTCTTTTCTGCAACACGCAAAATTTTTTCCGCAAGACCTCGACTTCTCTTTTTCTACAAACAGTCTGCCGCCTTCCATCTCTGACATCCTCGATCATCCCCAAACAAGCCCCGAACCTCTTCCGACCCCGACCATACTCATTACGCCAACAAATTCCAAGTAGCCGCCTCTCATCCGTCGCACTCGAGGCACGCGGCGTCGCACTCGCAATAAATATCAGGACAACGAGTGCCATATTGTGGCCAAGGTCAGCTGAGCATTCCAGGTCCGCCGGCGTTAATCGCGAACGGTCCCGGAACTTTCACGCAAGACTCCCGCGTCCCGTGGACATTTCGTCCGGAATGCCCCTCTCCCGGCAGCGCGCGTGTTTGCACTCCGGGTCCCACCCACCTCGACGTCGGCCGCCACTGGCCAACGCACTCGAGCGTCGAGCCACGCGCCATATAATTTCGTCGCAGCGCGAGAATAAAGCATTGCGCTCGCGCCGTAAAAGTTTACGGGAGCTTTCTAACGCGCAGGATAACCCAAGGCGTACGACTCGTCATAAATTTGCCGGGCACGACACGGGGAGAGAGTCGGAGAGAGACTGCGCGTCGTAAAGTTTTCCCGAAATTTCACGGAGTCTCGGACACTCGGTGCTTTCGTCCTTCTCCGCTGCCGCCGATTTTCTCCCGGGCCCCTGGCGAAAGCTCGCAGCGAGCAGGTTTATAACGAGGGCCGTGTCTCTCTGTCTTTCACTCTTTCGAGACCGATCGGGGTAGGCATAAATATTCGCGGCCTTTCACGCGCAAACTTTCGGACCGACAGACCCACTGACCTAAAGCCGGCACGACCCCGGTGCCCACGGCTTTCGTCTTTTTCCTCGGCAAGGTCGTAAACGATAGGGTGGCTGTCGGAGGATGCGCGCTTCTTGTCTTCCGGTTATGCTAGGATCTGGCGTATCGTGATTGCTGGGTGCCACGGTAGCTGGGCAAACAGAAACGTGAAGCCGCGCGCGGTTTTTCGCTGGGATGGCGATGGTTTGCTGCAGGCGCCTTGGCAGTTTGGCGGAATTTTGCTTCGACAAGTGCCTTGGCGTATTAGAGGTTGCGGGATGATGAGGAAGAATTTATTGGGTTGGAGGGAAAGTTCTGTCGTATTTTTAATAGGCAGATCATTTTTCTTGTAAATGACAAAAACATCTGACTAGTGAGTCATTCAGATTTTTTTTTAATTTTTATAGCTGCTGTATAATATAAAACGAGTCCTTTTTTACCGTTCATCATTTACTTGTGATATTTAAAGTGGAAAACATGTCAGTAGATAAAGTGCATTTACGACACTGCAGTTTGTATGAATTCCAAAAAGGAAGCAACGCATCGGTTGCATGTAAAAATTTATGTGCGGTATGTGGAAAAGATATTATAAATGTTTGTACTTGTCAAAGATGGTTTAGCAAATTTCGTTCCGGGGATCTGAGCCTTCAAGAAAGTGATCGATCTGGACGACCATCCAAGATCGATAATGATGTTTTGCAATCCATGTTGGAATATAATCCACATTTAACAAGTCGAGAAATTGCAGAAGAGTTTGGCATTCATCATACAACACATTAAATGTATTATGATTAATATTAAACACATATTTTTATAAATTAATTCAAATATTTTCTTTAAAATACGACAGAACTTTCCCTCCAACCCAATATGTCTTTCGTTATTTTCTGCCGACCCATTCAATGTGAATAATCGATTGATTTGTATAAAATTGTATAATCTGTTGGGAAGAAAAATTTTGACGTTTAGGCACTTGGCTTGTGAGGTAACAAAGGAATTGGACTGTCTGTGTTAATTTTAATTCTGTACTTAACACTTTAACGACCGCTAGCCGATTGATCGACTTTTCGGTTCCAACTGCTATTTACCGGTAGCCGATTAATCGGCTTTTCAGTGGTCAACGATTATATTAGATAAAATAAATATCAGATGATATTATGACAATTCTAAGTGACAATAAAATTACACTGCTTTGAAACCAAAGGATTCTCAACAACGTTTTTTAGGCAATGTGGGATTCGAAAGTTGTCTGTCTGAAGTTTTTAGCGATTCTTATGCTAATTTCTTAATTTACGCCTAAGTATTTTTTCACTGTAGTTTTTCAAGTGAAATATTATATGCCGGTGATGGCCTTGTATTATGATCTTTTGTAAAACGTGAATATTACATCGATCGTTTATTTGACCGCAAGAAAAATTGAACCAGAATTTGGAAACCAAACTTTATCTGATCTAATGTTTCAGCTCAGAAAATTTTAACACTTTAATGACCGCTAGCCGATTAATGGACTTTTCAGAGGTCAACGGTTGTATGAGATAAAATAAATATCAGATGATATTATGACAATTCTAAATGACAATAAAATTACACTGCTTTGAAACCAAAGGATTCTCAACAACACATTCAGTATTTTTCAGTTATAAAGCTTTACAAATAAGCACATTCACAATTTCTGCCCAATATTCAAAACAGAGTCGGTCGTTAGTGAGTGGCATCTTCAGTCAATAGCGGTCGGTAAAGTGTTAATACAAAATGTATTTATTTTAATTCTTTAATTAATACAGATAGTCCAAGCCCGTTGGTAGGGTCACAAATTGAGTGATTAAACGTCGGGATTTTTCTTGAGAACAAATTACACGATTTTGTATATATTACTTGATCCATCATGCCAATAGAATTTTTCAATACAAGAAGGAATTTACGTGTCTTTTGCACATGATTTATGGGGTGAGACGGGGAATTTTAGATGTCCGAAAAATAAAATATCGGCGACACCGGGCATTTGTTTATGCGTCAGATCGATACAACCATTTCTATAAAATACTTGTAATTAAAGAGAAACAAATTGGTAATGGAAAAATGGTTTATTAATTTGAAGCGATGTGTTTCGAAATTGGACTGTTGACAACTTTTCAATTTAATTCGGGGGAGCTATTTATTTTTCGGTATTCAAATATGAAATAACCAGTAATAAATACGGGAATTACGGAAGCAGAAATAAGTGTGGGAGTAACGCTGAAATTAGAAAAAATGCGACTGATGATAGATAAAAATACTCGTGCAGATCGGAAATTGTAAAACTGTAAATTCTCGGCAGATGAATATTGAAATGTGAACTTATCAACTCACAGCCCGCCAATGCCTTTTTAAATGATAGTAGTGTAGTATATTATTATCGATAGCGTAATGTGAAGCCTTTGAAAGCCACGTGAAGTTCGCAAACATAATTAACGCAATCTACAAATTTGGTAGTAGTGTTGTCCATTATCACTTATAGCGTAATGTGAAGTCTTCGAGCCCCATGTAAAGTTCGAAAACATAATTAACGCAAAGCTCCAAATTTGATAGTACCGTAGTACATTACACCGCTTTCACCGTAATGTGAAATTTTCGAAATTCACGTAAACTTCGAAAACATAATTAATGCAATGTTCCAAATTTGGTAGTAACGTAATACGACGTCTTCGAAGCCCGCGTAAACTTTGAACGCATAATTAACGCAAAGCTCCACCAGGGTCTGCTCGCAAATACTAACAAATTTTTTTCTCCAGGTGCGGGAACCAGTTGGCCGCGGCATGCAGAAAACAAGGTCAGTAATTACAACACTTTCGCACTAGGCCCGCAACGCTTAGCACACGACCACCGCTGGCCCACACACCTGCCTCCACACAATCGATCAGCACACGCACCGGCCGAGCCTCATTACCCCAACTTTTACCAGACGGCGCGAAAATCCCGCTGACCCCGAAACAGCCGTTCGACAATTGCGTTTCGCCAGAACACACCGCGTTGTTTCCGGACAGCATCTCCGTGCCGGCAACTTTATTGCGCGCGCCAAATCAAATTAAATGAACACCGCCGCCGGTGCCGATTTCATTTGCGCGCTAATCCGTCCGCTCGCCGATCGGCCCATCACAATGGCCTGGCTTATTAGCGAAAGCCCAAGAAATGCATCGAAACAAGAATGAACGGCGCGTTAATTGGATTCATTTCGGGGGTTGCGTATACGCCTAACGTTGCTGCGATTGCTTGGTTTGCTTCTATCGAGTACCTTACAATCGTCGTAATAGTGCAAAGAAGGTAACTGTTGGAGGAGATTGGGCGCGAGAACGGGTACTGAGACGCATAGACATTGTACACCTAGTTATGGCCACGAGATGATTTATTGCTCCGCGATGTGTTCTTACACGGGTTCGACAGACTGCCGATTGCCGGAATTTTACTTGGTTAGTGGAAACGTTTGGTTATTTTTCTCATTTTTTAAATTTGCAACCCCCGCAATCACTGCAATTGTTTTACAATCACTCGTTCACCGAACTATCTTCAATTTTTTCTGTCCGTCAAATTTGGTGTACCTCGCCTACAATAGTCATTAACACGTTGAGTGCCACAGTGGTCACCGGTGACCGATGCAAACGATTTTACTAAAAATCCAAAAAATTCGTTGGAGGAGATTGGGCGCGAGAACGGGTACTGAGACGCCCAGACATTGTACACTTAGTTATGGGCAGAAGATGATTTATTGCTACGCGATATGTTCTTACAATGGTTCGACAGACGACTGCCGATTGCCGGAGTTTTACTTGGTTAGGGGAAACGTTTGGTTATTTTACTCATTTCTTTAAATTTGCAACCCCCGCAATCACTCCAATTGTTCTACAATCACTCATCCGCCGAACTATGTTTAATTTTTTCTGTCCTTCAAATTTTGTGTAGTCTCGCCTACAATAGTCATTAACACGTTGAGTGCTACGGTGGTCACCGGTGACCGGTGCAAACGATTTTATTAAAAATGCAAAAAATTCGCAATGAAGTCCATTTGCAATCTTGTAAAAGCAATTGATATCGGGACAGTGCTTCAATACTTTGGTTTCTAACAACTCTGCGTTACCTTTATTTTGCACGATTTAATTACACTCTGCAGTATTTTATCGCATCGCGGTTCTAACATGGCAAAATACGCTTGGTAGTTAAGATGTTAACACTTTGACTGCCACGATGGTCACTAGTGACCGGCGCAAAAGATTTTACAAAAAATGCAAAAAATTCGCAATGAAACTTATTTGCAATCTTGTAAAAGCATTTGATATTGGAATGCTGCTTCAATACTTTGGCTTCCGACAACTCTGCGTTACCTTTATTTTGCACGATTTAATTATATTCTGCAGTATTTTTTCGCATCGCGGTTCTAACATGGCAAAATACGCTTGGCAGTCAAGGTGTTCACACTTTGACTGCCATGATGTTCATCGATAACCGGGGCAAAAGATTTTACTAAAAATGCAAAAAATTCGCAATGAAACCTATTTGCAATCTTCTAAATGCAATTGATATTGGGACGGTGCTTCAATACTTTGGCTTCCGACAACTCTGCGTTACGTTCATTTTATACGATTTAATCGTACTGTGCAGTATTTCATCGCATCACGGTTTTAACATAGCAAAATACGCTTGGTAGTCAAAGTGTTAACACGTGGACTGCCACGGTGATCATCGGTGACCGGCGCAAAAGATTTTTTACTAAAAATGCAAAAAATTCGTAATGAAGTGCATTTGCAATCTTGTAGAAGCAGTTGATATCGGGACGGTGCTTCAATACTTTGGCTTCTAACAACTCTGCGTTACCTTTATTTTGCACGATTTAATTATACTCTGCAGTATTTCAAGGCATCACGGTTCTAACATACCAAAATACGCTTAGCAGTCAACGTGTTAAACAGTAGTTTCCAAATATACCAAGCTTCTAACAAACTCTTCCAGTTACAACTCACAACGATAATTTGCCCCAAATGCTTCATCTTTTTAAACCCTAAGACGTCGACTTTACACTGAATCGAAACGTACTTCTTAATTTCCCAACGAGATTTCGAAAATGGCCTGAAGGAAAAGTAGATCCGTATGCACCCCACGCGGCACCGGTCGTGTTCAGGTGTGCGAAGACTCGAGTCGAATCGATTGCGGTGCGTTCGCGGTCGACACGGCCATTGTCTCGCAAGGGCTGCGTTTCCGGGAAAAATACGGAAAACCGCTCAGCCGTCCTCGACAATGCACCGGCCCGCTCGCTTATAATGGAATTAATTTATTCGTTTAATCGCTTTACGACGTACGACGACCCGACGACTCCGTCTTTAAGTTCTCGGCTGGGCGGAGGGTCGGTCGGGCAGTCGGCGAGTCTCTCGCCGGAGATAATGCGCTTTATTGCGAGGCGCGGCTAATTGCTGCCCGCCGATGCAATAAAAATACCGGGTCAATTCTGGCGCGCATCACATTAGCGCGCCGCGGCCGTAAAGTGCATCGACCGTTTCTGCGCCGCGGATCGGCGAACGGTGCGGGAAGATTTCGCGGACGGCCGTTGTAAACTGGCGATTTTATGCGAGCGAAAGATTAATTTGCTTTTTTTTCGTATTGGCTGCTGCGCAGGACGCTTGGCGTGTGTCATTCTCTTTTGCATGGTTATTTGAGCAATCGCGGGATGGCTTCATTTTCCGCCGACCCGCGATTTACGCGGAATGAGGTCTGTTGGATAGTTAAGGTTTATTTTCTCATGTGTTAAGAATATATTTTCGATTCTAAGATACAACTTGCGTGTTTCTCGCTCTACCACTCTCGACTAATATTACAAAACAAACTGCAATTATAAGAAGATTTGTATGGGCTTATCGCCTTCACCGGTACAACTGATACCGAGCTACGGTCCTCGGTGCCCCACTTACGCATGGGCCCCCATTCGCATTTCGTTTCCCGCACCATCTCTTAATGGAGCGCGGGACTATCATGAATCGCAACAAGGTCTGTGTGAAAGAAACAATACTGGAGGCGAACGGTAGTAAGGGTTGTGGAGGCAAATATTTATTTGATGGTAGCTTACTGAAAAAGGGTGGGATTTCAGAAAACGAACGTTGATTTGTGAACTCGGATATTTACTTGAGAGGTTTTTAAATCCGCGATTTCTGCGTTGAGAGAAACTAGTTTTTCTAAGTTAGGGCCATGTATTCTTGTTCCGCCCTATTTTTACAAGAATTGCTTTTGTTAGGATTTATACCTACCGTACCTATTATGACTAGAAATTCGAGAATCCTTGAATAGGCACTGGAAAAGCAAAGATTTTAATCGGTTAAACGATCAATTCCAAACATTAACACGGAAAGAAAAAGCCAAGAAAGGTCAGAGTTATGACGTTGATTCGTTCAAGTAAGAATTCCATGAAAAATTATAGACAGCGAAACGTGTTAATTAATTACCGCGTAAAAAAGTGCGACGTAAATAGATGTATAATTTGCCGTTTAGAATAAAACTCCCGCAAAAAAGCGTTACTTTTTGTATGTTAATTATTGGTGGCCATTCTCTTTATAAGCGCCGATTGTTTCAATACAAAAAACTGTACTAAGTAGTATTTATACTACTAGTACGCGACAAATGTTGTATTGGTTCACAATGTTTAAAGCTCGTGAATTTAATGTAAATGACGAAGTTCCTTTTTTGTGTTAAGTATTTTCCACTTTCAGTTTGCGATACTAGAGACAGTACAAACAGCGATATTCAGTTTTAAAAACAGTTACGTTATAAGAGGAGAAAGTTTCAGTATTTACAAACAACCGCTTTCATGAATTACGCGAAATGTATGCTCTTAATAACATGAGAATGAGATAATAAGGGCACAGCATTACGTTAATTATCCGCACAAAACACTCCAGCGGATTGCAAAAATAAACGTATCGATTCGGACCTTGCGACTGTTAATGATGAAACGCGGCTCGTAATTTATTCGCGCTCGTAATGTTCTTTATCTATAATAAATATTCGGCCGAAGGCGATTCAATACGTTCAACATAGACGCGTTGGTACGATTAAACGTGCATTTATATGCAACTTTTATGTACAGCTTTTAAAAATAACACAATAGTACCGTAAGAGTTTTATTTCCAATTATTAGTTTGGGTAATTTTAAGTATAATATGCGTGTCGCAATAAAGAAAGCTCTGTTCTCGTATTAAAAAATTGCTGCACAGCATGAATTAACGAATCACGATATATAGATTGATGGACGACGGCATACAAATCAATACCGGACTAACAGTATCTTAATGAGGTAAATACAACTGAGAAAAATGTTTCGCTATTGAGCTGATATATTTCGAAAAAATTAATTAAAGCATGAAATAACATCCGAGCTCTAGGTATTACTATCAAATGAATCAGTTACATGCAAGGATTGTTTCAGCATTTTGGGGACGAAAGATACAAAATATGTTCGAAAAAGTGCATAATAATTTAGTTCAGCGCGCACAGCTCTGTATGCAGCAGGATGGGTAGCACTTTATTAATAAAATTTTTCTATATTTTATTAACAAATTTTAATAACTGAATTAATAAAATGCTGCCCATGGTGCCGCATACAGAGGTGCACACTCTGAAGTCAATTATTATGCGCGTCAGGATAGAATGCCGCATTTTTCGTTCGGTTTTCCCCATTTACACCTATAGTCGGACAATATTAACTTTAATTCTCGGTCAATTGTCCTCGAAGGAAAATAAGTTCACCCCATAAATGCTACAAACTGGCCAACAATGCGACCACAAACAAAACAGGTCGACCACTTTATGAACTTAAGACACGAAGGGTTTTACTACTATTATTATACTATGTAATTATACCACGGTCTTATTAGTTCGAATTATTTTTATTGCACGCTAGTCCCACATCGAGGCATAAAGTTTTTTTGTATATGGATTACCGTGCATCGCACAATGCTCTTATTTTCGTGGACTTACAACCAATTCTCTAATTAGATGAATAACATAAGGACTTGGTTATAACGGCGTCCTATGTCGAAAGATCTGGCATTTAAATCCAAAATTCCGTGAAAATGTCATTGCGGCAATGTCTACCAGATCTGTGAATTTCAAGTTGTTTTTCTCCATTCCCTCAATCACGTGGAGTCGTATTAATTTATTACAAAAAGCATGGCTTGGTTACAAAGGCGTCCTTTGTCAAAATAATTCGAGATTTGTCCTCAAAATTCCGCAAAATGTCATTTGCGATAATATCTATGTATTCCGTAAATTCCAGTTTATTGTAGCGTGCTTCCTTAGTCACATAAAATCGTACTTATTTATTACAAAAAGAACAGCAAAATGTAATTTGTGATAATATCTATGTATTCCGTAAATTCCAGTTTATTGTAGCATGTTTCCTTAGTCACATAAAATCGTACTTATTTATTTACAAAAAGAACCGTGTCCCTTGTCAGAAGAATCCGAGATTCAACCCCCTAAATACCGTCAAAGTATCAGTTGCGCCAATGTCCAACAAATCCGTGAATTTCAAGTAATTTCTGTGTATTCTCTTGATCACAAGGAATCGTACTCGTTTATTACGAGAAGAAAAGCGCATCCCTCTTACAACAGCACCCTTTGCCAAAAGAATCCGAGATTGATCCCGCTAATTCCGCAAAACCATCAGTTGCGCCAATGTCCAACAAATCCGTGAATTTCAAGTCATTTCTGTGCATTCTCTTGATCGCAAGGAATCGTACTCATTTATTACGAAACGAAAATCGCATCCCGCCTACAACAGCACCCTTTGCCAAAAGAATCCGAGATTGATCCTGCTAATTCCGCAAAACCATCAGTTGCGCCAATGTCTACCACATCCGTGAATTTTAAGTAATTTCTGTGTATTCTTTTGATCGCAAGGAATCGTACTCGTTTATTACGAGAAGAAACGCGCATCCCGCTTACAACAGCACCCTTTGCCAAAAGAATACGAGATTGATCCCGCTAATTCCGCAAAACCATCAGTTGCGCCAATGTCTACCAAATCCGTGAATTTTAAGTAATTTCTGTGTATCCTCTTGATCACAAGGAATCGTACTCATTTATTACGAAACGAAAATCGCATCCCGCCTACAACAGCACCCTTTGCCAAAAGAATCCGAGATTGATCCCGCTAATTCCGCAAAACCATCAGTTGCGCCAATGTCTACCACATCCGTGAATTTTAAGTAATTTCTGTGTATCCTCTTGATCGCAAGGAATCGTACTCGTTTATTACGAAACGAAAATCGCATTCCGCCTACAACAGCGCCCTTTGCCAAAAGAATCCGAGATTGAACCCGCTAATTCCGCAAAACCATCAGTTGCGTCGATTGCACGTTCTTCCAAAAAGGCACGCCGTCATGTTACGCAGTGAACGCACGCAGTGAACGCACGCGCACCTGCAAAACTCAGTACCGGCCGAACATCCATCAGCGCGGATTAAGGGTACGATAACATTCTAAGCAATCCGCATTGTCGCCGGGCCGGTCCGGCACGCTCGTAATTAGGGCTCCGCGCGACTAAATAACCCAGCCGGGGGGAACAATGAAAGGCACGAGGGGGCGAAAGGTGGGCACGGGGCGGGCAAGGGGTGCCGTCAACTCGCACACAATCTGTGACGTGAACGTCGGCAGCGGCGATTGCACGATGACCGTGTTCCTCCGCCAACGTTTTCCAGAACGGCTCGGTGGCTCGTCGCAGAGCACCGCATATGGGCGCCCAGGAGTATTAGATAATGGTGTTAGCTCTCCCCCGTATCCAACCGCCCTGCTTCTGGCACCAACCCACGTACAAAGAACCCCATGTACGCCGGGCTCGGCGACCAACTGGAGGCGGTGCCCAGAACGCACGCCACATGCATTATTGCTGGCCCTGTGTTACGGCGACGCGATCCGTCGAGTGCGTCGTGATTGCGTTTGAAACTTTAGACTTAGCTGCCCACTCCTGCGCTGCGCTCCCCCTGCCCTGCTTCATATGTTTCCCCCGAGCCAGCATCGATTGCGAATAGCTCTTTTCGGTTGCGCTTCGTTGTCCGCCTCGTGATTGGGCGTGATCGGGGACTGAGCTGGCTGGGAACCGGGCGAGTGGGTATTAGAGCCGGAGGAATGCGCGGCAGAATGTTTTGTGCACCACGGGATTCTTCTGTAATTTGTTATCTTCGGTTGTTTTCGCGATTTTTTTTGTGCGGTTGGCAGTTGGACGCGGGGAAACGTTGCGGGCGAGGGGGGAGGGTTTTGTAATTTGTCTTTGGGTGTTTTTGATGATGTTTTTTTAGGTGAGCTTTGGGGCCGGGTGGACGGGAGAACGGCGGGGGGTGACGGAATTTTTTTGGTGTGTGGCGATGGAGCGCGTGGTATATGCGATTTCGAATTTTTCGGGAATTTACGACTCGGTGGTGCTCGGGCAGTTTCCAATAATTGTGCGATTATAGTATCGCGGGGTAACTATGTCGCAAATGATGCGTAGAAGTTCAAAGCAGGTTACAAACACATTTCTAACATTCTATTCCTACTGACGTTCTCTCATAATATTATCTATTATAAATGTAGTTTGTGGTTTTTCATATTAGTCAGAAGTATTTTATAAGGATGTGTGTCATGTGGGGAACACGTGTTATATGCTTTTCACCTTTTTAGCTCGGTATGTAAATACTCCTTCACATTCACTATAAAAAAGTACCGACATTCTCTCCATCCCAGCTCATCATCTTCATATAAAAACCCACCTATCTCAAAAATCGTCGTTAACCTCCACTACCCTCTAATTTCATAAATTGGCTTAAATAATTCAGGAATACAAAGCCCTTTTTCGATTGAAAATGCTTTTGCCCACATTACTTTACTACAATAATTCTCAACATGTTTCGACGTCACCGGTACCACCCTTTCCAAGACACTTCAAGAACCAATGTGCGTCACAAATCTTGATACACACTATCTCAGCGCATTCCATACCAATTTCACTATTTCCCAAATATTCATGCTACAGAAACCACGCCGAATTTATCGCGATTCGCTATTCACAACACGCGCCCAATTACACTCATACCCTTTCTCCGCATAGTTACTCTTTTCGATGTAAACGTTTGGCGTTTCCCGACGCAAGTTAACCCTTTGAGTGCCATGAACGCATATATGCGTCCGTCGAAATCTATCGGTGTCGATCATGCGCGCATATATGCGACCCCAACCGTTTTGATTTCTTACCTATTGCAGCCACAATTATAAATGTAAGAGATGAATACACATATGTTCTTTATTAAATCATTTTCTTAAATTATTTCATTTGGCGTAAATGAAGAACTATCTATGAACTTAGATGAGCTTTATATAATTAATCAATGAAGTTCGCTCTAGCGAAAAGCGTTTCGTCCTCAGCGAGCGCTTCGGCCGGAAGTATTCAGCAGTCAAAGGGTTAAAACAAGCGCTATCTTTAACGACCGCTGGAAGTGGACGGATTAACTGATCATCTAATCTCGTGCGTGAGTTTCTTGCCATTTTTCCGAGTGCACAGCATCAGCGTCCGCAGCACCGCTTGGGACGCTCAGAAACGTGGAAGGCATGGAGGACTCCGGAGAAAGAGGGGTTGCAGGGCGGGGGAGGTTTCGGGTGAGCGGTGGTTGAAAGGAGAAGGGGGGTCGGTTGATTTTGAGGGGTTGCTACGGGGGTTGTCGTGGCGTACCCCTGCGGGCTCCCGCTCTCGGCTCCTAGAGGCCAGGGCGGTTTACCCCCGACGACCATAATACGGCTGTAGCGAGGGGTGAGTGCAACGTGCGTGTGGGTCAGTGAACGTACGCCGCGGGCGCACTAACATGCTCAAACGTACTCGTAGCACGTAGGCGAATGGGGCGGAATACACACGTACGGATGAGCGTACAGTGTGCACGGTCGATGGAAACGTTTTTTCCGAACGCGAGATGGGCGAGCTGGAAAAGTGCTTCCGCTCGACGGCCGTTTTCGTTTTGTTCGACGTACGCGATGTACGGTTATCGATGTGGGAAGCTGATTAGGAAGTACGATGCTAGTGTTTTTCTGCGAGAGGGAGAATGTTTCGAATGATGGGCGATATGTGGCATGATCGAATGTCAGAGTGTTTTTCGGTTGTTGCATGGACGCGATGTACGGTTATCAATGTGGGAAGCTGATTAGGAAGTATGATAGTGGTTTTTCTTTGTAGTAGAGTGAGGTGGTGTCGAATGTTATGGCGTTTATGGATTTTCGGACGTACGGTTATCGATGTGGGAAGCTGATTAGGAAGTACGATGCTAGTGTTTTTCTGTGAGAGGGAGAATGTTTCAAATGATGGGCGATATGTGGTACAACCGAATGTCAGAGTGTTTTTCGGTTGTTGCATGGACGCGATGTACGGTTATCAATGTGGGAAGCTGATTAGGAAGTATGATAGTGGTTTTTTTGTAGTAGAGTGAGGTGGTGTCGAATTTTATGGTCTTTATGGTTTATCGGATATACGCGATGTATGGTTATCGATGTGGAAAACTGATTAGGAAATATGATGGTGACTTTTGTAGTAGAATGAGGTGGTGTCGAATGTTATGGCGTTTATGGATTTTCGGACGTACGGTTATCGATGTCGGAAGCTGATTAGGAAGTAGGATGGTAGTTTTTTTCTGAGAGGGAGAATGTTTCGAATGAAGGGCGATATGTGGGATGATCGAATGTCTAAGCAGTTTTGGGTTGCTGGATAGACGCGGCGTTGGGTTAAGGATGTGGGAAGCCGATTAGGAAGTAGAACGGTAGTGTTTCTCTAGTAGAATGAAGAGGTTTCGAATGTCAGGCGATGTGTAGGATGATCAAATGTCATAGCGTAGGTAGTCTGATTACGAGGTGCATGAGAGACTAATTAGTGTGAATTAAGAAAGAAATTGTTTGAGTTCTATTGTTCTAATGGACATAGGAGAAGTATGGGATGCGCTGAGTTATTGATATAAGAAGTTTATTAGGAAATAGCGTTTTTGTTTTGCTGGACATACGCGATGTTCGGTTAGCAATGTGGGGAGCTGAATAAGGAATATAATGACTGTTTTTTTCTAATAGAATGAGGAGGTGTCGAATGTCATAGCGTTTTTGTTTTGTTGAACGTACACGACGATATAGGGAGTAGTACGCTATCGATGTAGGGAGTTGATTAGGAAATATGATGGTGATGTTTTCTGAGAGATTGAGGAGGTTTCAAATGTCAGGCAATGTGTAGGATGATCGAATGTCATAACGTAGATTCTGTAATTAGGAGGCGTATGAGGGACTAGTTAGTTTATATTAAGACAGAAATTGTTCTAAAGTTGTTCTTTTGGAAGTAGGCAAAGTAGAGAATTTGTTAGAATATTGATATCGTAAGTCGAATAAGTAGAATCGCAATATTACTTTTTTCGTATACGTAGTTGGAAAGAATTTTACAGAAGGTTGTATGCAAGAAACAGTCATCGACACGAACATTAATTTTATAGTAATCCAAGAAAAAAATATGAATATTTTTAATTTTAAGCAGCAGTTTATCACGAAATAGCACCAACGCATCATTCCTCGTTCGTCTTGCAATCGTATCACCGGTTCATTTCCGTCTACTATAACTCCACAACCCAACCTCACTCAAAACTATACCACAACTACTCGAGTTTTTCCGATTCCTTCATCGTAACTTTTTACACCCCCGCATACCAAATCCACTTCCTTATCTGCCACACAAAGCTACGGCAAAGTATTTTCGAAAAAATATCCCCCGTATCGTCATGTGACCGTAACACGTGACGCGGTGCGCAAGTATAAGGGTGGCGTAGGGGTGGTTCAGCAGAAGTTTGTTGGAAAGAATTTTACAGAAGGCTGTATGCAAGAAACAGTCATCGACATGAACATTAATTTTATAGTAATCCAAGAAAAAAATATGAATATTTTTAATTTTAAGCAGCAGTTTATCACGAAATAGCACCAACGCATCATTCCTCGTTCGTCTTCCAATCGTATCACCGGTTCATTAACTCCGTCTACTATAACTCCCCGTATCGTCAACCCAACGCGGTGCGCAAGTCAAAACTATACCACAATTAAAACTGTACCACAATTACTCGAGTTTTTCCGATTCCTTCATCGTAACTTTTTACACCCCCGCATACCAAATCCACTTCCTTATCTGCCACACAAAGCTACGCCAAAGTATTTTCGAAAAAATATCCCCCGTATCGCCATGTGACCGTAACACGTGACGCGGTGCGCAAGTATAAGGGTGGCGTAGGGGTGGTTCAGCAGAAGTTTGTCGCGGGAGTTGGCGAAGTTCTTGGAGAGTGGATGGATCCGTTCCGACGTTAATGCCGCCACACGTGTGATAGTACGCATTACCACAGCGAACGCCTCACTGTCCTGTCTCCGGACAGGTAGTCCGAGCGTATTACGGTGCCTAACAAGCAATTAACGCGTCAGAAGCGTAGGCTAACTGCATTATCGTGCCGCGGTAATTTTTATAGTAAATGCGGTGACTCAGGCGAGCCGGCATGCCATTAAATTTACATCCTGCACGCTCGCTTCTTCTGCTCGCGCCGAAATAGGGGCGCGCCGAGGGTGTTTGCCGTCGTAAATTTCGCGCGCTGTACACACACGCTTTCGCCGAGGGGTAAGGCGCGTCGAGTTCAACGAAAGGGGACCACTGGACCGGGAATAATCGATAAATCTGCCCTCAAAGAGAGCGCCCACCCCTTGTGCTCGCGACCAGACGGCCGCAGGATCCTTCGAATCTGCGAGATCGCGCGATTTTTCCGAAATATGATCGGAAGAGTGTCGAAAGTCGTACTGTATTTTTACGGATGCTTCGCAGCGTTTGCTCAGAGGTACGCGATGAGTTTTCGCGCACGTTGCATCGAAGTTTGCATCATCGATACTTCGTTTTCAAGCAGTTCTTATTTTATTTTATTTCGCGTTCATACCTGTGTCCGTTTTCGTAGACCTCAATTTGACACGAAACTTCGACACTGTAATTTCTATTCACACAATTCCTAATTCCACTTCAACGATCACTAGCTCCACGGACAATGCCTTTAAAAAATAAATATATCGCACTCTGCCATCGCCGGCTTCGCGGTCGTCCGGTAAACGTTAATTACGAGATTTACGTAAAAGTGCACAGAACGCACTGTATTTCGACACATCACTCGGTTTGACCTCTTAAGTGTGCCTGGACGTCGTAATCTACGTGAGAACCTCTGCGGGGTAAGTCTCACCCCATCCAGTCATGTGTGATGGACCTAAATGGATGAGACGCACCCCTGCAACGGCTACCAGCCTATCGGCTGTCCATAATTTTTGCAGCTATTCCAAAGGGTAATATCTGGAGGGTGGGCGCACGGGGACAGAAGTAGGGAGAGGAATATAGAGGTAGCCGGAGGGGGAAGCAGAGTATGCCTCCGAGAGGATAGGTACTAAGTACCCACTTGCTTCGTGTGACATTAAAAATGTCGGCGGGTCTCTTTTTTCGCCTGTGCCGACGACCAAGTCACCTATCGGTACCCTTTCATTGGCCGGCCCCTATCGATGCTTTCATCTAGAGTACAAGACGGTCGGCTGCCATCAGCGTCGATAATCTGCAATTCGGTGCTAAAAGAGGCTGCATGGTAGAGGCTGGCACTTAAAAGTCCACGTGGAAATTGGTCGATACGGCTGTTTAGGTCGAGTTACTGATAAGTCGATTCGTTCGAACATAGTTGTGTGATGGGTTATCGTGAATGGTGTATTATTTAGAACATCGTATGAGTTTGAGTTTGAGGATTCCGGATTTCGGATATCACCAGGAAAATTATAGACACCATTACTATTATTTAATAACTGCTTTTGCTAATCTTTATTAACGGAAAACATATGAATACATATTCCAAAACGTTTTCTTCCTAGCCTTCTAATTTTCAAATTCTCTACGTCACACATCTACATATTTTCGCAAATCTAGTGTTAATTGCTACTGCATGTATTAAGAAAAGCACACGAACACATATCCCAATACATTTCTCCCTCATCTTTCTAATTTCCGAATTCTGTATATCCCACATCTACACATTTTCTCCACGTCATCCACGCATTCTCCTTGCATCCAGTGTTAACACGTTGACTGCCGTGCGAATTTCGCCGTATTAGAACGGCGATGCTATGAAATACTACAGCGTTTGACTGAATTATGCAAAATGTAAATAATGCGCAAGTATCGGAGACCAAAGAATCGCATCACTATTCTAACAATAACTGGATTTATAAAATAATTATTACTACCCATTGCGAATATTTTGGATCTTCAGTAAAATCTTTTGCGCCGGTCACCGGTGACCCCCACGGCAGCCAACGTGTTAATTGTCCCCATCCCCCGACTTTTGGCTCCCATTCCTTTATGCAGCTCGGCAAATTACACTTGAAACAATTTTTTCACGTCATATCTCCGTATTTAGCTATGCATGTGAACGTCTACACCGATCCATGATTTATCGAGGTATTAGTGTTCATTCGCTGACCGGGTTTCTTCACATGTCGCTGTTGCTCATTTGCCGTGCAAGTCGATGGCCACCATCTTCTGGGTTATGTAAACCGGCACGAAGGGAGAATGCTGCGCAGGCGAGGTCCGCCGGTATTACGTAGGTTCATTTCGACGCGAATCGATTCGGCAAATTGGTCAATCGCTGAGGGGTCAGAATTTCACTGACAGCCGCTTGCGAGAGGACACGCCACGGACGGGGACGCCGTTGGAGTGAGGCTGCAAGGGCTGGAGTGGTTGCACGGGGTGGCGACGGGAGGAGAGACGGTGTAAGGAAATTGTTCCGACGTGTCCACTTCCTCTCGGGCTGATGAGTTCCGCTTTGCCGCTGGATGGTCGTCGGTGGATTTCTCGCAAAAAGGACTAAGGGGCCTAGCTAGCTGGATCGACTTGCCCGCTGGAGAATTCGCTCCGAAAATCATACGTTGTGTTCCGGTGGAGCTTACGGACTGAATGAATGAAAGAGTGTGTTAGATTCAAAGCGGGGCGAGTTGAGTTGTCAATGTGTGTGCTTTTATCTCTATTTTAGTTTGGATATTCATTAATAAGAAATTAATTGGGTAAGAGTATTATAGTGGCATGTTCATTTAATATTGGGTTGATTAGATTTCTTGTCGAAAATATTAAGAGGCTTAGCTAGTTAGATTGACTTTCTTAGTAAACATTTCGATTTCGAAATTCATTCATCACGTTCCGGTGGAGCTTGCGGACTGAATGAATGAAAGAGTGTGTTAGGTTCAAAGCGGGGCGAGTTGAGTTGTCAATGTGTGTGCTTTTATCTGTATTTTAGTTTGGATATTCATTAATAAGAAATTAATTAAGTAAGAGTATTATACTGGCATGTTCATTTCATATTGGGTTGATTAGATTTCTTGTCGAAAATATTAAGAGGCTTAGCTAGTTGGATTGACTTTCTTAGTAGACATTTCGATTTCGAAATTTATTCATTACGTTCCGGTGGAGCTTGCGGACTGAATGAATGAAAGAGTGTTAGGTTCAAAGCGGGGCGAGTTGAGTTGTCAATGTGTGTGCTTTTATCTCTATTTTAGTTTGGATATTCATTAATAAGAAATTAATTGAGTAAGAGTATTATACTGGCATGTTCATTTCATATTGGGTTGATTAGATTTCTTGTCGAAAATATTAAGAGGCTTAGCTAGTTGGATTGACTTTCTTAGTAGACATTTCGATTTCGAAATTCATTCATTACGTTCCGGTGGAGCTTGCGGGCTGAATGAATGAAAGAGTGTGTTAGGTTCAAAGCGGGGCGAGTCGAGTTGTTAATGTGTGTGCTTTTATCTCTGTTTTAGTTTGGATATTCATTAATAAAAAATTAATTGAGTAAGAGTATTATACTGACATGTTCATTTCATATTGGGTTGATTAGATTTCTTGTCGAAAATATTAAGAGGCTTAGCTAGCTGGATTGACTTTCTTAGTAGACATTTCGATTTCGAAATTCATTCATTACGTTCCGGTGGAGCTTGCGAACTGAATGAATGAAAGAGTGTGTTAGGTTCAAAGCGGGGCGAGTTGAGTTGTCAATGTGTGTGCTTTTATCTCTATTTTAGTTTGGATATTCGTTAATAAGAAATTAATTGAGTAAGAGTATTATACTGGCATGTTCATTTCATATTGGGTTGATTAAATTTCTTGTCGAAAATATTAAGAGGCTTAGCTAGTTGGATTGACCTTCTTAGTAGACATTTCGATTTCGAAATTCATTCATTACGTTCCGGTGGAGCTTGCGGAGTGAATGAATGAAAGAGTGTGTTAGGTTCAAAGCGGGGCGAGTTGAGTTGTCAATGTGTGTGCTTTTATCTCTATTTTAGTTTGGATATTCATTAATAAGAAATTAATTGAGTAAGAGCATTATACTGGCATGTTCATTTCATATTGGGTTGATTAGATTTCTTGTCGAAAATATTAAGAGGCTTAGCTAGTTGGATTGACTTTCTTAGTGGACATTTCGATTTCGAAATTCATTCATTACGTTCCAGTGGAGCTTGCGGACTGAATGAATGAAAGAGTGTGTTAGGTTCAAAGCGGGGCGAGTTGAGTTGTCAATGTGTGTGCTTTTATCTCTATTTCAGTTTGGATATTCATTATTAAGAAATTAATTGAGTAAGAGTATTATACTGGCATGTTCATTTCATATTGGGTTGATTAGATTTCTTGTCGAAAATATTAAGAGGCTTAGCTAGTTGGATTGACTTTCTTAGTAGACATTTCGATTTCGAAATTCATTCATTACGTTCCGGTGGAGCTTGCGAATGAATGAATGAATGAGTTGAGTGTGTGCTGTTCTATTTTAGGTTCAAATTAGCTTGTCGGAAGCGATCGACTTGAGACATTGATTTCGAAAATCAATGTGTGTGCTTTTATCTCTATTTTTTTAGTTTGGATATTCATTAATAAGAAATTAATTGAGTAAGAGTATTATACTGGCATGTTCATTTCATATTGGGTTGATTAGATTTCTTGTTGAAAATATTAAGAGGCTTAGCTAGTTGGATTGACTTTCTTAGTAGACATTTCGATTTCGAAATTCATTCATTACGTTCCGGTGGAGCTTGCGGACTGAATGAATGAAAGAGTGTGTTAGGTTCAAAGCGGGGCGAGTTGAGTTGTCAATGTGTGTGCTTTTATCTCTATTTTAGTTTGGATATTCATTAATAAGAAATTAATCGAGTAAGAGCATTATTTTGGCATGTTCACTCTCTATTGGGTTGATTAGATTTTCTTGTCGGAAGCATTAAGAGGCTTAGCTAGTTGGATCGACTTGCTCAGTAGACATTTCGATTTCGAAAATCATACGTTTCGTCTCGGTGGATGTTGCGGACTGAATGAATGAAAGAGTGTATTCAGTTGAAAGCAACCTGAATTGAGTTGTTAACGTATGCACTTTTATTTCGTTTGGATATTCTCCCTCTATCGTAGTTTAGACATTTATTAGCACGAAATTCTTTTATTGAGAGAATTTTTGTGGTGTGTACATTTTCTATTGTTCTGATTAGGTTTGATGATCATTAGGGGGTTTAACTGATTGGGTCGGTTTGCTTGCCACGGATTTCAATCCTGAATATTAAATACTGTATTTTACTAAATTTGTGAATTGAATGAATGTATTTTTTTTATTAATAATCATTACTTTTTATAACACACGTTCAATCAGTTTTAACTCATCCTCAAGTAGGCACAACAGACTCTCGTCAGCCGTGGAATATTACTATGCGCACTGACCCTACAACTTTGCACACAATTTAGCTGAGAACGATACACCTTGTACGTCATCCCATTAAAACACCAAGCTCAGGGCGTCCTCGCCAACATTTTGGCCGGCCAACGCACGCTAATCGTGCGCGAACCCCCGAGAAGCTATCGTTACAAAACAAAATCGTAAAACTTTATGCCAGCGCTTTCGCCGTGCGACGACCGCAACTTTTACCTCAAGCCGCCTGCGGTCGGTTTTCGCCGAAGAAAATCGTCGATTGGCCCCAACCTCCGCATTTCTCCGGCTGCATCCAAGAGCCAAACCCTATCGTAAAGTCGCCGGTCGAAATCAAATTGTCGCCATAAAAGCAGCGTCGGGCCCACCGCCCGTGCATCTGCCACCCACTCTGCCCACCCTCAGTCCCGGGCTCCCAGCCAACCGCGGCCCGACCGTCAAACAACCTGAGTGCGGTTTTATAAACGGCGCGCGGGAATTTTTGCGGTTTATTGCCTTTTACGACGACCCTTTTCGCAAGCCAGCACGGGATGGACTCTCGGCCTCCTTCTGCCCGGCCGAGGAACAGAAGCGGTCGCTGTTTTAGTGGGCCCGTTAATCCGCAGTGTCAAAACGCGGGGGCACCTTGTACGCCCGGGCAAACGTAGGTCGGGCCACTCGGCTTTTCCTGCGCGCCGACAAATTGCCTGGGCACCGGTATGGTAATCCGATAATAGAGAGCGCCGGTTGATTCAGGACTAACGAGATTAATTATCTTGTTTGATCTTCTGACACTGCCCCGTTAATGCACTTCCGCTCGATGCGAGGACCCGCGCCGACTCCGATGCAGCGGACCTCCACCCACGGGTCCTTCGTTGTCGTCGGCCGTCCGTCGGCTGTCCGTCGGCTGTCCGTCGGCTGTCCGTCGTTGTCTCGAGAGCCGGCCGACTGTCGCGATGCTTGATCCGCGCCGGCCGATCGATTTTTCTACGACGCTGCGGAGAGAGGTAAATGTCCGGTTGGTAGTAAATCAGGCTGCGGGGCTGTGTTGCGCTGCGCGGAAGAGCTTTGTGGATGTGTCGAAGGGAGGCTTGAGGCGGCCTTTGGGGAGGACGGTTAGGCACGTGAGGTCTCGGGGCGTTGCGAAGTAGAGGAGAGATCGTGTAACGTTGGATGATATGCTTCATTTCAGGATTCTTGTCGGTTAGTTAAATGATTAAGGGCGTAGAGTCTGTTTTTCGGTCAAATGCGGAGTATGGGACTGCATTAAGGTAAATGAAGGTGTGGGGCCAGTGGTGCCGTCCCTGTAACTTATTAAAAATGCCCCCTAAAATATAATGCAGGATTTCACTGTTCACTCTATTTGAGCAGCGCATAGCTTATCTCCATCGTAACCGATTTCTTTTGGTTGTAATTTCATAGAACGCGATTCTATTAACCGCATGATATGAGAACTGTACTTGATGACTTTTAGTTAAAGGGTGCCGATTATGTTAATGTCGCTCCAGAATTTTTCTCTTCACTTTACAATTCGTCTTATTTTTCGTTCTGCTGTTGTACCTAGTCCCGTGATTGTTTAGTCAGGGAGAACTGACACGACGTCGATTAATTTTGTATTTTTCCTAGAATTGCCCAATTGCGGCGTTTGAACGTTTGTATTTTTGTTAGCATTCCCGAATCGTGAATAATTCGTTATTTTTCTGCGTACGTACTCATTGCTTTAGCTTCTCGTTTCACGCGAAGCCGAAAGCACATCGATAAAATTCCCATTTCTTCCTCGCTCCTCCGCGTCCCCTGCCCCCGGCCCGCCGAAAATTACGTGCAACCGTTCCACATCTCGAGACCACTAGAAACTTCAACAAGCCTGCGCCCGACTTTTCAGTCATGCCAACACCCGACCGCCCCCCACGAAAAACATTCCTTCAATTTTCATCACCGCCGACACACCGTCGATGCACACACGCCAGTTCGTCAGCGCGCTAAGTAAGAATGCTCACGATTCGCCGTGGAAAAGAAACGCATCTACTCAGCGCCGCATTTCCTGTCCCACGCCCCGTTCGGCAGAAAACTAATTTCGTCGCTGTAACCAGTTTTCAGGCGGATAGGCACCAGCGCGCTGTCGGCAATGGTACGAGAACGTGCCTCGTTCCACGAAGATCGATCCCAGCTCGCGGACCCGTCGATTTCGCAGGTACCGCCCTGAAAATCGGCGGTTTCCGCGAACGACGCACGGCCCTTTCACATTGCCCTCTCTCCGATGCCAATCGGCCAAACAAACACACGTCGCGGCTCGCAACAAACAGCGCGCGCACCCGCGTACGTCTTGCTTTCGTTCGTTCTGTGTAGCGATGGGATTGAGACCGGCAACAAATTTTTCATTTTAGGCGATGTCGGCCTCTATTTAGAACTACTGTATATCCGCTGTTACGGATGAGCATGTTCGGTCGTAGGGTTGAAATTGATGTCAGTGGGCTTGGGGGCCGTGTGCGGAATTAGTAGTTACGTGGGAATTTGTACACGGTATGTTGAGAAATATTTGAAATTTATCGACAGACATCATTTTGGTATCGGCAACTTTTCAATAGCAACATTGTCTTTTTGTTTCGGTTAGACACTCTGTATAACAAATGCACTTGTATATGAAGACATTGATATTAGCCATGTTAGTGTAGTTGCATAGTATTCCATTAACTCGCGATTTGATCGCTTTCAATCGACGATTCGCACTTTTATTTACAGGAAATCAATTTCTTTTCTTATGTAAAGTCACGTAGAGTTCGCAACCAGATACAAAAACAAGTCTAAAAACTGTGTTACTTTTTACCATTTGACCGTTGAGTATCCCCCGACGAAGCGCTTGCTTTTGAATACTTCTTCACTATTGTGAACGCCGTTGCTTAATTATGCAAAGCACAACTTCATTATAAACATGTACGATATGCGCGCCCATCATCCACACCACCTGCTTTCGGAACAGCAATTCAAAGGTTATATAATTTCAAAAGTGCATACTTCTCATGGTATCTTCTAGATGTCACATAGAAACATCGTCAGACCGGATTCGAGGATCAACCCCATCGCTACTTCTACCCCGTTCATAATTGTATTCTTTAGTTACGCCAATTCGAATGCAAGAAAATTAATACACCAAGTTCAATGGAAGAAAGTTAATGTGCGAAAATGAATGCAACTACAGAACGCACGTGTATTGAACGTATGTATGAGATCCATACATTGCCAAACGTATACGCCCGTAATCCTCACCACTGGCTTCCAACGTGTCATCAAGGTAATCTCTAGACGGCAGGCAGAAAAATCGTGAGGCCAGATCCGCGGATCAGCCCCATCGCTACTTCTACCCCGTTCCCTCGCACGCGAACGTGCACGCACCCGCGGCGCAGGCACTCTTTAATCCGTGTCCCGTCCGGGCGAATCGATAGCCGATAACGAGGTCGTAGCATTGCGATGCAAAACAGCTCGTTAAACGTCTTCTAAGGTCGCGCCGCCTTTATCCTTAAACAGGCCCGCGGTAGTGGAAGACGGCCCCCTCCTCCGGCGAAGACGATGAAGATGAAGACGTCGAAGACGTTTGCGAAGGCGCGGCGAGGGGCCGGGAAGAGTGGCTCGACGATCGGAAGCCTCTCGAAAGCGGCTTATTATTGCCGCGGTCTCCTCCGGAGTTCCTTCCTTGTTCCGGCACGCCGCGAAACAGCGCACGACGATCAAACCGACCTGACGCCGGCGAACTCGCCTGGTCGCGGAAGCAATTAGCGTCGGCGAGAGCGGCCTGACCGAGGAAGCGATTTTTTCTTTCGCCCCTCACCCTCCCTCCTTGTCTCGGCTTTTTTCGACAGTGGGATGAGAATCGCTGGAGGATGCTTTTGCAGACGAAAGTTTGGCGGGGTTAATTAGCGGCGGACGAGGATCTTTCGTTTTGGGATCTTGCGGCTGCGGGGCCAAGTTTTCGTTTGGGTTGTTCGCGTTTTTGAGACCGCGGGGGTATTGGATGTTGCCAGTGTAGATGCGGTTGGGGTGAGTGGGGATTTGCGAGGAGGAGACGTGATGTTGGAGGCGGGTTGTAAGTGGTGGAAAATGGGTCGTTGACGGGTGTGTAGGTACTCCAGGTTATATATTTAATTATTTCGATTTTCGCAAGTTTCCGGAATAGAGCAAATGGCATTCTATCATTTCGTGGAACGTATACATGAAAGTCTTAAAGACGTTTTTCGATTATTTTTGTGCAGCCGCAGAAGGCATTTGAGCAAAAACCTTTCAGTACTGACAAGTCCTCTCATAGCCAAACACATCCAAATCCCACACCACTAAATACCTCCGTCTCTACCCCTCCCCAATCCACCTTTCGCAATCAATATTCTTCACCTAGCATTCGCTTTCTTTCAGTCGGAATTAATCCCATCATCAAACACATTTATACCCACCCACCAAAACCCTCACTAACTTACAACTCACCCCACACCCCTTCCATACCGTACATTTGTCAACCAACATTCTTGACTTCGCTCCTTATAACAACTCGTTCCTTCGCCACTAAAATACCTCCCCCGCCACTTACCCCAAACTCCAGCTTTCCACTGCCACCCGCCGTGCCAACGTACGCGCGGTCATGCCTGCGTAAGGGTTAATAAATCGCGACCTCACGCCTCCGTCCATCGATCTCCGAGCATTCCCATATGTTTAATTATTTCGATTTTTGCAAGTTTCTGGGATAAAGCAAGTGGCATTTTATTATTCTGTGAAATGTACATATACACGGAGGTCTTGAAGAAATTTTTCGACTATTTTTGTGCAGCCACAGAAGGCATTTGAGCAAAATCCTTTCAGTACCGACAACTCCTCTCATAACCAAACACATCCAAATCCCACGCCGCTAAATACCTCTGTCTCTACCTCCCTCCCCAATCCACCATTTGTAATCAATATTCTTCACCTAGCAGTTCGCTTTCTTTCAATCGGAATTAATCCCATCATCAAACACATTTATACCCACCCACCAAAACCCGCACTAACCTACAACTCAACCCACACCCCTTCCATACCGTACATTTGTCAACCAACATTCTTGACTTCGCTCCTCTTAACAACTCGTTCCTTCGCCACTAAAATACCTCCCCGCCACTTACCCCAAACTCCAGCTTTCCACTGCCACCCGCCGTGCCAACGTACGCGCGGTCATTCCTGCGTAAGGGTTAATAAATCGCGACCTCACGCCTCCGTCCATCGATCTCCGAGCATTCCCAGTCCAGCCCCCCGTTCCACCCAGCTCCTCAAGAACGCGCGCCATCCCAGCAATCCGTTCCGCGTGATTTGATCTTACGTCCGCCTCTGTCCATCTCCCCACATGCCAATGCGTCTCCGCTCGCGCCATTGGACGCGCATTTCGGTCTCCTTGACATTGTCTCCGCCATGAAGAGCCCAACGCCGAAGGTGTGCGTGCGTAAACGCTCTCGCTCTCGCTCTCGCTCTTTGCAGCGCGTCGGCCTCTTTCGCATGCGTGGCGCCTGCGGTCGCTGCGTTGTTGGGCAGGTCGAGAGCAGATGGCGGAAGGAGGACGGCGAGCGAGGAACAGAAAGAGAGAGAGGCGGTTACTAATTGTCCGGACCCTCCGCCCCGCGAACACCCCCTCATCAGCGCTGATTGCCTAACTCTAGAACCCTCAAACCGGCGTCCTCACGATGCTGGAACGGAGAGGAGCTGACGCGGGCGACGACGCGTTCCTTGTGCAGTCGGACAGTTATTAGGCGCCGCGCGGGACACGGGAGATCGGTCGCTTGGTCGGCGGGAATTAATTCGTTGGGTGGCGTTTGTGGGTTTTTCGGTACGGTGAACTGTGCAGCGCTGTAGTCAATGCAGAGATGCGAGTGTTAGAATTAACCCTTTCCCTTCGGCCGGTGACTATAGTCGATCGCTACGCGCGAACAGTAACCATAGTTTGGAATTCATGTTGCTTATATAAATTCAAAATACGTAAAGATATTTCTGTAGCTACTTTTCATCTTAAATTGATAAGAGGAATTTTACGGAAATACCATAAAGACGATTTTAGAAAAACTCACTCTCGGCGCAGCGGCTCGTTCAGCAGGAGTAGCGCGCCGGAAAATCGGTCCGTAGCGAAAGGGTTAAGAGAAGCAATAAATTGCGAAATCTTTATTTTACAATAATCGGTCCGAACTTCTTACAATTCTTTGGTAGATGCCGCGGTGCCAAGGAATGCGACACTCTATCATCTCTTCATTCTCCTTCTCCTTTCCAAACAAAAATCCGTAGCTAAGGAGGCCTCTCGTGACAGGTGCGCATCACATGTATTTTGATTATGACTTATCGCATGGCGTTTGTGGGGTTTTCAGTACGGTGAACTATCCAGCGCTGTAGTCAATGCGGAGATGCGAGTGTTAGAATTAAGAGAAGCAATGAATTGCGAAATCTTTATTTTACAATAATCGGTCCGAACTTCTTATAATTCTTCGGTGGAATGCCCAGGTTCCTGGGAATGCAACACTCTATCACCCCTTCATTCTCCTACCCCTTTCCAAACAAAAATCTGTAGCTAAGGAGGCCTCTCGTGATAGATGCGTATCACAGGTATTCCGATTATGACTCGTTGCATTCCGTACAACAATGTTTACTTCAGCGACGGACATCACCAAAAACCCCTTTGAGATTCGCTGCAAATTTATTTTCCGCCAACACGCGTGTTAGACTCAAGAAAAGAGATACATTGCGAAAATCTTTATTTTACAATAATCGGTCCGAACTTCTTACAATTCTCTGGTGGAATGCCGAGGTGGCAAGAAATGCGACACTCTACCACCCCTTCATTCTCCTACCCCCTTTCAAACAAAAATCTGTAGCTAATGAGGCCTCTCGCGACAGGAGCGTATCACAGGTATTCCGATTATGACTCGTTGCATTCCGTACAACAATGTTTACTTCAGCGACGGAGATCACCTAAGACCCCTTTGAGATTCGCTACAAGTTTATTTTCCGGCAACACGCATGTTAGAATCAAGAGAAGGGATAAATTGCGAAAATCTTTATTTTACAATAATCGGTCCGAACTTCTTACAATTCTCTGGTGGAATGCCGCGGTACCAAGGAATGCGACACTCTACCACCCCTTCATTCCCTTTCCCCTTTCCAAACAAAAATCCGTAGCGAAGTAACAGGTACACATCACAGGTATTTTGATTATGACTCATCGCATTTCGCACAACAATGACTACTTCAGTGCCGGACAATCACCTAAGACCCCTTTGAATTTCGCGGCAAAATTTTTTCCGCTAACACGAGCGTATGTATGGGAACTGATAGTGTCGGTCGCTGGTAGAATCGCTGCTTTAGCATCTGTTTGTAATGTCTTCAAACGCGGCGTGCCGTGTGTGGATCCTCAGCAGGGGCGACGTACTGAAGTCAAGGCTGGGAATCGTTGTGTGGGAGGAATGGCGGTGTAATTAAAGGTTCAAATGATGTATGGGTTAAATTTAAAGGTATAATGACTCTATGCGCTGAAGGTTGAGGTATTGTATGTGTTAGTTTAGAGATGTCGGGAATGTAATATAGGAAGGTTAAATTGTTGAGTTGAAATTTTGAAGGGAACATCCGGAATTTGGAAATTTATGGGATTAACTTGACTGTGGAATCAACGCGTTTCTAAATATTAATATTCTTATGCTTAGAAGGGGCGGTATGAACAGGATAAAATAAAACAAGTTCGACCATACAGGCATAAAAATTATTGATATTTATTTAAAAAGTGACTGATAACAATACGAAAACAGTACATTAACGCAGAATACTCTTTTTTTCACTGTTCACTTGTACTTTGCTTCTTACCCTCTTCGCTCACAGTTCGCTTTTTACTCTGGCATCTCTTGCTTCGCGTTTCATACTCTCCTCCCAAAATTCGTGTGCTTGCAATGACACTACAGGCACAGCCACGTTCTCAGACATATCACACTTATCATACTGACCACTCATGACACCGCGAAATTAACAATCGCAGATCAGAGGTAATTTTTCGCTCCTATGTTCCTTTCTCTCTTATACATCTCACATTCGTACAAGCTCAGAATCACACCCCTCATTGCCTCCATAGGCCATAACAAAAATATACAACTTTCTTGCTCCTTTCCTTACTCTGAAAATTATTATAATATGTGGTTGTAACTTTTTCCAATTAAAACCACGTCAAACACAATATAATTTGACCGAATTTACTTCTTCAATACTGGCAAAATAAGTTGCACAATAAGTACTCCAAAGTAAACGTGCCGAACTATAACAAGTTTGATCATTTTAAACACAACAATATAAGCATTTCCTCACAGAAAAAGTGAAGTATACAAAAGTTCATGCAACGGCTACGTTATTGCTTTCGTGCGCTGCTTTTTAAGCTGCGCGGCGAGAAAAACCAGTTTATCTATTCCCAAACTGTCCCAATTTGATTCCGAGCAGATGGACAATATGAGAGATTTTACGTAGGTCGTTGAGGCCTGCTGGCGTGGTGGAGGCTGTTTTTGAGGATTGGGCGTGTGGGAGTAGTTGGCGAGAGGACGATTGGATGTGAAGTTGCTTTGGTGGGTAATGGGATGTGATGGTGTGCTTGGTTGAATGAATGCGCGGCGAAAGTGAGTGCCGTATGGAAAAGGTTGGGTTGCGTAGTCAGTTATTGTAACGGTACGTGCGTGGCGATGTGGAGAATTACGCTGGCGGTGTAATAGGATAACTTGGCCGTTGATGCGCTTTGACGGGGAACGATTAGTTTTTGCGCAGCGGGCAGGTTTGGTCGTCTTACGACAGACGGTATTGAAATTTTATTACTGTGTACGCGTCAGCTAATTTAGGGAAAAGCGGACTGAAGGTGTACTGTGCCAGTTAAACCGCGTAACTAATTGACAAAGGCACATTCGAAGAGCTTTTATTCATCTGGTACGTTTGACCATTTTACTGCTCGTGCTATTGAAATTTCGTTAGTGCGCACCTACTGTTCCACATGGCGCGCCTAACTTTAAGCGAAATTGATTGAATTGAAACTGCTTTACCAGTTAAACCGCGTAACTCATTAACGGAGGCACGTTCGATTTGCTCATCGCGCGCGTTCTCGCATCTTACAATTCACACTATTGAAATTTTGTTACGTCATCAGTGCGTGCGGTTCTATTGGGTTAGCCTAATTTTAAGCAAAATTTGATTTAGAGAACCGTTTCGTCAGTTTAACCCCCGAAACGCATTAACGAAACGCCGTATGATCTGCTTTATCTCATTGTACGTTTCATCACTTTTCCATTTTTATTGTGTGGTAAGAAATTGCAGTTTGCCGCATTTGCTTAACTTAGTCTTAGCATAACTAATTTAAACCCACCTTCTGCCTGTTCAACTCGTTAAAGGAAATTTACTGAACATCCGTTTCGCCAGCTTATCCTTATAACCCACTGACAAAACATCGGTATATAAATTTCTACTCATTCCACATTTGATCACTCTTCAATTTTTATTATGCGGTACGAAAATATTATTTATTGCACTTGCCGTACCCGGTCTCAGCGTAACTAATTTAAAGCCACCCTCTAGCCGTTGAACCGTCCGACTCATCAACTTATAACTTATATCTTACAATCCAGGCCATTTAAATTTCGTACCTCTATCCGCGCGTGTCGTCCCGTGACATTCAGCGGGTTTTGGCCAAAGTCGATTATTCCGCCGGTGGTCCGCACGGTCGAACGCTGATTTTTTCCTCCCCCACCCCCCGACGCTCGCCACTCTTCCTCCGCTCTCTTTCTCTTCGAAACGCTGACTCAATTATACGTCGCGATTCTTTGGGCAAACATTAGTTAGCGCCGGGTGGGCCTCGTGCGCACGGATTGGCTCGGATCGGCTCGACTCTGGTTCATGTGGCGACCCTTCATGGTTGCTTGGTTCCGTTGTCTACTCGTCAACGAACAGCCCCACGGCTACGGTCTGTCAACGCGGTTCTCATTTTCGCAACGGCTAATCCCATTAGGCGCCGGCACAAAGCGGACAGAATCGTCGGCCGACGATCGACTACCGACTTTTCGTTATTTCGGCGGCACGCTCAGTTACGCGCGCTCTATAATCCAGACGTTTAATCCGGGGCTGATGAGTTCATCAGCGCGGCACTGACGTGGGCGCGTCGAATTTTTATCGTCGACCCTTGCAGGCCTGCGAGACGTAGTATGCAGATCACTGCCTCAATAACGTCTTGTTTCGGGCAATGTCGAAGATTCCTGCGAATCTGCATTTCGGGGGGTAGAAAAAGGTTCGCGTAACGGTGGGTATGCGTGTTGGCAGCACAGGGTGTATGTAGTTTTTTCGGACAAATATTTACTTGTGCAGTTACGACTAAATGAAGGGGATGTATTGCGTGCACTTGCCGTTGGTTATAGCTGGCAGAGTCAAAGTTTGTAGATGCATGTTTATGTGAACTGGTTCGCTTTGTTTTGATGCGGACGATTCGTAGCTAAACGTATAAACGATCTTTCTAAAACGCGTCGTGCGTTTTGAGCATCCGCTATAGTGTTCGACTAGATACTGCAGCTGAAGTAACACGTTTTTTGGATATATCGAATCTGTGTAACATTCTGTGCAAGTTTGATTACACGCGGAACATGTTCTGTCGCAAGAATTACGTAATTCGCACGTGACACTTCTTTTTACCACAACAACGTATCGATTTTAAACTTTCGCACGTATTTCCATCGGTGCGTGCCGGAAGTAATACATGCCTATCCACCGTCCATTCTTTTGATACACAAAATCTTTCTGTAACATTCTGTGCGCAAGTTTCATTGCACGCGGAACACGTTCCATCGCAGCGATTACGTAAATGATCATTTGACACTTGTGGCAACAAAATACGCCGATTTCCACGCGCATCCTTTAAATGTCAGACAACCCGTGCCTCCGCACGAACTTTCGCACGCTTCTCAACCGCCATACGCCGAAAATAGTACACGCCCATCTCCCATCCATTTTGTTGCTACACAAAATCTTTCCGTCACATTCTGTGCGCGTCTCATTAGCCGCAGAACACGCACCGTCACAGCGATTAGCTAATTACCATTTGACACTCCTCTCGACCACAACAGCGTACCGTTTTCCATCTCGCGTCCCACAAACCTCGCCCGTGCCTTCGCTCCAACTTCCGCGCAAAGTTCCGCACACATTCGCACCGGAAGTAGTGCACGCCTATCCAGCTCGTCCGCAAAAATTGAGTTATTCGCCGTCAGCCAAGATTAACCGTTCTCGACCTCGATACGGCCGATTGACAAACAGGGCGCGCGATCGAAAAATCAACCACCCCGAAAGGTCCGCGCCCTCCTGGGCGTCGCGTCGCAGTCGCCGGAAAAAATAACGGCGCAAAGTTTCGCGCAGCGCGATAAACCATCTGGCGCGACACGTTGCGTTTTCCGCAGCGGTCACGAGCCGCAGGTCGAAGACGATGAGAACCGCTGGCCGTGCGGGCCTATACGTACTAATACAGATCTCACGCACTCCCCTCGATAAACCATTCTCTGCCCTTGTGCCTCGCCGTATGGGAAGCCGCGCGCGCGCGTGCACACACCGTGAGCCTCGAACGACCGCGGCCATTCAGATTTAAATCGTGACAAAAAAGAGGAGGAAAAAAATATGGATTCCCCTTGCAACGGCACGAAGCGGCGGTGTTTCAATCTCTTTCATTCGCATTCTGCCGTGTGACGCCTGCCTGCAAGGTTGTCGAACGCGTGCTCGGCCGGGCTGAATGTCGACGGTCGACCTGGAGGCGCGATACTTCCGAGCCCTTTCAGCCGACGGGAAGATATGGCGGTTAATGGGCACGGGGGAAAGCACGAGGTGGCGGACGCATCACGATTTTCTCGTGGGAATCCGGCCGATGATCGTCCGTGCTGTACAATCATTTTTGTCATTTATCTGCTCGCTGCGGTTCAATGGTTTCACTTAATCCGGCGGGAGCTTTACAAAAATAATATTACGGTTTGTAAGGTTTTATCTTGTGGGGCTGGTACAAGAGCGAAGAAAGGCGTTCAACCGGAAGAGGCGCGGAAATTATTCGAATTGTTTGGAGATTAATATTTTGTTAATGTTAAAGAAGTTTTCCAAGATTAAATAATAGCATGTAACTGGAAAAGGCATAAAGATTATATACATGTTTTGGAGGTTAAAATTGTTGACATTTTATAAGTGCTCTACAACTCTATAAAGTTAATTTAAAAAATTCGTCCAGAACAGGTACAAAAATAATTAAATTCATATTGTACAAAAAGCGCGAATCGTTGAACGGATTTCCATGAGAAAATCGTCCTGCGTCCGCATCTCGTACTTTCTCTTGTGAACCTTTATCTTGTAGATCTCGTACAAGATTAAATAAAACTATCCCTCCAGAACCGACATAAAAAAAGATCAAAATTGTCAGAAAAGGTTGAATTTGCAACCAAGTTCATTCAAAGTGCAGCGTTGGGTTGTTTCGGCTATTGTTGCTTTAACAATTTAACTGTCACTGGGTTATAAGGAAAGTTTTCTGAAGCCACGCGCACGGTTGCATTAAGTACACTGCCATGAAAGATATTTGACACAATGCAACTATGTGTAGATCGTTTGTCAGACACGGTTCGGCATGGTCAGAAATTCATGACATTGAATATATAGATTTTATAATTGGGTAATCGGTCATTCGTAATACTGATCTTCAGATAATCAACGTGTCAAATATTTGATGCTCTCCTCTACTAAGTTCTTTTAAGCAGGTTAATGGTGAAGAAGGTGATTTAATTGTCAGGATGTTGGTATGTGGTAAATGTTGCGCGCGTAGGAGGATCCTGGGCTTCGAGGTCAGTAGGTTCGTTTTGAAGAAAGCCTTTCTAAGTGGGGAAGGGGGGTAATTATTCACGTTTAAATATGATGTAAGTGACCTGAGGGATATGGTAAACGTCATGCGTTCGTAAAGAGGATCCGATAAAGGTCAGTAGGTTGCTTTAAAGAACTCTTTTTAAAGTTGCGGTAAAATGTATTAATATAGGTCGGTGCACGGGGGGGAAATATGAGTACCGGATCAACCGATTCCACCGTTCTCGCACAGGAACCCGTAAACCCGGCGAGGCGTTGTCCTCACGCCTTACCCCATACACCCACATACCTGAGGTCGACTAGGTCAATAACGAAACAGCTCATTTAATTATCTCCACGTAAATTTCAATTTTATTCCTGCCACCGCATCCTCTATATTATACCATCTGTTTACATTAAATTAGATCTCTGACTTATAAATAATAGCAATATCTCTGTCTTTTGGTCTCTCTCTCGCTCGCGCCTCCACACACCTCCTCGACACGCTCAGTCACGCACGCGTACATACGTCCACGCAAGTACATATAATCTCTGTCTATCACTACATTATTGTCCACGAACTATCTACACATATTTACAACCGTATCTCCGTATATACATCCTCCCGCCTATGTGCACACTCATCGAAAGTGACCAGCCTCCAGTCGATGACTCCGTCCGCCTGCTGTTTTCGTAAAACCGAAAACACCGCGCGCCCGTCCGTTCCTTTGCGACGCGACTCGCGTTTCGCGACTTCCGACTCAGCGCACCGACGCCTCGCGTCGGCCGAGTCTTCTTCACTAGCCTTCCAGGGACCGTCGACGCGCCCTTCACCGGGCTCGAAAGTTCATCCTTCGCGTCCGCAGCTTGTCCTAGTACGGCCTCCAAACCGGTTTGGCAGGCGGTGGCGACGAGATCTTCGTCGGCGACGGACTCCTCTTCGGCGACGAGATTCTCTGCGAGATGAGGGCCGTCGGTGCCTTCAGCTCGTTCCTCACGCCTTCGGTCGGTTTCCTGGATGCCAACCGCTCGGGCGACGACGACGAAGGCGTCACTGATGAACTCGGAGGGAGTGTGTTCAGTCGGATCGGCACAAAGGCACTTCGGACTTCCTCGGCGGTTGACTCGCTTTCTGACTCGCTCGGACTTCTTGGCGGGGTCCGTGATGGACTGTTAGGTATCGTGGTGGCCGCAGTCGCTTGGCTCGCGGCTTTGGGGGGTAAGGTCGTGTACTCGGTCGGGTACTTTATGTGCTCGAACGGGTACGATGGCAGAACGGTGGGCGCGAACGTTGGCGTGAAGAGGTCGGCGGGTGGCATTGGTATCGTTCCTGGAAGAAGAAGATTAGTGCGTCAGACGACGGTCGGATTGTGGCTCGAGGGTTGAGGGAAGAGACTCTGGGAAACTTTGAGCGACGCGTGTTTGTGACAGAGGTGGACGATTCGGATGGGGTCTTTTCCAAGGCGGAGTGTACTGGTGTTTCTTGGGCGAAAATTCTTTTGAGGGTAGAAGTTTGTTACTGTAATTCTCAACGCGGCAAAACGTATGGAAAAGTGAATAATGGAATTACTATCCGTTCCTGAAGCCCAGGCTCATATTGAGAATTATAATAATTAAATTCTGCAATCAAAATATCTTCCCTCCAAATACGGCTTCATATTCCTTACCTATTCAGATAAGTTACAATAAACTCGAGACGCATCATCCCATAGAAAACGCACTTCCACGCACTTTATACTTTGACGCAGGGAACAAATTGCCCATGCAGCAAACCCAGTCACCTAACTCCCGTTTTGCCACTCGCTTCTTTTCATTCCGCGCTCCCATAAACCAACATGCCATATTCCACAATTCTCGTGAAACCAATTACGTACATAATCGCGTCTGCTAGAAGCCCGTAATTAGCAGATAAGAGGTCGCAATCGGCTAGAACGGATCGCAGCAGCGAAGGGTGAATTCGACGCAGGCGAGTTCGGTTCGGCTCGGAGGGGGTCCTAAGTCGCATTGTTGTTCCAACGACGGAAGGAACGCGTTCGGGGGTCGAAGGGGACCCGCGTTGTGGGAAAAGGGAGTCCTGGCTCACCCCTCGGTCCAGCAACGAGGTATGAATCATCGCCAGGCGTCGCGGACTCGACGAAATCGATAACGCGAGCACTCTTTTTCTCTCTCACCGACGTCTATATCTCTCGCTCGCGCACTCGCCTATCTGTCTATCCCCGCTAGTCTTGCTCCCTCGCCTTCCTTCTCTTTCCGCGTCGGCCGCGAGCGTGGTGGCCTCTTTGGAGACTTTTTTGTCGATGAGATTTCATTGATGATGCATTGCCGCGATCGGACCAGCGTCTCTTTGTGTGCGCGGGACGCGCGGAATCGCGCGCGATCCGATAATCGTGATGTACGGCGATACCGGCCGAATGCTGGGAGCGGCGCAGTTCGTTGGGATTATACGCGCGACGCGCTCGAAGCGCGACTGACAAGACGCATGTGAAGAGCGTACAGTCTGGCGAGGAATGAGGAACGTGCAATTTACGGAAGGAACGTTGAGATGTGAGAGGAGGTATTTTTCTGAAAGCGTTGAGGTGCAAATGTGTCCTTACCTTTGACGAGAGCCGGATGCGGCAGATGCCAGGCGTGACCGAGGTAGGCCGCGTCCAGCCACGGATTGAGCAGTCCCAGTCCAGGGAAGCCGGGCCCATACTGATAATCTGTAACACAATCATAAGACAGCCCGTAAGTCACCCCGTTAGTCACCTCTCCACGCGCCGCTACGGAATTAGCCTCGTCCATCTCATTTTACAGCTGTCCGTCCGCGGAGCCCGCTCCCCTATAAATAAACCGACTCTCACGTTGGAGCCCGCTCTCCGGCAGAAAGCGCCCGGCGAAAAAACAAACGTCGCGACGCCTCTGATCGTCGGACAGCAGAATTTCTGCAGTCGCCCGCGGCGGCCGGCAAAGAAGTCGGGGCCAATAAAAGACGGATTAACGACGTGCTCCCCGCAGCGCGTCTGTCTCGCAACAGACCAGCCGCGGTGCGTCTCTGTTTATACGAGCGACCGTTATAACGCTCCGCGACTTTATAGGACACCGAGGCGCGGCTTGCCGTGGCGCGCACATGCTACCGCCATATGCGGTGCGATAAACAAACGTCTTCTCGCCCGTCGAATCTCCTGTCGAATCTCGTGTCGAATCTCACGTCGGATCTCACGTCGAATCTCGCGCCACCCGCCGATCCGCCGACGACCCGCCAATAAACACCGCACAGTGGCCCGCGCGCCAATCAGCGCGGCTGCATGGCAAAATAAGCTGCGAGCCAAAGGACGCCGCCGACCTCCGATCGTCGCGGCTTGAAACGCTGCCAAGGTGCTCCTGTGTGCGTGCCTACACGCACACGTGTGGCTGGCACGGCGAGAGGAGAGAGAAGTGGCCGTGCACGTGCACGTGCAAACGGCTCGGTGTCGAGAGCTTGCAAGCACCGTCCTGCGACCGCCGCGGCTCGCGGTTTGAGGTCCGCCAGCTATATGCCGGATTATTAAACGCCCGCGAGGCTCTAATACCCGTTTGCGGATTCTCGGCTGGTCACGCCAACTCCACCGACACGGACGCGTAGCTTGCGGACGCACCGCGCGGGCATCAGGATCTACGGATCTTCGACTCGATGCGCGAGGGTGGGATTATTGCGGGAGGTGGGAAAAAAGGAACTTGATAAAACGCAGGCGGCGAAATGGGGTGGGACGGCGGATTTACGGGATGTGGCGAGCAAAATTAATAAGATTGTTACTGCGGGTTCTGGGAGGTTTTCACAATGTTTGATGATAGAATGATACGAAGGGGTGTTTAAATGCATTTTTTTTTCATCATAAAATGACAGAACCGTTACTATTGTTTTGTAGGAATTTTTGACGACTTTTGTTAATGCATGTTAAAATCCATTTTTCTCTCATGCTCCGAATTAGCTAATTTTGTTTCTCATGTTCCTACATATTTCACCATCAATCTAGTGTTGATGAGAGGATTGACCGGGTGTGATGTAGTGCGTCAGATGATAAGCGATATGACAGAAACCGCTACTATTACTTTCTAGCGACTTTTGATAACTTTTGTTAATTGAATGATACGACCGTGTCTTCAAATCCATTTTTTTCTTCAGGTTTCTAGTTTGTTAATTTTATATCTCACGTAGCTACATATTTCTCCGTAAATCTGATCTTAATGAGACGATTGACCTAGTGTTGATACAGTGTTTCGGATGACACATGTAAAATGACAAAAAACATTACTATTCTTTTGTAGCAACTTCGGCCGATTTTTTTTCGTCCGCGGGCATCTAATTTTTTAATTCTGTACGTCTTGTACGTACATATTTTTTCCGGATAATTTTGTATACTTCATATATCTAGTGTTAACGGGAATATTAGCCGAGTGTTAGTGCATGATGATTGTGATGGCGATGGTGCAGGAATGGTTAAAAAATATAGACGGATAAAGGTATTGAATGATTGTGTAGGTTGATCGGGTACGAGAAAAGTTTTTTCCCGCGGGGAAACTTCGGACGGACAGCAATGAACGTAGTTTTGAAATGTGTGAATTGAACTTACTCGACTTGGATCTGGGTTCTCTTGGTCCATCGACGGTGACTTTAATGGCTTTATTGTAAGTTGCCACTTGAAACGGCACCGTGCTGATTTGGATCGTCAGCGAGAATGACTTTCCTGAAAGGATACAAAAATACTTGGTTTAGATGCCGGCCAACTCACTTTCACGAGTTTGAATCTAGTTAGAAAGATTGAATCGGAAAAATACGTGACGAGATATCCGGAATGGTCGGTACCAATAAGGCAGCCTTTAGATCTTCCGGCAGAATAATTCAAATCGTTAATCGGCCTCATTCGAACTATTAGCCCGTTAGCAGCGCGATCGCTTTGAAAATTCATCGGCCACTCGATACAAACGATCAATCACGCTTCGTTAGAACATCTAATCCGAGTGCTAACGCAATCGCGATCATTCCACGCCAAATCGAGAGAATCATTTGGCATTTAATGCAACCACCGCTCCCACCGCCAACGCGGCCGAATATCCCTACGTATCGGCCGACAAGCGAAAAGCCACCATAAAAGTCGCACTCGCCAACCGGTCTCTTCACGCAAGTTTCCTCTCGAAATTCCGTCCCGAAACTCACCTCTACCGCTGCGTCCGACAAATCGCAAGTCGTTGAACTTGGCGACCTGGTTCTTCATGACGGCGGTACAATTCCTGAGCTCGCCGCAGCAGTTCTCATCGTTGCCGGCCCTGATAGTGACGAGGGTGCCGTCGCTGACGTCGTCGAGCGCGACGACCTTGAACGCGACCGGCAGCGACTTGTTCGACCTCCAGTGGGATGGCAGTGCGCTGCAGAGGATGGCGGGACTTCCGGTCTGCACGAGATCCCCATGGCATGCCCTCAGCGTCTCGTGGATCGCGCTGAAGCTCTCCATGCCCAACGGTCCCTCCGGCAAATGCATCTTCCTCGACCCAACCAACCCCGATTGAAGCTTCCTCGCACAAGCCCGTCGACTCTCGCCTACGTCCACCGCACGCGCAGCACCAGTATTTATCACCCAGCAGAACTACACTCCGCACACTTCCGCGTACACAATCGCCGCGAACTCTCAGTTTCACCCTTGCGCCGGCCGTCTATATATGCGTCTGTCCCTCTCGCTCGGCCTGCCCTGTTCACTGCGGAGCGCGTAGAAGCAAGCGTACACGTTTCGTCCGACCGACGCGCACTCAATGCCGGCTGAGCGGATTCTAGTTTTTCGCGGCCGCAGCCGCAGCTATTTAGAGGGGATTTTTCTCCCCTCCAATTTTTCCGGAGCCCCACCCAGGGCAAGCGCGTCGACCAATGAGGACGGCGGTCGTGTTGTGGCCTCCGCGGCTCGCCGCCTTCGCCCCTAACCAGGCTTAGGGGGTGCCTGCTGCCTTGCGAAGGGGCTGCTGCCTGCTACCTCACTCGCGACGCTCGCCTCCTTCTTACCCTCGACCCTCTCGCTCCCACGTCTGCCCACGCTTCGCGTCTCCCTCGACGTCTCCCTCGACGTCTCGCTCGCGCAGCCACGCCGGCTCGCCTGCCTTGTCTGCCACTCTGTCCTTCGCGCACCTTCCGACCCTCGCAGACTCCTGCGAGGACGCTCTTACTCGTGCCACGATCTTCCTGCCGATCCACCTTTCCGCCCGCGCCACGCTTACGTGACGACGTCAATTCTCACGCGCACGTGTTCGAAGCCACCCCACCGTGGGCTCTGGTCTCGGGTGCGCGCGTGCACGCGTTTCTTGAAGATCGCGGAACGGGCATGGGGGTGAGAATTTCGCGGGCGGCTGCTCGGAGGTTTGGGGGGAATGCCCGATTGTAGGGGGACGCTGCGGTTCTTGTGCGGAGACTGCGTTTTCAGGTGTTTTCACAACGACGTAGATAGGGTGATCCTGTAGAAGTTTGAATGATGTGTCGTTGATGGTAGGTGTAGGTTTTTCTTTCATTTTAGAGTTCTTTATGACATTTTCGGAGAGAAATGAAGTCGTAGAAATTTGGACGGTGAAGTTTTGGGTTGTGGTTGGTGCGGAGACTGCGTTTTCAGGTGTTTTCACAACGACGTAGATAGGGTGATCCTGTAGAAGTTTGAATGATGTGTCGTTGGTGGTAGGTGTAGGTTTTTCTTTCATTTTAGAGTTCTTTATGACATTTTCGGAGAGAAATGAAGTCGTAGAAATTTGGACGGTGATGTTTTGGGTTGTGGTTGGAGCATGTTTTTATTTAATTTTAGTCTTCTTCGTGACATTTCTGGTACGGAGGGAAATGAAGTTGTAGAAATGTACACGGTGATATTGTCGGTTCTGAGAGCTTGGTTGGTGTTAATTTGTATGCAATTTTAGCGTTCTTTTGGAGAAGGTTTTCTGAGAATGCAATAGGTATAGCATTCATGCGCATATTGCAGAGGGTAGTTTTTCAGGTACAAGGGTCACGTCATAGAAATTTCGACGATAATATGGTCGGCTCCGGTAAAATGTGTTGGAAGTTAATTTTTATTAAATTTAGTTTTTACTTAGATATTCTTTTTTTCGGGTACAACATATAGTTGGCGCGTGGTTTGAAGAGGGTGGGTTTTCAGGTAGTTTGCCAGGAATTTAGTTATTGTCTTATTAAGACATTTGGACGGTGGTATTGTCGGTTCTAATAGCATAGTTTGCTTTACTTTTATTTAGTTTTCATTTTCTGTGCAACATTTTTTTCCCAGATGCAACATAATTTTTTTTATTTCGTACATCAATGGACGCGTTTGTACTGTAAATAAAGGACTGTGGGATTTAAAGATTTGGGCCAAGATTTTCGGATTTTATTTATGAAAATGCTTAAGCTGTAGTCATATTTATTATTAATACTTTTTCATCATTTATTCGGACACGGAAAAAAAAGTGAAAATACACTTTGGATTATCGTCAAACGTTGAGAATGTAGGTACTACACCGTTCATATTTTCTCCGCGTTTAATTAGCAGGTCAGTGGACGAGACACGAGAAGTCGAAACGTCGATCAGATTAGCGTCTAAGGATTATCTCATTAATTCGCTCGCTTTGAAGCTCATCAGAGGTCACCTTGCAACGAAGGAGGATAATCCCGCGATCAACGTCGCATTAGCCTCTGACGAATTTATTAACTGCACAGGATTTGTCCGGTGTAAATCGGCGGGCCTAACGATATTTGGACAGGCGTCGTCTTAGGCCGTCGCGGGGGGTCTTCAATTTTCGAGAGTCCACGTTCGGATGAAGGACGATACACGAAAACTCACTTTGCCGACAATTATTTTTTCACGCAATTGTGAAACGTGCGCCATTAATCGTAACTAGCCTTTCAATAATTATGTTTTTACGCCACTGATTTTTTTTTCGCGAGCGTTCAAAAATTAGAACCAAATTTTTAACTTTTCTTTTTTCCAAGCAAGGCCAATGTGACGCGTCAAACGAAAATGTTTCGCGGCAATTGCAACGAAAAAGAATAAATTGAAAATATTCCCGACCGTACATCAGTTATAATTTCTAGTAATTGTAATGACTCGCAAACAGCGTTTCTCGCCGCGTCCAACAGACAATCGAAACCCCTCGCTCTGACCCAAATTTTCACGTAACTTCCGTGTCGCTTCTTGGTAGCACGTCGTCACTTTTGTGCAGCTATTAGTGGCACACATTTTATTTTAATTATGCCCACAACGCCGTTGGCAACCATTGAACCCGCACCGTATATATCTGTCATCGCATACGCAGCGGCTAAAAACGTAGAGTGCGCCTAACGCTGCGCTACATAATGACACGGAAACGAAGGGTTACGCGGTACAAGGGATGAAAGCTCATTAAACGCAAACTTTCCCGTAATTCACCGGTTCCCCACGCCGCTCGCTCAAAACGGATTAGTTAAGCGAGAGATTTTATTGACGACCGTTACCATTGTCCGACCGACGCGATCCTCTCCGCGAACAATGCGTCCTTTAACCCACTCACAAGCCAGTGTGCTTTCGCCCGATCAGGTTAGTCGGAACAATGGCGCGGCGGATTAATAGGTAACTCGTGTAATTTACTAAGTCAAGAAAGCCACGGTCGTAGGGCCAACCGGGCCTCAATATTTGGACAGGCACCTTCGCTCGCTTGATGGGGGGTCCTCGTGAGTGAGAAACCGCGCGCGGCTCACAACTTCAAGTTGACGTGCGGTAAGCGACTGTTTTTCGCACCTTCACGAATTCTGTTTTTTCCGCACCTTTACGAATTAGCACTGATACAATTCTACTGATTTTTTTCTTTATCGCACGATTACGAATTGAACGTCGGAGATAAGGACAAAATGAGCATCGATGCAATTTTGCAACTTCTTTTTGTTTCCAGCACGTTTACTAATTGCACGTCGGGGATACGGACAAACTGCCGATTTTTTTGTTTCTGCCAGTTTTTTCAAATTGAACGTCGGGAACGGAAAAAACGCCGATGCAACTTTGCGGTTTTTGTGTGGATTTAATACGCATCTTCGCACTGTGTGTGGAAAAATTCTCTTTTTTCCGCACGCTTTACGAATTAAAAAGCACTGATAAATTGTATGTGAGAGAAAGTTATCTTTATCGCACGATACGAATTGAACGTCGGAAAAAGGACAAAATGAGCATCGATGCAATTTTGCAACTTCGTTTGTTGATTACTTCATTTACTAATTGCACGTCGGGGTCATAACAAACTGCCGATTTTTTTTTTATCTGCACACATTTTACATTGAACGTAGTTACGGAATAAATGCATTGACGCCGATGCAACTTTGCGGTTTTTGTGTGGATTTAGTACGCATGTAAATTACTGTGTGTGGAAATAATTATCTACGGTGCGCTTCTACGCGTGTAAAGAGCAAGAAATGGCATGTCGAGAGAAAGTTATCTGGTTATAACTGTTGCTAGCGGTTGAAAAAGACAAGTTAGGAATTGGCTTTAATTCGAGTACTGCTCTTTCTTCGAACAAATACTTTTATATTGTGTGATTACTTCATTTTTGCGTGGGAGGTTGTTTATCGATAGGAATGCATGTCATAAGAAAATATCGCCGAAGCTAATACTGTTTTATCAACACACATTATTACATTAAGTAGTTACATACATATAATGCATTGACTAGTTTGATGAGTACAACTTTGCAATATTACTATACTTCATTTATTATTTCTCAATACAACACCGTTTAATCTATTTCCGCAGATTGCATCGTCTCAAACCAGTAATTCGTTTACTATTAATTATCCGATACCATTTACAAGTTGACCACAAAAGGGCATTAACCTCGAATTAAATAAATAAATAGGAAAAGCTCATTTCGTAGATATACTTCTCAATCGTTAACAGCTTCACTTCATGCTTCAGCTATACTTTATTTATTATTTCTCAATACAACACCGTTTAATCTATTTCCGCAGATTGCATCGTCTCAAACTAGTAATTCGTTTACTATTAATTATCCTATTACCATTTACAAGTTGATCGCAAAACGGCGAATTAAATAAATAAATAGGAAAAGCTCATTCCGTAGATATTCTTCTCAATCGTTAACAGCTTCACTTCATGCTTCAGCTATACTTCATTTATTATTTCTCAATACAACACCGTTTAATCTATTTCCGCAGATTGCATCGTCTCAAACCAGTAATTCGTTTACTATTAATTATCCGATTACCATTTACAAGTTGATCGAAAAAAGGCGAATTAAATAAATAAATAGGAAAAGCTCATTCCGTAGATATTCTTCTCAATCGTTAACAGCTTCACTTCATGCTTCAGCTATACTTCATTTGTTATTTCTCAATACAACACCGTTTAATTTATTTCCGCAGATTGCATCGTCTCAAATTAGTAATTCGTTTACTATTAATTATCCGATACCATTTACAAGTTGACCACAAAAGGGCATTAACCTCGAATTAAATAAATAAACAGGAAAAGCTCATTCCGTAGATATTCTTCTCAATCGTTAACAGCTTCACTTCATGCTTCAGCTATACTTTATTTATTATTTCTCAATACAACACCGTTTAATCTATTTCCGCAGATTGCATCGTCTCAAACCAGTAATTCGTTTACTATTAATTATCCGATTACCATTTACAAGTTGATCGCAAAACGGCGAATTAAATAAATAAATAGGAAAAGCTCATTCCGTAGATATTCTTCTCAATCGTTAACAGCTTCACTTCATGCTTTAACTATACTTTATTTATTATTTCTCAATACAACACCGTTTAATCTGTTTCCGCAGATTGCATCGTCTCAAACCAGCAATTCGTTTACTATTAATTATCCGATTACCACTTACAAGTTGATCGCAAAACGGCGAATTAAGTAAATAAATAGGAAAAGCTCATTCCGTAGATATTCTTCTGAATCGTTAACCGCTTCACTTCATGCTTTAGCTATACTTTATTTATTATTTCTCAATACAACACCGTTTAATCTATTTCCGCAGATTGCATCGTCTCAAACCAGTAATTCGTTTACTATTAATTATCCGATTACCACTTACAAGTTGATCGCAAAACCTCGAATTAAATAAATAAACAGGAAAAGCTCATTCCGTAGATATTCTTCTCAATCGTTAACAGCTTCACTTCATGCTTCAGCTATACTTCATTTATTATTTCTCAATACAACACCGTTTAATCTATTTCCGCAGATTGCATCGTCTCAATCCAGTAATTCGTTTACTATTAATTATTCGACTACCACTTACAAGTTGATCGCAAAACGGCGAATTAAATAAATAAATAGGAAAAGCTCATTCCGTAGATATACTTCTCAATCGTTAACAGCGATCACGATGCTCTTGCGCGTCATTGTAAAGGATGTCCGCACGGAGGTTAAGAAGACGGTATATAGGAGGCCTCGTGCGGGAAAATTCGTCGAGCGTTGCCGTCGGGGGCTGAAGAGATTTATTGCAGTGTCGAGGCTCATTTCACCGATTTTCGCGCAAAAGAGATCGCGCCAATTCGCCTGCACACCCTCTCCCCTGCTTCCGCCCCCGCTCGCTTTTCGAACGGGTCGTAAAAGTCGACGCTCGTCCACGACGTGGCAAGGCGCAAAATTCGAATCGATCCTGTAAACGAGGACCGGCTCGGAACCCTTTGGCTTTCTGGGTCAGCGTGTCGGCAAGTTCTTCCGCGTCGCTTTCTGCTTTCTCTTCCGCGTTCCGCTCATTTCCAACTTTCCGTCTGCGTTTAGCAGCGCTCAGCGTGGATCGATATTCGGTACGAGTGGAAGCGTTAAAAGAAATGGTCAGTTGCCGAGTGCAGATCGGTGGTTGAGGGGCGATAGTTTCGGGACAATTAACATGAAGGCCATGTCACCCGTATGTGGTGAAGCGTTTATGGCAGTAACGCACACAACGGCATCTAAATACGATTATGGGCTTTATAAGTGAAAATATATGATGTCGCGGCTGTATTTTGTATTAGGTCTTCTGGAAAGTTTGGTCCCCTTTAAATGAATAGAAAATGCAAATTTGCGAAACATAATTCTGCGACGAAAGAATCATTTCGAATAGCACATATGGAGAAATGCAACGGCAAACAGAAGCAGCAATATGTACTTCAAACGAACACTAAATACTTATATGCAGTTTGTACATAAAAAATATATTACCACCGTCTTTTATAATAGCTCCACCGGAAAGTTTGGTCCCCTTTAAATGAATAGAAAATGCAAATTTGCGAAACATAATTCTGCGACGATAGAATCATTTCGAATAGCACATATGGAGACATGCAACGGCAAACAGAAGCAGCAATATGTACTTCAAACGAACACTAAATACTTATATGTAGTTTGTACGTAAAAAATATATTACCACTGTCTTTTATATTAGCTCCACCGGAAAGTTCCATTCGTTTCTTTAATAATACAATTTCGATACGTTATTCTGAGATGCTGAAAATATTGTTTCAGTAGATTTGAAAGAGCACACATCTATCAATACGACAATAAATCGAGGCAGCCATATATATTTCAAAGGGACACGTTCATGCGTGTTGAAACTCAAAATGACATCGGACAGAACTTCCCGACAGACTCAATACTTTCGACTTCAGACAGTAAGATCTCCAAACAAGAATCACAAATAGCCTTCCGCTCTTCCACATACCCGCGTTTACGTATTTACAAAATCGCACGCCACAAATGTCAGCGGACGAAACGAAAGGCGAATTGTGATCGATGCTAAATGAAATTGCAGTCGCTGCTAATCGTCGAATAAGAAACTATGAATTTTCCCGCTCGCGTCGCCGTTTGTGCCCGTTTGTTGCTGGCCGACGATGAAATGCGCTCAAAGAGGAGCCGTTCGGTTGCGTTTTCGGAATTTCGAGAGGACACATCGGAGGAGAGCGGTCGACGATTAAATGCGCGCGTCACTTTGGCTAGAATAATGATTTTGCGCGTGCAAACAGTGACGGGGAGCTGACGTACCCGGATTTCACGTATTTTTGGGAAAATGTGCCGCGCTATACGCGATGACTGCGATTCCGCGCTGGAAGATACTGCAGTCGCCCACGATACATATTCCCGCTAGACTACTGTCAAATGAAAACAGACGTGCCGCGGATATTTCGAGTGTAACGGAATAATTCGAAGAAATTGATCGGCCGTTTCGACGGAACCTCGGTGCAGTGTTATTTTATGAGAAACCGAAGAACATGAACTGCAATCATGTATTGACGCTGCTGACGATTGTAGTGCATTGTCGGATCTTTGTTAGTCGCCGACTTTAGGTGAATTCGGTAAAAGGCTAGAACTGCCGAAGGCAAAACGCACAGTAACATATTTCTAGATGTCATCAAGTTCATGATGCGACGTTTGAAAGTGCATTTTCCCACTTCACAAAATTTGCAGAAAATAAAAGTCATCGGAAATGGACAAGCGATTCGACTGTTTGTTAAAGGAAATTGATCCTCTCTTTCATAGGATGTTCTCTGCGATATTCTTCTATTCTTGTCCCCGAGTTTAATGGTATTTGCGGCAATACCGTGAAATCTGTGACAAAGAGACACTATCGAAAACGAAATATTATCATGTTTTAACGCCGTCGACGTATTCAGTGCAAAGTCAAATTTTTGTCGGTACCTGCTTTTAAACCGTGAGTTCAGTAAAAGGCAAAAACTGTCGAAGACAGAACGCAAGCTATCGTGTTTCTAGTAATCATCATGTCCACAACGTGAAGCTTTATTAACGCATTTTTTAACGCAAGCCGATCGATTCCGAAGGGAAGAAATCATCATCTCGTTAACACATTGCGTACGGATCACGAGACATCTCGTTTTAATGTTGATCGGTACGTTGCTAAAGTAATGAAGCCTTGGGGCAATTTTTGCTAGTATAATTGCGAAGTAAATGAACGTTACAATGTCGAAAAAGTGTAATCGTTTCAGTCACTATTAACCCTTATCGGTCGCTAGCTTTTCATATGTGATTCTCACTAGGTTGTAGCTGGTTTCAGTAAATATGCGAAAAATCTTCAGTATCATAAGAATAATATTTTTATTAGAAATTACTTCTTTTTTGAAGGTGTATTACAAATATATGAGTATAAAATAATTATTTATCAGTATTTAACGTATGATATTTTTTTAAACAATCTCCAATATGAAGGAATGGTTTTCTGTTGCACGTTTTACAGAAATATATTGTTGTTATTCCTCCTCCAGGCAACTTGCGCTTAAAACATACTAAGCAATCGTTATATTTTTCTTCAGCATCAGGTTGCAAGATATGTAGTTTTCCATCTAATCTATCCTCATTGCCTGTTGTTGATGGCGTTCCATATCGCGGAGTCGCAATTTAACGGAAATTCCCAATTAGAGACATAACTAATTCCCGAATAAATTTTATGTGAGACATTGGTTTACTGTTGTTGTGCTTACAATCAGCTTTATACAGAATATAAGACTTAAATCACAAGTCAATCGTGCCCGCATTTCATAGAACGCGAATTTTGACCGATTCACTTGTTGTCACCTCCCACGTGACGTGCGACCTCAGCAACAAAGTACCGTTGTCACGTGAGAGGTGACTTACGACCGTTAAGGGTTAAAAAACGCTTGTATGTATTGTAGGTTCCAGGTATTAATTAAATAATTCTAATCAAACTTGGATAAGATATAATTAAAAAAGAGTCAAAATACAATTCCACACACACACACACACAACCGAACTTCTTACAAGCGCGTCTGCCAAAAGTGCGTCTTTCGTCTTTGCTGGTCCGGCTACGACTGCTCGTATGAAACAACAGCATCTTCAATCTTCTTTTGTTATATGCGTCGTCGCTCACGCTACATATCACACATACCAGGTTGCTCAATAAGTTTTGTCGTTCGATAAGAAAAACACAATGTTATTGTTCAAAATCTTCTAATATTCAGTATAATCCCAACATATTGTACTCAACTTTTTACAACATTTAACCCTTAGCGCTCCGGCACATTTTCGCAGCAGAACGAGTGAAACGGAGTTTTATTTTAAGTGCGAAGAATTACCCGTGCTATACAAAAGGTCAAAAAATGGTTTAATCGTTTTACATTTACAGAGAATCCATCACGTTTTAACTACAGTTATCAATTGCCAACGTCGACGATACGGCAGCATTTTAAGCGCAATCATGTTAAAACATTCTTTAGGCTCCGTTTTGATTTAGCATGGATAGCCTACGGATGAATCGACTAAGAGTTAAAAATGTGCGAGGTCTGTGTGAGCAAAAACGCCGTACGCAATGTATTAATTACAAACCCCACCACAAAAGACGCGACGGACAAGCTCCATCGGCAGCGAGTAGCGCAAAGCACCACGACGTTTCCATCGCAAGTCCGAAAATTCCGGCGGCAGCCCCTTGTTGGCGCAATAAAGGCCACGACCTATAAAGGCCCAGTTTCGGAAAGTTTATTGCCGATCGCCAGGAAGGGTCCGTCGGGTAGTTTCTAGGTAAAAGTGACGCGAACCGTGTGCCTCCCGTTTACATTTACTTCAGCTTCGTCCCCACCTCCGACTCCACTGCTTCCACGCTCCGCCGTGGGATGTTTCCACGTTGTTTCGGCGAGCCCCCTTACACCTTCGCCGAGGATTAGCGCGACGAGATTAACCCCATTTTTTCACTCCCCTCCGTTGCGTCAGCTTTTTTTTCGCGCGGCATCTGGTCATTGCGAGGGGCTCGCCGACTCGAAAGTGCGGAACCCCGCGCGGCCTTCTTTTATAGCCTGCCGAACCGCATTAGAAATTTCATGATGGCCCTTTCGCGTTGGCCGACGAGCAGGTGAAAGTGCGAGATATTGTGCGGCCGGGGGCCGGATAAAATAACCGCGGACTTCTGTCACGCAGTAAAATGTTTCTAACCGAGTAAGTAAGTATTAGGCGTACAAATGAATAATCCAAATTATTTTGAGCGGTTATGAAATCAATTTTAAATTGAATAGATTTTCCCACTCTTTTGTCGTTATGCAGTGTTGACATATAGCTATTCAAAATAACAAATAGTTTTACAAAAAGGTCCACCATAACCTTTAATATTATTCGGTTCAGTAGAACCGCATTAAAAATTTCATGATGGCCCTTTCGCGTTGGCCGACGAGCAGGTGAAAGTGCGAGATATTGTGCGGCCGGGGGCCGGATAAAATAACCGCGGACTTCTGTCACGCAGTAAAATGTTTCTAACCGAGTAAGTAAGTATTAGGTGTACAAGTGAATAATCCAAATTATTTTGGGCGGTTATGAAATCAATTTTAAATTTAATAGATTTTCCCACTCTTTTGTGGTTATGCAGTGTTGACATATAGCTATTAAAACTAACAAATAGTTTTACAAAAAGTCCACCGTAACCTTTAATATTATTCAGTTCAGTAGAGTCGAAAATGGCAACAGATAAGGTGCATATTCGACATTGCATTCTTTACGAATTCCAACAAGGAAAAAATGCTGCAAGAGCATGCGAATCAATTTGTTCCTTCCTCAGCGAAGGTGTTGTATCATACGATGTGTGCGCATTTTGGTTTTAGCGGTTTAAAAGCGGTAATTTCAGTCTGACCGACAAACAACGCCCTGGAGGCCCTCGGAAGTGCGATAACGATGATTTGGAAAAACTGCTCGCTGAGAATTCGACACAAACGCGAAAGGAGCTTGCAGAAGAGTTGGGAGTAACGCAGCAAACGATTTCCAAACGCCTACATGAGATGGGAAAAATCCGGAAAGAAGGAAAATGGGTTCTATGACAATCCGAAACGTAGAAAGTCATGGGTAAATCCTGGCGAACCATCAACATCGGTCGCAAAACCAAATCGCTTCGGAAAAAAGGTTCTTCTCTGCATTTGGTGGGATATCAAGGGCGTACTTTATTATGAGTTCTTGGAACCGGGTGAAACAGTTACTGCGGACTGCTACCAACGCCAATTAATCTGCTTGAGTCAGGAATTGGAAGGAAAACGCCCGTATACCGGCAAAGGAGAACGTCCAGTGAAATTATTGCATGACAACGCTAGGCCACACATTGCTTCCAATACAAAAGACATCATAATGAGCCTTGGTTGGGACGTCTTGCAGCACCCGGCGTATTCATCAGACCTTGCTCCAACCTTGTTTCGGTCGATGCAAAACTTCTTGTTCGATATGCACTTCCAATCAATCGACGAGTTCCGAAAATGGCTTGACGATTTTATCGTATCCAAAGACGTAACATTTTTTCGAGATGGAATTCATCAGCTGCCTCAAAGATGGCTTAAAGTCATAGAAAGCAACGGCGAGTAGTTTGATTAAAAAATTTAATTTACTTTGTTTTAAAATAAACCTTGAGTTTAGCTGGAAAAATTGGATTATTCATTTGTACACCTAATAAGTAAGTAAGTGAGGAACTTGAACGAATTTCCATTTCGGACGGAAGGTGGCGATGTGTTGACGGTGGTTAGACGGTGTAGGGGTTTTTGCGTGGCGAAGTTGGGTACTTGTTTAGTCATGGGGAAGTACACTGCGTGTGGACGTTGCGGGAGGATATTGAGTGATATGTTTTTTCAATGCTTTTTGGTAGCTGGGCGAAGAATGGTGAGCCGGGTTATCGGTTGAAGTATTTACCCAAAACATTTTTCGAGAATTCTCTTTGTACGGATCGGAAGACTGTAATAATGGAATGTGTGTTATTGCGTGTTTTAACAAAAAGTCTGTTCCAATGTAATGTTTCCGTGAGTTTTTGCATAATCCGATTTTTGTACAAGCATATTTAATATGAACACGTTTGCATTAAAAGACATCCCTTTCCAGGAGTCTATAATAATGGAATGTGAGTGTTATCCCGTGTTTTAATGAAATGGAATTTCAATGAAAAAAATTTCAATGAAACGCGTCTGTAAAGTTTCGCGTGGTCCGATTTTTGTACAAACACATTCCACTGAGACATATTCCTGTTAAAATCCACAACACATATATCCCGAAATATCTACCAAAAATCATCCAATAAAGGTTCGAGTAATTATGTCAACCAATAAAAGAGCTCACCAATTTTTTTTATATTAACCACAATAACACAGCGTACAGCTATAATGAAAGGTAATGAGTTTAATAACGCTTTTACGTAATAACGTTAAAATGATATCATTCGGTTATTTGTGTTTTAATATTGACTGCTTATATTATACATTTAATTTCGTCGGCCATCGATATGTTAGCATAATGTCTTTAGCCCCCAATTTATAATTTCCCGTTTCCGCGTATTGTCCAGATAATCTACCCTATAATTTCGTTCTCATTTCCTTCCTTCCTCGCCCAACCATACATTCGACATAGCATAATCAGAAAGCACTTACATAACGGTAAGGCATTCGCATAACTAATTAGACTCTCTAAGATGCGCTAACATGCCGACCTCGTACACCTAACTCAGGTGCATAATCATCTACTCGTCGCCATAACTCGACGAAACTGAGCTCGCGTCCACCCACACGCAGTTCCCGTTTTGTCCACGTCGTGTCCTGCCTATTCAAGAGCCAGCAAAACATTTCCGACGCGGAACGCACGTCACGTGCAGCGCGTCGCACCGGTCAATTAAAATGACACCATCCAGTACCCTTTCGTCGGTGCGTCGTAAATAATCTTCCACACGTTCTCCGCTCTTCCGCGAACAGCCACTGCCGAGTAATTAATCCCGCCACTTTGCCTGAGCACGTCGCACAGTCCAGGAAGCGCAGCACGACTAATTTCTTAAAAGTCCTCGCGTTAGGCTTCCGTTTCCTCGCCAGTGCCCACCAAAAGCGCCGGCCTTTTTAATATCGCCTAGTGCCTGCAACCAGAGGCGAAGACAATGCCTGCAGGCGCGAGCAAACGAGCTCGTCGACGAAGCTACGAGGTTTCGGCGGCTGAAAGGAATATGACCGACGCCGCTGACAATGAGAACGCACGTCCATGCGAGTGTCACGGTGCCAGGTAACGCAAAGAACATTTCATAGCGCCTCGACACGCGACGTTGTCAATTTATGAGACATTCAGATCAAACGGTATGATGACGGTACGGTAAACTCTGTGGTAGTGTACAGCTGGAGGACATCGAAATGGAACATTTGAGTGTAGTGATTCAAGCGGTATTACGAATATAGATATTTTAAGTAGTTATGCTGTTTTACAAAAATGTTGGGTGATATGTTGTTTTTAAACTTATTACTGGTAGACGGTAGGATGACGGTACGGTCATCTCTGTGGTAGTATACAGCTGGATGACATCGAAATGGGACAATTGGGAGTAGTGATTGAAGCGGTATTACGAATATAGATATTTTAAGTAGTTATGCTGTTTTACAAAAATGTTGGGCGGTATGTTGTTTTTAAACTTGTTATTAGTAGACGGTAGGATGACGATATGTTAATCTCAGTGGTAGTATATAGCTGGAGAACATCGAAATGGGACATTTGAGTGTAGTGATTGAAGCGGTATTACGAGTACAGATATTTTAAGTAGGTATGTTGTTTTATGAAAATGTTGGGGGGTATGTAGTTTTTAAACTTATTACTGGTAGACGGTAGGACGATGGTACGGTAAACTTTGTGGTAGTATATAGCTGGAGGACATCGAAGTGGGACATTTGAGTGTAGTGATTGAAGCGGTATTACGAATACAGATCTTTTAAGTAGTTATGCTGTTTTACAAAAATGTTGGGCGGTATGTTGTTTTTAAACTTGTTATTAGTAGACGGTAGGATGACGATATGTTAATCTCAGTGGTAGTATATAGCTGGAGAACATCGAAATGGGACGTTTGAGTGTAGTAATTGAAGCGGTATTACGAATATAGATATTTTAAGTAGTTATGCTGTTTTACAAAAATGTTGGGTGGTATGTTGTTTTTAAACTTATTACTGGTAGACGGTAGGATGACGGTACGGTCATCTCTGTGGTAGTATACAGCTGGATGACATCGAAATGCGACAATTGGAAGTAGTGATTGAAGCGGTATTACGGATACAGATATTTTAAGTAGTTATGTTGTTTTACAAGAATGTTGGGTGGTATGCTGTTTTTAAACTTATTAGAGTACGGTAATCTCAGTGGTAGTATACAGCTGGAGAACATCGAAATGAGACATTTGATTGTAGTGATTGAAGCGGTGTTACGAATATAGATATTTTAAGTAGTTATGCTGTTTTACAAAAATGTTGGGTGGTATATTGTTTCTAAATTTATCACTGGTAGACGATAAGATGGCGGTACGGTTAACTCTGTGGTAGTGTACACCTGGAGGACATCGAAATTAGACATTTGATTGTAGTGATTGAAGCGGTATTACGAATACAGATCTTTTAAGTAGTTATGCTGTTTTACAAAAATGTTGGGCGGTATGTTGTTTTTAAACTTGTTATTAGTAGACGGTAGGATGACGATATGTTAATCTCAGTGGTAGTATATAGCTGGAAAACATCGAAATGGGACATTTGAGTGTAGTGATTCAAGCGGTATTACGAATATAGATATTTTAAGTAGTTATGCTGTTTTACAAAAATGTTGGGCGGTATGTTGTTTTTAAACTTATTACTGGTAGACGGTAGGATGACGGTACGGTCATTTCTGTGGTAGGATACAGCTGGATGACATCGGAATGGGACAATTGGGAGTAGTGATTGAAGCGGTATTACGAATACAGATATTTTAAGTAGTTATGTTGTTTTACAAAAATGTTGGGTGGTATGCTATTTTTAAACTTATTAGAGTACGGTAATCTCAGTGGTAGTATACAGCTGGAGGACATCGAAATTAGACATTTGATTGTAGTGATTGAAGCGGTATTACGAGTACAGATATTTTGAGTAGTTATGCTATTTTACAAAAATGTTGGGCGGTATGTTGTTTTTAAACTTGTTATTAGTAGACGGTAGGATGACGATATGTTAATCTCAGTGGTAGTATATAGCTGGAGAACATCGAAATGGAACATTTGAGTGTAGTGATTCAAGCGGTATTACGAGTACAGATATTTTAAGTAGGTATGTTGTTTTATGAAAATGTTGGGGGGTATGTAGTTTTTAAACTTATTACTGGTAGACGGTAGGACGATGGTACGGTAAACTTTGTGGTAATATATAGCTGGAGAACATCGAAATGGGACATTTGAGTGTTGTGATTGAAGCGGTATTACGAGTACAGATATTTTAAGTAGTTATGCTATTTTACAAAAATGTTGGGTGGTATATTGTTTCTAAATTTATCACTGGTAGACGATAAGATGGCGGTACGGTCATCTCTGTGGTAGTATACCGCTGGATGACATCGAAATGGGACAATTGGGAGTAGTGATTGAAGCGGTATTACGAATACAGATATTTTAAGTAGTTATGCTGTTTTACAAAAATGTTGGGTGGTATGTTGTTTTTAAACTTATTACTGGTAGGCGGTAGGATGGCGGTACCATTAACTCTGAGGTAGTGTATGTACAGCTGGCTGACATCAAAATGGGACAATTGGGAGTAGTGATTGAAGCGATATTATGAGTACCGGTATTTTCAGTAGTTAATCTATTGTGCAAAAATGGTGGGTGCTGTGTTATTTTCACATTTATTAATGATAGTGGATAATGAGTTGTGAGCATTGAACACATTGAAATCGGGCGGTAGGATGACGGTACGGTAAATTCTGCGGTATTGTCCAGCTGGATGACATGGAAATGGGACAGTTTGAATCAGTGATCGAAGCCGCATTATTTTTAAGTAGTTATTCTGTTACACCAAAACGTATTCTGAGAATGAAGCCGTCAAAGTGACGCTATACCAGTATAACCGTGTTTCAATATAATATCTTTGGTATATCGGTAAATATTCTGGACAAGGGACTCAGCAATTAGATCAAATCGGATTCTAATAGAATTGGATCAATAAAAGAATATGAAATGCATAACATACTTTAATGAAAATAGTGAATAATAATATATTTAAAATTTCGTTATCATATTGGTATGTGATTTAAGATCGCTGTATGTAACCACTGTTTGGTATATAGTGTCACTTTAACAACTTGTAGCAGTATCTAATATTTTCGTGGGCCTATGATTATCGAGGTTGACATTGTGAGAGAAGGAGTAGCAGGGACAATGTGAGAGAGTTTACTGTACTTACTTAGAATGGCGAATTTATATGTGGAATTTGTAGGCCCCGAGAGCGATTAAGCGGAATTAAGTTGGAGTCGTGTGCGCCCGATTGGAAAACGTCGTTCGCAGCAAAATGCGTTTAAAGTTTCGACGCAGGCGATTTTGCGAGTGCACTTTAGGAATAGGGCGATGTGCTGCGTGACGCAACGATTGAATCGTGGTAACAGAAGTAAATTTGGTTGGCTGGTACTACATAGTTCTGGTACCGATTTCATTTTCTTTTATCATTACAAATATCGTTGAAATTCTTTTCGGCGTGTTCGAGCCAAGGAAGTCATGTTTCCTTAACTTAGACGTTTCGAACTTCAAACATCCTTATTTAATCAAAATAAATGTTTAACGTATTTTATTATTAAACTATATTTTAAATTTATTTGAATCAATTGAAATTAAGAAAATTAAATTTCATCGGCTTAAATGGAAGGATATTCGCGTAATGCCTGGAGTTCACCTCTCAGTTCATTGATCAAGTTTTTAATATTTTTCAATGCTTTTACTTCTAACGGATCGAAAATTTCTTAACGAAACAAATATGAGAACAAATGTTGAGTTTGCATATATTTTTCCATTAAACAACATGCCATCAGTTTGTGTCCCTTCAGAGCAGACAGCCGTGCGCAATGGATTAAAAATCCTTACGTAATATAAATAAACGTTACTCTATTTATTTATCAAAGTATATTTTCATTAGTTAACAATTATTTTTAAAATAAATCTCGAAACGTCCAAGTTTAGAAAAGCCATTCCTTGAATACATCATCTGGAATTCAGTTGATTGTCCACAACCACCACGAATCCCAAACGCGACAGAAGTTTCTCACTTTTCTCTCCTTACCTCTCCTTCCAACGCATCGAACACATCTTAACGAGACATTCGTACACATTTCGCATTCGCCGCTGTTCACACGCGCGTGTTAGAATTAAGAGAAGCAATCAAATGCGAAATCTTTATTTTACAATAATAGATCCGATCTCTGTACAATTTCCCGGTGGAATGCCCAGGTGCCAGGGAATGCAAAAGTCTATCACCCCTTCACTCCCCTTCCCTTTTCCAAACAAAAATCCGTAGCGAAGGAGGCCTCTCGTGACAGGTGCACATCACAGGTATTTTGATTATGACTCATCGCATTCCGCACAACAATGACTACTTCAGTGCCGGACAATCACCTAGAACCCCTTTGAATTTCGCCGCAAATTTATTTTCCGCTAACACGCGCAAAGCCGCAATTCTTCCGCCGTCCCATCTCGCGTCCCGCACCTCCAATTATCTCGCCGCCCCGCGCGCTGTCCAAATAAATGTGGGATCTCAAATACAGGGTCCTCTAGTTGGCGAGGAAAAGTCACCTATGGTCCTCAATTATTATATTGATGTATCATAGGTCACGAGTTTGTTGAATCGTGTTATTTTGGTTGCTGAGTAGTGAGTTGACGATAAGACGTAAAGACGAAACGACGACACGACGAAAGATTAGAAACTAAGACGAAAGTGTCTTGATCGCGTTGTTATTGTTTATAAATATTATACTATCTAGTTTCACGTATTAACCCTTTGAGTGCTGAATACTTTCGATCGAAGTCTCGCTGATGACGAAATACTTTGCACCAGTGTGAATTCTATTGATTGATTATGTAAGGCGCAACTAAATTCTAATGATAATTCTTCACTTACGCCGAATTAAATGACGCAAGAAAATGATTTTATAAAAAACGCATCTATATTCATCTCTTACGTTGACAATTATGGCTGCAATATGTAAGACATCGAAACGATTGAGAAACGCATATATGCGCCTATAGTCGACACCGATAGATTTCGGCGGGCGCATATAGTCAAAGGATTAAATTCCTACATAAATTTCCGTCTCTCGTCAAATTTGCCGTTTCTCGGCGGCCGCGGTTCTTGAAACGGCGCCCGGACTTGTTGCTACTCGGCGTCGCGACGCGGGCGACCGACGCCGCAGCTTCGTCCCTGGTTAGCAGCGGCTCGAATAACGCGAGCGACGCACAGCGGCGCACTTTTTTGCGCTCTCCGTGCAAAGGCACGGCCGCGGGGGTGCGCTCCGACGTGAGTGGAAGTCCGTAGGGGCGAAAGAGGTAGCGGCGCACGAAAGGTGCGAGCGAGAGCGCAGGGCGAACGGCATGAAGGCGGAGGAGCAAGCAACGGGGCACAGAAGTTAACACTAGAGAGTGCATTGTGTGTGGTGAGCGAGCCGGAAGCGTCGCCATACTGCGTATCGCCCCGCGTCGCTTTTGTTTCCGTTCTCGTTCCCCCGATCGTTTTCCAGCGCACCCGCGCGCCGCCCGACGCTCTGCCGCGCAAAACGCGTCCTCGTCGCACAGGCGAGTCGCTCGTTTCGTCGCGGTTCTCTGTCTCGCCGAACGTACGCGCACCCCCTTTTGTTTCGCCACGGCTACGGCTCTTTCGCGAATCTCGCCGGCCGGGTTAAGGCAGGATTTGCTCGGCGGCGGGTCGGTGGCAAATGCTGCGTGCGCGAGGACGCGATTTTTCCGGATGCGGATAGTACCGGGAGAGGCTGATCTTGAACATTTGTTAGGGTAGATAATTGGTTTGTTGAGTAGGAAAGGTTCCGATGCGTTTATGCGGTCGTGAAAGCACCGGTGTTGAAATCGGTTGAATGGACTGCCGGGGGTGACTTAATAAGTTATTTTCAAATGGTTCTAATCTCTTAGCTACTGCGATACTTAAGGCAAGGTTCGCTGGGAAATAGGAAATGCTGCGTGCTCAAGGACGCGATTTTTGCGAATGCGGATAGTACCGGGAGAGGCTGATCTTGAACATTTGTTAGGATAGATAATTGGTTTGTTGAGTAGGAAAGGTTCCGATGCGTTTATGCGGTCGTGAAAGCACCGGTGTTGAAATCGGTTGAATGGACTGCCGGGGGTGACTTAATAAGTTATTTTCAAATGGTTCTAATCTCTTAGCAACTGCGATATTGATGAAATGTTGCATGCTCGAAGACGCGATTTTTGCGGATGCAGATAGTACCGGGAGAGGCGGATCTTGAACATTTGTTAGGATAGATAATTGGTTTGTTGAGTAGGAAAGGTTCCGATGCGTTTATGCGGTCGTGAAAGCACCGGTGTTGAAATCGGTTGAATGGACTGCCGGGGGTGACTTAATAAGTTATTTTCAAATGATTCTAATCTCTTAGCTACTGCGATACTTAAGGCAAGGTTCGCTGGGAAATAGAAAACGCTGCGTGCTCAAGGACGCGATTTTTGCGGATGCGGATAGTGCCGGGAGAGGCTGATCTTGAACATTTGTTAGGGTAGATAATTGGTTTGTTGAGTAGGAAAACTTCCGAGGCATTCATGCGGTCGTGAAAGCACCGGTGTTGAAATCGGTTGAATGGATTGCTGGGGGTTACTTAATCATTTCTTTCCAAATGGTTCTCATCTCTTAGCTACTACTTAAGGCAGCGTTCGAAAATGGTGCGTGCTCGAGGAGGCGATTTTTGCGGATGCGGATAGTGCCGAGAGGGGTTCATCTTGAACATTTGTTAGGGTAGATAATTGGTTTGTTGAGTAGGAAAAGTTCCAGTGCGTTTATGCGGTCGCGAAAGCACCGGTGTTGAAATCGGTTCAAAGGACTGCCGGGGGTAATTTAATGATTTCTTTTCAAATGGTTTTAATCTCTTAGCTACTGCGATACTGATGAAATGTTGCATGCTCGAAGACGCGATTTCTGCGGATGCGGATAGTACCGGGAGGGGTTGATCTTGAACATTTGTTAGGATAGATAATTGGTTTGTTGAGTAGGAAAAGTTCCGGTGCGTTTATGCGGTCGCGAAAGCGCCGGTGTTGAAATCGGTTGAATGGACTGCCGGGGGTAATTTAATGATTTCTTTTCAAATGGTTCTAATCTCTTAGCAACTGCGATACTGATGAAATGTTGCATGCTCGAAGACGCGATTTTTGCGAATGCGCATAGTACTGGGAGAGGCTGATCTTGAACATTTGTTAGGGTAGATAATTGGTTTGTTGCGTAGGAAAGGTTCCGATGCGTTTATGCGGTCGTGAAAGCACCGCTGTTGAAATCAGTTGAATAGATTGCCGGGGGTGACATAAGAATTAATTTTTAAATTATCTACTTTAACCTCATGGCTATTATGGGCAACACGTGAAAAATGTAACTACGATTTGTGCCAGGTAGTGCATTCCACTACGCAGATGAATAATTTTACACAGTTCTAACGACAAACTGGATCACTCTGGCGAAGTACCATTAAAAAATATGTCATACGCGCAAGCCACTGTAGTGGTGTACAGTTGCTAAGAGGTTAAACGTCCCTCACCTCAATGCGACTGACATCGAGCTTTTTTCGCAACTAACATTTTTCGGGTTCCTTGACAAATTGTGTACTGAGCAAATCGCTTAGTCTGACCACCACTATTTTTTTCCCTGCAAAAAAACCTGACGTAACTTGTCATTTTACAACGTTTTTCTAAATTCTATCGGATATCTCGAATAATTCCGTGACATCCGTCCCGCCCGTTTCCTTATGCCTTCCCCCTGACAAGCATTTTTCCGCCCCGTCAAAAGTCGCCCGTCAAGCCGTCCGACAGGCTGTCCATATCTTTGACGTCTTCAATCGCTCGCGAACAAAGCAAACCATCGGCAGGCCGACCGGCGCGGGAATTGTCCCGCAACAATGCTGTCCTTTGATACCCATTATCACTGTCCGGTTACCTGCCATTAATACCCGATATCAATGCCCATTAGCCGACGCGCACCTAATAACCTACAACCAGACTATAATGCGCGCAACACGAGGCACAGTCCAGATTCCTGTATACCCGTGGCACATTCTCGGTCCAAATGCCAGGCTCGCTTCCCAATAAACGTATCCCACCCACCCACCCTCCGGCCCCCGCACTTCATCCCCGACTCGCCGCCGACCCTGCGCACCCCTGCGCCGTCCTTAATTCGAGTCAAGATTACAAATTGATTCCGTAGCAGTCTGTGTATGAATCAGGCGTCACGTGTTCAGGACGCACCCCTCGAACTCGCACCAACACGCGGCTGCCTCAGCGTGTGCCTGAGCGTGTGCATGATCGAGCGTCTCGGTGAGTGCGTGTACGCGCGAAATTCGCCGGTGGAAGGGTGGCTTTCGAGGGTTGTACCTACTAGCCCGTTTCGCGACGCGTGCGTACAGTTTCGGAGAGAAGTTTGGATTGACGCTCATACTTTGCGAGGGTGTTTAACCTCTTCGCTAGGAGCGTCGAATTTACTCGCTGGCCACCAAAGGCGTACGGCCCAGCGTCGACTACAGTTGGCAGGATGGAGATTGCGTATATGCGGACGATCGTCAACTTGCGCTCGGGCGTCAAGTAACTGCAGTCAAACGACTGCATTTCGTGGAAGTGGCGGGTTTGAGGCTATTATCGTTAAAGGAAATGTCAATACGCGTAAAAGTGACAAAGTCCGAGGAATTAGTTCGGATATCTTGTATAGGTGGAATCGAAACCAAGTTCTTGTGGATGTTACCTTTCTCGATATTTTCGAGGTATGGGTAAAAATAGGCGAAAAATTTCAAATTTTTTTTTCTTTCGGACCGATACCATTTCATAGAAGGTAATTTGCCCTGAAGATAGACCACTTTCCGCGCGCTGAACTCTTCATAGTTTCCGAGATATGACGATTTTAAGAAAGCAAAAAAAAATTTTTTTCAAAATTTCTAGTTGTGATTAGTTCCACGTGAAAGTGCATCCAAAGAACTTTAAGAAAACCTGTATTTGTTATAGGTTTCGTTCGCTAGTTTAAACGGGAGAGTGCCTTGAAGAAATCGCGAAAATCATAAGGTATACCTCTTGCGATTTTTGCCAAAAAATGATGGGTCACCGATTTTATTGCCCTTTTAACACATCAAAGGGGGTCCGAAATGACTAGGAAAAATGCAACGCGCACCCCGAAAGTCGCAATAGTTCCGGAGATAAGGCAAAAAATGTGTGGAAAAATCATGAAAAACGAGCTTGAAAACAGGGTCAAAAATTAAAAGTCTACCGATCGACTTGTAATTGTGCAGGATGAAAAGGGGGTACAAAGGGATTTGGAAAAATTGCAACCGCGTTCAAAAATTCAAAATATTTCGGAGATATGACGACAAATAGATGAAAAATCGAGAAAAACATAAGAAAAACACGGGTTTATCAACAACCACCAACCGGAAATAAATCATTTGACTTGCTCACCTATATGGAATGAAAGAGGATCGGCAGACACTCGACAAAAGTCAAACCGCGCTCCAAAATTCGCAGTAGTTCCTGAGTTATAAGCAAAAGTAGAGGAAAAAATGAGAAAAATAAGCCGAAAATACGTGAAAATAGGCGAAAAATATAAATTTTTTTTTTTTTTTGTTTCGGACCGATACCATTCGATAGAGGGTAATTTGCCCTAGAGATAGACCACGTTCCGCGCGCTGAACTCTTCATAGTTTCCGAGATATGACGATTTTAAGAAAGCAAAAAAAAATTTTTTTCAAAATTTCTGGTTGTGATTAGTTCCACGTTAAAGTGCATTCAAAGAACTTTAAGAAAACCTGTATTAGTTATAGGTTTCGTTCGCTAGTTTAAACGGGACAGGGCCTTGAAGAAATTGCGAAAATCTTAATCTCCCTTGCCATTTTTGCGAAAAAATGATGGGTTACCGATTTGATTGCCTTTTTAACATATCAAAGGGGGTCCAAAATGACGAGGAAAAATGCAAGGCGCACCCCGAAATTCGCAATAGTTCCGGAGATACGGCCAAAAATATGTGGCAAAATCGTGAAAAACGAGCCTGAAAACAGGGTCAAAAATTAAAAGTCTACCGATCGAGTTGTAATGGTATCAGATGAAAAGGGGTATAAAGAGACTCGGAAAAATTGCAGCCGCGCTAAAAAATTTTAATTAGTTTCCGAGATATGCCTAAAAATAAATGTAATAAATGGGGAAAACGGCAGAAGAAGATGCGTTTCTTTACGATCACCAACTGAAAGCGTATTATTCCATTTATTTTTCAGTGTGGAGTGAAAGAGGATTGAATGAGGCTCAAGAAAACACAAACCGCACCACAAAATTCGCAATAGTTCCCCAGTTATGACCAAAAATATACAGAAAAATGACAGAAATGTGCATGAAAATAGGCGAAAAATGTAATTTTTTTTTCTTTCGCACCGATACCATATGAGTTGTCTCGTACTTTCAGATGTGAAACAGCTTTGCAGATACGCTACACCCATATATTTTCACTACCCCGCCAGCCGCTGCGAAGCACACCCTAGAAAAATTCCCCCGTGCCTTCCACCCATCGATTAATCGCAGTGTATTTGGCCGCATCTGAAAAACGTGAATCTTGACGCGCCGCGCACACACCCGAAACAGTTCGGAATCCGGCATCCTCGACGCACTCGCGCTCGCCGCATGATCGATGCCCCGGAGCCATTATTACTCGCAGCCCCTTACATCGTATTGTTACAGACCCCATACGGCTTGCCAGCGCTCCGTACGGCCGCGCTAGAAAACGCACACACCACCCGTTCCCCCGCCTGCGCCTGCAATCCGAGTGTGTAAAATCGACGCTACGTGACAAATTGTAATTGAACAATTTTCGTTCGGCATGGCCGTCGACGCGCGTGTAAGTTTAACGACGCCCGCTCACTTACGTGCGCCTGGAGACTCCCCTTTTCCGATATCCTCGCCGAGCATCGCGGCGCGCAAGTGCGTGTTCGCGACGTAATGCGAGAAGTTGCGCGCAATCCCGGCAATCGCCGGAGACAATGTAATTTGGAAGGCCTCATCACCGGCGGATTGAACGGACGCGGATCCTCTCGTGATATCGCCTCATTAATGCCCTTCCACGCGGACCACCCTCTCTCGCCCGTCTCATCTGGACGACGCCGTAACCCTTCACTTCGAGCAGATCCACCCCACGACGTCCCGGCGTTAACGCCTAAGTAAGGTCACCCGGCAATTTCCGGTAGCCATCTTGGCCAGAAACGGCCGCGTATTTCTAGGCGCCGCGGTCGAATACGTAGACGGCACGTATTTTCGCCGGAGCGTGTGTGCCACGGCAAGACTGAGCACGGAGTTGCCGAGGGAGAGACATTCTGAGGGACAACGGTGTTTGGAGGGCGGTTAGACGGAATTAGAGAGGGTGAGACGTGTCCGTTTAGGACCTTCGACGTCGTTTGCCGCTGACGGACGAGCTCGAGGTGCGAGAGAATGGCGCGATGACTTAGTTTTGTGTCACGGGTAATTGGGAGCGGGCAAATGCCGGAATCTCATGTTGGCGGAGATTTGCGTGGGTTGGAACTGTGTCGCGAAGTTGGATGGTAACTATTTTGATCCTGTACGCGTTTGTGTGGTTCTTTAAGTATTATGGGTGATTGGGAGTCGGCGAATGCGAAGGTTTCGTGGGTTGGAAATATGTCGTGGAGTTGGACGGTAATGATTTCGGGTCTACAATCATTTGTGTAGTTTTTCATGTACGTGTAAGTAAGGTAATAGGGAGCGGGCGCATGCAAGGATTTGATATTGGTGGAGATTTACGTGGAATGGAATTGTGTCGCTAAGTAGTAGGTTGGACGATAATGATTTTGAGCCTGTAAGCGTTTCAGTAGTTTTTGAAATATGTATAAGTAAGGTGATTGGGTGGGGGCGAATGTGAGGATTTCATACCAACGAAGATTTGGTGGGGTGGAAGTGGTCGCGGAATAGTAGGTTGGACCATGGTTGGGAATGGGCAAATGCGACGATTTGATGTTGAGGGAGATTTGTATGGAATCAGAATGTGTTGCTAGACACTAGGTTGGATGGTAATAATTTTGAGATTATAGTTGCTGGATCAGAAAAATGTGTGGACATATAATGTTATTTATCCACACCTATTCATTATAAACTTCTGATGTGTGTTGCTAGACACTAGGTTGGACGGTAATAATTCTGAGATTATAGTTGCTGGATCAGAAAAATGTGTCGACATGTAGTGTTATTTATCCACACTTTGTTATTATAAACTTCTGACGAGGATGTGCCCCGAAACGTGTAGAGACGGTCTAACACATTTTTTTATCTCATTACTCACTACAGTGGATCGCTCATTTAGGCGTGTGATAGAGCAGCTTATAATTTCAAGTAGAACAGCTTATAATGATTTAGCAAAAACAGTTCTGGGTGTATGGATTAAATTGGTCAAATGCAGAGTTTCATATTGACGGAAATAATCATTTACCCTCAGTTACAAATCTGATATTTCTCTATTCTCGTCCATTAACTCCTACTTCTAACTATCCATACAATTACTACCCTTAAAAACACGTGTCGTTCATAACCACCTACACTCGGTTACACATCTAAACGGCATTTTTCCCAAAATACTTTACCACCCAGATCTCGAAACGTCCGAGAATCAGCTAATTATCCTACTACGTCCATTTTCGCGCGACAAAAAAAAAACGCGAGCGATCCTGCGCAATCAATTGGCCGCTGCAAACGCAGCGAGGTGCACTGGCTGAAGTGCGAAAATCGCGAAAAGTGCGAAAAGCGCGAAGAAAGGCGAAGGATAATGGAGAGCTCGTCGACGAATTGGTCCGGCGGACTGTTTTCGCAAAAAGTAATGACTGTAGCGACGATAATAATCCGTTTAATTGGCGCACCGACCAAATTCAGGCACAATGGGATTAATTTGAACCGGCAGTGCTGTTCGCAGCACCGGCGGCCTCCACCGCGCATGATTTATTTTATTAGAGTAGCTGCGCTTCAGTCCGACAGGCCGGCCATCATTAGAATCGTAAAATGCGGCGTCGAACTGTGCGCGCCTGAAACACTAATGACTCGCGGATGAGCGCGTCTGGATTATTACAAATTTGCCAGCGTAATGACGCGCTGCACTTCTCACGACGGCCGGCGATTTTTCTTGCGCTTCGTGGTCAGGTCCGTATTGAAGAAAATGCTTCGGTGTACTAAGTACGGAATGTTCGAAAATTGATGACGGACTAGTGGACGATGAAGATGAAGAGATATCGCGGTTGATAGATTTATTTCAGGGATTTTATAATGTGCGTTTATTGATGGTTGTGTGGCATTATGCGAGAATATGATTTTTTATATGTTCGTATGTGTGACTTGTATCCTGGGGTGCGTGAAAAATGACGTTGGGAAAACTAAATGAAGGTTGTTCAATGAATCATTGTATTTTGTACTTTCGTTCGCTTTGTCATCCAGTCGAATGATCGTCGCGAATAGTTTGAAGGTAAATTCCTAAACGGACTGCAGACGCAGTAGTACAACCTTCTTAATAATTAATTATAAATTCTTTCCTTCTCAGATATATTTCATGATGAAATATTTTCTGGCCAGTATAATATATCTCACAAATTCTTTCCTAGTCAACGTTTAACACAGACAAAATTCACAATCTTTCTGTTTATCCTCGAACGATTCGCGTTGAACAATTCCTTCGTTCTCAATACTCATGCATTTGATCGTCAAAAGCAAATTTGCCGCCGAACGCCAAGAGGATAGTCAGAAACGTCGGCCCCTCGGACATATTGAAAGGACATCCGGTCGAATGATCGTCACGAATAATTTCCGGGAAAATTCTTGAACGCAGTGTAAACGAAGTAGTACAAACTTTCTAATAATTAATTATAAATTCTTTCCTTCTCAGATATATTTCATGATGTATTATTTTCTGGCCAGTATAATATATCTCATAAATTCTTTCTTAGTCAAAGTTTAACACAGACAAAATTCACAAACTTTCTGTTTGCCATCGAACGATTCGCGTTGAACAATTCCTTCGTTCTCAATACTCATGCATTTAATCGTCAAAAGCAAATTTGCCGCCAAACGCCAAGAGGATAGTCAGAAACGTCGGCTCCTCGGACGTATTGAAAGGACATCCGGTCGAATGATCGTCACGAATAGTTTCCGGGCAAATTCTTGAACGCAGTGTAAACGAAATAGTACGAACTTTCTAATAATTAATTATAAATTCTTTCCTTCTCAGATATATTTCATGATGTATTATTTTCTGGCCAGTATAACATATCTCACAAATTCTTTCCTAGTCAACGTTTAACACAGACAAAATTCACAATCTTTCTGTTTGTCATCGAACGATTCGCGTTGAACAATTCCTTCGTTCTCAATACTCATGCATTTAATCGTCAAAAGCAAATTTGCCGCCGAACGCCAAGAGGATAGTCAGAAACGTCGGCCCCTCGGACGTATTGAAAGGACATCCGGTCGAATGATCGTCACGAATAGTTTCCGGGCAAATTCTTGAACGCAGTGTAAACGTAGTAGTACAAACTTTCTAATAATTAATTATAAATTCTTTCCTTCTCAGATATATTTCATGATGTATTATTTTCTGGCCAGTATAATATATCTCATAAATTCTTTCTTAGTCAAAGTTTAACACAGACAAAATTCACAAATTTTCTGTTTGCTATCGAACGATTCGCGTTGAACAATTCCTTCGTTCTCAATACTCATGCATTTGATCGTCAAAAGCAAATTTGCCGCGGAACGCCAAGAGGATAGTCAGAAACGTCGGCCCCTCGGACGTATTGAAAGGACATCCGGTCGAATGATCGTCACGAATAGTTTCAGGGCAGATTCCCGGGCGGGACTTTTGGACGGTCGCGGGGGTGTTAATTCCATTTTAACGCACGACCCCTTACTTCTCGAGGGATCGAAACTACCCTCTAAGACCGTTGCATATTTCATGGGTCTTCGTTGCCTCCGCAGGAGCCCAAAGTCTGACGACTCTCTCAATATATAATTCACGTTTTTCGCCCTCTCACTCGCACGCGCTGCTTTCTTACTGATTCTGTATCGATTGAGCGCGAGCGGCTTCGGGCCGTGTGAATTAATGGCGCGCAAAGTAATTAATATTTAAACGATCGGACGCTCGTAAATGTCACATAATGGTAGAGAGGAAAAAACAGCATTTATTAAACAGAATTACAGAACCGAACCATGCCTTCGTGCGATCTGAATGTCAAAAATGTAAGTCAAGGACATTAGTACGGCAGACGTTAACCCTTAACGGACGACGAGTTTTTCGACCGGGTGAGGTAGCAGGACGAAGCGATTTTTGCGAATGCGTTGAGTAACTTACATGATGTAATAAAATGATCTTATATAAAAATTATCTCATAAAAACGTTATATTTCGATTGTTTATCTATATTTACACCTTTAAAACTTTATTTTTGCAAAAATTATGTAGGATTTTTGATTGGAATGTTATATTAAACGGTTTTAATCACAAAAGTAATGGTTATAATATTACTCGCACTGCACTCTGCATTAAATGCTGACAAAGGTTCGCTCAAAACTCGCTAAACACATTCGCTGATATTCTCTGAAAATTCGCTAAGACGCACACACTGTTACTCTTGAAAGATTCGCAAAGACTCACTTATTTTAATATCGTGCTCAACACTTTTATACTGTTTGGTTTCCATGATAGTAAATTCTTTCGAGAACTTTTGTAATAACTAATATAGACACATGCATTCTTTCTCACTCTCGCTTTCTCTCTCTCATACGCACACATTCTCATTGCTCGTTCATACAAAATCACACATCCTACAATTATGTTCTGTACTTTCGCTGTGTGTGATACTTTACGAGGCATTGACCAAGATGCATCGGTGGCTTTTCTGGACATCTATCACAACGAATAAAGAGGTTTCATGTCTTCCACCTGGCTTGTATATCGGGTAGAACAAACTTTACAATCTTTACTACAAACTTTACAAAAAATTCTTCTGATGCTTTTGCCACGCTTGCCAAGTCGCAACTGATGTCGGAACCACGGTCAGAGTTACACTCATTCTTGAACGCAGTGTAAACGAAGTAGTACAAACTTTCTAATAATTAATTATAAATTCTTTTCTTCTCCGAATAATGTTTCAATATCTTATCTCTGTTATGGTAAATCATTTCATACATTGTATAAGAGACCATTGATAGCTAAGGAACCTTTCCCAGAACCAATAGTGCGACCCTGTTGTTTGGAGATATCAAAATCTAACATATACACCGAGTGTCGCCTCTCACTCGCCACTCGTCCTGCCGCGCGGAACACCGTGGCGACTGAGAGTCGCCTCTCGTCCGTTAAGGGTTAAAACTAAAGTGAAACAGCTGGAAGTTACAATTGATGCTGTAAAATGAAAAAGCGGTCGCAACATAGTTTTCTCCGATATTCTTGTTCCGAGACGACGGTTTTGTTTTCTATTTCTATTGTGTGAAATGTGCCTTCTGTCGATTGATAAGTTTATGTCATAGTGAAACGGATGATTTTCACAATTACAGGACTCCCAACAAAGAAACGATAGCAGTCAACCCCATCAATCCTTTCCTTCGCAGTCCCTCGTTTCTTCAATTCGGTACGTTCTTTCACCCACGCAGCTTACGTCTTCCAGCCAACGTCAACGTCACGCGACATTTGATCGTGATGATCCCGGGCTGTAGATAATTCCGTCGACAAACCTTACCCTCCTTCGCCTCTATTTGCGACTGCGGAAAACGGACGACAAAATGTTCGTGAAGGATTACACGTTCGAGGGTGGCATTATGAAGTCCGGGTTTGCGACGATGAACACGGGAAAGAGGTAAGCAATCTGGATCCCAGACTCAGTTAGGCCACGTAAGACGAAAAAAGTGGCGCGATGCCCCACGGTGCCCCGCAGATAAACGTTTTGTGTGCGCAAACATCCCTCTTTCGTGCTGCCCGAGGTCGACGAGCGTGGGGTCGAGAGTTTGAAAGAACGTATCATTCCCATGACACGGCTACGCGGCTTTGTAGTCGAGTGACGTGTTAATACGCGTCGCGGTGGGGAATTTCGGATTCCACGGATTGAGACGGAAAAAACGCGAACCAGGGCAGATGGGTCTTATGGCTTTGAGTGGAGAATTTTGAATGTGATGAAGCGATGGCAGATGGATGTTGTGGTGGTGCGGATGAAAGTGGAGACGTTTGGAAGTATTTTATTTGACGGAGTTTGGGGAAGATGCACGGTGGCAGATGGATCTCGTGGTATTGGTAATATTGGTAAAAGTGGAAGACGTGGGAAATTTTACGTTTTTTTGGAATTTTTTGTTTGCGAATTAAGCTACTCATATGGACGGATGTGTGAAGATACACGCTGATCAGCAACAAATATTTCTTACACATGTGGAATTCGCGTTTTTAGAATTGTCGTACATGTAACATAATTAATTTTGTGCGTTCTTAAAATTGTCGACTATGCAAAAAATGTTTGTTGCAACAACAAAAATCTCCTATATTCAAACGTCTGTAAATATGAGAGTTCACAATTCGTTGAGCCAACCGACGTACGAACAAACGTAAAACACAGTAGCACGTGTTTTACCTAGCAGTAACTGATCTTACGTCTTCAAACTTCTGCACTAAACCTGTCTAGGCTTTTAGGCTGTCGAGCCGACATGGCGAGCGGCGGAAAAAAGTTTATAGTGCGTTTCGAGTAAACGCATGATCCGCACTCTGATGCAAAAGCTAGAATATTGACAAAGTCACGTTTCGTAGGCTATGGACGTTGCAGGCGGCACGGACAATTTTTTTCTTTGAAATCGTCCGATGGGACCGGAACCAGATAGTTTCCTAGTGCAACCGGCATAGTACTGTTACGAAAAATATTAGTTTTCCGTCAAACACGCATAAACACGCGGAAAACGCAGGAGATAACTTATTTACTTGCACGTCATAGCAGTTTTCGAAAAGGCGTTAAAAATAGTTGTCGATTCATGGGGCCGACCGGTAAATACACGCGCACTGTAACGGATCAAGCATGTAGCAAATATTTCGTTTGCCCCTATTTAGTTTACTGTTGAAGCTCTGCGACAATGTACTGACAACATCGGAAGTAACGGTTTTGTCAACCAACCTGCAGAACGTGTTTCAGTGATAGCGTTAAAAATAGTTATAAATACATAGTTCTGCCTGGTAAACACGCAATAGAGGCGTGTAAAATATTTTATCTGTTCCTTGTTTACATTTTCATACATCCTCCAAAACTGCATGCTACAATCCCACTCGTCGGTATTTAACATTTTTGTCATCTCTTGTTTAAATGTGCAGACATTATCCCGGGATCGCATATTACAATTCCACTCATCAGCATTTTTTTTTTATTCAGCATCATCAGTCACCCTAGCATCCGTTGTTTAAATATTGAAACCTCACCCCAGCACTGCATGCCACAATTCCACTCATCAGCATTTTTTTTTTATTCAGCATCATCAGTCATCCTAGCACTGCATGCTACAATTTCACTGATCAGCATTGAACATTTTTCAGTTATTCGTTGTTTAAATATTGAAACCTCACCCCAGCACTGCATGCCACAATTCCACTCATCAGCATTTTTTTTATTCAGCATCATCAGTCATCCTAGCACTGCATGCTACAATTCCACTGATCAGCATTGAACATTTTTCAGTTATGCCTTGTTTAAATATTGAAACCTCACCCCAGCACTGCATGCCACAATTCCACTCATCAGCGTTCACCATTATTCAGCCATCTCTCCTAAACTACAAATCCGCCCAATCTCTCCCTAAACACACACCCCCAGCCCGTTTCTCAACATCCTCTCAGTTCGCCATCAAACTATTCATTGCGCAGCAACATTCAGCCGAAAGCTTCCTTTCACGCAAATGATTAACAACGCCTTCCTCGACTCCCCTCTTTCTCTTTCACCGCACCAGCCTCCTCGTTCGCTGCACCAGCGGCGTGATCCATGTTTGTCAAGCGATACTCTCCGCTGCAACAATCGGCGCCATTCTCATCGCATCGCGATCCCCTCGAAATCGGATTTCAAAATATCATCGCCGTGAAACGATATAAGATCCTGCGACTGTTTGCCGCGCCGTGTTTTTCCGCTGTCGACGCAACAGCGGCCGGCATCGAGGCGTTTGCACTCGACAAACCTCTAATTCCGGGTCTTTGGGGCTGCCGAGATAGTTCGGCGAAAGTTTAAGACGCCCGGCACACGACTCGGGGCTATGAGTGGGGGCACGACAGTATGGTGAGGATGTGTTGAATGGCGAGAGTGCGAGAAAGAGAAAGGGGACGAGGGTGCAGACGGAAACAAGGGAAAGGGACTGGGCTGGGATGAAGGGGTCTTGGAGCAGAGATGGCCAACTGACGGCTCCTACCCCTAGTAGGGTATGTTTCGTGGTACTAAACAGAACAGATTGATAGTCGGGTTCGCTTCATTGCAACTACAATCTATTTTTCGTGGAGATTGATAAAAAGTCAAAGATTGATAATACTATTCGTGGCTGGACAGTGGCTAACTAAGATCATGAACCTTATGGCTTTTTCTGAAATTTGCGCATGACAATATCGATAGGCATTGCATACCGTCAAACATAGGAGCTTATTTTTTTCTTGACGCCTAATTATGGTGCACTGTTTGTTTCATCATAGTGGTAATGTTGTTATTATTGCATTATGAATATTATTACAATTGCATTAGCGTTGGCATTATGGTCACATCTGGAGGGTATTGAGTTTAGGCATCAAAAGACATATAATATATATAACATATAATAATATAATATAATGAGATAAAATAGTATAAATTAGGACATAATTATTATAATATTAATCAACACTAATATTATTACAATCATTTTACTATCGCCCCTGTGATCAACCTAAAAGTGCACCGAGTTTACGCATCAAGAACCAAATTAGCCCATTCGAAGGAAACCCCAAAACTTGTAGAGATGTTCTACTGAAAGTTCTTAATCGGCTTCCACTTTTCACCAAAAAAGCGCTTATTATCTCATTCTCCACTGTTATTAATAAGGTTGAAAATGACACGCTAGTGAACTGCGGTAGTATGTCGGTCTGATTGGTGCTAGGGTCGCTAGGGTCGGTATAACGGACGGCGGAGAAGAAGTTGGCCATCCCTGTCTTAGAGGGTGCAGGGTGGAAGTGAAGAGTGGGACAGGCAATTGCATGGAGCGAGACGGAGAGTGTATAACGAGAGAGAACCAGTGTCAGACCCTCAAAGGTTGACCACCGTGGGCCATCTGCCGTTACGAGGGTGAACCAGTTCCACGTGTACGTGTGACGAGGGAGGGGAATGGCTGACAGAATTCAATGGAGCTCGACTTGGACGATTTATTGCCGCGGGAGTGCGGCCGTGTCTCGTTAGAGTGATACTTGCAGACGCGCGTGGGCAAATAATGACGGGAGGTGGATTCTTTGCGGGTGCTTGGTGGGGTTGGGCTGTTTTTGGCGGCTTTGCATAAGGGGAGCTTTAGTGGGTAACTGTGTTATGCCATTTTCATCCGATCGTTATTTTTTTCTTTGCCATTCTAGGGTCATTTTATTGGCGTATGTTAATTCCTTTGTTCTTTGAAGCTTTGTTCAAACGATTCTCGTCTAAAATCGTATGTGCAACTCTACGCGTCGACTGTCGCATCTCGACTTTGAACATCACATACCCTTTTCTCTCTCTCTCTCTCTCTCATACACACACATATTCACTTCCATACCGGCTCTCATATGTTAATATCCTTTTCGATGCCATCGCTTCCCGTCCGAGAGCCCATTAATAAATATAATAATGGTACGATCATCATTGCAAATCGTAATAAAATTACACTGCTACGAAGCGAAAGAAATTACAACAGCGTAATGAGTGTTTACTCACATTTACAAATAAGCACACGATATCATGCGATCGCCGCAACCGGGTCAGTGCTCGCCAAGAATATTCCCTCAACGGGTTCAGTCGTTAATGGATCGCCACCTTAATCATCGGTGGCAAATAAAGTGTTAACATTAGTTTCATCCTCGACAACGATAAACTAAAACTTAAACGCTCATAATCTCCTGCAAAACGCACCCAGATTTTTTTGGAACAATTACACCGTTGCTACTACCCAGCAACCGGGTAAGTGCTCGCCAAGAATAATCCCTCAACGGACTCAGTCGTTAATGGATCGCCACCTTAATCATCGGTGGCAAATAAAGTGTTAACATTAGTTTCATCCTCGACAACGATAAACTAAAACTTAAACGCTCATAATCTCCTGCAAAACACACCCAGAATTTTTTGGAACAATTACACCATTGCTACTACCCAGCAACCGGGTCAATGCTCACCAAGAATATTCCCTCAATGGACTCAGTCGTTAATGGATCGCCACCTTAATCATCGGTGGTAAATAAACTGTTAACATTACTTCCAGCCTCGACAACGATAAACTAAAACTTAAACGCTCATCATCTCCTGCAAAACACACCCAGAATTTTTTGGAACAATTACACCATTGCTACTACCCAGCAACCGGGTCAGTGCTCGCCAAGAATATTCCCTCAACGGACTCAGTCGTTAATGGATCGCCACCTTAATCATCGGTGGCAAATAAACTGTTAACATTAGTTTCATCCTCGACAACGGTAAACTAAAACTTAAACGCTCGTAATCTCCTGCAAAACACACCCAGAATTTTTTGGAACAATTACACCATTGCTACTACCCAGCAACCGGGTCAGTGCTCGCCAAGAATATTCCCTCAACGGACTCAGTCGTTAATGGATCGCCACCTTAATCATCGGTGGCAAATAAAGTGTTAACATTAGTTTCATCCTCGACAACGATAAACTAAAACTTAAACGCTCATCATCTCCTGCAAAACACTCCCAGAATTTTTTGGAACAATTACACCGTTGCTACTACCCAGCAACCGGGTCAGTGCTCGCCAAGAATATTCCCTCAATGGGTTCAGTCGTTAATGGATCGCCACCTTAATCATCGGTGGCAAATAAAGTGTTAACATTAGTTTCATCCTCGACAACAATAAACTAAAACTTAAACGCTCATCATCTCCTGCAAAACACACCCAGAATTTTTTGGAAAAATTACACCATTGCTACTACCCAGCAACCGGGTCAGTGCTCGCCAAGAATATTCCCTCAATGGGTTCAGTCGTTAATGGATGGCCACCTTAATCATCGGTGGTAAATAAACTGTTAACATTACTTCCGGCCTCGACAACGACAAACTAAAACTTAAACGCTCATAATCTCCTGCAAAACACACCCTGAATTTTTTGGAACAATTACACCATTGCTACTACCCAGCAACCGGGTCAGTGCTCGCCAAGAATATTCCCTCAGCGGACTCAGTCGTTAATGGATCGCCACCTTAACCCTTTCGCGGCGAACAGCGCGTTTTGCCGGCGTTCACATGTTATCAACATCTGCTCAATAATCTCTATTCAGTCGATTGTACTCGACGCGCTAGCAGTACACGCGTCTTGTGCAGAGATTTTTTACATAATCGAATATAATTATCCATAAATTTTGCCGCGATCATGGAGAAATGGACGACGAATATGAGTTGCGATAGTAAGGATTCTGACTTGTCCGAAATGTTTGGAGAAATTGGATACAAAGGTAAAAATCAAAATACATACAACACGAGACGCCTACTTTTAAGTAGTTCTGAATCTGATTCTGAAAACATTGAGGAATTACAAAACATCGATCTAGGGCGTTTTTTTTTTGGAGCGCACAAAATTTGGTTCCAAAAGTTTTTGATTTTGATGAAAATTTATCAGGAATCAAAGCAAATATTGACGATATATTGTCAACGTTAGAAATCTTTCAACTCTTCTTTTCCGAAAGTATGGTTGAACATATTGTACGAGAAAGCAACAATTATTATTCCGCGAAAACATGGAAGAATACAACAGTGACCGAAATGTACCAATTTTTTGCTGTGATGATGTTAATATTAAGACTAAAGAAATTGTTAATAGAGGAATATTGTTCAACCAATGAATTATTACGAACGGAAAGTTTTCCAATAATAATGACAAAAGACAGATTTAAATCTCTATTACAAATGCTACACTTTCACGACAACAATGCGACAACAAATCAAGATGTATTATAATAAAAATTCGGTGCATCATCGACAGATTGCAAAATTCTTTTTCACAAGCACGCCGGCCAACAGCCTCAAGGAAATGACCAACAAAATCAGCTCCACACACCGCGTTAGGAACGACTCCATTCAATTCATTTCTGAGCGCTCCGCCGCGAAAGGGTTAATCATCGGTGGCAAATAAAGTGTTAACATTAGTTTCATCCTCGACAACGATAAACTAAAACTTAAACGCTCATAATCTCCTGCAAAACACACCCAAAATTTTTTGGAACAATTACACCATTGCTACCCAGAACTACCCCTGGACCCCACTTTACCATCTTCCACATTTCCCCCAGGAATCCGGGAAGCAAAACCTAACAAAGACAAGTGGCATTCTCCCGGGATCCCGGCTAAATCATCGCATCAAGCTTTAGAAAACGTTACGCATCGCGTGCCCGCGCGCGGCATACAATTTCCGAGACGCTCGGCCAGCGGGAGACACGCGCGGAGACGTATCGAAGCGACGCAAAAAAGTGGAAGACGCGCACAGAAAGGAAAGACTTCCGCGGCGTTGCACTCCGCGGCGAGCCTCCGTTCTCGCTTTGTCCCCGTCGTTCACCTGATTTAACGCGCACACTGCCCAGTCAAGGGGAGTGATACCTGAACAGATGTTTTGGGATTCGAGTATTTTCGTTCCGCGACGCCGCACCGGAAAGAGCGAAAACTTTGAAGTAGCCGTCCTCTCCAGCGCGCCTCACCCTCGTTTGTTCCGTCCTTCTTCGTCTGCCTGCTTCTCTCCTCTTTCCGTTTCGACGTCCACGATCTGATCCCATGCCCCGATGCCGACACGGCTGTCGGATTTTCCTGCTCGACGAATTCATCCGATCGGTCAAGGTTGTCCGCGCGAATGCACTTTGTTGCTTCACGGGACATGATCCGCTAGAGGAGACGCGGGCCAAACCACGCACGTGTGACACGCTCGCTCACAATGGTAATGCGCGCTAAATGGACGGCGGTTGGATGGGCCCTCTTCGAGACGCGTTGCGAATGTTTGCTTGCGGATTTTTCGCCGCGGTTCGCTCATTTTGCGGTACGGCGGCGTTAACGGTAAATAGAGAGGAGCGGAGAATGATATTGAGGCTTTGTAACGTTTACGTTATCCATGAAGAAGTGCGGGATACATGTAACAAAGGATGGCAATGGCGGTTTTGTGTCTGGATAGTAAATTTGTAGGCGGTAAACTATTTGGGCGGTTATGAACGTACTTCTGTATAAGTCGGTGTGCCACGTGTGTTGTTACAAATATGTATGGGGGTGAGTGGAAGTACAAATGGTATATCACTAATAGCAATTTCGAACGTAATCTAATAATTATATCGTTATAGTATATCTAAGTAGTTCGCTCAATCACTGCGATCAGATAATCAGCAGAACGTAGCGTCATTGAACAGCTGTGGTTTTATGTCTTTGTGTTGGATAAAACACTTCTGCTTTCTTCCGTTGGGTTTTTTTCTTTTGTTTGTGTTGCGCGTCTCGAAGTGCGTGCGTTAGTCGGTTATAGGACGTCAACCGGCATTCCTTTGACATCTATAACCGCGAGTTGAAGTACAAGTTATATGAGACATACATTTTTTGTCCCTGATCATTATGGTGGATCAACACAAATAATTCCTCCTCCAATTAAGGGGTTATGCCTACTTGGGATCGGCGAAATGACATGATTTTCAAGATTTTTTTTTGCCGTTTTACTGAGTACTAATTAAAATTCGCAAAATACTACCAACAAGTACGTATTTAGTGGTATTTATACATATTTTTTTATAAGAAAATATTAAAAAATGGAGGAAATATAGCTCTTCTTCTAGAGGTTCCGTTTATTTTCATCACTTGCGGTGACCACGATTTCTCAAAAACTACTTCACCGATCGGACTCTAATTTTATGTACTTATTTGTCATTACAATAGGCAGGGCCTGAACGAAGAATTTTGTAAAATTTACATTTTTACAAGAATGGCAGCAATTTTACGAAAAAAGTCCGTCTTTTGAGGTGGTCTAACTGTCGTTTTTATGTTGTAACTTTTTTTTTATTACCGAATTAAAAAATCTTTCGTTCAGGCCCTGCCTATTGTAATGACAAATAAGTATATGAAATTAGAGTCCCATCGGTGAAGTGGTTTTTGAGAAATCGTGGTCACCGCAACCGTATGTTTTTAAAAACACAGTTTCGAGATAATCGCGTTTAAAGTTTCAAGCTCTTTACTAATCATACATAGTGTGCTCCGATTCTTATGTACTTTTGAGGAAATATTCTTAAAATTATGTGCATTAAGAAAATGCAATAAAAAAAAATCGATTTTTTTCACCAACCCAAGTAGGCATAACCCCTTAAGGGGACATTCTACTTTCTCGGGTCGAAAAAATCGATTTTTTTTTATTGCCTTATTCGAAAGTATATACTTTCGAATAAGGCAATAAAAAATGCAACGAAAAATTCCAAAAATTGGGAAAGTTATAGGCCTCGCATCTAACCCACCTCGCGTAGATAGAAGGGTAACGTTCTTGACCGGTCGGGCCGTTTTTCTCTTTCGGCGATCTTTATTTATTCTAAGAAATTATCTAATTCTGGAAACGATTTAAAAGAGAAGATCACCCAAATGTAAACATTGCATTGGTAAACATTACGAAGGAGTGTGTTCCGCGCACCAAAATAACATCTAAATATCATCTTACCCTTGACCTTGACGATGTCTGTTATGTTTATTGCTTTCTGAACAGGCATTCAGTATTCAAACAGTTTTCAAAAGAGACGTATCGTTTTAATATGGATCGAAAACAAAGTAAATTTGTCAATTCGAGATCCTATCGTTCGCGAAAAAGAAAGTTTATTGGAAATCAGCATACAAGTGAATGCAGTTTAGAGTACGGCAGAAAAATGAAAAGAAAATGCTGATCTGCATGTAAACATTGATCCGGCTATGAATTATTGTATATTACAATTTACTACGTAAGAATCTTTTATATACAAAAATTCGATATGCAAAACTTTAAATGCGTTTTTCTCAGTACTAAATTTTTTGAACTGGCGTGCGCGATTCCAAAAAAACTATTCGATCAATCGGTCCGAGATTTTAATATATTATTCTACATACTTATGCCTATCATATGAACCACGGGTGTGTTAATTAATCAATATTTTCTCATTTTTTCCATCATAAAAAGACGGAAAAAATGCCATTTTCGTGAACCTAATTTTGAAAAGTCAGTCATTTTGAAAGTTTTCGCTCCGTGGTTCATGCGATAGTGGTTAGTATGTAAATTAAGATTCCTGTTCTGTTTTTTTTTCTGATTATCCCAACGACCGCAATCACGCACGCCAGTGAGTATGACTTTTTTGAAGGTGCTTCAGCAATCAAGAAGAATTTATATGAAAAAATTTGAAAAAACATAAAAAAAAATGTTTTTGTATAAATAAAGGTCGATATGATACAATGTGAAAGGTTCAAATTGCTGCTATTTTCGATAAGAAAAAAATTATTGAAAATCAGTAAAATTTTTCGATGCGAAAGTAGAATGCCCCCTTAAATGCTCACGAAAATAATCGAAGACACCACATGTGAGTCTTTCCCACCTCCACCACTCTTTCTACCAATTTTGAGCGTGCCTATGCAACCGTATAATTACAATATAACGAAGTAGTTTGCGGAAAGGCTGGGAACAAATAAACAGCAGAACGTAGCGTGGCCGCGCAATTGAACAAACTCGCGGGTCGAGCGGCCTCTAAACAATAGTTCCGCTTTGTCGCGCGCGTGCAGACGCGGACAATACAGGCGCGCTGGCGATCGTTTCCTCCCGGGCCGAAAGCCCGACGCAGCGTGCATTTCGGCCTATCGGCCCGAACGATATCCGCGCATAATTTACAGACGAAGCGTTAATGCGATTTTTGGACGCTCGCCTCTTTCGGCGCAGAAAATTTCGGCCGCGCCCGTGCGCTGCAAGTCGCGCCCATTGAAAGCGGCCGACGATTGGCAGACGCGGCTCGCGTCCGCCTATCGGCGCCGCGCTCGCAATACAGCGCCGACGATGCGTGAATCGGTAATTCCATTCGCGTATGAATCGCCGAACGGCAGGACCGGACGTTGCTGCAGCGCGCCAAACTCGACCGGCCTTCGAGGTCGGCTAATCGGCCGTATAAATATCCGCAACTAACGGCGAGAAAAACCACTTCGCGTTTGTTCGACGAAAAGCGGGGGAGGGGAGGGGGGAGTAGGTTTTGTGCGAATTTGACGATTCGATGCGCGATGGCCGCTGATTTAAAATAGAGGCGATGGTGTCGGCGAAGAAATGAATATTGTTGTAGTACTAAGAGGATTAATTAGACAAATATCCAAAACGAACAATAAGCAGTGATTTAAACTAAAGCGAGGTTGTGTTTGCATATGTTGCTGTATAAGGGACAAATAAAAGGTCGGCTAATCGGCCGTATAAATATCCACAATCTAACGGCGAGAAAAACCACTTCGCGTTTGTTCGACGAAAAGCGGGGGAGGGGAGGGGAGAGTAGATTTTGTGCGAATTTGACGATTCGATGCGCGATGGCCGCTGATTTAAAATAGAGGCGATGGTGTCAGCGAAGGAATTAATATTGTAGCAGTAGTAAGAGGATTAATTAGACAAATATCCAAAACGAACAATAAGCAGTGATTTAAAGTAAAGCGAGGTTGTGTTTGCATATGTTGCTGTATAAGGGACAAATAAAAGGTCGGCTAATCGGCTGTATAAATATCCGCAATCCAACGGTGAGAAAAACCACTTCGCGTTTGTTCGACGAAAAGCGGGGGAGGGTAGGGGGAGTAGGTTTTGTGCGAATTTGACGATTCGATGAGCGATAGCCGCTGATTTAAAATAGAGGCGATGGTGTCAGCGAAGAAATTAATATTGTTGCAGTAGTAAAAGGATTAATTTGACAAATATCCAAAACGAACAATAAGCAGTGATTTAAAGTAAAGCGAGGTTGTGTTTGCATATGTTGCTGTATAAGGGACAAATAAAAGGTCGGCTAATCGGCCGTATAAATATACGCAATCTAACGGCGAGAAAAACCACTTCGCGTTTGTTCGACGAAAAGCGGGGGAGGGACGGGGTGAGTAAGTTTCATGCGAATTTGACGATTCGATGCGTGATGGCCGCTGATTTAAAATAGAGGCGATGGTGTCAGCGAAGAAATTAATATTGTTGCAGTAGTAAGAGGATTAATTAGACAAATATCCAAAACGAACAATAAGCAGTGATTTAAAGTAAAGCGAGGTTGTGATTGCATATGTTGCTGTATAAGGGACAAATAAAAGGTCGGCTAATCGGTGGTATAAATATCCGCAATCTAACGGCGAGAAAAACCACTTCGCGTTTGTTCGACGAAAAGCGGGGAAGGGGAGGGGGGAGTAGGTTTTGTGCGAATTTGACGATTCGATGCGCGATGGCCGCTGATTTAAAATAGAGGCGATGGTGTCAGCGAAGAAATTAATATTGTTGCAGTAGTAAGAGAATTAATTAGACAAATATCCAAAACGAACAATAAGCAGTGATTTAAAGTAAAGCGAGGTTGTGTTTGCATATGTTGCTGTATAAGGGACAAATAAAAGGTCGGCTAATCGGCCCTATAAATATCCGCAATCTAACGGCGGGAGAAACTACTTCGCGTTTGTTCGACGAAAAGCGGGGGAGTGAGTAGATTTTATTGCGAATTTGAAAATCCGATGCGTTGTTTTAAGTAGAGGTAATGATGTCATCAAGAAAATTAATATTGGTGCAGTAATAGGAGAAAACGAAAAGTCAGGCCGTCGGCCGTATCCGAAGGTAACGGCCAGAAAAACCACTTCGCGTTTGTTCGACAAAAAGCGGGGGAGGGAGGGGGTGAGTAGGTTTCATGCGAATTTGACAATTTGGGAATGCGCGATGATTGCTGATTTAAAATAGAGGCGATTTTTTTTATCAGCGCGCGTGAATTAATATTGTTGCAGTAGTAGAAAAATATCCACAATGAACACTAAGCAGTGATTTAAAGTAAAGCGAGGTTGCGTTTGCATATGTTGCTGTATAAGGGACAAATAAAAGGTCGGCTAATCGGCCGTATAAATATCCGCAATCTAACGGCGGGAGAAACTACTTCGCGTTTGTTCGACGAAAAGCGGGGGAGCTCGATTTTAGAAAAAAGGATGCGTTGTTTTAAGTAGAGGTATTAAATAAATCAAGAAAAGTAATATTGATGCAGTAGTAGGAGAAAACGAATCAGGCATTCGGCCGTATCGTTTGAAAAAAACCACTTCGCGTTTGTTTGACGAAAATCGGGGGAGGGGAGGGGGTGAGTAGGTTTCATGCGAATTTGACGATTCGATGCGCGGTGGCCGCTGATTTAAAATAGAGGCGATGGTATCAGCGAGGGAATTAATATTGTTGCAGTAGTAGAAAAATATCCACAATGAACACTAAGCAGTGATTTAAAGTAAAGCGAGGTTGTGTTTGCATGTGTTGCTGTATAAGGGACAAATAAAAGATCAGCTCATCAGTCGTATAAATATCCGTAACTAACGGCGAGAAAAATTGCTTCGCGTTTGTTCGACGAAAAGCGGGGGAGTGAGTAGATTTTATTGCGAATTGGAAAATCCGATGCGTTGTTTTAAGTAGACGTAGTGATGTCATCAAGAAAATTAATATTGGTGCAGTAGTAGGAGAAAACGAAAAGTCAGGCCGTCGGCCGCATCCGAAAGTAACGGCGAGAAAAATCGCTTCACGTTTGTTCGACGAAAAGCGGGGGTGGGAAGGGGGTTAGTAGGTTTCATGCGAATTTGACAAATCAGTGCGCGATGGCCGCTGATTTAAAATAGAGGCGATGGTATCAGCGAGGGAATTAATATTTTTGCAGTAGTAGAGAAATATCCACAATGAACACTAAGCAGTGATTTAAAGAAAAGCGAGGTTGTGTTTGCATATGTTGCTGTATAAGGGACAAATAAAAGGTCGGCTAATCGGCCGTATAAATATCCGCAATCTAACGGCGGGAGAAACTACTTCGCGTTTGTTCGACGAAAAGCGGGGGAGTGAGTAGATTTTATTGCGAATTTGAAAATCCGATGCGTTGTTTTAAGTAGAGGTAGTGATGTCATGAAGAAAATTAATATTGGTGCAGTAGTAGGAGAAAACGAAAAGTCAGGCCGTCGGCCGTATTCGAAGGTAACGGCCAGAAAAACCACTTCACGTTTGTTCGACGAAAAGCGGGGGAGGGAGGGGGTTAGTAGGTTTCAAGCGAATTTGACAATTCAATGCGCGATGGCCGCTGATTTAAAATAGAGGCGATGGTGTCAGCGAGGAAATTAATATTGTTGCAGTAGTAGGAGGATTAGTTAGACAAATATCCACAATGAACAATAAGCAGTCATTTAAAGTAAGGCGAGGTTGTGTTTGCATATGTTGCTGTATTCGATGCGTAATGACCAGTCGTTTTAAGTAGAGATAGTGGTGCCATCAAGAAAATTAATATTGGTACAGTAGTACGAGAAAATGAAAAGTCAGCCGTATCCGAAAGTAACGGCGAGGGAAACCACTTCTCGTTTGTTCGACAAAAGGTGAGGGGAGGTGGATGTCAATAGGTTTTACGTGAATTCGACGATTTAAACTAGGTAGGGTGGTGTCACTGGGGAAATTAATATTGCTGCAGTAGTTGGAGTAAATAAAAAGTCAGACGATCGACCGTATAAACATCGGTAATTAACGGCGGGAAAAACCACTTGACGTTTGTTCGACGAAACCCGAGGGGAGAGGTGAGTGAGTAGGTTTTATGCGAATTTGGTGATACGATGCGCGATGGCCGATCATTTTAAGTAGAGGCAGTGGTGTCATCGAGGAAATTAAATATTGTTGCAGTAGTGAGAGGCAATAAAAGCTCTGACCATTAGTCGTATAAATATCCACAACGACCAATAAGCAGTGATTTAAAATAGAGCGGGGCAGTGTTATCATATATTGCAGCAGTAGGGATAAATAAAAGTTCGGCTAATCGATTTATAGCAGAGGAACCTAGGATTATCATATGTTACAGTGGTAAGAGTAAATAGTAAGTCAGGCAATCAGTCATATATATGTATGTAATGAACGATAAGCAGTGATTTGAAATAGTGTAGCGGAGAGTTATCGTATATATCAGTAGTACGAGTAAATCACAAGTCAGGTGATCGGGTAATCAGGTATAAATATCCGAAACTGACGACGAGAAAAACCACTTTGCGTTTGCTTCACAAAAATGCGTGGTGGCCGATATTTTAAAGTAGAGGCGGCAATGTTATTCAGAAAATTCACTACTATTGCAGTAGTAAGGGTAAATAGAAAGTCCGGCCATGTATCATACAAGTATTCGCAACTGAGTTGAGGTTAAAAACAGAAGATTTAGGAGTTCAGATGATTGGAGTCGATGAAATTTGTTCAGAGAATTAGCTGTATAGATATTCTCAACTAACGACGAAAAAAAAATACTTCGCGCTTGTATGACAAAAACCGCCCGAAGTTTCGAATAAATACATTTTATGCGAATTTTACGATTTGGGAATAATGATTGCTGAATTTCGAAAGGGGCAGTATTTTTTTAAGTCTGCGCGCGTGATAAAAGTACTATAATACAAAAATACTGGCAAATGCATTTTCAAATGGAATTATTTTACGAACGTGGATCAAGTATACACATTTTAGTAATACTACGATCCCAGCTAAACTTTCACTTCTATTTTTTTCGCAAATTCAGCTGATAGAAAAGAAGGTGGAATTGTTTTATGAGCACATATTAAATAAATAGTATGATGCACAAGAACGCTGAGGTATACAATCACCATTGCTAATCGTTTGAAAACCATTTCCTTATTACTCACAGAATATCACCGAAATAGTTTCTATATTTAATACAAACGTAAGCAGAACAATTTTGTGGCCATGCATTAGTATACATTCTTTTCTTATTTTTCGCATGATTATTTGCTTCTAATTTCCACACAGCAATTTTTTCGCCGATCTGTACAGCGGCAAAGTAGTATGTTGCATAATAACGCCGACAAGCGCGATTGCGATTGCCAATCATTTGCACACCACTTTCTTTAATATCCGTTTTCGACAGGATCATGCACTTCTAATTTGAACAAAGCATGATGCATAAGAACATCAGCGAGTGCGATCAGGACTGCTAATCATTTACACATAATTTTTTTTTATTATACATTTTCCACATGATTATTCGCTTCTAATTTCAACACAGCATGATGTAGAAAAACTTTGACGAGTGCGTTCGCGATTGCTAATCATTTGAACAGCATATTTGTTATTATCATTTTTCGGGATGATTATTCGCTTCTAATTTAAAGGGAGCAATTTTTCCGGCAGTCTGTACAGCGGCAAAGTAGCATGATGCACAAGAACGTCGACGAGTGCGATCGCGATTGCTAATCACGGCTCGTATTCACCTATCGGCGTGCATGTGTTGCGCGTCGGGCGTGTGTAAATCGGTAATTTCATTCCGTATGAATCAAAAAAGCCGAATTGGCTGGTGCTGCCGGTGGTGCTCTGGTGCAATGCGCTGCAATCGTGCACTCCGCCCTCTTCCCTTTCCAACCCCGGATGTCGGGTAATCACGGAAATAAATGTCCGATAATACACAAAAATGTTCGCTCGTCAAAAAAGAGCAACGACCGGCTATCGTTGGTGGGAAATACTTTTTCGCTGTCGGTATTAGCGAACATCCGGTTCGCGGAACATGAAACGACCGCATGCTTTCGCGCTTTGTGCAATTTTCTCCGCGTATCGGTCGTTTAAAGAGGATTTTTTTTCGCATGCGGACTCGTTTAACAGTTGTATGCACAATTAAACGGTGTTTAAGCGTGATGAACGTTAATGTACGGACCGGCTACAAGTTTTAATAATGCATTCCAGCGTGAGTAAGAATCGCGCGAACGCGCGCAATGTTACGCAGTTGTAAATCGGGGATTAATAGCGTTTGGCGCCAAGCGAAGCGAGTCTGTGCGAGCGTCAGATTTTCGTGGCAAACTAAGGAATTGCTCAGGAATAGTTATCATTCTTTCTTGATATTCTGTAACGGGGTAAAAATTACATGTTTCGGATGCCGGACAATTTTTGGTAGAAGTTTACTTGGAGAATCAATAAGATCAGAGCATGGCTCCAATTTCACTTAAATAAAATTGCAGTCGGCACTAACAAATAGATAAATATTGCTATCCTTTATAATTAATTTATACGTTTCCCTTTGCAAAATTCATTATTGAGTATATGTCCTGCTTGCTTGTCGGTACATTGCTAATATTCGAAACAGATACGAGGAATTTTTTTTACAAAAGCAGAAGCGGTATTTGTTAAACTGCGCATAACCCCAGTTAATGATTAACTTAATCTTTTCTATCGTTCTTTAATTTCATATTAGTATATTTTATGTTTTCATCCTTCAATTATATTATCATTTTCTACACACAATTTTTCTTCTTACATTCCGCGAAATAATATTTAATTCCCTACTTAATACCCCTCGTCCAAATTAACTACTTAATCACCAATACCGAATTTTGTGCCATGTTGCACTGTACTATTTCATTACATAGCGACAGAGTTCAGACGTTTGTAAAATAACCGACACGTTTAAGACGTGTGTAAGCTGACAACGCAGTGTCTCGTAGCGTGTCTTGTACCGATCGTTTGAAAATTGTCGCAGATTAATTTGGTAATGTAACGCAGTTGTGTCGGTGAATTAATCGTCACGCACGGAAAAGCACGTTTTGTTCACCTCCGAACACGCCTGGCGTTTGGTTAAAAGTTCGATGGTGCACTAAAAAAAATCACAGAACGGCAAATGATAATACTCATTGTACAGGAGAATTGTCGTATTTGATAGTCTGGAGGCAAGGAGTGGAAATGAGAAGTGTGATGACAGTTGCAAGAATTAAACAGGTTTGGAATGTGAAACTTTCCTCGCAGTGTTTTGTACCGATTATTTGCAAATTGTTGCAAATTAATTTGGTAACGCAGTTGTGCCGGTGCATTAATTGTCACGCACGGAAAAGCACGTTTTGTTCACCTCCGAACACGCCTGGCGTTTGGTTAAAAGTTCGATGGTGCACTAAAAAAAATCACAGAACGACAAATGATAACACTCATTGTCGTTTTTGATGGTCTGGAGGAAAGAAGTGGAAATGAGAAGTGTTATGACAGTTGCAAGAATTAGCAGTTTTGGAATGTGAAACTTGCCTAGCAGTGTTTTGTACCGATTATTTGAAAATTGTCGCAGATTAATTTGATAATGTAACGCAGTTGTGTCGGGAAATTAATCGTCACCTGTGGCAAAGTAGGTTTTATTCGCGTGCGGACAGGCATGGTGTTTATTTAAAAGTTTCATAGTGCGCAAAAAAAAATTCAATATACTTCGGAGACTTGACATATTCGGAATTTGGGATCTGTCCAATTATTACTATAATTGGAATCTTCCGTGGCGGAGTTCGGACTGTGATCTTGCTTTTTCGAAAGTGGAACAAAACTCAATGACGCCGTCGCTTTAGTTTCATCGTCAAAAATTTATTTTAAACACTCCTACTACTCATTTCAAACAATCAATAAGACTATTCAAACACGCGTTTACCGTTTTCTCTTTCAAAAAATTCACTGAAAAAGTTTGCAATTATAATTAAACATGTAAAGTTACCTACACCAATGCGTCTTCTCGCAATCCTAAACATTAAAAATCTACGACCATCCCCAGAACTTACATCACGCCAAATGTTCTTCAAAGTCTAACAAACTCTACTATCATCAGAACTCTTTCCAGATGTGCAACCTCCTACATCGTTTAATATACATACTCCCCGTCACAAACCGAACTGCACCCTATCAATCCAAGAAATATCCTACACAATTGTCATTCCGATTCAGCGACTCGTAAAACAATGCGCGACTGATTACTCGATAACTTTCAGAGAAGCACGAGTGCGGAGGTGGGAAATGAAAGGGGATGAGTGCGAAGGGGAAGAGAAGAGCGGCCGGTTGCAGTGTGATGCAACGGATTTGGCTTTTGCGATTCATACGCAATGGAATTACCGGTTTACGCGCCGTTGCTGTTGTGGACGAATGCCGATAGGCGCGAGCGGTGGTTGAAGCAAGTCGATCGACGGTGCCGTCACGGGGGTTCTTCCTTCTGAGGACTGCGTCATTGCGCTAATTAACGCCTAGTCAACCGAATGAGCAGAACGAAATGTGTCTTTGCGACACTGCATTGTGTTTTCTTTACCGGTTCGCTTTGGAATTCAGTTAAATACACGCAAAATTTATGTCCATACGTGTTGAATTGTCTGTTGATGACGGTGGTAACGGCGTGCCAGGAATTTATACTACATCAATAGTTTTGCACAGCTGCGTTAACAAATTAATTTGCAACAATTTTCAAATAATCGGTACAAAACACTGCGAGGAAAGTTTTACATTCCAAACCTGTTAATTCTTGCAACTGTCATGACACTTCTCATTTCCACTACTTTCCTTCAGACCATCAAAAACGACAATTCTCACGTACAATGAGTATTATCATTTGCCGTTCTGTGATTTTTTTTAGTGCACCATCGAACTTTTAACCAAACGCCAGGCGTGTTCGGAGGTGAACAAAATGTGCTCTTCCGTGCGTGACAATTAATTCACCGGCACAACTGCGTTACCAAATTAATCTGCAACAATTTTCAAATAATCGGTACAAAACACTGTGAGGAAAGTTTTACATTCCAAACCTGTTAATTCTTGGAACTGTCATGACACTTCTCATTTCCACTCCTTGCCTCCAGACCATCAAAAACGACAATTCTCACGTACAATGAGTATTATCATTTGCCGTTCTGTAATTTTTTTAGTGCACGATCGAACTTTTAACCAAATGCCAGGCGTGTTCGGAGTTTGAAAAAACGTGTTTTCCGTGCGTGACGATTAATTCACCGTGCGTTACCAAATTAATTTGCAACAATTTTCAAATAATCGGTACAAAACACTGCGAGGAAAGTTTCACATTCTAAACCTGTTTAATTCTTGCAACTGTCATGACACTTCTCATTTCCACTACTTTCCTCCAGACTATCAAATACGACAATTCTCACGTACAATGAATATTATCATTTGCCGTTCTGTGATTTTTTTTTAGTGCACGATCGAACTTTTAACCATACGCCAGGCGTGTTCGGAGGTGAACAAAACGTGCTCTTCCGCGCGTGACGGTTAATTCACCGGCACAACTGCGTTACATTACCAAATTAATCCGCGACAATTTTCAAACAATCGGTACAAAACACTGCGAGGAAAGTTTCACATTCCAAACCTGTTTAATTGTTGCAACTGTCATGACACTTCTCATTTCCACTTCTTTCCTCCAGACCATCAAAAACGACAATGAGTATTATCATTTGCCGTTCTATGATTTTTTTTAGTGCACCATCGAACTTTTAACCAAACGCCAGGCGTGTTCGGAGGTGAACAAAACGTGCTCTTCCGCGCGTGACGATTAATTCACCGGCACAACTGCGCTGCATTTTCGGGAAATCCGCGACAATTCTCAGGCGAGCGTTACCAAACTCCGGCGCGCAGGAAGTGTCTGGCTGCGATCCAAATCCGGCGAGAGAGAAAGTCGGGCGGAATTATATGCCGCGAATAAAAGTCCCGCGAGTCTTTGTTTGAAAAATGTTTTCAAGGGCGAGTGCGAGAGTTAAGGGGAACGGCGGGGTCGGAGGGGTGGCAGAAAGCGTCGGTGACTTTTTGGAACGAGATCGCCGAGCCGCGGCGACCTGAAGACCCTCAACAGGTGGTGTTTAAGTTTCATGAATTTGATAAGCTATCGTCGGCGGTCGGAAAACGTCGTTGGCGGCGAGCTGAAGTTTAAACGTTCGGTCGACGCTGTTGTATAAACGTACTCGACTTGTACTCGCCGTACTCGGTCGGATATCGCCTTGAGCGGACTGGGATCGCGACTGTTTGGCGAAAAAGTTCCGCTCGTCGATTGACGTCCGTACGCGCTCGCGGTGTTCAGAAAAATATTGCGGAATTTAGGAAAGCGTTGGCTCAAGTGTGTGGATTTGACGTAAACAAAGAAGCGTATCCAAAAGTTTGGAATTATTGTTTAAGCGCAAACACATTTTCACCTATTCGTAGTTACAAAGTATATATTTTGTCACATTAAATTCAGAAACGGTCATACATTTTTATCGCAAAGAAAGGACGTATGGAAGAAATAAACATATGATCGCACTGTCACGATTTAGGAAGATGATCGGTGGGATTGACAAAGTGATGTCTGTAATATTTAGATAGTGATGCTGTTGCTAAGATGCTTTGTGACAAATAACTATGGAATTTAGGAATTTAGGAAAGCGTTGGCTCAAGTGTGCGTGTTTGTCGACGTAAGCAAAGAAGCGTATCCAAAAGTTTGGAATTATTGTTTAAGCGCAAACACATTTTTGTCTATTCGTAGTTACAAAGTATATATAAGATTTTGTCACATTAAATTCAGAAACGGTCATACATTTTTATCGCAAAGAAAGGATGTATGGAAGAAATAAACATATGATTACACTGTCACGATTTAGGAAGATGATCGGTGGGATTGACAAAGTGATATCTGTAATATTTAGATAGTGATGCTGTTGCTAAGATGCTTTGTGACAAGTAACTATGGAATTTAGGAATTTAGGAAAGCGTTGGCTCAAGTGTGCGTGTTTGTCGACGTAAGCAAAGAAGCGTATCCAAAAGTTTGGAATTATTGTTTAAGCGCAAACACATTTTTGCCTATTCGTAGTTACAAAGTATATATAATATTTTGTCACATTAAATTCAGAAACGGTCATACATTTTTATCGCAAAGAAAGGATGTATGGAAGAAATAAACATATGATTACACTGTCACGATTTAGGGATTGACAAAGTGATGTCTGTAATATTTAGATAGTGATGCTGTTGCTAAGATGCTTTGTGACAAATAACTATGAGTCTAACGTGCTGATTGAAAGTAATTAACTATGCGTGAAAAAATGCGGTATTCAGAAAAATATTGGGTGCATTTTAAGTAGCGACAAGCTGAGTACGCGTACTTGTAAACGCAAGCAAAGAAATGTATGTTGAAATACTACAACTTGATAGAATGATCGGTAAAATGATACTATATATAGAAAATTTCTTATTTAGCAAAACGGGTTAGCGATCACAGAAGCAATTTACTATTTTACCATGCCGACGTTCACAATTTTAAAAAACTTCAACCTCCTAGTTCACAATTTATCCTCCCGCGTTAATCGTCACTGACAACTTACCACCACCGGTCGTTATTTTTCACCGATCATCGAACATCCATACTCTCCACGCCAGTAACTTCTACACGCTACCAAAAATGCACATTCTCCGCTCGCATCCATGTTATTCCGGACATTTGCAAATGCAACGCCAACAGTAAGCGTTGAAATTGTTCAGCATTTTGTATCGCGCAGGAGAATTTGCGTGTGAACACGCGGCGTATAAGATTGCGTTCGGAGATCACTTTGAGGATATTTGTCGGGTTGCCGAGCGGACAACCGCCCGTCGTGCCGTTGATTAGCGGTCGAATCAGTCGTAATTGTCCGTAACCGAAACGGAATTATCGATCGATCCTCTTGGCCCGACTGTCGCGCGTAGTTTCTACAAGTCGGACATCGCGCTGGTACAGAGCGACGAAAAAGTCATGAAATACTGCGCTGTCTGTTAACCGTGTAAAAACGTCAGCCAATTACAATCTGCGAGTAAATGAAAACATAGGCATGAAAATATCAGTTGCAATTCGAATATTATTAGAAGTGCAGATAGTAATATATATTATATTGTTATTATAATGCGAATAATAGAAAGAATGGTATGAAAATCTGAGTCGCAATTCGACTTATACAAGTACAGATGTTACAATTCTTTTCGGCGGATTCGGCTGATGACATTTCATTTTGTTAATTTAATTGTTTCGATATTTTTTTGGGTCCTCTTTGGGAAAAAATGTAAATTTCACAGCTGAAAAGAGTATTCGCGTATTCAGATAAATAAGTTCTGAAGCAGTAGGAGAAAAACATTTCATAAATGATCAGAATTATAACATGATTCTCCAATTACGCAATAGCAGAACTTCAACAAGATCATTTATTAACTTGAAAATGCATTACGTGCTCGGCGTATAGTAATCTTCCCAAAGTGAACTTGGCCGAAGTTGATTTGATTTTGAACATCGCCTCATATGTAATTTTGTTTTCGTAATTGACTGTTTGAACACCCGCACAGATAGTAACACTCTCGAACTTTAGTAATCGCTTGCTCGCAGACACTTTCGACTAAGTACACCCGCTATCAAAGATAACGCAAATCCGATTTCGAACTTCATCACTACCGTAACTTCGCAACGCAGGAAACTAGACTTTTAACCGTATGCATCCGCAGTCCTCCCAGGAAAATGTTTCGAAGCGCGGCGGTTAACCCGCCTGCAACTTCGCTAGTTAATCGACCAGCTCTCGTTGCCTAACAATTCTCAATCGATCACTAACATCAAAATAATAATGTGCCACGTTCCGACAAGAACGCAGGAAACTAGACTTTGAACCCTTCTCATTTACAGTCCAGCCATAAAAACGTTTTGAAATCCGACTGTTAACTCGCTTGCAACTCCGCCAGCTCCCGGTACCTAACAATCCCCAATCGCTCGCCAACATCAAAATAATAATGTGCCGTGTTCCGACAACAGCGCAGAGAACTAGACTTTGAACCGTCCTCAGTTGCACTCCTGCCACAAAAACGTTTGCAAACGCATCCGTTAACTCGCCTGCAACTTCGTCAGTCAATCGCGCAGTTAACTCGCCTGCAACTTCGTCAGTCAATCGCGCAGTTCCCGCTGCTTAACAATCCTCAATCGGTCGCTAACATCAAAATAATAATGTGCCACGTTCCGACAAGAACGCAGGAAACTAGACTTTGAACCCTTCTCATTTACAGTCCAGCCATAAAAACGTTTTGAAATCCGCCCGTTAACTCGCTTGCAACTCCGCCAGCTCCCGGTATCTAACAATCCCCAATCGCTCGCCAACATCAAAATAATAATGTGCCGTGTTCCGACAACAGCGCAGAGAACTAGACTTTGAACCGTCCTCAGTTGCACTCCTCCCACAAAAACGTTTGCAAACGCATCCGTTAACTCGCCTGCAACTTCGTCAGTCAATCGCGCAGTTCCCGCTGCTTAACAATCCTCAATCGGTCGCTAACATCAAAATAATAATGTGCCACGTTCCGACAAGAACGCAGGAAACTAGACTTTGAACCCTCCTCATTTACAGTCCAGCCATAAAAACGTTTTGAAATCCGCCCGTTAACTCGCTTGCAACTCCGCCAGCTCCCGGTATCTAACAATCCCCAATCGCTCGCCAACATCAAAATAATAATGTGCCGTGTTCCGACAACAGCGCAGAGAACTAGACTTTGAACCGTCCTCAGTTGCACTCCTCCCACAAAAACGTTTGTAAACGCATCCGTTAACTCGCCTGCAACTTCGTCAGTCAATCGCGCAGTTCCCGCTGCTTAACAATCCCCAATCGGTCGCTAATATCAAAATAATAATGTGCCTCCTTCCGACAAGAACGCAGGAAACTAGACTTTGAACCCTCCTCATTTACAGTCCAGCCATAAAAACGTTTTGAAATCCGCCCGTTAACTCGCTTGCAACTCCGCCAGCTCCCGGTATCTAACAATCCCCAATCGCTCGCCAACATCAAAATAATAATGTGCCGTGTTCCGACAACAGCGCAGAGAACCAGACTTTGAACCGTCCTCAGTTGCACTCCTCCCACAAAAGCGTTTGCAAACGCATCCGTTAACTCGCCTGCAACTTCGTCAGTCAATCGCGCAGTTCCCGCTGCTTAACAATCCTCAATCGGTCGCTAACGTCAAAGTAATAATGTGCCACGTTCCGACAAGAACGCAGGAAACTAGACTTTGAACCCTCCTCATTTACAGTCCAGCCATAAAAACGTTTCGAAATCCGACCGTTAACTGGCTTGCAACTCCGCCAGCTCCCGGTATCTGACAATCCCCAATCGCTCGCCAACATCAAAATAATAATGTGCCGTGTTCCGACAACAGCGCAGAGAACTAGACTTTGAACCGTCCTCAGTTGCACTCCTCCCACAAAAACGTTTGCAAACGCGTCCGTTAACTCGCCTGCGACTTCGTCAGTCAATTGCGCAGTTCCTGCTGCTTAACAATCCTCAATCGGTCGCTAACATCAAAATAATAATGTGCCACGTTCCGACAAGAACGCAAGAAACTAGACTATGAACCCTTCTCATTTACAGTCCAGCCATAAAAACGTTTTGAAATCCGACTGTTAACACGCTTGCAACTCCGCCAGGTCCCGGTACCTAACAATCCCCAATCGCTCGCCAACATCAAAATAATAATGTGCCGTGTTCCGACAACAGCGCAGAGAACTAGACTTTGAACCGTCCTCAGTTGCACTCCTCCCACAAAAACGTTTGCAAACGCATCCGTTAACTCGCCTGCAACTTCGTCAGTCAATCGCGCAGTTCCGCTGCTGAACAATCTCAATCGGTCGCTAACATCAAAATAATAATGTGCCACGTTCCGACAAGAACGCAGGAAACTAGACTTTGAACCCTCCTCATTTACAGTCCAGCCAAAAAACGTTTTGAAATCCGCCCGTTAACTCGCTTGCAACTCCGCCAGCTCCCGGTATCTAACAATCCCCAATCGCTCGCCAACATCAAAATAATAATGTGCCGTGTTCCGACAACAGCGCAGAGAACTAGACTTTGAACCGTCCTCAGTTGCACTCCTCCCACAAAAACGTTTGCAAACGCATCCGTTAACTCGCCTGCAACTTCGTCAGTCAATCGCGCAGTTCCCGCTGCTTAACAATCCCCAATCGGTCGCTAACATCAAAACAACAACGCACCACGTCCCAACAACGGCAACGCCGCTTACTTCCCTGACCCCCGAAGAACAAATACTTTCGCGTACACTCCAGCTGAAAAACACCGCGAGCCCTTCCCTGCACTTCGCAACCCACGTAACTAGGCTCCGACCCTCTCTCGCGAACGGACCGAAAGTTGCCTCATCAATCGCCGCCCGACAGATGATAGTCCGTCATCATCATCTAGTTTGATAGTCTCCGAGCAGAAGCCGGTCGCCGCGCTTCGTCAGCTAAGACTCGCCCGTTGGTTCGGCGTCGCGCGCTGCAAACTTCATAATCACCCTGTACAGCATCGTGGGGTGGCATCGTGGGAGGTGGTCAGTGGCCGCGGATGGCGCGAGGTGCGCCGCGGGGTCCAGAGGGTAGTTCGGGGAGCAAACGAGAGAACACGCGAACCAAAGCGAGCGCGCTGTCGAGAAATCGCAGGGCCGAGCGAGAGGGTCGGAGTGTGGGAGAAGGCGCGCGCGAGGGTGAACTGACCGGGGGGAGTGGGGGCGGTGGGGGGTGGACACATATACCTACCCGTGTTAGCAACCCCATTGATCTGGCGGTGGACGCGGCAAAAACGAGCTCGAATAGAGGAGGGGTGCGGGGCAGGCGGGAGGGGTGGGTCGCTGGCGGAGGATGAGGACGCGTTGGGTGGATATGGGTGGTGGCGGCACTGGTGATGCTGGAGGGTGAGTGGCGGTTGAAAATTTGCGGAGTGCCGAGCTGCACTGGCGGTCCTCTCTGTCTGGCGATCAGTCACTCTCACTCTGGATGAAGCTTTCGCTGGTGGTAGGCAGTGCGGCTGGCTGGTGTGGTGCGCTACGGGTAACTATAGCCGCGTAGGGGTGAGCGAGAGGGAGCGAGCGGCGAGTGGGAGAGGACGTCGGTGGAGCGCGTGGAGAGTGGCGACGGTGAAAACGCGGCCTACCCATCCGTCCTGTCGAGATTCGGTCGGTTTGTTGGCCCCGCGATATATGGATGGATTCTGCCAGGCTCTTCCGCGTGCACCCTTGCCGCCCCGAGCCCTGTTCCCTTGCACTCTTCCCTCGCGCGTTGCTCCTACGCCGCGTCTGTTGCCCTCCAATCCCACCGCGATATCAAACAGGAGCGTCTATCTATTTCAGTGGGTTAGCGGTACGCGAGGGTGGGAGGTATGTTCGTGGGTGGGCGCGAGCGAGTGGAAGGGCACGAAACATCTCCGAGGGAACTCGATTGCGTGTCCTCCTGTTCGGACTCGCGGGCAAAATGGATCGGAATGGATCCGGAATGGATTTAACGACAGCTCGCGCAGAGAGCAGTATCCCGCTGTCGATGCGTGTTTTACCTCCGCGGACGCTGCACGCTCTCTCGTTCCTGCCAATGATCTTCCATTATGGAAGATACGGGAAAACGCGACGAACGGTGCGCGCGCTGGATTCCGCGCGGGTCTAATGGCTTGCGATCGGCTCCGGGGGAATCCTGTGTTCGAGAGACGGTTTCGCTCGTTTCACCTGGATTGGGTATTGAGGAAAGCAAGGATGATGGAATATAAGAGACCCGTGATGGGAGGTTATATCGCCGATTCTGTTATCTGATATTCCGGACGGCGGATGCGAGCGGGTGTTTCCATCACGAGAACCGGCGGAAAATCACGGGAATTGACGTGGCCCGCTGACAAGAAGGAATGACCGATGCGATAGGCGACTTTTGCTTCATTAATTCCACGCGTTGCGTCGTACGACACTCGATGCATTATAGATGTGCGGATCGTGCGTAATACCAAACTTTCGTCCGTACTGTTACGGTGCTCGGGAAATTATCAGTAGAAGCGAAGTAAGCGATGTTAATAACTTTTCCTTTGTTTATTTCTTACATTGCTAGTGCGCAAACCGGGTATATAACTATTTCCCATATCCGCGTGGTATAAAAGAACGTCCGTTCTGTAACGGTGTTCGTCAAATTAACAGTAGAAGCCACGATGTTAACTTCACGTAAAAACGTAAAAATACCCATGTTGTCTTTAATAGCCGTTCACGTCCATACTCTTGCATTGTCCCAGAAATGGCCAGCGTACCACCAAATTTGGTTGACGCGCCGGAAATACGCAATGGAACTCAGGCGCTCATAAAGCACCGTTACACGCAGCATTTTTCTTAGTGGGCAGTAATAACAATCCCGCCACTGGCGGTGTTTTAATTGGATCGGTTACCGCGTTCAATCATGCCCCGATTATGCATTGTGCAACGAGTCGCGGGCGGGAAACGTGAGTGCGGCGACCGTGCGGGCAGGATTTAAAAAAGTAAAATAAAGGTAAAACGGTGCAAAAAAAGCAGCGAAAAGAGAATTGGATTTTTAATTCGCGCGCGCCGGGTAGGGGTAGGGTAGAAAAAAGAGGAGTGGGAGAATTACGCGAAGAGTCCGCGTAATATTTCGAACACTTGTTGCTAAGGCAGGAGATAATAATTCAACGGTACGTGAGAAGTCCTGATAATGGTTATGGGCCGACACTTCCGCGAGGATATGGCGAAGGGCGGAGATAAAGAGGGACACTTCCTGCGCCGGCTAAAATATTTTGCCGCCGGAGCCGAGCGGCGCACGAACGAGCGCGCTCGCGGAATTGACGATAATTAATTGGACAGACCGATTCAAAAGAGTACGCCTTTTGCGCCCGATGCACCGGCGCAATTTGCGATGATCACATTTGAAAGTATTACCCGGATATTATGTCAATGAAGCGCCCGGGCGCTATTGTGGGCTTTCGTTGCCGGCCGATCGTCAAAGGCAAAGAACGAATGAAAAAAGCCGAGCCCTCGCGATACAACGTTTACGATGAAATTTGAATTTTGTACTCTCGCCTGCTTTCTATCCTATATCGCGGCCCGGTCAAACACGGTTTAATTTGTAAACGTGCACAGCGCCCGACCGCGCTACCCGCCGGCAGCGGACGGCAGCGCGTCATTTTTCACGAACGCCGACTTAGCCGTACAAATTCGAGTGCGACGCGCACCGTTCAATTAAAACCTTTCGCGGACGAGTGACGCGTATACGCGTTCAGCCTACGCAATGCCCGTAGCCGACGCAGGCACATCCGTATCCGACGAAACACCTGATAGAGCCGGAAGACGCAAGAATGCGTCCGTCGAAAACAAACGACCAGGTGTTCAACGTGACCTGGTATTTCGGCCGCCTGTCGTCAGCTTTCTACCGCTCCGTTCGCAAGGGGTTAACGAGCGTCTTTCATTATACGATATTTCATATGTCACCTCGCCGAACCCGACTGGCCGCTCGGCACGTGAGGGATCGCGTTTCCGGGCTGCACTCCGGCGCAAAAAAACATCGTCTCAGCGGACGCGTCGTGTGTCCATCACGTTTTCAGGAGCCACCGCAATAACACGCCGTGCCCGCTCGGCCTTTCTGCCTCGCCGCTCAATCCTCGCAATTTCTCCCTTTCCGTCGCGCGCGCACTCCATCGAAATGCCCGAACGAGACCCCGCACAATCCGATATCGCCGGCGAAACTTTTGTCATTGTCGTCCACAGCGTCGCGGCGCCAGGGCGCGTTCGGGCGAACAGCTAACGAGGTGGTCAGCGCGAAAGAAACGCGCCTGGAAGAAGAGCGGCGAAAGAAAATCGGTCGGATCAAAAGAGTCTTTGGTTCGCGTAAGCTTACGCCATTAGCCGGTTCGTGTAGTCAAGAAACGAGGTTCCCGGCGTGGTACGCGCGGCCGACGATCGCGGCTGACGATCGCGACCGGGTGTGTCGTATTATAAAAATCCACAAAATAACCGACGCGGTGGCCATTAGCGATGCTCTTTTAACCCTCGCCATTCAGCTTCGCCCTCGTGATGCGTGTAAATTTTCCAGCGGCGGTCGCTCTCTGGCTACATTTTTCGTCGAATGCCACTGTGCGCCGCCTCTCTCTCGCTTTCCCTCTCTCCCTCTCTCTCTCTCTCTCTCCCACTCCCGTCGCGCTGCTCGACCCCTCCGCAAAGCCGCCCTTGCCCCGCGCGGCGCGCAGCCCCAACGAGACCCCCTCGAATCACCCTCCCGGTGGTAATCCGACTGGCTAGCCACTCGCGCCAACAAATACCCTCACCGTCAGCCACCCACTGCCACCACCGACCCCACTACCCCTCCCCGCCTTCCCACCCTTCTTTACCACTCTCGTTCGACCATCCTTCCTCCACCCCCCGAGCCCACCCCCACGCCGACCAACTCGCCGCCACCCGCCTCCCACCACTCCGCCACTCACCCCCGCAACCTCCCCGAACCTCCACCTACCCTACTCCACGCAACGCCGCACTCTGCGCGCACCGTGCACGACTCATCCCACCGTGACCCAACCCGCGGTACACTCTCTGGTGAACCACCCCCGACACCCCGAACACCGCGAAATGCGCGGTCCTGGCCTCGTACATGGGCCACCACACGTCGACGGGAAAATTTTTCACGGCTACTTCCGGCTCTCGGGGGCAGCGCGCGGGCGGCCAGAAGGCTGAGAGCGAGCAGGACGGACAGTGAGAAGGAGCGAGATGGCGACAGACTGGATTCCGCGGATCAGCGATCCGCCGGGACCGACGCTGGCGGCCGCGCGATTTTTGTCTTGCGCTGCCCGACGGACGCGGTGTCGTTGGGAGAGTTTGGATCAGAGTGTTTGAAGTCGGTTGTAGAAGATGGAAGAACGATGGGAAAGATGGGGATGTTGAATTTTGGGGGCGGGAGGCACGGGGGTTCGGGGTGGGTTAAGAGGAGTTGTGGCTACTGGAGGGTGTTTATTAGGATTGGTTTAAGGGGTTATGATAAGCAGGGCTGTTTTTGGATTTTTGGGTGTGGGTGAAAGTACGATTTCTGCGTGTTTTACGGGGTGTTGTGGTTGCTAAAGGATAGTTATTGGGAGTGCTTGAGCTCGGTTATGAAAGGATATAGATATTTTGAATTTTGGTTGTAAAAGGTAGTGTAGTATGCGTATGTCTTTCAGGTGCAAAATATAATAAGACTGATCTGAGTAAGATCATGATGCATTTTGTGCCCCGGTTTGCTGTACAGTAATACAGATAATTATATACCGCTGTCATTTCATGCTTATTTCATTTAGACAGTCGCAAAACTGTTATAGCTTCTTGGTGAATTATCTTACAGAATAAAAACCCGTAACACCATTTGTAGATTGTACTTTTATGTGCGTATTGTGGTTAACTTCGATTGGGTTAGATGTGGGTGTGTTTGTTAAGTAAATGTGAGTGTTTTTTAAGAGGAGAGAAAGTTTCTGTTTCAGGAGAAAATTTGGTGAAAAAGCCCTGATCAAAAGATCGGTGCGTGTTACTTTTATATAAGCAATGCGACATATATTCACGCGAACGTATGCAACTGTCTTCAATTATGTAAAAGTGGGAGTTACAGCGCAAGCAAAATTGATAGGTTATTTATATCGATTGTTTTGCGTATTTGAAGATATCTCTAATATATATTGCAATTTTGCCGAACAGTGAGAGTCACTTTCCGCAAATAATATTTGAACATTCCTCCTGTTAATTACGTTTATTGGCTTTAAATTTTTCTTCATTACATTTCCATAATATATTGTAAATGTCTCCTGGAGAATATTTTCATTGCCTGCTTCAAAACTTCTAGCCGACTACTTTGCGTTTCACGGAACAAAGAAACTTATCATTCCACAATAAATGTTGCAGGTAACATTTGGAACATAATGGAGCAAAGATTACGTGCAATGATTACTTCGGTTCAGCAGCCACTGTTAATGATCATGCGGTTATATAAATTTTTCAGTGGTTAATGGTTTCCGACGGACAGCGAACAGGGAGATTCTCGTTATTAACTGTACGCTATTTGCTCCCTTTTTCTTTTTCCGCTCTCTGTTCCCTCTACTCTCTTCTTTTCCATCGATTAAACAGTTCAGCTGTTCGCTTCAGTGCACATCGACACACGCGTATTATTCCGCATACCCGATTAACAATACACACACATAGATCAAATGTAAGACTTTCCAGTTTTACACTTTTCCGGATGACCCCGTACATTTTTCAATGTTTCAACGTTTAAGTTTCAACAGCGCTGCGCCGCGAATAATATTTTGCGGAATTTCAATTAGTAAAATCCGTATGCGTCGGAAACATTTTAATATCATCCCGGTATTTGATATTTTTCGCTATGTTTCTCCATCTCATGCACGTAAATCTGTTCACGTTCTGCTTTCCTTACGCTGTATCATTCAGCGAACCGAACCGTAGATGTTCGCACACCCACATTCTCTCGTCACACATCCCCTCCCCTCTTCACACACCCAACAGCGTATTCGCAGTTACTCAAAATCGCCGCGTCTCTTCCACTGCCATTGCTTCAAACACTCAACCATTCTCATACACAACACAGTTACCATTTCCATCGAAGAGTCGCGCGTCTCATAATCCGCGCAATATTTCACTCGCCCCTCCGCCTCTTCCGTGATCGACGTAACGCATGTAATTAAATTACACATTACCCGGACGTGTTTGAAAAATAACTGACATATTATTCGCCGTCCGCGAACCACTCGTCGAAACACGCAGCGCAAAGCGCAAATATGAAATCACGCAGGTTACGTTTGCTGCGTTACGTCGGCGGAAGAATGTTCACTGTCTTCGCATCCGGGAAATTTCTTGAAAATTCATAAAAACGCGACCTCTGGTAAATTCGAAAAATTCTAGAAAACGCGAGCTCGAGGAAATTCGTAAAAATTTGAAAAAAACGCAGACTCCAGAAAATTCGTAAAAAGTCGAGAAAACGCAAGTTTCAGGAAATCTATAAAAATTCGCGAAAACGCGAGCTCCGGATAATTCGTAAAAATTCGAGAAGCCGCGAGCTCCGGCAAATTCGAGAAAATTCGAGAAAAATTCGAGAAATTCTCGCCGGCACAAAGCGAATGTACTGACCTCATAAAATGACAGGAACTGGAGCACTCCTGGTTACCGCTGATGGTCACGAGGGGATGATGGACTCGGACCGGTATTTTTCAGCATCGAGCAACGTGTGTTCATTTTCGTATACACGCATATACGGCCCGCGTTGGCTGGTTCCTACCTCGGAACGAGGTCCAACGTAGAACCTGTCACGGTCCTCTACCGTTCCCTCGTCACCCCTTCAGCCCAACCCCGCGCACTCACCCCTTTGACCCTCTTCGTCGCTCTTCACCCCATTCACCCCCGACACCCCCTCGACCGCCTCTCGTCCAGCGTGGCTTCGCCGAACGAATGGCTTGCTTCAATTTTCGGTTAATGCCCAACCCCGTCACCTAGCCAACCGCGACGATGGATTTTAAACCGTCCAGCTATAGGGCTGCATGAAAAATCACTGAAGCTACGGACCGGCAGCTGAACAGAAAGGAACGCTGCGGCATTATGGGCACTTGTTAAGCTGGCGCAGCTTTTTTATAGGAGCGAACGAGTGCATGGTCATTAGCCTGCTGGTGTGTTTAAGTATCGTGGATGCAGCCTGGGGCCTGAGAGCTCCTGTTATGTGCCGTGTTGGAAAATATGTGCGTTTAAGTGACGTTTTATAACTGGCGCGTCTTGCGAACTTGGTGGAAAGTAGACATTGTGACGTACGGTGTTGTTTGGGGGATGAGTGCGCGGGGGTGGGTGGTGATGACATTTTTGCAGACGCGGTTATTGTACGTTAAGAGTGGATTTACGGGGCAGTGTGTAGGCGTACAATTTTGTAGTAAGAAACGTCGAGGTATGCGGCGTATGGAATTTGGAAATTGGAGGACTGAGGACGAAATGAATTTGGATACGTGCTCTTGTCACGCTATTTATCAAAGTCGGCAAAAGTTCCTGGGAAACAGTTTCTGTAATATTGCGAAAGTTGCTAGTAACAGTTTTTGAAATTTCGTTTGTGAAAACCGGAAACCGTGAATGTAGTATATTCTTGTCAGTCTATATGGGAAATTTAGCAAAAGTTGCTAGGAAACAATATTAACAGTTCCGGTAATTTTGCTCCTGAAAACCGATAACCGCAAATTTAGTGTCTAGAAGGTATTCAATAAGTGTGCCATGTGGAAAATTTGCATTAAATCGGCACAATTAAATTCAAGTAAGTCCGAAAACGATTATTTAAGTCTTCGGCGTGTTTCGACTTCGTATCCGTTCGTTATTTACAACTACTCGAATGGGTCTAACAAATATCGGCTTAATGCGTGATGTAGATGCGAGATTTTAGGATATGCAACGCGTAACATTATTGCGCGAAATGTATTCATTCGATTCTGTTTTAATCGATGCGAAACGGACTTTCGCAATGTAATTATGTGAGTCCGTTTTATTCAACATACATTAAAGCGTGTTTTATGATTGAACGATGAGAGAGAAGAATTAGGCTTGCAGTGAATTATATGTGTCACGTCTGCGAACGGTAAATACGTCAAGCGGGAGGTACAATTGAAATTTGCATGTAACAAGCGTTGTGGTAATACCAAAATTGCCAAGGCTTTGTTTCAATCGACGCTAAAAAATCTTCAGCAGCGTACTGACACGATTATGCTTTGTTTTGCGGGAAGTAACATTTCTTACGACGGACATTTTCTTCTAACATTTTCATCACAACTTAAATAGTGATAAATTAGTTGAAATAACATTACTCCACGCAAAATACTTTTGAGGTTCTATTTCTGATAATACTCATGACCTCATTTTCCTCACCATGCATATGAAGCCTCCAAACAACACGTAACACGACAGTCCTCAACTATTTCTAATTTTCACTTTCAGTTGTTGCTAAAGACTCCCTCATGTCACAATTATAAAAAAACTAATATTCGTCCTGTACCAACCCCCACACCCTTAGTATTTTATCATTAACTGCATCATACCACATGCACCAATATTCCACACGGCACCTAACATTAGAATCATAAAATGTTTTTAAGTTTCACTTTTAATCTTCACCAACAACTCTGTCCTGTCACAGTGATAAAAAGTTAACAATCGTCATATACAATTGAAATTTGCATGTAACAAGCGTTGTGGTAATACCAAAATTGCCAAGGCTTTGTTTCAATCGACCCTAAAAAATCTTCAGCAGCGTACTGACACGATTATGCTTTGTTTTGCGGGAAGTAACATTTCTTACGACGGACATTTTCTTCTAACATTTTCATCACAACTTGAATAGTGATAAATTAGTTGAAATAACATTACTCCACGCAAAATATTTTTGAGATTCTAACTATTTCTGATAATACTCACGACCTCATTTTCCTCACCATGCATATGAAGCCTCCAAACAACACGTAACACGACAGTCTTCAACTATTCCTAATTTTCACTTTCAGTTGTTGCTAAAGACTCCCTCATGTCACAATTATAAAAAAACTAATATTCGTCGTGTACCAACCCCCACACCCTTAGTACTTTATCATTAACTGCATCATACCACATGCACCAATATTCCACACGACACCTAACATTAGAATCATAAAACATTTTTAAGTTTCACTTTTAATCTTCACCAACAACTCTGTCCTGTCACAGTGATAAAAAGTTAACAATCGTCATATACAATTGAAATTTGCATGTAACAAGCGTTGTGGTAATACCAAAATTGCCAAGGCTTTGTTTCAATCGACCCTAAAAAATCTTCAGCAGCGTACTGACACGATTATGCTTTGTTTTGCTAACATTTCGACGGACATTTTCTTCTAACATTTTCATCACAACTTGAATAGTGATAAATTAGTTGAAATAACATTACTCCACGCAAAATATTTTTGAGATTCTAACTGTTTCTGATAATACGCACGACCTCATTTTCCTCACCATGCATATGAAGCCTCCAAACAACACGTAACACGACAGTCCTCAACTATTTCTAATTTTCACTTTCAGTTGTTGCTAAAGACTCACTCATGTCACAATTATAAAAAAACTAATATTCGTCGTATACCAACCCCCGCACCCTTAGTACTTTATCATTAACTGCATCATACCACATGCACCAATATTCCACACGGCACCTAACATTAGAATCATAAAATGTTTTTAAGTTTCACTTTTAATCTTCACCAACAACTCTGTCCTGTCACAGTGATAAAAAGTTAACAATCGTCATATACTAATCCCCACATCCTTACTTTCCGCATCAGTAACCGCCTCTCAGCGTACGCACCATGCCGCCACACAACACATCACATCGCACTCTCCCGAATATTTCCAAATTCCACTTTTAATCGTGGCCAAAAACTCTCTCGCGCCACTATAACAAAATACGAATATTCGTGATACACCAATCCCCACGCCCTTACCCCCTCACCCCAGCTCACGCACCAATCGTCCACACAACACCGCCCATGCTCCCCAAGTACCAATGCACCAATATTCCACACGGCACCTAACATTAGAATCATAAAATGTTTTTAAGTTCCACTTTTAATCTTCACCAACCACTCTGTCCTGTCACAGTGATAAAAAGTTAACAATCGTCATATACTAATCCCCACATCCTTACTTTCCGTATCAGTAACCGCCTCTCAGCGTACGCACCATGCCGCCACACAACACATCACATTGCACTCTCCCGAATATTTCCAAATTCCACTTTTAATCGTGGCCAAAAACTCTCTCGCACCACTATAACAAAATACGAATATTCGTGATACACCAATCCCCACGCCCTTACCCCCTCACCCCAGCTCACGCACCAATCGTCCACACAACACCGCCCACGCTCCCCAAGCACCAATGCACCAATATTCCACACGGCACCTAACATTAGAATCATAAAATGTTTTTAAGTTTCACTTTTAATCTTCACCAACAACTCTGTCCTGTCACAGTGATAAAAAGTTAACAATCGTCATATACTAATCCCCACATCCTTACTTTCCGCATCAGTAACCGCCTCTCAGCGTACGCACCATGCCGCCACACAACACATCACATTGCACTCTGCCAAATATTTCCAAATTCCACTTTTAATCGTGGCCAAAAACTCTCTCGCGCCACTATAACAAAATACGAATATTCGTGATACACCAATCCCCACGCCCTTACCCCTCACCCCAGCTCACGCATCAATCGTCCACACAACACCGCCCACGCTCCCCAAGCGTTGAAAAGAGACTTTTAATCGTCCCCGACTCTGACGACGTCATAATGCGCAGGAAGGCTCTCCGAATTGATGAAACACGCTTCACACGCTCGCCACGCCGTTCCCGCCGGTCGTCCTGTTTTTGTTTCGTTCGGGCGGCGAAATTAAAGTTTCATCCTCTTAAAGCGCGCGTAGCCCGGAGTGCGGGGCGCGGAGGGTGGCGTGGGCGGATGGGCATCAGGCAGAATTGCGAGCGAGGGTCGGAGGCGGCAGATAGCTAGTGACAGAGCGACTCGTTTACCAACGATAACACATTGCGGCGACAAGTTGGTTCGTTGGCGCCTGTATCACGGTTTACGTTTTGGTGGTCTTTACGGCCTCCATATCACATGGCTGTTTGTCTTCTCCTATCTGGTCCGCAGCGCGCCGAGCACTGACGGAGCAAAGTTGCACGGCGTCGCGCCCGCTTTTTCGCGCGGCGATCAAAAAGCACGGGACCAAATTCTAAAAGAACGCAGTGCGCGCGCGATAAACAACGACGCGACGAGCCGGATTTCCACGGCGGTGGACAGCGACGACTAATTGTCGGAACTTAGACTTGCGAGACACGTGGGCGGGTCGGATGTCGTTTGAGTGAGGTCGTTGGGGCTTGCACTTTTTTGGCAGGGGGCTGGAGTAGGTTTGGAGAATTCACAGCAGTGAGGCTGGTAGTGATGATTTGCAAACAGTTTCTGGAATTTTGGGTTTATTGCATAATAAGAAGAGGCATTGCATAATAAAGCATCAAACGACCAAATTTTACGACACACGTGTTGTATCCATTTTCCAAATTTTGCAACATCTGATAAACCAACCACAAAAATTCTCCCGGACATCTTATCCATGTACAACATTTTGTCGTATTTATCTATCTACAATACTCTCCCACATAGAGTTTACAAAAGTCTACAACATGTTCTATCCATCTACCACATTCTCCACATTATCTATCAAATATTCTATCAATCTATACAATTCTGCCACATCTCCTATCCATCTACAAACTTCTCACGCATACTCTATCGATCTCCAAAATTCTGCCACATCTTCTACTCCTCCAGAAAATTCTCCCGCATACTCAATCCATCCAGGAAATTCTCCCAATCTTGGTGCCCACCCAAAAATTGTTCCACACATCCCAGGACTGCTAGCACGTCTAGCAAAGATTCCCGCATTCTTCGCCTTAACTCAGAGCCGTTCCCAGCGATCGGAATATTCGCACTCAGTGAGCATCCGTCCCGTCGATCACCGGGCTGGAACGATCGCGCTCGATTCCGTCCGTCCGAAAATCGAGCTGGCCGCTCGGATGGAATAAACGGCCGCGTAATTTCTGTTGCTGGCCCTTAAGTGGCGGCACGACAGACCGTCTCGTTCTCACGGGCAAGAACGCACGCCAGTTGCATCGTTGGGAGGCAACAAACTGCACTGAGGCATTGCTAGTGGCCGCGTGGCAGCGGCGCTCGGCCAACCGGTTAACCGGCAATTAGCTGATCGCGCTCGTAAATGTAAATTAGCGCGGGGCCGAATCGGCAACCGAAAAAAGAGTAAATTATCGGCGAGGTAAGGGCAGGTGAGCGGATGCGCCACGACGGAAGCGGCTAGGAGGTCTGTTGTGGGAGGCGGAACTGCTCGTTTCGCTGACCGTCGTTTTCGGACTGTTATTACCGTTGCCGGAGATCCGATTTGCCTATTACGAACGCGAGCCCTAACCTGCTATTCACATGTCGTGGGCTTTGCAGTTGACTATTTAATGCGTCGTAGTGGGATTTCTTTATTTTGTAATTAGCTTGCTGTGAAGAATTAGTGGTACAGAAGGTATTGTTAGACGAAATTCTTGATTTCGTGGTAGAATGATTCGGTGTAGAATTAAAAACTACTCATTTGAGTAATTGTCATTTTCGAACTCTTTTTACCGTTGGCGGAGATCCGATTTGCTATTACGAACGCGAGCCCTAACCTGGTATTCAGTCTCGGGCATGTCGTGGGCTTTGCAGTTGACTATTTAATGCGTCGCAGTGGGATTTTTGTATTCTGTAATTAGCTTGCTGTGAAGAATTAGTAGTACAGGAGGTATTCTTAGCTGAAATTTTCGGTGATTTTGTGGTAGAATTAAAATTTGAGGGTACACGCAAGTGTATAGGCTGTATAGAAAAGCTGAACTACTCATTTGAGTAATTGTCGTTTTCGAATTGTTATTACCGTTGACGGAGATCTGATTTGCCTATTACGAACGCGAGCCCTAACCTGCTATTCACATGTCGCGGGATTTGCAGTTGACTATTTAATGCGTCGCAGTGGGATTTTTTTATTCTGTAATTAGCTTGCTGTGAAGAATTAGTGGTACAGGAGGTATTCTTAGATGAAATTTTCGGTGATTTGGTGGTAGAATTAAAATTTGAGCAAGACGCGCAAGTGTATAGGCTGTATAGAAAAGCTAAACTACTCATTTGAGTAATTGTCATTTTCGAATTGTTATTACCGTTGACGGAGATCCGATTTGCCTATTACGAACGCGAGTCCTAACTTGTTATTCACGTCTGGGGCATGTCGTGGGCTTTGCAGTTGACTATTTAATGCGTCGTAGTGGGATTTCTTTATTCTGTAATTAGCTTGCTGTGAAGAATTAGTGGTACAGGAGGTATTGTTAGATGGAATTCTCAATGATTCGGTAGTAGAATTAAAATCTGAGGAAGACATGCAAGTGTGTAGGCTGTATAGAAAAGCTGAACTACTCATTTGAGTAATTGTCATTTTCGAATTGTTATTACCGTTGCCGGAGATCTGATTTGCCTATTACGAACGCGAGTCCTAACCTGCTATTCACGTCTGGGGCATGTCGTGGGCTTTGCAGTTGACTATTTAATGCGTCGCAGTGGGATTTCTTTATTTTGTAATTAGCTTGCTGTGAAGAATTAGTGGTAGAGAAGGTATTGTTAGATGAAATTCTCGATGATTTCGTGGTAGAATTAAAATTTGAGGACGACACGCAAGTGTATAGGCTGTATAGATAAGCTAAACTACTCATTTGAGTGGTTGTAATTTTCGAACTCTTTTTACCGTTGGCAGAGATCCGATTTGCCTATTGCAAACGCGAGTCCTAACTTGTTATTCACGTCTGGGTTATGTCGTGGGCTTTGCAGTTGACTATTTAATGCGTCGCAGTGGGATTTCTTTATTTTGTAATTAGCTTGTTGTGAAGAATTAGTGGTACATGAGGTATTGTTAGATGAAATTCTCGATGATTTCGTGGTAGAATTAAAATTTGAGGAAGACACGCAAATGTATAGGCTGTATAGATAAGCTGAACTACTCATTTGAGTAATTGTCATTTTCGAACTCTTTTTACCGTTGGCGGAGATCCGATTTGCTATTACGAACGCGAGCTCTAACCTGGTATTCAGTCTCGGGCATGTCGTGGGCTTTGCAGTTGACTATTTAATGCGTCGCAGTGGGATTTTTTTATTTTGTAATTAGCTTGCTGTGAAGAATTAGTGGTACAGGAGGTATTGTTAGATGAAATTCTCAATAATTTTGTGGTAGAATTAAAATTTGAGGGTACACGCAAGTGTATAGGCTGTATAGAAAAGCTGAACTACTCATTTGAGTAATTGTCGTTTTCGAACTGTTATTACCGTTGGCGGAGATCGGATTTGCCTATTATGGACGCGAGCCGTAACGAGCTATTGACGTCTGGGTCATGTCGTTTGCTTTGCAGTTGGTTATTTAACATACCGCAATGAGACTTATTTATTTTGTAATTAGCTATCAAGAAAAAATTGGTAGATCGTATTCATATATTGTTAAGTGAAATGTTGAAGTACTTTAAGGCAATGTAAGAGTTTTTTGAAAGACATCTAGATGTATACGCTCTACAGAAAAGCTGGACTACTCATTTGGCTAATTGTCGTTTTCGGACTGTAATTACCATTACCGGAAATCCGATTTGCCTATTATGAACGCGAGCCGTAACGAGCTATTGACATCGGATGCATGTCATGGGCTGTGCAATTGATTATTTGACGTACTGTAATAAGATTTGATTCGCTTATTTTATCATTTTCTCGCGGTAAATGATTAACAGGGCAGACGGTAGATAAGGTAATTTTAACATCACATATTTTGAAATTTTCAATTACTTTAAGGTGAAGTAGACATTTTTAAAAACATGTGTACCTTTGGCTTACTGTAACTGGAAGCAAATGTTACAGGCACTGCATTACAAACTGACAAGTGATCGTCATAATTGAGCGTATCAGATTCGTAGTAATACGTTGGCACATATTCGCGATTTAAAGGGAACATTTGCACAAAACGTTTGAAGATTAAGCATTGACCGTACGTTCCTTTGGTTTCACTCGTTGCTCTCGTTTACGAATATTTCAAAATTCGTCGTACGTGCGTGTAAACGCTTAAAATCACGAGTGCCGGTATTAATCGACGTGTATTATTTTAATCAATTTTATCAATTTGTTTGATTTAATAGCGAGCTGTGAAAAGACAAACAAAATTCGTTCATGCCGGCTTCCCTTACAAAGGATATTTATATTCCTCTTTGTTTATTTTCCCTTTTACTTTCGTGTAAATGATTTGACGTTGGCGTATACACTGATTCGGAAATATAAAACACTCGATTTACTCAGTCATTGCGATTGGTGACTATTGGCAATTGGATATTGTTTGCATCGTTTTAATCTGTTGCGTTTAAAATCTTCAAAAGCACAATGGATAAACCAACTAAGTGCGAAGCTAAATGGGTACACTAAAGTGTTCTACGAAGACCAAGCATGTACGTATTGTTTAAAGTAAAATAAAATTTAATTTTTAAACTATTACCCACCTCAATCAATTTTATCATCTGGCAACGGATAAAAATGCAATGATGAATATGATGATAATGATGATCTACATTCAGGGTAAATTACCCTCTATCGAGTGGTACAGGTTCGGAGGAAGAGAAAGGTTTGACTCAACATTTGACAGTTTAATTCGATTTTTCTCAATTTTTCCACGCATTTATCATCATATCTCGGGAACTACTTCGAATTTTCCAGCGCGGATACGATTTTTTTTAATCTCTTTGCACACCTTTTATGTCCCAATAGAGCAAATCGTTCGAAGGAGTTTTACTTCTCGACCCTTTCCCCGAGGGTGGTTTTCACCGTATTCTTCGCATTTTTTTGGGCATATCTCCGAAACTATTGCGAATTTCTAAGTGCGCCTTGCATTTTTCCGACTCATTTTGGACCCCCTTTGATATGTTAAAAGGGCAATAAAATCGGAGACCCATCATTTTTTGGCAAAAATGGCAAGGGATTAAGATTTAAGATTTTCGCGATTTCTTCAAGGCCATGTCCCGTTTAAACTAGGGAACGAAACCTATAACTAATATAGGTTTTCTTAAAGTTCTTTGGACGCAGTTTCACGTGGGACTAAATCGATTGGTCGAATTTTCATTGTTGACCCTATTTTTGGGCCCGTTTTTCATCATTTTTCCACACATTTTTGCCAATATCTCCGGAACTATTTTTTTTTTTTCCGACTCATTTTGGACCCCCTTATATGTTAAAAGGACAATAAAATCGTCATTTTTTGGCAAAAATGGCAACCTTAAGATTTTTGCGATTTCTTCAAACTTTAAACTGAAGAAACCTATAACTAGTTTTCTTAAAGCGCGCGGAAAATTTTTAAAAAAATTTTTTTTTGCTTTCTTAGAATCGTCATATCTCGGAAACTATGAAGAGTTCAGCGCGCGGAAAGTGGTCTATCTCCAGTGCAAATCACCCTCTATCGAACGGTATCGGTCCGACACAAAAAAAAAATTTGGCATTTTTCGCCTATTTTCGCGTATTTTCAGCTTATTTTTCTCTTTTTTTTCTCTGTGTTTGCTTATAACTCTTGCTTGATCCTCTTTCATTTCATATAGGTGAGCACGTAAAATGATTTATTTTCGGTTGGTGGTTGTTGATAAACCCGTGCTCTTCTTATGTTTTTCTCGACTTTTCAATCTATTTCTTGTCACATCTCGGAAACTATTTTGAATTTTTCAACGCGGTTTCAATTTTTCCAAATCTCTTTGTACCTCCTTTCATCCTGCATAATTACAAGTAGATAATTGTGTATTATTTTTGGGCATCTTAGAAAACTGTAGATGCATACATTTTCATTCTGTAACAAAATTTCAATATAATCATTCAATATATTGACGATCAACCGACCACGCTATGCGCCTGTCTGCACGGTATATCCACTTTTCATTAATTTCCCATTAACTTTCGGCCGCATCTCCAAAACATTAAATGTATTCCAACCGAAAAGCACCCTCCCGCTCCATCGAAAAATCACAAGTTAGCCGAAGTTCCCCGACCGCCATTTAGCCAGAACTCAACTCAACCCACCCCGAAAAACGTTCAATAAATGAAAAATCTACTTGCACCCTCAGTCAAAAATTTCACGTGCCACACCTCGCCAGCGGTGAAATCATAAATTGCCTGCTCGACAATTGCCGCGATAAAGACGGGCCAGACATTGGCCATGCCTGAACGTCCAGGTCCACCGTCGAAGGTCGCAGATCCAGAAACAGCGAGAAGACCGAAAACGTCGTCAGCTCTATCGCTCCCTTTTCTTCGGCCGCTTCATTTAGCAACGGACCACCACACGCAGTCGAATTGTTGTCGGGCTGACAGCACAGATTCCGAGGCGCTGATAGCGAGCTTCCGGACTTCCGGTGCTGACCCGTCTCCACAGAAAGGCGAGAAGAGAAGCGGGCCACCCTCTGCTCGCGCGGCAAGCCGTTAGGCCGTTTCCGATAGCGGACAGTCACTTTTCTTTGCGCTGCTATCCAGCTGCTAACGCGTCGTCTCCTTATCTTGTCTGTGGGGTAACGGACTTTTTTTGACCGATCGTAGCGTGCAATTCTTTTTGAGGGTGTGTAACCGATTTTGTCAGTGAGACTGTGCGGTGGGCTGATATATGGTTGATTTTTTCACTGGGAATAGTTTGCAAGCTGTTAGCCGTATGATTGATTCTTTTGGTGATGCGATTTACAGTGGGGTGATGGGGTGATCACTTCTGTTTAGTGATTAAATTTTGTTGTGGGCTGACCCTATGATTGATTGTTCTACTTGAGAAATTTTGCAGTGGTTTGGCCGTATGGTTGATTCTTTTGGTAATGCGATTCACAGTGGGGTGATAAGATGATCACTTTTGTTTAGTGATCCAATTTTGTAGTGGGCTGACCCTATTTTGGTTGTTCCACTTGAGAAATTTTACAGTGGTTTGGCCGTATGGTTAATTCTTTTGGTAATGCGATTTACAGTGGGGTGATTATATGAATGCTTTTGTTCAGTATTTAAATTTTGTGGTGGACTGGTTGTATTGTTAATATTTCTATCGATGCGATTTATTGTGGGGTGATAGGATGATTGCTTTTGTTTAGTGATTCAATTTTGTAGTGGGCTGACCTTATGATTGATTGTTTCACTTGAGAAATTTTGCAGTAGTTTGGCCGTATGGTTGATTCTTTTGGTAATGCGATTTACAGTGGAGTAATGGTATGCATGCTTTTGTTCAGTGGTTAAATTTTGTGGTGGACTGGCTGTATTGTTAATATTTCTATCGATGCGATTTATTGTGGGGTGATAGGATGATTGCTTTTGTTTAGTGATTCAATTTTGTAGTGGGCTGAGCCTATGATTGATTGTTCCACTAGAGAAATTTTGCAGTGGTTTGGCCGTATGGTTGATTCTTTTGGTAATGCGATTTACAATGGGGTGATGGTATGAATGCTTTTGTTCAGTATTTAAATTTTGTGGTGGACTGGCTGTATTGTTAATATTTCTATCGATGCGATTTATTGTGGGGTGATAGGATGATTGCTTTTGTTTAGTGATTCAATTTTGTAGTGGGCTGACCCTATGATTGATTGTTCCACTAGAGAAATTTTTCAGGATGTTGGCTGTATGGTTGATTCTTTTGGTGATGTGATTTATAGTGGAGTGATGGTATGACTGCTTTTGTTCAGTGGTTAAATTTTTTGGTGGACTGGCTGTATTGTTAATATTTCTATCGATGCGATTTATTGTGGGGTGATAGGATCATTGCTTTTGTTTAGTGATTCAATTCTGTAGTGGACTGAGCCTATGATTGATTGTTCCACTTGAGAAATTTTGCAGTGGTTTGGCCGTATGGTTGATTCTTTTGGTAATGCGATTTACAGTGGGGTAATGGTATGCATGCTTTTGTTCAGTATTTAAATTTTGTGCTGGACTGGCTGTATTGTTAATATTTCTATCGATGCGATTTATTGTGGGGTGATAGGACGATTGCTTTTGTTTACTGATCCAATTTTGTAGTGGGCTGACCCTATTTTGGTTGTTCCACTTGAGAAATTTTACAATGGTTTGGCCGTATGGTTAATTCTTTTGGGAATGCGATTTACAGTGGGGTGATTATATGAGTGCTTTTGTTCAGTATTTAAATTTTGTGGTGGACTGGCTGTATTGTTAATATTTCTATCGATGCGATTTATTGTGGGGTGATAGGATGATTGTTTTTGTTTAGTGATTCAATTTTGTAGTGCGCTGAGCCTATAATTGATTGTTTCACTTGAGAAACTTTGCAGAATATTGGCCGTATGGTTGATTCTTTTGGTGATGCTATTTATAGTGGGGTAATGGTATGTATGCTTTTGTTCACTGGTTAAATTTTATGGTGGACTGGCTGTATTGTTAATATTTCTATCGATGCGATTTATTGTGGGGTGATAGGATGATTGCTTTTGTTTAGTGATTCAATTTTGTAGTGGGCTGATCCTATGATTGATTATTCCACTTGAGAAACTTTGCAGAATATTGGCCGTATGGTTGATTCTTTTGGTGATGCTATTTATAGTGGGATGATGGTATGAATGCTTTTGTTCAGTATTTAAATTTTGTGGTGGACTAGCTGTATTGTTAATATTTCTATCGATGCGATTTATTGTGGGGTGATAGGATGATTGCTTTTGTTTAGTGATTCAATTTTGTAGTGGGCTGACCTTATGATTGATTGTTTCACTTGAGAAATTTTGCATTGGTTTGGCCGTAGGGTTGATTCTTTTGGTAATGCGATTTACCGTGGGATGATGGTATGATTGCTTTTGTTCAGTGGTTAAATTTTGTGGTGGACGGGCTGTATTGTTAATATTTCTATCAATGCGATTTATTGTGGGGTGATAAGATGATTGCTTTTGTTTAGTGATTCAATTTTGTAGTGGGCTGATCCTATGATTGATTATTCCACTTGAGAAACTTTGCAGAATATTGGCCGTATGGTTGATTCTTTTGGTGATGTGATTTATAGTGGAGTGATGGTATGATTGCTTTTGTTCAGTGGTTAAATTTTGTGGTGGACTGGCTGTATTGTTAATATTTCTATCGATGCGATTTATTGTGGGGTGATAGGATGATTGCTTTTGTTCAGAGGTTAAATTTTGTAGTGGGCTGAGCCTATGATTGATTGTTCCATTGGTGAAAGTTTGCCGAATGTTGGCCGTATGATCGATTTTTCTACTGATGGGTTTTATAGTGGGGTTATAGTATGACTGCTTTTATTCAGCCGTAAAATTTTGTACTGGGCTGGGCCTGTGATTGATTTTTCTACTGGCGAAATTTTGTAGTGCGTTGGTCGTATGTTTGATTTTCTACTGATGCGATTTATGGTGGAGTGATAGTGTGATTGATTTTTCTACTGGTGACGTTTTGTAGTGTGCTCGCAATTTCATTGACTCTTCTACTGGCGCACTTGTGCAATCGGCCAGTAGTAGCATTGATTATTACACCGACGTAATTGTACAGTTGGCTGGCAGTATCATTGACTTTTCTACTGACGCAATTGTACAATCGGCCGGCAGTAGCATTTATTATTTCACTAACGCAATTGTACAGTCGTCTGGCAGTAGCATTGACTTTTTTGCTGTCGCAATTGTGTAGTGGTCGGATATTATCATTGATATTTTCCCTGATACGATTGTATAATGAACTCGATTTACAATCGATCATTATACTTACGTCACAGTGTAGAGAACTAGTGGTGCGTTAGATACTAACAACTTAATTTACATCACACATGCATACGCTATAAATACAACATACACATTCATAACACATGCATAAAATAGCATACCACAAAACATTCCATACTTCACACCCTCTACAGCCAATCGCCACGAAATAACGTCAGTCTCTTACGGGCTACATTCTACACTACAATATTATTTAAAAAAACATTCGAAACCACTATAAATCCAATATAAAAAATGTATACAACATACACAAAATAACAGACTACCAAACATGCCGACACTTCACACCCCTACAGTAAATACCATAAAACATTAATCTCTGAGTCTACCACATCACACACCAACTAACACCTTCAGAAATCAACATTACGTAAAAAAATGCAAAGCACACCAATCACTTCACTGACTTCCCCCTCCCACAATCTCACACCTCCCAAAGTTTTATTTTTTTGAGTTTCGTTCTTCAGCCAACGTCAGTCGCAGCCGAACGACCTCCCATTCTTATCGTCAACTTGATACGTCGACCTTATGTCGCCTCGGCGTAGTTTTGGTTAATAATTCCGCCTGACGTCGCCACCGTCTGACATCTGGTGGCAGGCTGCCTTTCTTAATTAGCACGCGTCTTGAGCATAGGTAAGCGGCAACTCGAGGACTTCGAGACGTCAAGCAGCTGCACGCGCAGCGTGCGAACAGTGTTCTGGATCGATCACTCGCTAAATCAGTCACCCCCCAACGGCTGCTGAATCTGGCGACGTGAAGATAACTGCGGCGGTTTGCGATCTGTGTTATTGCGGAGTCGTTTTCGTCCACTGTCGTTTGTGCTAACGAGGCGTGGCTTTCTGTGTCTTTTAGTCGGTTAGTCGTTAAGGGTTGAGTATAGGAAGTTAATTGTTGGTTCTGGGAGGAAGCAGTTGTGGAATTTCGGAGCAAGCAGTTGTCGTCGTTTGATGGTTGTGGTACTCGAGGGTCGTAGTGTGATAAATTGATGGCTGGCGGTGTTGTTTCGGTAGGGATACGAAATGATTATGATATCGCATAAATTTGGGGGAATAATTAATGGTGAGATGGTTATTTTTTGATACGGATGGGTTGCGGCGGTTGAAAGTTAGTACGGGTGCATGTTGGGTCATGAGATATTTATTTTAAAATGTCCGGTGCTCTATTAGAATTTTTGTAATCTTTAATTAACGAATGTAAACAAATGTACAGGGACAAGACTAATGACACCGATGCTTTCTCAGTATTTTCTATATAACTGCGTTTGCAAATTTCCTCCCAACGATCTGTCGGAATAAAAACTATTCTCTCCTCTAAAAAAAATCCCTTACCCCATATACTTATCTTAACACTTTATCTACCGCTATTGACTGAAGATGCCACTCACTAACGACTGACTCTGTTTTGGATATCGCGCAGGAACTGTGTATGTGCCTATTTGTAAAGTTTTATAACTGCAAAATACTGAATGCGTTGTTGAGAATCATTTGATTTAAAAGCAGTGTAATTTTATTATCATTTAGATTGTTATAATATCATCTGATATTTATTTTATCTAATATAACCATTTACCACTGAAAAGCCGATTAATCGGCTACCGGTAAATAGCAGTTGGAACCGAAAAGTCGATTAATCGACTAGCGGTCGTTAAAGTGTTAATGACAGGTAGTGAACTGAATGATTTTGTGTCTGAATTATAGCAATTTTTATGTATAGATGAAATACATATTTTCCACGTGTAATCACCAAGAGTACGTACTAAACTGACTGAAATATACCCTACACACTCCAAGGCAACCTAGGTCCAACCCTCAGAAGAAATTAATTTCTTTTTTAACACACCCACGCATCTCCTGACAAACAAATAAATGAAATCAGTACGTAGCACGTGATGCTTAACACTTTGACTGCCATGATGGTCACCGGTGACCGACGCAAGAAAGATACTGACGATCCAAAATATTCGCAATGGGTAGCATTTATTGTTTTATAAATGCAGTTGTTGCTAGAATAGTAATGCGATCCTTTGGTCTCCAATACCTGCACATTATTTACATTTTGCATAATTCATTCAAACGCTGCAGTATTTCATAGCATCGCCGTTTTAATATAGTAAAATACGCTTGGCAGTCAAAGTGTTAATACAAAACTCGTCCCCCAAGAACAATGTATTACTACCTCCTACCTAAAAAATAGCATTCTCCTGCAATCATCCGCTGCATGAAGAAAGCGTTTTGACATTCCAACCGAAACATCGCCTCACCGATCAATCATATTCGCACACCCTCAATGCCGCTCGTTAAAAAATCCCCAGTTTTATTGTCATTTAGAATTGTCATAATATCATCTGATATTCATTTTATCTAATATAACCGTTGATCACTGAAAAGCCGATTAATCGGCTACCGGTAAATAGCAGTTGGAACCGAAAAGTCGACTAATCGACTAGCGGTCCTTAACACGTTCACGCCGGCGCGTGTACCACCGGTGGTTCGCGCTCGACAGTCCCATCGGGTGTGAACATTTGTTTACACGCCGCCCACCATCAAAAATATAGTTCCTTTAGTAAGTGGACAAAATTGCCGTATAGTTGAAAACTTAAATAATTGAAATTTAAATAATTGAAACAAGCAACAATCGTGCGCCACCAAATAAAGTGCTGCATTCGACTGCCGCCTCACAGCGAATAACATGAAAATCGACCCCGGCGTGAACGTGTTAAAGTGTTTATAGCCCTCGTATAATTTTACAACGTTGCTATTCGCTAAGGAAAGGTCCCAGACGCAAAGATCCGATCACGACCGCCACTGACTCCTGCCGCCTCCGCGCCCTCGAAAATCCGCCTCGTCCGCCCCCTCGAAATCTCTCGCCGCGCGAAACGTCCGAGCTTTCGTTTTTTGTGACGCCGCGCCGGCAGCGCAAGCCAAAAAGCAGCTCGCGTCGGAGGTCGCGCGCGCAAGTGGCGGAGAGAGAGCGGTCGCCTGACGTCACACACTGGTAACGGCGCTTTATCGAACTCTCATTACCAGCGGCCGGAGGCGGAGGACGCGGACGCGCAGGAGTATGAGGCCGTCGAGGAGGATGAGGCGGATGAGGAGGATGAGGCGGATGAGGAGGATGAGGAGGATGAGTAGGACGAGGCGGCGGACGAGGCGGATGAGGCGGCGGTGGAGTCGGCGGTGGAAGCGGAGGGCGCGCAGGTTTGGCGGAGAGTGTGTTTTTCGGCCTCGTGTGGTCGTCCGCCACTCCCTCGTGCACACCAGCGTCCTCGTTCCTGCTCGTTCCACCCGTCCTTCCGCCCTTAGCCCCGAGCCCAGCGCGCCTCTGTCCTCTACCGAACTCGCACTCTCGCCGGACTCCGTCTCGCTCGACGCCATCGCGCGCCTAACCCTTTTGACTGCCACCCCTGCCCTTCTGCCCTCGGCTCCGCAAAGCACCCCACGACCGCTGGACGCAATAATAAACAACCGCCGGTCGCCATGGCGACGCGTCCATCGCGCGCGAACAAAACACTGCACGCGCTGCCTCTCTTTCGCCGACGCACGCTCCTTCTCTCCCTTTCCCTTTCCCGCGACGACGCTCCTTGTCCGGCACGCTAGTCGGCGGGTTTGTCGCTCGTGCTGTTACATGCGTGCGGAACCCGAGCGACACACTGAGCCTGGAATGACATTAAACCGGGACCGGTCTGGTATTCGGGACTTTGTTGAATGATCCTGATGAGCTTGACGATGCTGAAGAGTGCGCTTAATGAAGCGCCGGCTGTGAGGGGCGCGAGGGGAGGGCGTAAGTTTTGGCGGTTGCAAATGAATGCGACGCGCGCTTCAGGAGTAGCGGGTTGACGAGTCTTTGGTGTTGCGGAATAATTGGATGTGTTGAGATGAACGCAATGGCACGAAGGGAAGTGGGTATGGAAAAAGTATTTCAAATGTCACGGTTTCTTGAAATTGATGCTGAAGAGTATGCTTAATGAAGCGCGGGGGGTAAGTTTGGCGGTTGCGAATGAATGCGACGCGCGCTTCAGGAGTGCCAGTTGACGGGTCTTTGGCGTTCCGGAATAATTGGGCGTGTTGAGATGAACGCGGTGGCGTGAAGGGAAATGAATACGGAAAAAGTATTTTAAATGCCCGGGTTCGTTGAAGTCGATGTTGAAAAGTACAATTAATGAAACACTGGGTGTGTTTTGGCGGTCGCACCCGAAGACGATACGCACTTGAGAAGTAGTGATTTAGTTACCGAAGTTGACGCGGGTCTTTGGCGTTCCGGAATAATTGGACGTGTTCAGATGAACGTGGTGGCATGAAGGGAAATGAATACGGAAAAAGTATTCTAAATGCCCGAGTTCATTGAAGTCGATGTTAAGAAGTACAATTAATGAAACACTCGGTGTATTTTGGCGGTCGCATACGAATGCGATACGCACTTGAGAAGTAGTGATTTAGTTACCAAAGTTGACGCGGGTCTTTGGCGTCCCGGAATAATCGGACGTGTTGAGATGAACGCGGTGGCATGAAGGGAAATGAATACGGAAAACGTATTTTAAATGCCCGGGTTCATTGAGGTCGATGTTGAAAAGTACAATTAATGAAATACTTTGGCGGTCGCAGACGAATGCGATACGCACTTGAGAAGTAGTGATTTAGTTGGCGAGGTTGACGCGGGTCTTCGGTGTTGCGGAATAATTGAACGTGTTAAGATGAACGCGGTGGCATGAAGGGAGATAAATACGCAAAACGTATTTTAAATGCCCGGGTTCATTGAAGTCGATGTTGAAAAGTACAATTAATGAAACACTGGGTGTGTTTTGGCGGTCGCACACGAAGGCGGTACGCACTTGAGAAGTAGTGATTTAGTTGGCGAGGTTGACGCGGGTCGTGGGTGTTGCGGAATAATTTAACTTGTTGAGATGAACGCGCGGGCATAAAGGGAGATAAATACGGAAAAAGTATTTTAAATGCCCGGGTTCGTTGAAGTCGATGTTGAGAAGTACAATTAATGAAGCATTGGGTGTTTTTGTGGTCGCACACGAAGGCGATACGCAATTTGAGAAGTAGTGATTTAGTTGGCGACGTTGACGTGGGTCGTGGGTGTTGCGGAATAATTTAACTTGTTGAGATGAACGCGCGGGCATGAAGGGAGATAAATACGGAAAAAGTATTTTAAATGCCCGGGTTCGTTGAAGTCGATGTTGAGAAGTACAATTAATGAAACATTGGGTGTATTTTGGGGGTCGTATACGAATGCGATACGCACTTGAGAAATAGTGATTTAGTTGGCAAGGTTGACGCGGGTCTTTGGCGTTCCGGAATAATTGGACGTGTTGAGATGAACGCGGTGGCATGAAGGGAAATGAATACGGAAAAAGTATTTTGAATGCCCGGGTTCATTGAAGTCGATGTTGAAAAGTACAATTAATGAAACACTTTGGCGGTCGCATACGAATGCGATACGCACTTGAGAAGTAGTGATTTAGTTGGCGAGGTTGACGCGGGTCTTTGGCGTTCCGGAATAATTGGACGTGTTGAGATGAACGCGGTGGCATGAAGGGAATTGAATACGGAAAACGTATTTTAAATGCCCGGGTTCGTTGAAGTCGATGTTGAAAAGTACAATTAATGAAACACTTTGGCGGTCGCATACGAATGCGATACGCACTTGAGAAGTAGTGATTTAGTTGGCGAGGTTGACGCGGGTCTTTGGCGTTCCGGAATAATTGAACTTGTTGAGATGAACGCGGTGGCATGAAGGGAGATAAATACGGAAAAAGTATTTTAAATGCCCGGGTTCGTTGAAGTCGATGTTGAAAAGTACAATTAATGAATCTCTTTGGGGGTCGTATACGAATGCGATACGCACTTGAGAAGTAGTGATTTAGTTACCGAAGTTGACGCGGTTCTTTGGCGTTTCGGAATAATTGGACGTGTTGAGATGAACGCGGTGGCATGAAGGGACATGAATACGGAAAAAGTATTTTGAATGCCCGGGTTCATTGAAGTCGATGTTGAAAAGTACAATTAATGAAACACTTTGGCGGTCGCATACGAATGCGATACGCACTTGAGAAGTAGTGATTTAGTTGGCGAGGTTGACGTGGGTCGTGGGTGTTGCGGAATAATTTAACTTGTTGAGATGAACGCGGGGGCATGAAGGGAGATAAATACGGAAAAAGTATTTCAAATGTCAGGGTTTCTTGAAATCGATCCTGAAGTGTGCGCTTAATAAAGCGCTGGGTGTAAGTTTTAGCGGTTGGAAATGGATGCGACACGCCCTTCAAGAGTGGTGGTTGAGTTGACGAGGCTGATGCGTGTCTTTGGTGTTGCGAAATAATTGAATGTGTCGAGATGAATACGGGGATATGAAGGTAGACGAATAGGAAAAAAGTGTTCCAAATGTCAGGATTTCTTGACTTTCACCACTTCACATGCAATTTACACATTTGTTTTCATCAAGGGGAACCTTTTTCCAATATACAATACATTGCCGTTCATTGGTATCGAATACCTTCGAACTGCAACGTGAAAACCCGTTGACCGAAAATTTATTTATGAACGTGTGATAGTGTAAAATACTATAATTAAACGATTAACTGAATATTCCCTTGTTTACCAATAAAGAATTTGGAAGACAATTCTCGCTTTATTACATCATAAAATATAATATTGCGTTATGTGGTCTGAAACGTATGATGACGAGACACGGTAGTAATGAGTTCTGCTGACTACGCAATGTTTTTTCGTCTGTCGGCATTTGCAAACAAAGTTTTTCGGGCTTCAATGCCGATCACTCGCTCCGTCGATGATATTGTCGGTTCAGCGAAATTGCGTTATTTTGCCAGAGGCTGGCAAGTTACATGGACCGAGAGCGGTATTAAACGTTACACGTGGGCTCGTTGAAACAAAATGAAATTTGTAAACATTAGCGGCCGTTTTCGGGGCTGTCAACAAGAATCGCAAACTCAAGGAATGATTCGAAAACAACAAAAAATATGCATGTTTATTGGGATGCAAATATTTAAAATACTGATGCACCATAAGTATTGAAGGAAATTGTGTATTTACATGTCGCTAGTTTAGAGACAGAAAATTGACAATCAAAGTCCACTTGTGAATGTTTGCTTTAACAACACTTATTGTACGCATATATTAATGCAAGCTATATTACAAACATCCTTTTTTTATATTTTTATAAAATAACTTCTCATTACCAGTTTACATGTTACCAGTGTTGACTATGAATTGCGACGTTCTTATACCTATCATCTTCTGCTTGCATCTAACACAATTTGCAACGTTCTCGAAGTTTAGGGGTTGTTTTCGATTTACTCTGCGAACGCCTTGCTTCGATATGCAAGAAATAGCTTAAACTTGTCTTATTATGGTCTTCACACATTTTTTTCATGTTTCCCTAATTTGAAACTATCCTAAAATTCAATCCAAACGACAAACCTTCAAGAAACATCGCATACTCCTCATTTTATCATATTTCTGAACAAGTCTTCTCTGACGTTTATTGTTATTTTGCCGTTCCCACAATTTAGCAGTTGTTACACCAATTCGCTTTAGAGCTGCCTCGCACGAGAGCAGCAGAGATAATTTTCTTAAGAATCCGCATTCCGCTCTCGAAAGACAATCCATGCGGAGTGTAGAGTGAGTTAACATTTCAACGCACGTACCTCAACATGGGAGCGAATTACGTGCTTACCTGTTTATTAGAGTCGTACGACTGGCTTCCTGTAATGGCGCACGTAGTGACGGGGTTGTGCGGGTGTTCATGACCTGTATCACGTGAAACCGTAAAAGTACGTCGGTGCCGCCATCTCTGACGGGAGCTGCGAACAAAAGTGCCAGTCTGATGGATTTCACAACGAGAGAGCGCCGAAATACGAAAGACTTTCATAGGTGCCGACTTTAGTTTCGCTGTCAAACTATGCGCGTGAAACTCGTTACGCTGCGCATTGATGAAGGGGAAGTTGGATTATTGGCGAGTGCCGGTCACTGATAAGCGAATGAAGTTCAATTCTTTAACACTTTGACTGCCATGATGGTCACCGGTGACCGACGCAAGAAATTTTACTGAAGATCCAAAATATTCGCAATGGGTTAGCAACAATTATTTTATAAAAAAATGCAGTTATTGTCAGAATTTTATTTACACTATTGTCGTATTCGAAATTTTCCTTTGATAATCCAATACCTGCACATTATTTACGTTTTGCAAAAATAATTTAATCGAACTTCCTCTGGTATTTTTCATAGCATCGCCGTTCTAATATAGAAAAATACGCTTGGCAGTCAATGTGTTAACACTTTGACTGCCAAGCGTATTTCGTGCACGACAATCATGTTAGCATTGACGATGCTTTAAAATTTTTTCTGCATAGGTTTGATTAAATCGTTTTTTGCAAAAATATACGTAACGCAGAGTTATTAGAAGCCAAAGTATTCAAGCATCATTCCAATATCAACGGCTTTTACTAGGTTGCAAATAGGTTTCATGGCGAATTTTTTGCATTTATAGTAAAATCTGTTGCGCCGGTCACCGGTGACCACCGTGGCGGTCAAAGTGTTAAACAGTTAAAAAGTAAAAAAAAATCTGATCCAATTTATTTATGTGTAGTGTGGTACAATACAATTGTAGGAGTACGTTTTGGTCCGGTCGAATTGTTAGTTTGGTACGACGAAAGGGCGGTTATTTTCAAATATTTTCGTTTCTTTAGCAATTTTGTTGTATTGTATTGGGGTTTGGTTTGTTCTGATCGACATGTTTTATTTTTGTTAATATGTGATATCAAGTAGAACGGGGTTGTCAGATATTGAATGTTTAAGATTTATATATCTACCAACTTCAGCGTTGCTGAACGTTTAGCATACGATTTGATGCGTATTAGGTGCGTATTTTTGTGTGGCGAATACTTCGGTTTTTTCAAATATTTTCGTTTCTTTAGAATATGTTGTATTCATGTTTCTCATTTGGTCGATATGTTTTATTTGATATCAAATATGTGATATCAACTAGAACGGGGTTGTCAGATATTGAATGTTCAAGATTTATATATCTACCAACTTCAGCGTTGCTGAACGTTTAGCATACAATTTGATGCGTATTAGGTGCGTATTTTTGTGTAGCAATACTTCGGTTTAGATTACTCCATTTTGAATATGTAGCTCATTCATGTTTCTCATTTGGTACGACGCGAAAGTGATGGTTTCCGGATGTTGGTAAATGTTCAAGTTTTTTCATAAAGGCCGCAATAATTTTATCGCGAAGTTTTTGTTTTTTTAGAATATTTCAAGCCACCAAAAGCCGCAAATTTTGTTGTGTATTAAAATATTCGTACGCATCAAACTTTAATATTATTATACAACTATTCGTCCGCAATTCCACTCATTTTCGCTGCAAGCTCATTAATGTACGTTTTTTGTTATAACACCGAGTCTTTTTGCCCATAGCGACAATGATCTTTCTTAACATCTCTCCTGCTTTATCAAAGCGTTTTGTTTATGAACAACAGTGAAAGATTTTTCTGCCTTTGCAATTAATGCGCCTAATATATGCGCAACCCTCCTGTCATAGGTACATTACGGTTGTGTGCATAGAACGGTAGGGTTAGACCTTTGACGAACCATAGTAGTGGCCATTTCACATATATATGGACGTATTCATGCAATAGACAAATCATTTTCCCCATGACCGATGAACATTCAAGGCAAAGGTTCTCCGAAAATAAACGTTGCCAACTATAGTGATTCGACAGATAAATGTACGATTAAAGAATAAATTTGCCTCAGAATGTGTCAAAACGGACCAGCTATTTATAAATGGAAAAGATAATCAAGAGGCGGAAAGACACGTTTTCTTCTTATCATTGTTCTTGATGTGGATAGAAAAAAATTAGTGGATTTTGTACTGTCGCTAGGTCAAACAGCTTGAGATAGTAACTAGAAGACTTCAACTTGTTATGGTATGTCTGTTCCATATAAACAGTAGCTGTATTAATTTGTTCACAATTTGTATAACTTTGGAAAACAAGTTAATTTTAAGGTAGCATACAATTTAGCGAAGTTTTCCAATATCCCGAAATTCTTTGAATTATTGCAATACGCTACACCACACGACTTCCGAATTATCCCAAAAATCCGAATTCTCGCACGTGCTATACCTCAATGCCATTTTCGTGCATCACACTGCACTGGTCAGTACGAATTTATTTGTGCAACATTAGTGCACTGTAACACGGGATCAGTCGAATTTCTCACGTTCCTCTAAATTCTTCATAATACCAATACATAATATTCCACGCAATTTTATACTAAAATCCTATATTGACTCATTATAATTTCCTATATTGCTAATAATTCTTCATACGTCCACTACACAGGGTATTGAAAAAATTATTCATAATGCCTACGATAGATAATACCCACCAAATAATGAAGAACTTCTAATAAATATACATGGGAAATGAATTAACTAATCGAGTTAAAAATGATACTAAAATTAACTCCGATGTAAAATGAATTAATTAAAATATCTACGCATCAATTCCTGCCCGAAAAATTTAGTTCTATAGTAGCAACAAAAAGAATTCATAATCTATGTCGTTCATGAAAAAAAATAAAGTTTCTACAGTAGGGGCGGTAACTATTAATTATACAATTCCCTGGAAAGGACAGTTACAACAGCCACGTCGATAGAATAAAAAAATGTATTTCGAGACACGTGGTTACTACCAAGTTCGCCCAACAACTGACTATCTTGCCCTGCAGTCCGCAGCGTCGCACGTCCTAAACAAAAGACGGCACGGTTCGCCACTACGTCATCGCTTGACAAAACACTGCGACCGAAAATTCGATGCAGGGCGATTAACCCTTTGCGGACGAGCGACGCATATGTGCGTTCAGCATAAGATATTCCTATAACCGATGAAGGCATACTTATGTTCGGCGAAAACACCTGATAAAGCCGAGACATAAATATGCGTTCGAGAAAAATAAGTAATAGAGCCGAGGCGGGCATATATGTATGTATTTTGCAAATGGCATGTGTTAAACGAGAGTTGGTAATTTTGATGGGTGTCATCGGCTTCGAATCGCTCCGTCCGCAAAGGGTTCATCGCCTACACTACTAATTCTTCGAAATCTATGGGTGGTACAAAAGTTGATGAAGAAAATCTGAAGTGTCTACTAGCTCTTCGAAATCTATGGATGATACAAAAGTTTCTCGCCACCCGCTTAACACGAATATCGATCGTTGCGCTGCTCCTTTCGAATTTTTGGATCGTCCTCACATGACTCATTGCCATTTGAACGCGCCCTGCCACATTTCCATGGGCTCGTCGGCCGGTTCCTACCGCGCCGTGTTATTCGCCGGCCGTTCGACATAACGGCAGGCAGCGCGGTCGTTCCCATCTTTAACGATTCCCCGTCTCGCTTTCGGGAGGCGTTCTCCGTCTGCGCGACGTACGGGCTCTCCGTATCTACTTTTAGTCGTCCGAAAATCCATCTTTCTCCGACGCCAGCGCACCACCCCTGCTCTGCGTCGCTCTCCCTCTCGCCGAGTCTGGAACCAACCCCCTTCCAAAACCGCAAGCTCCCTGCGCCCTCCGCACACTCCCGTACCACACCGCTACTAACCGTTCAGGAAATGTTTATTCTAGCCTTTTACGCGGTGTTACAAAGGATTTTTAGATTCCCCGTGCGCCCGCAATCTGGAAGTCAATCGGCCCGCGCGCCGATCGATCGGGGGATCGATGCTTGGGGTTTGCGTTCGCTGGATGAACAGTGGGACGTAGAGAGCGGTGATGAGTCGGGGAAGCTACTTAGGCGAGATTTGGGGCAGTGGTGGTGGATAAAGAGTGATGCGTGAGGCGGTTTTGAGCTGAGCGATGAAACGGGTGGTGTTTTTCTGGGGGTGGAAGAGGGTGTGTTGAGTTCTGGCCAGTTTACGATATTTATGGAATGTGTAGGGTGCGCGTAGGTATGAATGATTAGGTAAATGTTCGGTGGTGATGGGTGAACTGTGCAGGTGTTTTTCTTTTAGTGTAATTTAAGGTGCACAGTATCGCTAGAGAAAATTTACTATGTCGTATGAAAGAAAAAATGCTGCCGTGTCCGGTTCTATGCAGATGCCACTGTTGTAAGATTGCTTTGTAAAAATCACTTTTCCGGCACTATGCAGAAATAAAGTCATGCGGAAAATCTTCATCGACGGGCACGTAACATTCAGAGTTCGCTACCACATAAAATACTCTTCAATATATCATACAATAGACAACATGTTACGTGTTTCCACAATCAATGCTTATCACGTATCTTACATAGTTGTCATTGTTACTTTCAAAATTCGCTTATACCATTGAAGTGAATAAACAGTATTAGTCATATGAAAGAAAGAATGCTGCTGTGTCTGGTTCTATGCAGACGTTATTGTAATTGCTTTCTAAAAATGACTTACTCGGTACTGTGCAGAAATAATGTCATGCGGAAAATATTGACGGGCACGTAACATTCAGAGTTCGCTACCACTTAAAATACTCTTCAATACATCATACAATAGAAAACATGTTACGTGTTTCCACAATCAATCCTTATCACGTATCTTACATAGTTGTCATTGTAACTTTCAAAATTCGCTTATACCATTGAAGTGAATAAACAGTATTAGTCATATGAAAGAAAGAATGCTGCTGTGTCTGGTTCTATGCAGACGTCATTGTAATTGCTTTCTAAAAATGACTTACTCGGTACTATGCAGAAATAATGTCATGCGGAAAATATTGACGGGCACGTAACATTCAGAGTTCGCTACCACTTAAAATACTCTTCAGTACATCATACAATAAAAAACATGTTACGTATTTCCACAATTAATCCTTATCAAGTATCTTACATAGTTGTCATTGTAACTTTCAAAATTCGCTTATACTATTGAAGTGAATAAACAGTATTAGTCATATGAAAGAAAGAATGCTGCTGTGTTTGGTTTTATGCAGACGTCATTGTAATTGCTTTCTAAAAATGACTTACCCGGTACTATACTGAAATAATGTCATGCGGAAAACCTTCATTGACGGGCATTTAACATTCAGAGTTCGCTACCACTTAAAATACTCTTCAATACATCATACAATAAAAAACATGTTACGTATTTCCACAATTAATCCTTATCACGTATCTTACATAGTTGTCATCGTAAGTTTCAAAATTCGCTTATACCATTGAAGTGAATAAACAGTATTAGTCATATGAAAGAAAGAATGCTGCTGTGTCTGGTTCTATGCAAACGTCATTGTAATTGCTTTGTAAAAATCACTTACCCGGTACTATACTGAAATAATGTCATGCGGAAAACCTTCATTGACGGGCATTTAACATTCAGAGTTCGCTTCCACATAAAATACTCTTCAATACATCATACAATAGAAAACATGTTACGCGTTTCCTCACTAAATCCTTATCATGTATCTTACATCGTTGTCATTGTAACTTTCAAAATTCGCTTATACCATTGAAGTGAATAAACAGTATTAGTCATATGAAAGAAAGAATGCTGCTGTGTCTGGTTCTATGCAGACGTCATTGTAATTGCTTTCTAAAAATGACTTACTCGGTACTATGCAGAAATAATGTCATGCGGAAAATATTGACGGGCACGTAACATTCAAAGTTCGCTACCACTTAAAATACTCTTCAATACATCATACAATAGACAACATGTTACGTGTTTCCACAATCAATGCTTATCACGTATCTTACATAGTTGTCATCGTAAGTTTCAAAATTCGCTTATACCATTGAAGTGAATAAACAGTATTAGTCATATGAAAGAAAGAATGCTGCTGTGTCTGGTTCTATGCAAACGTCATTGTAATTGCTTTGTAAAAATGACTTACCCAGTACTAGCAGAAATAATGTCATGCAGAAAATCTTCATTGACGGGCACGTAAGATTCAGAGTCTGCTACCATATAAAATACTCTTCAATACATCATACAATAGAAAACATGTTACGCGTTTCCTCACTAAGTCCTTATCATGTATCTTACATCGTTGTCATTGTAACTTTCAAAATTCGCTTATACCATTGAAGTGAATAAACAGTATTAGTCATATGAAAGAAAGAATGCTGCTGTGTCTGGTTCTATGCAGACGTCATTGTAATTGCTTTCTAAAAATGACTTACTCGGTACTATGCAGAAATAATGTCATGCGGAAAATATTGACGGGCACGTAACATTCAGAGTTCGCTACCACATAAAATACTCTTCAATACATCATACAATAGAAAACATGTTACGTGTTTCCACAATCAATCCTTATCACGTATCTTACATAGTTGTCATTGTAACTTTCAAAATTCGCTTATACCATTGAAGTGAATAAACAGTATTCGTCATATGAAAGAAAGAATGCTGCTGTGTCTGGTTCTATGCAGACGTCATTGTAATTGCTTTCTAAAAATGACTTACTCGGTACTAGCAGAAATAGTGTCATGCAGAAAATTTTCATTGACGGGCACGTAACAATCAGAGTTCGCTACCACTTAAAATATTCTTCAATACATCATACAATAAAAAACATGTTACGTATTTCCACAATTAATCCTTATCAAGTATCTTATTATACATAGTTGTCATTGTAACTTTCAAAATTCGCTTATACCATTGAAGTGAATAAACAGTATTAGTCATATGAAAGAAAGAATGTAGAAAACTTTCATTGACGGGCACGTAACATTCAGAGTTCGCTACCACTTAAAATACTCTTCAATACATCATACAATAGAAAACATGTTACGCGTTTCCTCACTAAATCCTTATCATGTATCTTACATCGTTGTCATTGTAACTTTCAAAATTCGCTTATACCATTGAAGTGAATAAACAGTATTAGAAGTTGAAGAATTATCATAAACGTACGGGCAACGTTGAGTGTTTGCTGCCACACCGGAAAGTTTTGAGGCATACACAGCCACGCCGTCGCTTCCGCCCCCGCAGGAGCGACGGTCTTATGTTTTTGCGAACGGCGTCTACTCGGAGATCTTAGCTCGGAGAGAGAAGAACGACGAGGATGCGCCGGTGGGCTGGCCAGGCCACAGCGCCGCCCCCAGACTCTCGACTTACTTTTGCCATCTTGCCTCCGATTCTGCGGTTAGCCCCACTTCGACCAGAAACCAGGGAAGCCGGTTGTACCGTGCCTGGCAAAGCGAACGCGTTCAATCGGCAGCGATATGTGCAACGAAAGAGGTCGGTCAGGCTTTTCTACTTCACGCTGAATTGTCCAGGAAACAACTGGCGTTTTGGCGAGTTTCTTATATTTTTTCTCTCTAGATCGTAAGCACAAAAATTGGAGTTGCGGAGTCGGCAGTAATATAAAGGTGTTAAGAGGTCGGTCAGACTTTTTCTACTTAGCGCGGTATTCATGATGAATAGCTGGAGTTTCTATTTTTTCAAAGGCGCCAGGCGTCCAGAAATAATATTATATCAATATTCTAGTGGGGTGAGTAGTAGTTAGACATGGCGCTTTTACATAAATTCGACTTGCACAGTCAGTAGTGTTATGCATGGTAATGGGTCAATGAGGCTTTTTCCACTGACATCTAATTGTGGGGAATCAACTGGAGTTTTATTTGGTTTCCAAGGTAGCCTTGTTGAAATATATTTATTACAACAGAGCATCATATTTAATTAAATGGATATAATTGTTCTATCGTTTATATAATTGTCTCGTGCTACGGGTAGTAAAAGCGTATACTTAAACAAGTTACGCAGATAAATTTGCTTCAATACTGATATAGCACACATTTTTGTGCTCCTGTCAAACATGTAATGAAGGATAAATAATAGTTAAAACTGCGTTAACTTTGCTGAAACATAGTCGGCACAATTTTGGCTCTGATTAATACTATGAACGACGTGCACCGTGAATTTTGCGCTGGCGCCAACTTTTCCCAAAAACGAACCTAAGCGGAATTGTTCGTGGAATGTTAGTCGCAGATATACGATAAATCATTATCCCTACAGGAACAACTGCAACATACGCACATATTTAACGAGTTGCTTTAACTGTTTAAACAAAATTGAGTTAATTATCCACGATTCGCAAAAGGCACCTAGCCCTCTGTGCCGTAATCATCAAAGTTCATATTTTGCCTTTACATACAATTTATGCACATCGCATTTCCATGTTTCACCAGTTAACCCAGTTTTTTGTTTTGCCGCAAAACATCGCCACATCAGCCTCAACCGGATCCAGCGCATAAAAGTTGAGCGTCAATCGCTATCCCGACGACAAAACGTCACTATTTCAGAGGCATCAAATTCGTCCCGCCAGAAATATGACTCGCGGACTCACGTCACGTGTGAGCATTCCGCACGCACGCTATTCCGAAGGCCCCGGCAAATTCGCCCGATTCGTCCAATATCTCGAACGCAACACGGCCTGGACATAATGGCCGGCCGTGATGAGCTGTGATTATTTTGGCAGTAACCAGATAGATATCGGCCGCGCCCGAGGCCATCGGCACGGAACGGCACGCGTTTTTTCCTTCCGCCCGCTGGGCAGGAATTAATTTGGATTCGTCGTCCGCGTCTCTATTGAACCGGCCGCCGCTTAGTCAAGCCGCCGATCGATAATGCGTTTTCGTTACACCGCGTGTCTTTCCGCGGTCGAGCCCAGTAAAAACATTAATGACGCTTTGTTCGCGTCCCGCCGCCCGCCCTCCGCCGCCCGGCGATTAACGTCCGCCGATCTAATGCAAATTGTGTCACGTCCGCGTCAAAGCACTCGCTGGCAAAACCATCAAGCGGAGCCTTCCGACAAAAACCCCGCGACGCCGTGAACTCTTCGAATGTGACCCTCCCCCAGCGGCCAGCACTCCGCACGCCGCCCATCGCTGCACGCTAATTTCATCGAACACAAAGTATCATACCATTAGCCTCCGGTCCAGCGCGCGGCCAAACTTTGTCACGTGCAACTATGAACCGCCGTCAGCCCTGTAACTCCATTAACATCGACGTAACGCCGTCACTTTCAAACTGTTACACCGCTCCCCGTGGGCCGCCTTCGAAAAACAGCCCCTCCCGGCCGCCACCCCCTCGGACCGGCCATCCGAATGACGCGCGCCTTCGGCGAGGCAAATCCTGCCGCCCCCGCGCCGCCATAATAATCATTTTTACAAGCCCGCGTGTAATCAAGGCTGCGTGTTACACATGTTCAGTGCGCACCCTCCGCAGGGGTGGCCGCCGGTAGGGGTCCGCGCGCAGTGGGGGTGGCCTGCCGGCGGAGGGAGACGCGTCGGGGAGTGTTTGCCGGCGCAAGCGGGGTGGCTTCTCGCTGAAACGGGACACCCCCGAGCGTCGTTCGCCCGACAGAGACGCGCAGCTACGTGGCCCGAGGGGTGGGGGCGTACAGGGGTGGCACAGCATTCACGCGGTCGCCGGTGCCTGGCGTGTTGTGTTGCCGCTTCTGCTTCTCTCCGCGCCCCGTCTTCGCGCGTATTGTTGTTCAATCGAGCGCACCGACGCGGACCGGGCCGAAACGGTGCGCGCCGCGCGCTTCTTCCCGGCGCTTTCGTGTTTTCGCGCGTTTTTCGTTCGATCGATCTCTGCCGTGCGTCGCTGCTGCGGTGACACGTGCTCGCGAGGAGCCCGAGGCGGCGGAAAGGTGGACGGGTGGACGGGCGGACAGGTGGAAAGGTGCACGATGCTACGCGACGTGCAGGAGACACGCTGACGGACACGCTGACGGACACGCTGCTCAAGCGTGCAGAGTGCCAGGTGCGAAACGCGCCGCGCGGGACTCCGCTCGCATCGAAATGTGCGGGGGTGGTAGGAAACCTGCAGGAAAAACCCTCGCAGCGGGGCAGCGGGGATGAGTGCAGATGTGATGTGGTGTGACTGAATACGGTACGCACGGGTACGTTATGGAGTGTGTGGGCTGTTTCGGCATTCGAACTTGCTTAGATGATGAAGGAAGACGAAGCCGGTTTTAAGTCATTTTTCGAATTGGTGGAAGTGACGTGCGAAGTGTTGAGGGGGTGTCAGTGGTTCCGAAACATGTCGAGGGTTTTAGTGGCAAATTCATCTGGTGAAGCATTTTCAACCGGAAAAGGGCTTTATATTCCTTCAGTATTTAAGCAAGTTATACACTTTGAGCGGTGTGTTAGTTGCAACCTTGCGAGTAATAGTGGATAATGAGAAAATAAGCCATTTTGCGGTTGAAAATGAAAGCTGTTTGAGAACTTGAGTTTGAATGTCTCTACGTGTTTCGGGGCAGCCAGTGGCTCCTCAGCGGGTGTGGATGTTCAGTTGTCAAGCACTAAACATGTAGATGTGTTCAAATAACAATTCTCAAGCGGTTTCCATTTTTAACCACAACAGGACTTGTTCTCTCGTTATCCGCTATTGTTAACTTGGGAATTATTGGTGGGATCAAACGCGCTGCGACTATACACGAGGAGCACGCGTTCTTTTGCTTGCAAGATTTGTTTAATTTCTCCATATCTTCCCGCCTCTGCAGGACTGAGTGCCGTGAAACATTGTCCGATAACGCCATGTGAAGTTTCAACACGTAAAACGGACAAAATTCAACGGTATACTTAATATTGTGCGCCATAAAACATCTATAGAATTTGAACAACAAGCTTGTGAACCAAGGAAAAGCATACTCCAGTTACATGATACATTCTTCCACGCCGTCATCGAACAGCACGACAGCGTCAAAAACTGACAGAGAACCTTCCTAACTCATACTACGTTCCATAAAACATGCAAAGAAATTGAACACTGAACCTGTCAATCAAGAAAAGACATGCTCCAATTACATGACACACTCTTCTATGCAGCCATCGAACAACACGAACCTTTCTATCTGATACTACATTCCATAAAACATGTAGAGAAACTAAACACTAATCCTGTCAACCAAAATAACGCACACACCACTTACATGTTACAATATTCTATAAAATGCTACAATATTTATAACGCTACAATACTGCAAATGCTGCAATAATTTACATGCTACAATATTCTATATAACATCCAAACCAATCGAACACCAAACCTGTCAGCTAAAAGAACTCGTAGCCCACTCCCATTACACACTTTCCCACTAGTATTGAAACACTCCAGATTTTACATTTGTTCCACTTACATCCCCTCGAAACATCATGCGTCTTCATTCTGACGAAGGCCCTGCCTCCACTCTTGACCGGCCCACAAAACGCTACCAATACTGCAAATGCTGCAATAATTTACATGCTACAATATTCTACATAACATCCAAAGCAATCGAACACCAAACATCTCAGCCAAAAGAACTCGCAGCCCACTCCCATTACCCACTTTCCCACTAGTATCGAAACACTCCAGATTTTACATTTGTTCCACTTACATCCCCTTGAAACATGTCTTCATTTTGACGAAGGCACTGCCTCCACTCTTGACCGGCCCACAAGATCCAGTCCCCCGCAAACTCCTGCTCAGTAGGACGACTTTTCTCATTCGCAACGTGTGTCGAACGTTTCGCAGCGTATGTCCAACGGTCCACAACCTCTTGCGACTCGTCGCACGCGGAGGGTGTTTGACGATACTCGTCACGTGACTCGACGAACGTAGGGGTGGAAAGAGTGTCAGTGAAGTGGAGTGAGTCTGGCGGTTCGCGACGAGGATGATTGATTGTAAGCTCGTTTTATTGTGACTAATGGCGAGCGGGGTCGCGAGTACGTTGAGGCGAGTGCAGTGATTGGGTTGGGATTGTCGGGTTGAGAGCGAAGAGAGTCGCAGGTGGGTGCCTATCACAGAGAATGTATGGTACGTCGAGTGCTCGATGTTTAGACACGCTGATTAGAGACACGGCGGAACGGTCGGCTCGTTTCTCCTTTGGCTTTCGTTTATGTGTGGGCTTTTGTGGGCGCGGAGGGCAGCGTGACGTGTTTATGAGCGATGTCAATGGATGAAGTGTGCGGCGTGGGCTGCGATTGGATTTGATTGCGCTCGGCTGAGATTATTCAGATATTAGGGACCGTATTATTGCTGCAGGACGATGGCCGGCGTGTGGTAGTGCCGCGTAATTGTGCTGGGTGCGAATTTTAATTGGTCGGAGAGCTGCAGGGGAGGGGGATTGCGAGGACCGCAATCGATGGGAATCGATACTTTTAATGCTTGCCGGCGGGTTATTTGATCATTCGTTGCCTGGTTTTCGACCTTTTCAAAGGGTTTCAAGTGATCCGCCTTTTTGTGGTTGAGATGCGGACTTTATTTGTTGACTGAACCTGGTTCGGAAGTTGGCGGTTCTCTTCTCAGAAGCAGTCTGTTTTTAATTTTGCTAAAAAATTATCACAAAATGATTGTTATAAATGTGAGGTCCCGAAACGTGTGAGGCTAATAAAAGTACTCCACATTTCAGCGATAAAAATGCGGATCATTTCAAATATTTAATTATTGCAACGTGTGGCAAGGGGGGTGTAACGTGTTAATCAACTTCTTTTATGTTCATTATTTGGTTTATTTTAATCGGTTCATTACTTCTGCTCCATTTTGCAGTAATACAAGATTATAGATTTTTGCCATATGCAACTCATAGTATTTCTGAATTTTGTCATTTCGATGCATGCTTCTTTATTCCGCCGTCAGGCTTGGCTTACATAAAAGCAAAATTGCGAACTACCACAATCACAGTGCGTATTCCGACGCAGTAACCACGACAGAGGAATAATTTCATCGTAACGAAATCACGCTTCGACGAGTTTTCCAGGCTCGGCTGTTGGCGAGTTACAACTCGCCTACAAACTATTTTGCGCAATCACGTGGCAAGCATCGTCGGCCGCGAAATAGTTCGAAACGACGGCAAAGGCGTTTGGATGACAGGCGCGAAGCACTAATAACATTCAAACCGTTAGACACAAAACTCCAGAGATGTCAAATGGTTCAGGAAGATGTGTGTGTCTAAAAGTCTTGAAAAACGTGATCAAAAATTTCAATAAATATTTCCGGTTTGACAGATCTCAACTTATTTAGAGACCTCTGCAATTAGAAGTCTTGAAAAATATCACGGCGATTACAAATTGCTTTGGAAGAAATTTATAAGTAAAAGTTTTCACAAATATATCTAGTTTACCGAACTTCAAATTATTTTCATAGCTATACGTATTTGCATAGTTTGTAAATGAATATTTTGACAAATACGGCTCAGCAGATTTAAATTTGTTCGGGAAGATCCGGGCGTTTGGAAGTCTCGAAAATTGTGGACGGTTCTTGATTTCTCAAACATCTACAAAGTTTTACTTGTTTAAAAATTTTGGATGTGTCGCAAAGCAACATAGTAGAAAAACAATTTCCACGTGCGCTATCAAATATATGTAACCATGGCGACGCTTTCGTGACGGATAACACTTCCGTAAATCCACTCACCACTTTTCTTACATCGAATAAAACCCTCACACAGTTCAAGTTCTAGACGCCAGTTTCTCTTCAGTATTCACTCCTCTCCACAAATACTTGCAAATATATTCCAGTTGGGCGACCTTCAAGTTTACATAAGTTCCGATCAAACTAACACAAATTTTAGTCGTATTAGCGACAATTGAAATATTTTGCACTCCGCATACGCGTTGATGCCGTGTGACGTGTGATTGCCTGGGCGACGTCTTACCAAGATAAAACTTGTTTAAGATTGACTGTGTTATGAATGAATTTTTACGTTTTTTATATTCTGTCACTAAGCGCGGGTCACGTAAAAATACGTATTTATTGATTTGCGTGTAAGTGGATATCCACCACAAATTACTCAATACGTAAATTACATGAATGTGTGACATTATATGTGTTATTTGCGTTGCTAGGCAACGCTAAATTTTTTGAGGTAGCCGCCATAAGTTATGATTGTTGAGTTACTCGATCTTTTGCTGAGTTATTTCGTCTTTAATCGAATTCCTACCTCTAGAACATGTTTTGTCAATTTGAAAAAAATCTTGATATTTTATAATTGATTACAAAATTGATCAAATGAGCCGTTTGACAAAGATAGTGATGAAGAAATATGCGCTGACAAATTATCGGACTTTTCGTATGATAGTGTGGAAAACTTTAAAAATCGCTTATTTTTATGATTTCGTGAAAATATCGTTTGTTTTTTGTTAAATAATGATACGGTATATATTTAAGTGTGAAATAAAAAAAGTTTCGTTCATAAACACGAAGTAGTTTTCGATTTACAGCGATTTTTTTGAATAACCAAACTTCCGCGCGATTCAAGAAAAAACGCCCGCTGTACGCGAAATTCGGCGGGGAAGTATGCCCGCACGCCAAGTGTTAAGATAAAACCTGTTTAAGGTTGACTGTGTTATGAATGACTGACAGTGCTAAGTTCTCAAGATGTTCTATTTGCAATAAGAATGAAATAATAACAAATTCTTAACCATGGAGCGGTGTAATGGAAAACATGAACAGAAAGTTTTCAAATGCAAAATGTAAACTGATAGGTCTAAAATTGAGACTGGTTAAGGATACGTAAAATCTAAATTATTTGAGGTAACGCGCTTCTCAGGCTAATGTTGCCTTTAGACTCGCTTATCTGTATTTATTGCGGTAATTTCGACATGATAATTCGATGAACAATATTGACATGATAATTCGTACAAACAAGGGAAGAAATTATGTGAGTTTTTGAGGTACTGCAACGTACGACAATAACTCAAGAGTACCAGACACCTTACAGTTCCACGACCGGACAAAACATCCATCGCACATTACGTGTCTTTCAATCGTAATGAGTTCGACTGGCGAATCGGTGAACGAATTTTCATTTCGCCAACACGAGCGACGAGTGCTCTCAGTAACAATTATTAATCGACGGGCATAGTCATTAATTAACGTCGACTCTATGTGCGCCACTGTATTACGCGCTAGCCTGCCGTGTCGTTCGGTCTGGCCAGTCTATGCGGAATAGAAATGAAATAGTTAATTTGCCCTTCCACCTCGCCCCGCGGGATCCACCACCATGCAAAACCCGTCGGCGTTATAATGTTGTCGGTGCCACGAGTGCGTATGATTTAATCTGTTTCGCTGCCGCGCTGTGCGAAACACGTTTTTATGCCGCCAAAAATTCCGCTGGACGAAGTGGCCCGACGGATTAGCTGGATCTTGAACGCGTTGTTTCATTGAGTCGCGGCTAAAGGTTTGAGAATTTAGAAAGGGATGCGTTATGGCATTTTTCTGATATTTTGGGATTATTTTTGTGGAGTTAGAATTTGTCTTTAATGTTGCGACGCAGGAATTTCATGAGGCACCTAAGAAAGAAAGGTGACGCAGGAATTTCATGAGGTATTTAAGAAAAAAAAAAAGAAAAAATTCCGCTAGACGAAGTGGCCCGACGGATTAGCTGGATCTTGAACGCATTGTTTCACTGAGTCGCGCCTAAAGGTTTGAGGATTTAGAAATCGGGATGTGTTATGCGTCAATTTTCGATATTTTGAAAAATATTAAAAATAATAAATAAGTTAATAATATATAATAAATTAAATGTTGCGACGAACAATACATATTGCACCTTAGAAAATATATGTGTGTGAATGTTATATTCACTGATTAGACAAATATAAGAAAAAAAAGATTAGTATATTAATTAATATACGAATGAAAACAATTCGATTAAATGTGCCACGCGTGACAGCTAAACATTCTTTCATAAAATCCGGACAAAACTCACATATATCAGATAACTGATATTGCGATGTAGGAATTTGTTGACAACATGTCGATGGGTGACGCTGGAAGCAATGCATGCGATGCTGTATTGAACAAAATTCTCAACAGTAATAACGGACAATTGAATAAAACACGCCAGCCGTGACAGTTAAACTTTCTTTCGTGAAATCCACACAATACTCACATAAACCAAATAACAGGTAAGCCTTGATAGAAATATGCGTGCCACCCACCTCGCCTAATTAAATAATAGTCCTGTAACGGTCTTTCCACATTACCCCCGAAATTCACTCGTCACCCAAAAATTCGCGCAACTCGTTCTTCGCGCGTTCAATTTTCGACGTCAGTTTTAAAAATGGCGTATAAAAATAATAAATAAGTAATAATAATATATAATAAATAAATAAATAAGAAACGAAAAATCCATATTGTCCTTAGATAAAATATATGCGTGTGAATGTTATATCGACCGATTAGACAAGCGTAAGAAAATCATTACAGATTAGTATATTATATTAATATACGCCAACCGGTCAAAACAATTTTTCCTACATTCGTTTAAACGTTCCTTATAATATTCACACACACACTCGCAGAAAATTCCACATTACCCCCGAAATTCACTCGTCGCCGAAAAATCGGCGCAGCTCATCGTTCGCGCGACCAATTTCCGACGTCAGTTTTAAAAATGGCATATAAAAATAATAAATAAGTAATAATAATATATAAGATATAAATAAATAATAAACAGAAAATACATATTGTCCTTAGGTAAAATATATGCGTGTGAATGTTATATCGATCGATTAGACAAATGTAAGAAAATCATTACAGATTAGTATATTATATTAATATACGCCAACCGGTCAAAACAATTTTTCTTCCATTCGTTTAAACGTTCCTTATAATATTCACACACACCCTCGCAGAAAATTCCACATTACCCCCGAAATTCACTCGTCGCCGAAAAATCGGCGCAGCTCATCGTTCGCGCGTCCAATTTTCGACGTCAGTTTTAAAAATGGCATATAAAAATAATAAATAAGTAATAATAATATATAATAAATAAATAAATAAGAAACGAAAAATCCATATTGTCCTTAGATAAAATATATGCGTGTGAATTTTATATCGACCGATTAGACAAGTGTAAGAAAATCATATCAATATATAGATTAGTATATTATATTAATATAAGCCAACCGGTCAAACAATTTCTCCTACCATACCTAAACGTTCCTTATAATATTCACACACACTCTCGCAGAAAATTCCACATTACCCCCTAAATTCACTGGTCGCCGAAAAATCGGCGCAGCTCATCGTTCGCGCGTCCAATTTTCGACGTCAGTTTTAAAAATGGCATATAAAAATAATAAATAAGTAATAATAATATATAATAAATAAATAAATAAATAAGAAACGAAAAATACATATTGCCCTTAGGTAAAATATATGCGTGTGAATGTTATATCGACCGATTAGACAAATGTAACAAAATCATTACAGAATAGTATATTATATTAATATACGCCAATCGGTCAAAACAATTTTTCCTCCATTCATCTAAACGTTCCTTATAATATTCACACACACACCCTCGCAGAAAATTCCACATTACCCCCGAAATTCACTGGTCGCCGAAAAATCGGCGCAGCTCATCGTTCGCGCGTCCAATTTCCGACGTCAGTTTTAAAAATGGCATATAAAAACAATATATAAGATATAAATAAATAATAAACAGAAAATGTATATTGTCCTTAGGTAAAATATATACGTGTGAATGTTATATCGACCGATTAGACAAGTGTAAAAAAAATCATTACAGATTAGTATATTATATTAATATACGCCAACCGTTCAAAACAATTTTCCCTACATTCGTCTAAACGTTCCTTATAATATTCACACACACACCCTCGCAGAAAATTCCACATTACCCCCGAAATTCACTGGTCGCCGAAAAATCGGCGCAGCTCATCGTTCGCGCGTCCAATTTCCGACGTCAGTTTTAAAAACGGGAAGGCAATTTGCGCCGTCGCTCGCGCTGGCGCTTAATTCCGCGAAACAAGCTTCGGCGCAACGGGTGATCAGCGTCGGCAGACTCCTGGTCGCCGGTACTTTTTCACGGGCTCGCGGATGGTCGAAGTCGAATAAAGAGGCGCGCTCGAAGTGTCTGCTCGCACGTTGATCGAAGCGTGACGAGCGGTAATTGAATGTAGGTATGGCATTTGCATTGACAAGCTCCAACAGAGATAATTCGAATCTCGTCGAATGCAACGGTCCACACGGGCGTTAGGTCGTTTGTCAATACGACGACGGCCGTCCAGTTTCCACGTTTCGGGCGTATCGCTGTTTGTCACCGTCTCGTCGACGATCGTTTGCCGCCGAATGCCGGTACTTCGCGGCGATCGTTGCGTTTCGTTTCGTTTCCGCGAATGCCCGGACGCGAGCGGCGCGCGAACGTTTGCCAACACGCAACCGGACTGACGGAAATCTCTTTCGCTTCCTGTTAGTGCACGCGCGCGTTTTTGCGCGCGAACCCGCGTGGCGGCGGAATTTATGGCGGACGATTTTGTCGGGGTATTTTCCGTAAACCTGCGACTTACCGCGTGCGATTTCTTTTAACACTTTGCGGACCGGGCATTCTATTGCTAAGCGTATCCAGTGGCCGGATATTTTTTTGCGTCAAATATTTTTAAATTAGTGATGATTTGATAGTTGAGTAGTTAAAAATCATTGTCGCGTGAAATGTTTATTTTCAACAACTTTAAAAATGAATGATTCTTTAATAGTTTTCAATAAGTAAAAATTTGTATAAATTAAACATTTTTTAAAGTATGATATTTCGTAAAACATGACACTAAGTGAAGTGGACCACCACAAAAAGCGATGAACTTTCCGATAAAGTGTCCGCAAATATTTCTGTATTATTTCTAATCGTTTTGTCGCTATCCATATTTCAGGGTTTCAAATAATTCATTTGCAATACAAATTATGAAAAACTGCCGCTGACAATTATGTAGCAACGTGATATCTCGTCACCTGTCCCGGACGACAAAATATACAAGACGATATATCTCGCCAGTGTTCTAGAATGACGAAATACGCAAGACGATATATCTCGTCAATGGCCTCGAACGACGAAATAGCAATGACGAGATATCTCGTCATCCGTCCGCAATGTGTTAACACGTGGACTGCCAAGCGAATTTTACTATATTAGAACGGCGATTCCATGAAATACTACAGCGTTCGACTGAATAATGCAAAATGTAAATAATGTGCAGGTATTGGAGACCAAAGTGTCGCATCACTATTCTAATAACAACTACATTTATAAAATCTTCAGTATCATTATATCATTATCATTATATTATTATATTTCATATATCATTATCATTATATTAATCATCATTATATCATTATAGAATCTTCAGTAAAATCTCTTGCGTCCGTCACCAGTAATCATCGTGGCAGTCAAAGTGTTAAGTTGCGTTTGTTTCCCTGTTGATACGTTTTTTTTAACACTTTCACCATCATGATGGTCATCGGTGACCGGCACAAGAGACTTTACTAAAGATCGAAAATAAACGCAATGAGTAGCAATAATTACTTTATAAATGCCGTTATTGTTAGAATAGTGATACGAACCGTTGGTCTCCAACACCTGCAGATTATTTACATTTTGCATAATTTAGTCAAACGCCGTAGGATTTCATAGCGTCGCCGTTCTAATACAGCGAAATCCGTTCGGCATTCAACGTGTTAATTCACCATTTTTGTTAGAGTATGGGTGTATTTTCTGTGGAAATTATGGTTGAGCGTTTTGTGGATCTGTCCCTCAGAAACTTGGGATTTAATGCACGTGATTTCTCTTAAGTTTGTTTGCATCTTTAATTTTTCATTTGTGTACAATGCATTTCTTCAAAGCTTCCTCTATTTGCTAGTGCACGTGCGCGTTTGTACAGATATTACGGTTAAAAGTATTATTGGTAACTTTACACATATGACTTTTTTTAAGTTGGTTGTCATTTTTTATTTGCAAGGAATAATGTTTTTTACTTTCATTTCCTGTTAGTGCTCGTGCGGGTTTTTAGGACAGGGTGGCGCTCGGGCGGGGAATTTATGGTTGTGAGTTTTGTCGGGGCGTGTTTCGTGGATTCGCGACTTAACACGTATGATTTCTTTTAAGTTTGTTTATAGCTTTAATTTCTTATTTATGCGCAGTCCGTTTCTTTGCAGTTTTATCTATCTGTCAACTGCACCAACGTATATTTGCCTTGGGAGTCGTGGTTGTGCGAAATTTACGGCTGTGAATTTAGTTGTACTGGTATTTTTCGTGGCTAACTCATATCTGTAGTGGATGACGCATATTTTTTATTTTGGGCCTGTCTTTCGTCAGCACGTAATTTTACGGATATTATTCCCATACGTCTATTTACTTGCAAAACGCTGTCTTATTATTTTCTTTTTTACTAATATCTTCAAATTTTCTTCTGTCCGCTTTCTATCTTTTTTTTGTTCACTTTCACAACACTACATTTTCTACATATTACCGTTACTTTCGTACGTACTACCATCATTACCATTCAGACCCTCAAATATCACCGTCCGCTCAGAAGGATCCACACAAGCATCGAAAAGTACCGATTGATGTTTTATAAACATACGACGAAGCAGACAACAATATCCCTGGATCAAACTTTGCGCCTCTTCAATTCACTTTAAGCTCAGACGAGCGTAAAAATATTTTTACTTCTGCACTTATCGCTACACCCCACATTTCTTCTTTCCTAATGTCTACGATTTTGTCCGTCACTCCTTACATCCATTTACCTTTTACCCTCATCCCTCTTTACGTCTGTCCCACTGCCCGTTCAATCCGTTTCTTTTTACGCTCTCTGTCCCTTTTTCCGTCAACGCTCTTTCCACCCACGTTCGCTCTCTCCGTCCGTCGCGTTGCCCATCGCTGGCGCGAAAAGTTCGACTCTTTCGACTAGAACGCTCTCCTGCTGGCGTTCCGTTGACGAGAGTGTCGGGGGACTTCCGTGATTACGCAGATACCGGAAGTGCAAATTCGCTTCGACGTTTCGCGGTGCAATCGACGTTTTCGAGGGCCCCCTGATTTAACCCATTTTAAATCGGCCGCTTTATACCCCGATGGCCGGCTACCCTGTCAAACCGTTCTTCATTTCCTACGTCAACGAAAGGGAAAAAATATGTTGCAGTGGGTCGCGACGGGCTTGCCGATGTGAATTTTATGGCACGGTGGAGGCGACGATCGAAAAAATATTTGCGGTAATTCAACATCGCACGAGCCATGTAACGGTTTGTGTTTGGCAAATCGTGTGCTTACGGTTGTATTAGCAATTCGGGTCGTTGGGAAATTTTTCGTCGGCGCAATTGAAGAATCTGATGCTGGGTGTGGTAATAAGTTGCTTGCGATTCTAGTAATTAAGCGATACCCAAATTAAGAACGTGTTTCGTCAAATCGCAGTGAACTGATGTATGGAAATTGGACGTCATGTTAAATACGTCGATCGAAAAATATTTGCCGTAACTTAGTATTATTCACATTAGAGCGATGTGTATATTTTAATTTACTAAACAAATTATTTCCCCTTACATTAATGAAAATACATACATTTTGTAAAAACAAACACGCGCCTGTGGTTATCAGCTGTATTATGAAACCCGTCAATTTTATTACTCGTACAAAATTGGTTCTTCGCAAATACTTAAACACAGTTGTCCAAACTTTTCAACGCCACACAAATATAACTCCGCCGCACAATACACTCTGACAAAATGTTTCGCGCTTCACGTAGAATTTTCGACTCAGAATTATTGAAATTACATTAATTAAATTACATACATATGCAATAACAACATGATTTCAAGAATAACAGAAGCGTTAACAAACTCGCCAATTTTATTATTCGTCCAACATTACTCCTTCGTAAACGCTTAAACACATTTGTCCAACATTTTAACGCCGCACAAAAATAATTTCGCCACAGACTACATTATGACAAAATGTTCGGTGTGCCATGTAAAATTTTCACAAATACAATTTCCCCACCAACTATAGCCTAATTTTGTTTCCATGTGCCTCGCAACGTCTTGATTTAGATTAGTTCCAACGTTACAAATATAATTCCACCACTCACTATAGCCTAGCAATATCGTCCGCATCCTTACAAAATTTTTGACATAGAATTATTGCAATTTGATTAATAAAATTACGTATGTTCCCAGTAGCGACGCAATCACTATCAACATTCTCAATATGTTCTCAAGAATATCAACAACATTAACAAATTTTTGTTAAAGTAAGGAAGACACTCTTGTATCGTTATCGTGTCGACCTTTCCCTGCTGTTCAATGACAGTAAAAAAGACTTTTCAAAGAAAGACACTTTTTTCGATTTTCGACTCGAGGTTAATATGACGATTCACCAAAAATCTCTCCTTCGCGTACGCTTAAACACGGCTGTCTGAATTTTTCTACTCCCCAAACGCAATTCCGCGACGCACTTCTTTCTGACAAAGTTTTCCGCGTGCCGCGCAGAATTTTGCGCCTCAGCGCCGGTTTGCGTGCTCGCGATTTCTTTCACGCCGACATTATTCGCTCTCGTATTCTTCGAACGTTGCTCCCGAACGGATCCGCACACTCGCGGTATCCGCGTTGGCATACGGCGTACAATGGAGCTTCACTTTCGAAAATCAAACAGAGAGAGCCCGCCCGGCGCATCCTCGCAGCTGCACTGTTTGTACGAATGTGCAAACAATGGAGCTACCCATTTCCTACGCGAATATATCCTGACGATATCCAACCGGTTGCAGACTTGCCGGCAGGCAAACACGCAGGATAACCTCGGATCTCTGTGAAAATACGTTGATCTACCCGGCGAAGACTGGCCAACTATCTGGGGGATACAACGATGCTTGATCGTGTTTCTTCCTTCGTTCTGCGTTGACAGACGGTCCGCGTTTGTCCGGAGTGCTGCGATAACACTGTTCCTTTTTCCTTGGAAAAAGTAGTGCGTTTTAATCGTGTTGCGTCTTCAATGCGCATCGAATAATAAGGCATGGGTGATTGGAGGGAAAGTAGAGTCTTATTTAACATTAGATGGATTTCGAAGATAATTGACTTTTTCTTTCTCTGCGAATATTAATGTCTCTGACTTTGATTTTCGACGATGCTGCGTCTTTAATGCATACTGAGTAATGAGGCATAGGTGGTTGATGAGAAAGTAGAATATCATTTCATATTATATGGATCTCGAAGATAATTGAGTTTTTGTTTCACGTTGACAAACCATACACGTTTATTATTGCACATTTTTTCGAGCTGGTGCAACAATTTTTTTTTGTTGCAAAGATTGGTGTTTTTTAAGAGTGTGGCGTTTTTAATGCGCATTAAGTGACACATTAGATAGTTGGTGGAAAATTAGAGTTTTATTTCATGTTATACATTTTCCGGAAAGAATTGACTTTTTGTTTTGTTATGCACGTTTGTTCGGACTTCTGCGATTTTCTGTTGTGGTGAACATTAGTGCTTTTGAATTAGGACAGAAAATAAGAAATGCAGATTTTTACTAATAGTGAATGATAAGTAAATATATAGAACATTGGATTGGCATTACTAAGACACTGAAGTGTAACATCGCTATCGGTGGATCGGTAAATTGAGATTCCACCAAAAATCGCTAATATTGGAAACGCAGGATTACTTTCCGTAGGTGGCCATTAAACAAAACAACATTAATTATTCCCGTTCATCCGTGTTTTTAAATGCATTTTGAGCGCGTCAGTTTAATTTCACAAACATTGCGTGTTTACGAAGTGGATTAAATCATTGGCGCCGCTGTATAATACAAAATTTGAATCTACATCGGGGTTACGGCCTACGTTAAATTCGAAATGTCGAGCGTTAAACGATAACGACACCCTCGAGAAATTAAAACCAAAGTGTATATAGGAAAAACGGATTGATCCGGCCCTACGCGCGGTGACTAATTATCAAGGGCACAAGAATTTTGCATCTCGCCGCGCAAACATCGAAATATTCCACGCGTATTTCCCCTCGCCGTTACACATCGTGCCGCATAAAATGATGAAATTTAAACGCGCGACAAATAACGCACCGAACTCCTCCCAAACGGAAAACGCTAAGCGGCGCGCATCGACAGGCCACTCGTTCCGCATTAAACAAAACATTCCCCTGCCTTAAGCGACAAGTTAGTAACGAAATTAGCTAATCATAAAAACACAATCCTTATCAAAATCACTCTAAAAATCAGCCCTCTCCAGCAATCTGCCATCGTCTCGAAACTTCCTTTGCTAACGTGTCACTTAAATATGTGTAATGTAATGTAGTGTATATGTGTAGTTTCATGCGGAATGTCTTTTTCAAAAATCACGTAAACTAAAATCACTCCTCTTCAGCAATCTCCCATCGCCTCGAAATTTCTTTCGCCAACTTTTGTTTGAGTCAGACTAATTTGCAAACTTGTTCCACGCGTAATGTCTCATCTCAAAACCACCCAAATAAAACTCACCTCTCTTCATCAATCTCGCCTCGACTCAAGCCTTCTTTTCCCAACTCGTCGCTTGAGTCAGCTCAATCTCCAGTTTCGTTCAGCCCCTAACGTCTCTCCTCAAAGCCACCCGTGTAAAACTCAACCCTCCCTCTTCCCAAGCCCGCCCAACCAAAAATCGCCCTCTTCGTCAAGCTTCCACCATCTAAAGCCTTTCTTCGTATCGCGGCCGGAAGTCGTCGGCGCGCATAGAGCGTAGGGAAAAAAAGCGTGGCGTGGGGTCCGAGCGATCAAATCGAGTTTCGATCGATCGATCGCAGCGCCCTCCACTCGCCGGTGTCCAGCACGCGAGCCACACCGCAAAGGGTTGCGGGGGCAGAGACTGGGGCGAAATAGCGCGGGCGCGCGAGGGAGAAAGAGTGTCGGGCGCGCGAGACAAAGAGTGAGCGCGGCAGAGGGAGAGGTCGGCCACGGTGGGAGATAAAGCGATAAAGAGCGGCGCGCGGGTGCGAGCGAGTAAGAGGAGGCGCGCCGAGGCGTGGGACGGAAAGAGAGGCGGAGAAAGACTGACTTCGAACGAGAGAGGGATCGGTGAGGACCCGCGCGGCGGGAGGCGCAGGGCGCGAAAGAGAGAGAGGTAGGGAAGGAAGGTTGGAAGGAGTGGGGTGGCCTAGGGGTGTGAGAGGAAGCAGGCAAGGGGAAAGGGATGCTGCGTGTGTTGGCATGGACCAGTGCGTCAACGGCTGTTGCCTCACACGAACCGCCGAAATTATAGTTAGTGGCCCCGGTGGGTATTGCGAGAGTCTGCCGACGACCAAAACACCGACGAGGCGCGTGCGGAGCGTCGGCGGGATTATGGCGAGACGTCTGGCGCTTGGGGTTGCGTAAGGAGACCTAAGGAGGACGATGGCAGACGAGTGGCCGGGCGAAGGAGCCTAACTTGTCCTGCGGGAGAAGACACGTGTGCGAAGGACCCAGAACCTGTGCGACAAGTGACTTGGACGAGGTGCTGTGGTGCTTTTCGAAAGTGCGTGGGCCTTGCGGATGACAAAGTTGCGCGTGTGAAGACGGTGCTGAGTGCGAGTGCAGTTGTGGGGGAGCCGGATTGTGTCCTGATCAGCGCGGAAAGTGGGACTTGGGAAATTTTGGGAAGAGTGCTGGGCAACGGCGGATGGTGCGGGTTCTAGGGGTTTCGGGAGAAATCTTCAATGAGACAGTGAGCGATTTCTGGTAGGGTAGTTGATGGGAAACGTTCGTCCGGCAGTTTTTAATAGCTGCGTCAACGTCTGACGCACACCGTCGCAAAACACGCTGATCGTTTTTCGCCTGACGGTTTCGCTACGTCCCGGCCGTGGATAATTTCCTTGTTAACGCCCGTTCACGGCCGCCGGTTACTTTCCGCCGGAAGTCGACGCGTGAAACGACCATGGTAAGAGATTTGAATGCGAAGTTAAGCGAGCATCTTAGCCGTCGCTCCCGCGACCCTCTTCGCCGACTCTAAGAATATCCGTCGCCCGTCGACTCTTCCTCCGCCTCTGTCGTCTTCTCGCATTTTCTCACCAGCACCCAAGCACCCAAGCACCCACCAAACCACGCCACCGTCACTTCCCATCACCATCACCCCCAAGAACTTCTGCCCCATCTTCATCTTCCCACCCCTCCCCGCACCCCCCTCGACACTTTTCTTCAACGTCCTCACTCGTCGTCGTACTTGAACGTTTCGCATCTAAGCTCGACTCCTCCAGGGACAGGTAGGATTGACACGGCACAGCGTGGCACGTAACCACGTGCAGTTTGACACGCGGTCGTACGTGCGTAGGGGTTGGGTACCCGTGCTGTGGCGTGGGGGAGGTTGTGCCGTGCGGCGCGGGCGTTCTTTTTCCCCTATTTTTTCCGTCCCCACCACCGTGTGCCGGGCTGCCCCTCCGAACCACCTGGATCCGGCGTGTCAGCCCCGGTGACGTGCGCAAAAATTACTGAATGAACGGTGACGTCACGGGCGCGCGAGCGAAAAAGACAGAGCAGAGAGAGCGTGAAAAGTGTGCGAGCCTTCGCCCCACGTACGCGTCAACCGTATTTCCCGACCCCCTCTTTCCCGTACGCGCCTCTTTTTCAGCGTCGACACGCTCCGTGCGGCCGCGTGCGAATCGACGCGTCATGAGCTTCCGTCCTGTCTTCCGGCCGGTCATGAGACTGGAACGTGTGTGGGCCAGTTTTTCGATGGACGAGTGCGATTTTGCGGCGGCCCGGATGGAGTGCGGGGCGAATCGAAATTTTAGGGGGTTTGGCCGATGTTAAGAGGAATGCAAAGGAGGTGGGTGAGTCGGTGGGAAAAATGTCTTGGGGTTGCGGGATTTAATGACGTTGCGAAGTTGAGTGGGAGTCGGAGCTGGAGGAGACTTGAAAGGGTTGCTGTGCGGGAACAGTCTTATGTACGCAGTTTTGTCACGAATTAGAGAGTTTGGAGGTATCGGGTCATGTTAGGAGAAGTGCGAAAGAAGTGGGTGAGTTAATGGGGAAAAAGTTTTGGGGTTGCGAGATTTAATGATGTTGACAGAGATACGAGATTTCTGAATAACAGGTAATATAGGAACTGATACGAAATTAATTGGGATTCAAAAGAGAGCACACAAAATTTTGAAAGGGTTGATTTCCGGGAAAAATCACACGTACGCAGGTTTATTACGGATCGGAGGCTTTAGGAAGTTCAGATGATATTAGGAGACATTTTAAGAAAATTGGTGAGACGGTGGGGAAAATGTCTTGAATCAGATCTTTAATGACATTTCGATTCTTTAATGATTTTCGAGAATTTGGAAAGCCTAATAATATATAAAGTAACATGAAATAGAGTGGGAGTCTGAGTTTGCATTGACTCGAAAGAGTGGCTTTGCGGGAAAAATCTCATGTACGTAGTTTTGTCACGAATCAGAGGGTGTAAAGGGTTTGGGCGATGTTAGGAGAAATGCGAAAGAAGTGGGTGAGTTTGAGGAAAAATGTTTTGGCGTTGGGAAATTTAATGATGCCGGTGGAGTTGCGAGTTTTCTGTATGAAAGAATATACGATGCGCTGTGAAATTAAATAGGAGTCGGCGGAAAGCTAATAAAGTCTTGAAAGGGTTGGTTTCCGGAAGAAATCACATGTACGCAGTTTTATTGCGAATCAAGGATATTACGAATAAAAGAATTTGGGTGATATTAGGAAGAATGCAAAGAAAGTGGATGATTTTGTAGGAAAAATGTCTTCGGAACGGGAAATTTAATTATGCTGGTGAAGATGCAGATTTTTTGAAATGTGGGGTTTTCGAGAAATTGGAGAAACCGTATATTTATAGTGATGCGTAATCAAGTCGAAGTCTCCGCAAACAAAAACTAGGAATGACTGATTTGCTGAAAATATCTCATTTACATAATTTTGCTGTGAATCACAGTGTTTTGGGGGATTTGTGTGACAATGGGAGTAATGCGAAAGACGTGAGTAAATTGGTAGGAAAAATATGCGGTTGTTCTAAGTGAATAGTTGCAGTGTTGCAAAATTATGTGGGAGTCGAAAGAGAGCAGAGTATTGAAAGGGTTAATTTATGGAAAAATTTTGTTTTAAATCAGCGCAGAAATGAGTCAAATCTATAAAGTTTTGAAGACCTCGATTTTTAGAAAAGAACGGTACTTGGGAGTGTTAACGTTTTTCAACGGTAGTCTGCTTAATATCAGTACGACACTTGTGCTGTCAGTGTAAAGGCCTTCATCAATTTTTATGGATGCAATTTGCAACATTGTTGCAGAGACAAAATGGTAAAAAACTTTGACTCACGAAATTTCCATTACAATAATCACTGCAAAAGTAAATTTCATAATAAACGCAGTATAGAATTTGATCAAAATACTTGCACTACTGGTGGCAAAGCCTTTCTCAATCTCTACTGACACAATGTGCAATATTACCGCAATGACAAAAATTCTAAAGAACAGGAACACGGGAAATTCCAAGTGCAACTATCTCCACGAAAGATAATTCCTTAACAAACTAATTGTAATACTGGATCAAGACTGCAACATTATCTCAATGACAAAATTCTGAAAAAAGCGGACACACAAAACTCGAATTGCAACGATTAGCACAAAAACAAATTGCTTAATAAACGAATTTCGGTACCCGACCAAAACATCTCCCCTGACATTACCTGCAACATTACCAGACCGGCAGAATTCGCTAAAACACGGCACGCCAAATTCCGATTGCAACCATCAGCGCAGACATAAATTCCTTAATAAACGAACTTCGGTACTTGAGGAAAACAATTCTACTGACATTACCGCAACGCGAAAATTCGAAAAAACAAGAACACACAGAACTCCCACTCCGACAACGACCGCAGAAGTAAATTTCCGCCCGAACGAATATTTCGCCGTGTATCGAAGTGACTCGAGCCTTTCGAAACATATTGCCACTTCCGGCACAGTGTAAGCTATCCGCAACGGGCCCGTTGAACGAGGGTGGATGGCGAATTCGTTAAAGGGTTCGGCGTGCAGAGGAGATAAAGACTCGCGGGAGCCTTCGTTAAATGGGTTAGCGGACGAGAGGGTAGACGAGATCATTCCCGACGGAAGCGAATTGGGGGGTCGTGCGCCGAGAAACCACCCTTCAAGGAGATTACCTTGGCTTTTTTACGCTGAGCGATGTCGTTGACGATTAGCGTAATCGTGTTTCGGAGTGTTTCGCAGTGTTTCGAGCTTTCAGACTGGCTTTTAGAGACACTGCCAGTCAGTTACACTTTTCCACTGCTTATTAGTGCAGCCTCGTGAAACGAAGGGTTGAGGCTGAGTCTTCAGCGTTTAGGTTGGTGCGCGACGAAAGGCGAGGGAATTCTTTCCGGGCGTAGTGATGAATTCGAACGTCGATGTATATTTACCACTAGATTTACCGAGGAACATGGGGCTGTTATCTGAAGCATTACGTGGGTAGAGAACGTGGGGAGGAAAAGATGCGTGTACGTCTTCATACCGTTCTGCGAATAAATTTCTTTTGCTAGTGAAATCAAAATTTCCGCAAATTTAGTGATATGACTTGTGTTTTGTGGTTTATCTTTTTGAGACACGATACAAATTTTTTTAGATTGTCATCTTCTACTGCTTAACACCTTGACTGCCAAGCGTATTTTACTATATTAGATGAATTCGAACGTCGATGTATATTTACCGCTAGATTTACCGAGGAACATGGGGGTATTATCTGAAGCGTTACGTGGGTAGAGAACGTGGGGAGGAAAAGATGCGTGTACGTCTTCATACCGTTCTGCGAATAAATTTCTTTTGCTAGTGAAATCAAAATTTCCGCAAATTTAGTGATATGACTTGTGTTTTGTGGTTTATCTATTTGAGACACGATGTTTAATATTAATTTAACACCTTGACTGCCAAGCGTATTTTACTATATTAGAACGGCGATGCTATGAAATACTACAGCGTTCGACAGAATTATGCAAAATGTAAATAATGTGCAAGTATTGGAGGCCAAAGGATCGCATCACTATTCTAATAACAACTGCATTTATAAAATAATAATCGCTACCCATTGCAAATATTTTGGATCGTCAGTAAAATTTCTTGCGTCGGTCACCGGTGACCATCATGGCAGTCAAAGTGTTAACTCTTCGGCAATGTACTCTAAACAGTATATGGCTAGTAACAACTTCCGCTTTTTTTTTTAGTACGTTGACTGCCGTGCGGACTTTACTATATTAAAACCGCAACGCTATGAAGTTCTACAGAATATGATTGAATTGTGCAAAATGAAAATAATGCGAAGGTATCGGAAACCAAAGAATTGAATCACTGTTTAATATTAATTGCATTTACAAAAGTATGAATGATACCGATTGGGTATTTTTTGAATTTTTCGTTATATCTTTTGCGCCGGTCACCGATGACCACCACGGCAGTCAACGTGTTAAGAACAACACCCGAAGTGGTTTATACACAGTTGTACATATTGACGAATTTGTAACAGTACTGGGCTGTGGGTGTTTTTGCAAAAAAAACTGAGTGTCATCGTGTTCCGGAGTGATGTGAATCTTCATACCAGCTTCCAAAGAGAACGCAGTCTATTTTGAAAAATTTTTAGCAAAAATAATTTTTACTGTTTATTAGTCCACTGTCAGTGAATTTAAGTGTGGGCGCTGAAATTTCAGCGTTCAGTTCGACAGCCGTGATAAAAGACTAGTGAATATTTAAATTACATAATTTCGCGAATCCACATGTGTTTCAAAATGATCGCTCATAATTATTTTTGGATCGCGTCGGACAATTTTTTAAACGGATACCTTAAGCAAGATTATTTTTTAGTAAAGGATCCTAAGCAGCCTAAGGGTTGTAAACATTTTTGTCTCCTTGTTTCAAGAACAATGCTCCGTGTAAAATATTCATCGTTTTAAATACCGACGAATTTGTGACGGAAGCGGACTAGGGGTGCGTTTGCGGAGAAACCACCCTTCAAGGAGATTCCCTCGGCTTTTTTCCGCTGAGCGATGTCGTTGACGATTACCTTAATCGTGTTTCGGGGTGTTTCAAGCTTTCAGACCAGCTTTCACAGAGAGCGCAGTCGATTAGGGACATAGGCGGGGATGAGAGTTTGGATGTTTCTAAATTTGGTCGTGTTGCTGACATTTCGTGTTAGTTACTTTCCGAGGGGTTGATTTTGGTTTTTCTATACAGAGAAATGAAGGAGTTGGCACTTTGTGTTAATATATTGTTTTGAGAATTGAATCACTAATTCAGGTACATACATACGTTTTGTTCGGAATGCAAATTCCGTAATGCAGGTTACGATACAACGCATTTTATCAAGTAATAATAAATTATAATCGGTTCGGCGGGGGTCCATTGTCGAATTTCTGTGCGTTATCTTATACCGTGTCCATAAAAACAAAACAACGTGCGGGAGTCCTCAAAGAATTTTCGTACCTTTAAAATTTGATCCAATTCCAGAATATATTTTGCAAAGTTCTATCGAATTGCTTTTTGCTTTCAGTTTGCGTCGGGTATGACGTACGACGAAGATCTAGACATCTGAATAGAGAATGGCCAAGCTCGAATGCTTTCACCTGATCACGGATTCTCAAGCTACAGCTTCGTCATGATTTACACACGTGACACGTAATAATGTCAAAGCTCAAACGCACGCTCGTGCTGACGTACTTTGCGTATCAGTGAAGAAGCAAGAGACACGTTTTTCCAGCGCTGGAAGTGCGCAGATGTAGCAACGTAGCGTTATCATTCCCGCTACTTCGATAATTCGTTTCGCAACCAAGAAATATCTGGACCAAAGAGATGGATGGCAGGCCGTCGGGCCTGGCTGACGTATGACACTTGGCAATTATCATAAAATTCCTAATACGGCGGCATTGGCACAAACTCAAAGACAACGTGCGTGTTCGCTAAAAAAAGGACTAACGAAGCCTCAACATTTTCAACTGAACAAAGAAATAATTTAACAACGAAAATTCACGGAATATTCTCTACGTCGAAGAACAGCAATAACAGCGCCGGAAGCAAAATATTAAGTGTACAAAGTTCTTAATCTCAATCACTATTCGTGCAGAGAAAGAATCGAAGACGCTTATACTGTCACCACACAATAATTGACTTCCACATCACGGTTACTCGCAACGTGCAGCATCGATCTTCATCCAGCGTCGGCGAGCATCTTCCAAACTTCAATTCTCGCAACCTGACAAAACACATTTCAAACCCAAAAACTCTTCAACCTCCACCATCCCTCAACGTCCAAATCACTGTTCTGTAACGTGTAGCATCAGTTCCAGCATCCAACAATCCTTCTCCAATCACCATCTTCGTCACACGCACGTCTTCAATCTCCTCCAAATCACTCTTCTCCAACGTGTAGCTTCAGTTCCACCATCTAACAGTTCCTTCTCAATCACCATCTCCGGCGCGCGTGCATCTTCAGTCTTGAGCATCCTGGACAATAGTAAATCACTGTTCTCCAACCTATAGCATCTAACAATCCCTTCCAATTCACCATCTCTGCCACACTTACGTCTTCACCCTCCACCAAATCACTTTTCCGCACCGTGTATCATCAGATCCACCATTCAACAATCCCTTCCCAATCACCATCTTTGCCACTCCTACGTCTTCAACCTCCACCAAACCACTGTTCTCCACAGTATAACATCAGTCCCTTCCCAATCACCATCATCCACCAAATTACCGTTCTCCACCATACAACATCAGTGCCCGCATCCAACCGCCATCCGCACGACGTGTCTTTTCACCCGGCAACGCACCGAATCTTCTCTACCACAACCGTCCACACCAATCTTCAACACTCATCTCCACATTCGCCACTGGCCAAAAATTGTCTGTCACCCTCGAAACACCCCGCCTCTCCGACTTTCGTTCCACGGCCTCTCAGGATGTCAGGCCACTGAGCCTGAGCTCCCAGGCGTTCTCCTCGGGTTCCCCGTGCCGAGGACGGCGGGTTAACCGAATGGAAGGATGTTTCATCCGGCGTTCTGACTGCCTATGGATATATTCGGCCGTTGCAACGGCGTCGGCGGCGGCAGCAGCACGGTAACCGGAAGTGCGGGGGCGGGCTCGACGAGGACGTCGAGCAACGAGTCGGTCGGCGGAGGAAGCGGAGGAAGCACAGGAAGCGGAGGAACGGCGAGCAGCGAGAACGCTGGAGGAGCAGGTGGCAGGATGCAGTTGACAGGAGCCTCGGCTCCCGGCGCGGCTGCCTCGCCGGAGTCCGGCGTCTCGCCATTGACGGATGCCTACACGAAGATGACCAGCGACATCCTCGCCGAGAGGACGCTCGGAGACTTCGTCAGCGAGCATCCGGGCGAGCTGGTCAGAACAGGTGAGCTGGAGTGCTTTCGTAAATTCGCGAGGGCCGTCGGGTGACTTTGCTGAGTGTGGCTGCTGGCTTTACGGTGGGACCGGTGGAAAGTAGAACTCGGATGCTCCGATCACTGGGGAAGCAGGGTTTTTTGGGTGTTGCAATAGATCGGCGAGAAATTGTTACGTCGAAGTGTTGCTTCGAAAGCTACGGATGCAGTGTTCTGATACAGACGATTGAACCGTGGTTTTTGCTAAGATACGTAGAATACTTTAGAATGTTCAGTATGTATTATTTGCAAAGGGGTGTGTGATATTTTGTGAATGTGGCAGTAGGCGTATAGAAAATAGTAGAATACTTTAGAATATTCAGTGTGTCTTATTTGCAAAGGGGTGTGTGCTATTTTGTAAATGTGGCAGTAGGCGTATCGAAAATAGTAGAATACTTTAGAATATTCAGTGTATCTTATTTGCAAAGGGGTGTGTGATATTTTGTAAATGTGGCAGTAGGCGTATCGAAAATAGTAGAATACTTCAGAATATTCAGTGTGTCTTATTTGCAAAGGGGTGTGTGATATTTTGTAAATGTAGTAGTAGGCGCATAGAAAGTAGGAGAATAGTAGGACTATAGGCAGTAGGCGTATAGAAAATAGGAGAATAGTTGGAGTATAGGCAGTAGGCGTATAGAAAGTAGGCGTATAGAAAGATGAAGTTGATGATAGTGCCAAGTGGAATTCGGCTGTGCTAATGACAGGAAGCATTTTAAGTTTTTTTTTATTAATTTAAAATGCAAGAAACCGCTATATTGTAATGTTATTTCGCAAAACACGAATGCAATGTTTCAATACGAATACTTGAACAGTATTTTCGACTAAGTGCGCAGAATATGGAATATTCAAAACTTATGTTTTCACGGGGTTCCGCATTTGCACCATTTCCACATTTCCTACAAGGCGTTTCAGCACTGCAATTTTAAACCGTCAGACTTGGAAAACATTTCCACAAATTTCGCTAACGCCGACTGCCGCGGAACGTCAGATTTTTAAAAAGCAAGGACATGCTTCCAAGCCAGACGCCAGTACGTACATTTAGCAGTCAGTGAGCCCACAGGTGAGCGGTATTGTCGGGCGGACGTTCAGTGTCACCTGTCGTTAATCGGGCGGCACTTGAACTACGTTAAACTACGTTGAACTACGCGGACGCACCGGTATACCGTTGGGATTATTGCGGGCGGGATTAATGACGTTGCGCGATCATCGGTGACGCAGTTGCGATTTTGTGGCGATTCTCTGTGTTTGTCTTTGCACGTTCGCCTTCATCGGCTGCACGCTTTTTGACAGCACGTAGACGTGAACGGTGTGCTGGAAGCAGGCTCGATGGCCCGTTCATCAACTTCATAATTCAGTGTACTCCTGTGCTTTCGCGTTCGATTCCTTTTCGGTGGACAGTTGTGTGAAGTCATGGGTGAAAAGATGTGGTTTGTCAGACGAATTATATATGAAAGTTGTTGGCTAACGGATGATTGCGGCGTTTGGACACTGCTACGTCCCAACGTTATGCAAACGGGGTCTGCATCTTCAACGGTTTCAGAGTGAAAGGTACATAGCTGCTTAAGACGTGGCAACCATCCGGAAGCGGATCATTTTGATAATTTTGACGGTGGAACCCTTACGTGTGAAATTATATACAATCCATCGTGACAGAAGTAAAAATATCAAGTACATTAAGATGGTATCAAACGCAATCTGTCAAAAATCATTTCATCTACTCTTCATCCATGGCATAACACGTGGCATTCCTTTCTGTTTATAACAATGACCACGCTCCGAGTGCAAAGACCCAGTGTCAAAGCACAAAATTAACTATCAGTCTTACGTCTCAAACCCCACCCCCATAATTCGGTATAAATTTGGCCGTCCCTGAAGTACCTTTCCGCCATAACCCCAAGGTCGCGTCAGTCGTCTGCAACTTTGTTCACGCTTCTCGCACCCAACCGACACTTACGCCCACCAAATGACTCCGCACATCGCCCCGTACGGTTTGTCGTTGGAATCTGCTTAGTCGAGCGTGACACTTGCTTGTCGTAGGCTCTCCGCACTTGGTGTGCACCGTGTTGCCGGCTCACTGGAGATCGAACAAGACCCTCCCGGTGGCCTTCAAGGTCGTGGCACTCGGAGAAGTCGGCGACGGGACTCTTGTGACGGTGCGGGCGGGCAACGATGAGAATTGCTGCGCCGAACTGAGAAACTCAACCGCGCTGATGAAGAATCAGGTGGCGAAGTTCAACGACCTCAGGTTCGTCGGCAGGAGCGGAAGGGGTGAGTCGATTTAATGTCAGCAATGTACGCTTCCTTGTGTGTACCGGAACCAGAATGCGTTCGAAGTAGACGTGTATTTCGTAAAGCGGTGCTTTTCGGGGTAAAAGTAATTTTCGAGGATATGTAACGCGGGGCTTGGGGCTTGGACGTATTTTTTTATATTTTATAGGGCGATGCTTTCGGCCTGAAAGTAATTGTGTGAGATATTACGAGGTGACGCTTTCGGGCTGAAAGGGATTTTGTTAGGTTATGGGGGCAATACTAATTTTGTGTGAAAATGGCGCAAGTTCACATACTAAGCTTATTAACACCTTGACTGCCAAGCGTATTTTGCTATGTTAGAATCGCGATGCGATAAAATACTGCAGAGTATAATTAAATCATGCAAAATAAAGGTAATGCAGAGTTGTCAGAAGCCAAAGGATTCAAGCACCGTTTCAATATCAATTGCTTTTACAAGATTGCAAATAGACTTCATTGCGAAATTTTTGCATTTTTAGTAAAATTTTTTGCACCGGTCACCGGTGACCACCGTGGCAGTCAACGTATTAAGCTATTTATTTTTAACATTTGTGCTTCCATAATAACCATGTATTGCGCGACAACAATATTATCAATTCATTCGATCTTTTGCACACTTACACACTCTCCATGTATCGCTTCCATACACATTTTTACTTCCAAACAAGACGTCACACCATGCGCGTCAATATAACCACCGAAAACCAGTTCTCCCATCGCCCTCACTTGACCCCTTCACAGCAACACCCTATTCCAACAACAACAACTCGTCCATCCACAGAAACAAATTTCGCAAAACCCACATCCATATCTGCAAACTATCGTAAAGCAAAAGTCACAGTAACGAAGTTACCGAAAGCACATTCAATTGAAAAAACTACTTCACACCCCTTCATCATTAAACACGTTGGCTGTCGTGGGGGTCACCGGTGACCGGCGCAAGAGATTTGATTGAAAATCGAAAATATTCGCAATGCGTAGTAATAATTATTTTATAAATGCAGTTATTGTTAGAATAGTGATGCGATTCTTTGATCTCCAATACTAGCACATTATTTACATTTTGCATAATTCAGTCAAACGCTGTAGTATTCCATAGCATCGGCGTTCTAATACGGCAAAATACGCACGGCAGTCTACTGCATACTTTTGTGTTTATACTTGTTATAAGAAACGTTATTCGTATATTTTGCATATTCGCGTTTGATTTAGGCAAATGAAACTAGATTCATTTAAGTTAATTCTCTGGAAAGAATTGTGGTAAAAATTAACGTCATCTGATTTTTCATTCTTCAATGTTTTACGTCAAAGAAATTCGTAGAAAAAGCAATTTTCGAATACTGTTAAATGTATAAAAAAATTGAAATACGTGCACGTAAAAGATAATATTTAAAAATATTTAAAAATATTTAAAAATGTAATTGTTTCAGCAGTATAAACTATATCACAGAAATTCGCGCAAACCGATGCTTCCGTATATTATATACGTTAGACAACATTCGAATTAAATTAAATTCTTAACACTTTGACTGCCACGGTGGTCACCGGTGCGAAAGATTTTACAAAAAATGCAAAGAATTCGCAATGAAGCCCATTTGCAATCTTGTGAAAGTAATTGATATTGGGACGGTGCTTCAATACTTTGGCTTCTAACAACTCTGCGTTACCTTTATTTTGCACCATTTAATTAAACTCTGCAGTATTTCATCGCATCGCGGTTCTAACATAGCAAAATACGATTGGCAGTCAACGTGTTAAATAAATGACAATAAGGTCCATGAAACCCAGCATCTACGAAAACTCCTTCCTCCTTCATCCCCACCTCCTCGATTGAACGCGCCACTGAGCGCTGTCGTCCCACTTGCAGAGGCTTCCATTCATAAAACTCGAAAGTTCGACGCGTATTCAACGGACTCCGTCGGCGGAAGAGCTCACCCCGCGACGTAAAATACGAAGGGTCCGCAGCGGGTCCCATCAAAGAACGCCAGCGTAGTAAGGGTAGGTCGCGGACGTCTTGACACCCTCGTTTTTCCGGCGTCTTCGGGGAAAAGTCTGGCGAGTCTTTCGCGGAGGCTCGACAGCGTGGGGTGGGTCGCGTGGAATCGGACGTCGCGAGGGTTGACTGCCGAGTCTTGGGGTGGATTTCGCCGAGACGACAACATCTTGGAGTGGGTAATGGGTTTTATTTGTCCGCACCGACGCCGTGCAAACTCCGGGAGCGCCTTCGTTGCCTCGAAGACTTCGTGAAGGAGGCGGTGTGCGAGGGAGGGAGAAAAAGGGGCCGAGAAAGAGTGAGCGGGATGCTGTGGCGAGAGTGAAGCGGGTCGAGAGGCGTCGCCCCAGAAACAGGGCGGCTGATATTAATTGAGGTTTCACTTGGGTTTTAATTAACGTTATTAGCGACGGTATTTCCTGGGCGCCTGTCTTGGTGCGCTCGATCGCGCGATGGCATCGTCTAACTTTCTTGGCCGCGACCTACTTTCGGACTGATTGTAGAACGGTGCGATGTTCCAGTTCCATTACACTTTTTAAATGCTTATTAGTGCGCACTGGGCGGATTACGTTTGGGTGGTGGGAATGGAAGGGGAGAGGGTGCTTTTATGGATTGCGGGGTGTAATTGCTTGTGTGGCGCAAGAAGAGGCGTTAGACCGGTGTTTGCAATGCTATTTGAACGCTTTAATTATCATTTTTATTTATAACAAACTATTTGTAAATATTTGTCTTTACTTATATAAACGCTATGTTAGAATTTGTTAGATTAAAACTGTTATTTAATAATAACTTTAAAGTTGACTGCAAATTATGTATATTAGAATTGTTGCATTTTCTTTAACAGCGTTTGATTGAATTATGCAAAATGGAAGCAAGTGCAGATTTTACTGAAGATCCAAAATATTCGCAATGATTAATTATTTTATACAACTGCATTTATAGAATAATAATTCTTTGCTACAATACTTGCGAATATTTTGGATCTTCAGTCAAATCTGTTGCATAGCATCGCCGTTCTAATACGGCAAAATCATGGCAGTCAACGTGTTAATGATGAATAATCAAAATGCTACATTTCGCGTTTTTATCCTCACTCCAAAAATTAAATATATAGTCCAACTCAAGATAACATAAGCACTACTTCATGTCATCGAAGCTTCTGAAACAGAATTTGCGTGTCTTCGTGATTCCAAACATCCAAGTTTCCTCAAGTGACCGCCTCTCAAGTCACGAAATCGTCCGGTACAACAAAACACGTTTCAACCTCGCCCACTTGGCAACTGACGTAACACATGCCGTATTGAAACACAGCGAGTGAACCTTAGCCGAAAACGACGAAGCGTGTATGCGGCGAGTAGGCGTCTGTGTACCGACTTTTCGGTTCGATTCGTCGCTCCAAGTCACAGAATTCTCGAATTCTCCCGGCAGGCAGCTGGATAGTAGAAGGGTGCTCGGGTCTTACCCTTCTCGCGTTCGCGGAAGCGCGTCAGTCATTTGTCTGGGATTAGCTCTCAATTGTTTTCGCCCGAGCGTGGAATTAACATAAGCTAGGATGAAGAATGTAAGAGAACTGTCGCTCGGCGGTGAGAAAGAGAATGAGAGAGAGAGTCCTGCACGGCTCCCTGATTCCTTGAATATTCCCCGGAGCAACCGATGTACGCCGAACGCTCGCGAATACTTAATGATCCTCCGCGCTCGCTTCAGTCTCGGCCACACTCGTTCGTACGTACGGATTTATGCCGAGGATTTCGTTCCCTCGAACGGAAAGGGTTCGCTGCCAGAATGTCGTCGGAATAAGATTTAGACGGCGGGAACATCGGCAGTGGAGCACTGCCGAATGAAGTGATGATGTCGTTTTTGGGGGCTTTTTCAAAAGGGGAGCGCTAGAGAGAGGGTATGTTGAATGTGTTTTTATTGTGGTATAAAAAAGTGAGGGGGTTGAAAGAAATTCTAGTATAGCAGTCATGCGAATTTGTCGATGTTTCGAAGATGAGGGGAAACTGTGTGTTTAACACGTTGGCTGCCGTGGGAGTCACCGGTGACCGGCGCAAGAGATTTTACTGAAGATCAAAAATATTCGCAATGGGTAGTAATAATTATTTTATAAATGCAGTTATTGTTAGAATAGTGATGCGATTCTTTGGTCTCCAATACTTGCACATTATTTACATTTTGCATAATTCAGTCAAACGCTGTAGTATTGTATGGCATCGCTGTTCTAATACGGCAAAATACGCACGGCAGTCAACGTGTTAACACTTTGACTGCCACGGTGGTCACCGGTGATCGGTGCGAAAGATTTTACAAAAAATGCAAAGAATTCGCAATGAAGCCCATTTGCAATCTTGTGAAAGTAATTGATATTGGGACGGTGCTTCAATACTTTGGCTTCTAATAACTCTGCGTTACCTTTATTTTGCACCATTTAATTAGACTCTGCAGTATTTCATCGCATCGCGGTTCTAACATAGCAAAATACGATTGGCAGTCAACGTGTTAAATAAATTACAATAAGGTTAATGAAACCCAGCATCTGAAGAGATTTTACTGAAGATCAAAAATATTCGCAATGGGTAGTAATAATTATTTTATAAATGCAGTTATTGTTAGAATAGTGATGCGATTCTTTGGTCTCCAATACTTGCACATTATTTACATTTTGCATAATTCAGTGAAACGCTGTAGTATTTCATAGCATCGCCGTTGTAATACGGCAAAATACGCACGGCAGTCAACGTGTTAAGTTTTTAAGCGAAACAGTATGCATATGGTACGGTTTTCATGCAACACTCTTTGTAAATACTCATTTGCAAAATTTGCATAGATGAAAATGTTTGCATAATAGCAGTACAGTGTTTACTGAATGTAAAAATGTCATAATAACCACACGACACTTTTCAAACTCACTACCCCATGCTTCAACTAATCACTTACATCAGCCTCCACTCGGTTCCTGGCATTCGATTCCACCGAGCACCTAATTCTCATAAACAATAATCACCGCCCGCGCCGTCTACACAATCCGTCAAAGCACCGTTCCGCAAACCAGCCGTTTCTCCTCTCGAAGCATCAGAACAAGCGCCGCCTTCGCCATCGCTATATTCAGCGTGCGCTGAACACAGCGCTCAACTTAGCGCTCATTTACGCCGAGCGTTTCTCCCGCTTCTTCGGCAGCGTCGGCCGCCTTCCAATAAATGGCCGCATCTGGAGTATTAGTCGTAAGATTAGAATCCGGCGGGAAGGCACGGGCCCTCATCTTGCCTCGCCTAAAAGCAGCACCGCCGCTTTTAGATCAGACGAGGCCGAGCGCACCTACACGATAGTCGGGAGCTTTGCAATATCGATGATAAGCCAGAACTCCCTTCTCGCACGTTCGACTGTAATGCCTGCTCCATCACTGCGAAGTCTACCCCGTGGGTAGTGGATCGTTTCCACTCCCGAGGCCCTAAGCCCTTTAACGAGATAGATCATTTGGTCGCTTATAGTTTCATCCTCGAATAGGCGGCCTATCGTGCAACTTCGCTGTGTAGACGCGAACCTCGTTCTGAACTTGGTAATTTTCGCTCGCAAATAGTCCATCACAGCCGCGCGCGAACGGATTTCGATGAAGTTTTTGGCGGCAGCGGCGTCGGTCGGTGTCGACCTGTGTTTTCTGTGCGGCCGAGAGGTGCGTCCAAAAATTGTCCGTGCGAAAACGGACAGCGCAAAATGAAAAAGCGACGTCAGCGTGGTCCTCGCTGAAGCCTCGGTCCGGAAGAATGATTGTGTCAGTTATTGGTATTACGTACGTCGAGTGTTTCTTTGTTTTAGGGTAAGGAAGTTAATTTTTAATTTTCTAGATGTTTAGCGTGTGCCTTTGTGTTGAATTGTAATATACTCGTATTTTAATTGGACTCTTGAAGAGGTGTACTTAGGATGCGAAATGTTAAAAAAACTTGAAAAATAAATTTGTCGATCGAAAGAAAGCACATTTCACGTGTCTGGACAAATATTATCGACGTAACCACAAAGATTTTTGAATATATGAATTCTGTAGTAACTAGTTTACCATCGAATTTTGATTTCCGTGTTAGTAAAAGTGATAATAATGGAAAAGATTTGATGTTTAAGAAACTTTGTATCGTTTTCAAATGACGGCGGCGAAGAATGTGTCGTACAGCTCCACCACTTATTATGTCATCTCCTCTAATGAAAATATGCATTATCTACGACAGCCCTCTCAGGAAGGAAGATTGAAGTAACGGTCGGATACTTTCCAGACCACGTCAAATTTATGACGTCATTTAGTGGCGACATCATCTGGTCGTTATGAAGTTTGGAATCCATGGAACACGTGGTTGTCAAGATCGTGAGAAAGTAAATTTTAATTGATTGGCACATTTTATATGGATGGTAGGTTTATGTGAAAAGAAAAGGTAGTTTCAACTATTTTGAGAAATTGCGAAGTTCAAACCACAATAAACTGGCACTGGACACGCAGGCTTAGTAAATAATAATTATACTTAGTCATGAAATGCAGACCGCAGTGGAGTTGTAAAATATCTCCAGGACTATGCATCTTACAAAATAACATAACCATAATTTACTCAGAAAGCTAGGTGTGAAAATAAAAAAAAGTCGAACAACTAAAGTAGCCATTTCCCGTCAATTAATATTTACGACGTTGCAAGGATGCACGACAGAACATTCGTTTTGGCTTTCATAATCGCTTACTCAATTTTTCTCTTCACTTGCCATTTAAATAATGCTGACCTTCTCACTGGGAATCGACATTCTTCTGCCGCTGCCCTTCAGACCCGTTTTTCCGTCCGTCCGCATCGTCGCACATATTTAAATTCGGGCCGCGTTTAAATTCGCGCGTAACATTTAGGCCCACTTAACCGTCATCGGTTTCGGCTAATGAGAGACGGAGGTTTTGGAAAACGTTACCCCCCTGTTACGCGCCTCTAATTACGCAGCCGTATATTTTAATTAGCCTCGCCACTAGTTAGCACTCGATCTCTGACCGAACTCTCGAGCGGTGAAAGACAGTCGCGGTAGTTCATCCAGACCATAATCAATTCGTTATCAGGCTACAATGGGGTATTTGCGATTCGTTTGGGGAAAATTGAAATTAATTAATTGGCCCGACAGCGACGCACCGAGTGACTACGAGGACAGACGAGTATTTATGTACGCACGCGCGCGTATGTAGACGTACACCTTCTCTACGCAAACGTATGCTAACGAGCATAACTGGCGAATGGACGGGGACATACGACACGACTACACTTTCCCATTGAATTTCGCGCGTATCGCATTTCGGCGTGTCTTTTGTCCACCAAATTTTATGCCGACACGATGACGCGCGAACCTTGTTTTCATCGAACACGGAGGCAACGTTGTGTAATATTAATGATCGCGCCAGCAAATTATGTAGCGAACGCTGTTGCAGGAGGTGTAACGGGGTGTGCGGAGTGTATGGCTCGAGTGTTCAGAATGGTGCGGGCAAAATATAATGAGCGGTGGAAGTGTCTTTTCGTATTTTCTTTTGGTATACAATATTTTCTTTTGGTATAACGTACGAGTTGCACATCTGAACCTCTTATTTGCCAAATCGATTATCTCCATAAAACGGAAAACATTAAAAGTAGTGAAAACATTGCGAAGTTAAGCATCCCTTACTATGAAGCACAAAAATGTTCATAGTTTTTTCGGTATCAAATTAAATTATTTATCGTACTACCATGGTATAGTATCGTACTACCAATACTACCATAGTATATCGTACATATATCTCGTACTACCAATACTACAATAGTATCCTCCCATGTTTTCCGCAGCAAACCCATGTACATTCGTTACAATCAATCTAGAAACATACCTATTTACATTATTACCGCCCTTTCAAAATTCGTACAGAGCGATAAATGAAAATACTCTTTCTACCACCATGACGCGAGTATAGCAAAGCCATTTGTACGACCATGCACCACCGCAGCCAGTTCCGACGAAATCAGCTGTTTTATGAGCGTACACGTCTCGACCACTTGCCATGGGGCGCAGTCGAAAAATGTCCATAGTTTTTTCGGTATCAAATTAAATTATTTATCGTACTACCATGGTATAGTATCGTACTGCCAATACTACCATAGTATATCATACATATATATCGTACTACCAATGCTACCATAGTATCCTCCCATGTTTTCCGCAGCAAAACCATGTACATTCGTTACAGTCAATCTAGAAACATGCCTATTTACATTATTACCGCCCTTTCAAAATTTGTATACAGCGATAAATAAAGATACTCTTTCTACCACCATGGCACGAGTATAGCAAAGCCATTTGTACGACCATACACCACCGCAGCCAGTTCCGACGAAATCAGCTGTTTTATGAGCGTACACGTCTCGACCACTTGCCATGGGGCGCAGTCGAAAAATATCCATAGTTTTTTCGGTATCAAATTAAATTATTTACCGTACTACCATGGTATAGTATCGTACTACCAATACTACCATAGTATATGGTACATATATATCGTAATACCATAGTATCCTCTCATGTTTCCCGCGGCAAAGCCATGTACATTCGTTACAGTCAATCTAGGAACATGCCTATTTACATTATTACCGCCCTTTCAAAATTTGTATACAGTGATAAATAAAGATACTCTTTCTACTACCATGGTACGAGTATAGCAAAGCCATTTGTACGACCATACATCACCGCAGCCAGTTCCGACGAAATCAGCTGTTTTATGAGCGTACACGTCTCGACCACTTGCCATGGGGCGCAGTCGAAAAATGTCCATAGTTTTTTCGGTATCAAATTAAATTATTTACCGTACTACCATGGTATAGTATCGTACTACCAATACTACCATAGTATATGGTACATATATATCGTAATACCATAGTATCCTCTCATGTTTCCCGCGGCAAAGTCATGTACATTCGTTACAGTCAATCTAGAAACATGCCTATTTACATATACCGCCCATTCAAAATTTGCATAGAGCGACAAATAAAGATACTTTTTCTACCACCATGGCACGAGTATAGCAAAGCCATTTGTACGTACATACACCACCGCAGCCAATTCCGACGAAATCAGCTGTTTTATGAGCGTACACGTCTCGACCACTTGCCATGGGGCGCAGTCGAAAAATATCCATAGTTTTTTCGGTATCAAATTAAATTATTTACCGTACTACCATGGTACAGTATCGTTCTACCAATCCTACTACAGTATATCGTACATATATATCGTACTACCAATACTACCATAGTATATTGTACATATATATCGTACTACCAATACTACCATAGTATCCTCCCATGTTTTCTGCAGCAAAGCCATGTACATTCGTTACAGTCAATCTAGAAACATGCCTATTTACATTATTACCGCCCTTTCAAAATTTGCATAGAGCGATAAATAAAGATACTCTTTTTACCACCATGACACAAGTATAGCAAAGCCATTTGTACGACCATACACCACCGCAGCCAGTTCCGACGAAATCAGCTGTTTTATGAGCGTACACGTCTCGACCACTTGCCATGGGGCGCAGTCGAAAAATGGCGGCCGCCCGCCTGTAGACCGCGCGACTTTTAATGGTTCCGTGGCGACTGGCACCGAGGGTGATACCCTTTGTGCCTACGCGTACCTAGCCGACTCATTGGTGCGACCGGCTCGAACATTCGGAAGACTTGGCAGGCCTGTGTGTCCGTGGATGGCGTGACTCGCAGCGAAGCCGAGGGGAATCCGCACGGCTGGAAAACGAGAACCTCGCGTGGCGAACCGCCGTGTGGCCACGCTCGACACTCCCCATTATTTCCGCGATACTTTTCCTCCGCTGCGCCGTAATCGCCTTTTTTTCGGCCCCACTCGAAGCATCGTGATGATACTGTCTGACGAGACGGCGTCTTGCACGTGAAGATTCATGGGGTGAGGGGCGATGGGCTTTAAACGAATGGCGGCGCATGGTTTGGGTGCGGGCATTTTGAGCTACGGACTGTATGGGGATTTATGCGCGGGTGGGAAGAGTTACGCTGTTGACGTTGGAGAGTGTAATTATCGGATGATGTGTTTCATTGCAAAGTTGTCGTCGAACTTTTTAATCAATTGGCGTAATTGCTATGTAGGAGTGAAGCGGGGGCGCCGGTAGTAGTGAAACATGTCGAGTTATGGTAGTGAAATTCTGCAGTCAGCATTTTCAAAAAAAAGAGCCTTATGTTGCTTAATCATTTACGCGTAGAAAGTGTAATTGCAACAGAGTGGATCGACACGTGACTAGTCTGAGAGATGGTAAATTTTAGGGTGACGTCAATTTTATATATACAATATATGTTACGCGACTTTAGTCGTGATGTAATAAACGTTTTTATTACAAATCGAAACGCCTAAGTGACCGGTTGGCAACTTTCAATTACAAAAATGTTTAAATCGCGGATTGCCCGAGTAGTAATAAATGCGCGAACGCGAAGAGTCAATGCGTTTTCGACGTCGGCGAAAGTGTAATTGCAACAAAATAATCCGTGGCTAATATCCCATCAGTTGTGACGTAATAAACACTTTAATAAATCGATCCGCGTAAGTACGGTGCCGACAACTTTCAATAAAAACCACAATCCACCAATATCTTAATTATTTCACAGGCCCAATTCATTAACCCTCCGCCTAACAACAATGCGCATCGCCAATCAATAGAAGCCAAGCGCGCCATATAATTACCCCGTCAACCTTTCCAACTACTTCCGTTTTCACGCTTGGCGCGCGTCTCTCAAAAACGGCGGGCGGCGATTGACAAGGTCCGGGGGGAAGGTTTTGTGACGGAGGACGGGTTTGTAGCGGAATCGCGAGGGTGGCCGGCTCGGGGGTGGATTTGGACGGACCACCGGCGGCAACAGCACTAGCGGTGGTGCCGCTCGGTGGGAGGGTGGAATTGCGGTGAACCTCTGCGTGTAGCACGGTGCACGCGCGCGTTTTACGCCGCGACGCCAATTTTTCCGCGACATTATTCTCGCTGACCGAGCCTTTTCGCGTCACTTCGCCATGCGTCCCCGACGGTGGACGTTTGTGTTCTCTTAAGGGGGGATTCCCGTCTAGAGGCGTGATTTTTAGGTAACTTTTAGAATTTTTTTTAGGAAAAACGATGAGGTCTTTCGGATTGCGGTTTTTTTCTGCATATTAGTACACGTTTTAACTATTCAAAAATATTTTTTGTTCTCTCAAAATCATAAACATGAACGCCGTACGAGAGGTTTTATTAACCGTTTGAGTCCGGGGAAGCGCTATCGTGCTTCACTTGTATGCCAAAAATACGGCGCAGCGCCATAGTGCTGCTCTTGTTTTGTATCGAGAATGCGAAGACGCTGCTGTTGGTAGTATACTTTACGCAATTATTGAGAGCAGTTGCAGTAATATCAGTAGCAGTTTTTATTCATTTAACTCAGTTGTGGCTTTTAACAATATAAGAATTAAATAGACTGCAATTTACTTCGAACATTATTGACACTATAGAGGAAGAATGGTTAGCAAGCAAAAATGCCACAGGAACATCACCAATAAGTAAAAAGTGTTCTTTAGAAAAATTGCCTGGGCGAAATTTACGACAGTATGATGTATGCAGTAATAAAAATGGTATAGAAATTAAACGATCCAACCTAATTTGCGCTATATGTAAGAAAGGAATTCATGGAATTTGTGCAGCAAAACATTTTTGTAATAAGTGAAAATAAAAAATTTTTTTTATCATAATTACTTGTTACATAACAATTAGTGTTAATTATAATCATTTTCATTGTTTCCCAAAAAAAAATACTGCGCATTTCATCCCGGACTTTTAGCATATGCATAAGAAAATGCTCCCGTACTCAAACGGTTAAACAATAAAAAAAAAGTAGTTCCATGGTACCCATGATTCTGACCGTTCTGTTCATCAGAAACAAAAAAACAAAGAATATTATTAAAATATATGAGTATGGCTATCGTGTGAACTACGACGAAAAAATAATCTTGAAAATTAAAAAAATAGCAGGACTTTGAAAATTAAGTATCGATTTTGTCACAATTTTTTCAGCTTTAAACTATTGTAAAAATTGTTTAAATAAATAAATCAATTTGATTGTAGTTCACACTAAAGCAACATATGTGCTGAAGATGTGTGCGTTCTCTTAGCGCAATCGGTTCGATAGATTTTGCGATATCGTGGGTACCAATTGCGAAAATGTAGTTTCGAGGAAAACGCGTTTAAAGTTTTTGAAGAAATTACTCAGACATAACACGCAAATAATTCCAGTTACATTCAATTTCCTATTCCGGGACCATAAAGGAGGCCTTCCTCTTCTTCGTACATGTCTTGCAGAGCCGATTTTTTGACTCTGAGTAGCACTCGTTCGTTTTGAGCGATATTGAACGACCGCTGCTCCGATCGGCTGACGCGAGTTTGGTTACGGGAGTGGGCGTATATTTCCGCTTGTTGGCCAATTGCAATTTCCATAAGGTTCATAACTTTTAAAATGGGTAAAAACCTTTCATTATAGTTTATCACGGCCAAAAAGGTCGCGATTTCTATCGTTTTTGTAGCACAGTGCAGGTGTTTCGGGGCCATGGTTCAAATCAACGAATTCAATGATTCGTTGCTATTCTGCGTTTTTGCACCCAAACAACGTTCAAGCAACTCATCATTCGATAAATCCTTGTAGATAGGTTTTATAATTTCTAATACGTTATCATTGAGAGGCGGATTTTTGTGATGGAAGCCAGCAAGCGTGCCAGCCCGTATGCAACCCGTAACAAAATATTGGGCTGGAGGGAAAGTTCTGTCGCATTTTAAAGAAAATATTTGAATTAATTTATAAAAATATGTGTTTAATATTAATCATAATACATTTAATGTGTTGTATGATGAATGCCAAACTCTTCTACAATTTCTCGACTTGTTAAATGTGGATTACTTTCCAACATGGATCGTAAAACATCATTATCGATCTTGGATGGTCGTCCAGATGGATAACTTTCTTGGAGGCTCGATCGTAACGAAATTTGCTAAACCATCTTTCACATTTTGAATATTTACAATATCTTTTCCAAATACCTTCCTTTTTGGAATTCGTACAAAATGCAGTGTCGTAAATGCACTTTGTTTACTGACATGTTTTTCGCTTTAAATATCACAAGTAAATGATGAACGGTAAAAAAGGACTTTTTATATTATACAGCAGCTACAAAAAACAAAACAAAAATCCGAATGACTCACTAGCCAGATGTTTTTTTTTATTTACAAGAAAAATTACCAGCCTATTAAAAATACGACAGAACTTTCCCTCCAACCCAATACGAGCGCATTTAGAGCGCGCGGCAGGAACATCTGCATATATGTGGCTACAACTTTGTTAATTTAAAGAATTTGGGGAAATTCTTTTGCTCACATATTCTCCATGTCATATACTTTAACAATATACAAAAAAAATCGATTTTTTTGACCGTATAGACGGGAATCCCCCCTTAAGTCTGCTATGAGGATACTATGTTTGTGGCGTCGCTAGTTGAGTATGCGGCTATGTGTTTAGGCGATTGACGTTTCACGGACTTTTTAGTAATGATACGGAGCGGTGATGGATTTCTCTTAAGTCTGCTGGGGAAATCGTGTGCTTGTGGGACTAAGTTAACACGTTGACTGTTAAGCGTCTTTTACTATATTAGAACGGCGATGCTATGAAATACTACAGCGTTCGACTGAATTATGCAAAATGTAAATAATGTCCAGGGATTGGAGACCAAAGGATCGCATCACTATTCTAATAACAACTGCATTTATAAAATAATAATTACTACCCATTGCAAATATTTTGGATCTTCAGTAAAATTTCTTGCGTCGGTCACCGGTGACCATCATGGCAGTCCAAGTGTTAACGTGGTCGACGTTTAATGGACATTCTTTCTTTAACATTGGATCGGTATTGATATAATGTGCTAGTGAGGAAAACTGTTGTGGACGTGAGAAATGATATTGATAGACTGTTGGCAATAGAGAAGAATCCGTAGAATGTTTTGTGTTTCCAGAATCCCACGTTCAGACACTTTTCGAACACGTATACATTCTAATAATTACTACACATTGCGAATATTTTGGATCTTCAGTAAAATTTCTTGCGTCGGTCACCGGTGACCATCATGGCAGTCCAAGTGTCAACGTGGTCGACGTTTAATGGACATTCTTTCTTTAACAATGGATCGGTATTGATATAATGTGCTAGTGAGGAAAAGTGTTGTGGACGTGAGAAATGATATTGATAGACTGTTGGCAATAGAGAAGAATCCGTAGAATGTTTTGTGTTTCCAGAATCCCACGTTCAGACACTTTTCGAACACGTATACATTCTAATAATTACTACCCATTGCGAATATTTTGGATCTTCAGTAAAATTTCTTGCGTCGGTCACCGGTGACCATCATGGCAGTCCAAGTGTTAACGTGGTCGAGGTTTAATGGACATTCTTTCTTTAACAATGGATCGGCATTGATATAATGTGCTAGTGAGGAAAACTGTTGTGGACGTGAGAAATGATATTGATAGACTGTTGGCAATAGAGAAGAATCCGTAGAATGTTTTATGTTTCCAGAATCCAGCGTTCAGACACTTTTCGAACACGTATACATTATTCGCCCACGTTCCACTTCCGTTCTCTATACCTCAGCTTATGCTTATGCTTCTCAAACTCACATATATCCATTCTTCGCACATATTCGTACACTTTTTGGGTACGTATATATACGCTCTTCGGAGCAAAAGGGTTAACTCGGCCGCGTTGGCTGGCCACCGTCACCGTCGACGACGCCCTCGATACATTACCGACGGTTAATTCGGTTACCACGGAGTTTCGCCCCCGCGTCTAACCGCGTTTGCAAACTTTCGGCGCCCGCTGAATAGGCGCGTCTCCGCGAATTGACGCGCCGCGAGTGCGGCGGGTGTGTTTTATGGCGGTACGCCGGAAAAACGTGGACGTGGCCCACGGAGATGGGCTGAACGGTTTGGAGGTTGAGGGTGAGAATGAGCGAATGCACGATCGAGATAGAATTAGATCAAGATGATCACGCGTTGCCGTGTTCAACGGAGAATGTGTGACGCATAAACGGTTTTTGCCGGGAGACGTACCGCGCATTTATTGGTAGCGAGATTGTCTGATGAGTTTGCATACGTTATAGTCTATGAATGTCACTCTAAAATTTTACGTTACCCGTAACAATATTATTTGATCAATGAAATAATGAATTCCTGGCTGTCCCGAAAATATATGCTCATCGCCTAACTACGGTGCTTGCAACTGATATCGAGAATATACCGCTATAAATTAATCATTTTCCGCCACTATAAAATATCAGCTTTATCGAAAAGCCAAATACGTTCCATCCCATATCTTAACGTTATCTCACATGTAATCAGTTGCAACAACGCCAACTTTTTACTACTTAAACGGTTTTTGCCGAGAGACGTACCATGCATTTATTGGTAGCGAGATTGTCTGATGAGTTTGCATACGTTATAGCCTGTGAATGTCACTCCAAAATTTTGCTTCATCTGTAACTATATTATTTGATCAGTGAAATAATGAATTCCTGGCTGCGTCAAAAATACATGCTTATCGCCTAACTACAGTGCTTGTAATTGATACCGAGAGTATTCCACTATAAATGAATCATTTTGCACCACCATAAAACATCAACCTTATCGAATAAGGCAAATACGTTCCATCCCATATCTTAATGTTATCTCACATGTAATCAGTTGCAACAACGCCAACTTTTTACTACTTAAACGGTTTTTGCCGGGAGACGTACCATGCATTTATTGGTAGCGAGATTGTCTAATAAGTTTCCATAGGTTATAGTCTGTGAATGTCACTCTAAAATTTTGCTCGACACGTAACAATATTATTTGATCTGTGAAATAATGAATTCCTGGCTGCCTCAAAAATATATGCTCATCGCCTAACTACGCTGCTTGCAACTGATACCGAGAATATGCCGCTATAAATGAATCATTTTGCGCCACTGTAAAACATCAGCCTTATCGAATAAGGCAAATACGTTCCATCCCATATCTTAATGTTATCTCACATGTAATCAGTTGCAACAACGCCAACTTTTTACTACTTAAACGGTTTTTGCCGGGAGACGTATTTATTGATAGCGAGATTGTCTAATAAGTTTCCATAGGTTATAGTCTATGAATGTCACTCTAAAATTTTACGTTACCCGTAACAATATTATTTGATCAATGAAATAATAAATTCCTGGCTGTCCCGAAAATACATGCTCGTCGCCTAACTACGGTGCTTGCAACTGTTACCGAGAATATACCGCTATAAATGAATCATTTTCCGCCACTATAAAATATCAGCCTTATCGAATAAGGCAAATACGTTCCATCCCATATCTTAATGTTATCTCACATGTAATCAGTTGCAACAACGCCAACTTTTTGCTACTTAGTCAACTTTTCCTGATGTCCTTTAGAATGTGGGCACATACAACAGCAGAAAAAGACCAGTAAAGCAGACGTAAGATTACTATACGTTGTTGAAGCAGAAGACGTAACATGCGCCCATTTCTTTGTTTTAGGGAAGAGCTTTACGCTAACGATAACTGTGTCAACGACGCCCCCGCAAGTGGCAACGTACACGAAGGCAATCAAGGTGACCGTAGACGGGCCGCGCGAGCCGCGATCCAAGACCAGTGAGTATCACTGTAAGCATTGCTATTCTCATTTCTTACATATATATATGTATCATTAGTATACGCTAAGGCTTATCACACCAATCCGTATTCTGTAACCACGTCGCGTAAGTTACAGTCATGTGTTAAAAGCCTAACCTCGCATAAATATGCCACGTAATTCATACTGCATTATAGATTAGCTAGATAGACGCATGTAGGTATTAAGGGTAGGTATTTCGGTAGAAATTGCGTCTTGGGAGAAATATGTGAGGATGCGTTGCTGACGATAAAACTGGCCGGCCCCAGGATGTATTATAGAATATTATTAATGGGTGACTTTATAAATAATTAGAAAATGGAAACATCTTTGTAAGGGGTAGAAAACAGCGAAGCGTCTAACGAGCTATAAAATATGCCTAAGAAGAATCTTGCTGGAATGCCAGTAATAACGTCTAATGAATGAGCCAGTGTTCACCATTAAAGATAAAACGTTGAAGAAAATCTTACACGTCCTGTACTAACGGGTAGCGAATCAAAAAATATTAGCAAATAAAGAAAGATTTCTCACGGTGTCTAAAAATTGATAAATATTTAGTTAAGTGAGCTATTTCAGTATTGATTCATGATTGCTAATTACTAAATTGGCTTAATCGCACATCTCGCAGTATATTTCAATACAGTATCGCCTGTTCTTGCATAACACACGCGCCCAGCCGCTTACCCTGGAGAGTCGCCAAAAAAGAATCTTCCTACACTCTCGATACTAACGATTAACAAACAAACAGGTACCCAAAGTTACAGAAAAAAATCTCCAAAGCAGCGTTCCATCTCGCAATTGACAAATATTCCGGTGTATTAGCGATTTCGGCAATTACTATTCGTGGGCTGATTACTAAATTTGCCCGCTTTCACATCTCGCATCACAATTCAACACCTACTCTTGCATAACTCAACCTCCTAGCCGCGGACCCCGGAGAGTCGCCAAAAAAGAATCTTCCTACACTCTCGATACTAACGACTAACAAACAAACAGGTACCCGAAATTACAGAAAAAATCTTCAAAGCAGCGTTCCATCTCGCAATTAACAAATATTCAGTTGTATCAGCTATTTCGGCAATTATTATTCGTGGGCTGATTACTAAATTTGCCCACTTCCGCATCTCGCAACATAATTCAACACCTACTCTTGCATAACTCAGGCGCCTAGCCGCGGACCCCGGAGAGTCGCCAAAAAAGAATCTTCCTACACTCTCGATACTAACGACTAACAAACAAACAGGTACCCGAAATTACAGAAAAAATCTTCAGAGCAGCGTTCCATCTCGCAATTAACAAATATTCAGTTGTATCAGCTATTTTGGCAATTAGTAATCGTGGGCTGATTACTAAATTTGCCCACTTTCGCATCTCGCAACATAATTCAACACCTATTCTTGCATAACCCAGACGCCTAGCCGCGGACCCCGGAGAGTCGCCAAAAAAGAATCTTCCTACACTCTCGATACTAACGATTAACAAACAAACAGGTACCCAAAGTTACAGAAAAAATTCTCCAAAGCAGCGTTCCATCTCGCAATTGACAAATATTCAGGTGTATCAGCTATTTCGGCAATTACTATTCGTGGGCTGATTACTAAATTTGCCCACTTTCGCATCTCGCAACATAATTCAACACCTATTCTTGCATAACCCAGACGCCTAGCCGCGGACCCCGGAGAGTCGCCAAAAAAGAATCTTCCTACACTCTCGATACTAACGACTAACAAACAAACAGGTACCCAAAGTTACAGAAAAAATTCTCCAAAGCAGCGTTCCATCTCGCAATTGACAAATATTCAGATGTATCAGCTATTTCGGCAATTACTATTCGTGGGCTGATTACTAAATTTGCCTACTTCCGCATCTCGCAACATAATTCAACACCTACTCTTGCATAACTCAGGCGCCTAGCCGCGGACCCCGGAGAGTCGCCAAAGAAGAATCTTCCTACACTCTCAATACTAACGACTAACAAACAAACAGGTACCCGAAATTACAGAAAAAATCTTCAGAGCAGCGTTCCATCTCGCAATTAACAAATATTCAGGTGTATCAGGTATTTCGGCAATTATTATTCGTGGGCTGATTACTATATTTGCCTATTTCCTCATCTCGCAACATAATTCAACACCTACTCTTGCATAACTCAGGCGCCTAGCCGCGGACCCCGGAGAGTCGCCAAAAAAGAATCTTCGTACACACTCGATACTAACGACTCACAAACAAACAGGTACCCGAAATTATAGAAAAAATCTACAAAGCAGCGTTCCATCTCGCAATTGTCAAATATTCAGGTGTATCAGCTATTTCGGCAATTACTGTTTATGGGCTGATTACTAAATTTGCCTACTTGCGCATCTCGCAACATAATTCAACACCTACTCTTGCATAACTCAGGCGCCTAGCCGCGGACCCCGGAGAGTCGCCAAAAAAGAATCTTCCTACACTCTCGATACTAACGACTAACAAACAAACAGGTACCCGAAATTACAGAAAAAATTCTTTAAAGCAGCGTTCCATCTCGAAATTAACAAATATTCAGTTGTATCAGCTATTTCGGCAATTACTATTCGTGGGCTGATTACTAAATTTGCCTACTTGCGCATCTCGCAACATAATTCAACACCTACTCTTGCATAACCCAGGCGCCTAGCCGCGGACCCCGGAGAGTCGCCAAAAAAGAATCTTCCTACACTCTCGATACTAACGACCAACAAACAAACAGGTACCCGAAATTACAGAAAAAAATCTCCAAAGCAGCGTTCCATCTCGCAATTGACAAATATTCAGTTGTATCAGCTATTTCGACAATTAGTAATCGTGGGCTGATTACTATATTTGCCCACTTCTGCATCTCGCAACATAATTCAACACCTACTCTTGCATAACCCAGGCGCCTAGCCGCGGACCCCGGAGAGTCGCCAAAGAAGAATCTTCCCGCACTCTCGCTAATAGTGTCTAACGAACAAGCGAGACGCACTAAAGACCCCGGCAACTCGCAATGGCCTCAAATGCGGTTCGCGCCGGTCGGCCGTTACATGGTAGTCTAAGTTTCGCGCAATTGCCATTATTTATAACCGCCATAACATTGATAAAGGGCTGCGGCGTTGGCCCTCGAAGATATCGCTCAGCTCTCTCGCTTTCGCGCGCATATTCTTACGTCCTCTCCCTCTCGTTCTGTCGCTGCACGTGCCCCTGTACGTGCATTCGTAAGTGCATTCGTACGTGCGTTGCGCGAGCCAACCAGCCAACGAACTTTGCTCTGCGCGCAGGGCCCTGTCGAGACATACAATTACTGGGAGTCCGTTATTCGGTGGGCCGACGACGTGGCTGCGAAGCTTTAAGGGAGCAGGTCGGAAACGTCTCCTGTTTGTTACATAACCGGGGTAACGTATTGCAACCCTCGCCGTACCACCTACGCCGACGGACGAAATTTACCGCCGCAATCGTCGACTCGAACCTCGAAGGCGCGGGGCGGTCGAGTGGGTTGGGAGGAAACTTTCATGTTGCGTACCGCGGAGATGTGAATGGTGTAGTATGAAATATTCTGTTGACTAGGTCACTTCGATTTTTCGGTTTTCTGGGGTTTTCGTTGGTTTGGGTTGTGTCTGTATGTGGTACTGGCAAGCTGGAGTGATGTGAAGAAAACTTGTTCGAACAATGACGGGATTGGGACAATGTTAATAGGAGGGTTACTGTTTCTTGGCATGCAGTGTGTCAAATATGGATATGCGAGGCGATCGACTGGGTTGGTAAAATGTTTGTATCATACTCCGTCGAGATGGAAATGATACAATATGAAATGTTGAATGGTGTATTCTGCTCGACATTATTACCAATCGGGGGTAATAAAAAAAGTATTTTTTTGGTTGAAAATTGGAAATCGTCTTGGAACGTCTCCACATGTTTGGGCGCATTCAGTGCCTTGCTATCAGAAGTCTATAATAGTAAAATGTGTATTAACGTTATGTGTGTGTATACAGTCCCATATAGTGCCATATATATATATACAGTAAAATTGAAAGCTTACAGACGTTTAGAAAATATTCAGAAATCAGGAAAAGAACGAGAAGAAAACGCGTTTCTTTACGACCACCAATTGAAAGTATATCAGTTAACTTGCTCTGCTGTATGAATTGAAAGAGGATCAAACGAGAGTTAAGGAAACGCAAACCGCACCCCAAAATTCGCAATAGTTCTCCTGTTATGAACAAAAATATATAGAAAAATGACAATAAATCAGTCGAAAATAGGCGAAAATAGTCGAAAAACGTCAAATTTTTTTTTTGTTTCGCACCCATACCATTCGATAGAGGGTAATTTGCACTGAAGATAGACTACTTTCTGCGCGCTGAACTGTTCATAGTTTCCGAGATATCACGATTTTGAGAAAGGGCAAAAAAATTTTTTTCAGAATTCCGAATCGCGATTAATCCCACGTAAAAGTGTGTCCAAAGACCTTTAAGAAAACCTATATTACTTGTAGGTTTCGATCACTAGCTTAGACGGGACAGGGCCTTGAAGAAATCGCAAAAATCTCTTGCCATTTTTGCGAAAAAAAGATGGGTCACCGATTTTCTTGCCCTTTTAACATATCAAAGTGGGTCCAAAATGACTCGCAGAAATGCAAGGCGCAGCCCGAAATTCACAATAGTTCCGGAGATATCGGCAAAAATATGTGGAAAAATCGTGAAAAACGAGCCTGAAAACGGGGTCAAAAATTAAAACTCTATCGATCGACTTGTAATTGTGCCAGATCCAAAGGGGTACAAAGAGACTTGGAAAAATTGCAACCGCGTTGAAAAATTCGAAATAATTTTCGAGATATGACAAAAAATAAGCGAAAAAGTATGAGAAAATACATCTAAAATAGGGTAAATAAAAAAGATCTCCAATCAACTCGGCTTTTCGGTAATGCAAAGAGGATGTAAATAGACTTAGAGAAATGTAAGCCACACTCAGAAATTCGTAATGGTATCCATGATGCGATGAAAAACAAATGAAGAAACTAGCATACCGCGTATTTCTTTGCGTCCCTAAACTAAAAATACACCCTTCCTCTTGCTCCTTGACGAAAATAATGGGACTTCAAAAAGACCCAAAAAACGCAAAACATCACATGATTACTGCTACAGCAACGTTACAGAGTGTTCTGCATCAAACCGTCCTGTCCACAAAGGGTTAACATGCTTGCAGTTTTCCAACATCCTTACTTCACTTCGGTGCAATTCCACACGCTTCGACTCGTTGGCATACTTATTCCGCTCTACGATTTGTTAACACTTTGACTGCCATGGCGGTCATCGGTGACCGGCGCAAAAGGTCTCACGAAAAATTCAAAAAATACCCAATCGGTAGCATTTATAATTTTGTAAATGCAATTATAATAATATTAAATAGTATTTAAATTCTTTGTTTTCCGATACCTTCGCATTATTTTCATTTTGCACAATTCAATCATATTCTGTAGTACTTCATCACGTTGCGATTTTAATATAGTAAAATACACACGGCAGTCAAAGTGTTAAACAAGGAATATGTCGACCATTCTCTCAAGGACGGAAACCGGATAATAACCGTAAAAATATGGGCTGGGCCGTTCGTGCAAGCAATCAGATTTTCCTTTAACGCAATGGCGACCAACAATTTTTATCATCAAACTCTTCGTCTGGCAATTGTTTAAAATACCGACCCGCGCATCGTGCTGCTCTGCACGGCGCGCACTAAAAATATCCGATAGGTATAATACGTAGAGCCGACGGTCCCTGAGCGGGGCATAAGTTTGGTACCTTGGGAAATTGCGACCACATCCGCCGGCTTGTCTGCATCTGCGGACCACCCAGCGAACTTCTGTCATAAAGACGGCATATGAAATTGCAAAATATTCCCCGATCTTTTCAGACCACGCATTCCTCGTGATTATTGGCGCAATGTTCGACCACTCGGCAATAACAAGCTACTATGAAGTCGGTGCAATTACTCGGAGCAAACTGCGTTTAGAACTACTCGTTATTGTCGACTACATGACGATGGTAGCTGTACGTCGCACATATTAATATTCAACGAAACAATATATTTCGAGGTGGCCGAATATTTGGAAATAGTTTAAATATTCGCTGAAATATTCAAGTGTCTAGTTGAGATGGATATTTTTTTATAAGAATGTATATTCATATTTGGCAGAATACCTATTTTCATCCGTACATAAAAGTAGAGGAATGATGTGTCGGAGTATCAATTTTGTTTACTTTCAATAGTGTGCTGCATTTATAGGATATGTTCTACGTCCAGTTCAAATACCATTAATCGTTCTAGACTATTTTATTACACAAATCCTCTATCAAAAAATTTCCATGCAGCATCATCACAATATGTTTCCAACCTTTCATTAAGTAATAGTACTAGACCATCTTATTACACGATTACTCCAGCAAAAATGTCCATTCGTCATCAAAACGACAACTTTCGACGGCCACTCAGTGATAAATTACGAAGAAGCTGCGACATTCGCACCGTCGAAATAACATTTCAGCGACACTAACAGAATCGTCCCTGCCGAAACATAAGCGTCGCGACATCGGTCTCCCAGCAGTTAAAGGTGGAAACGTCGAAAGACCGTGAAAGCGCGCGCAGTGGAGAAGGGGTTAAAAATAAATTTGTCTCAAGGCGGCAACGCTAGATCTCCCGTTAAAACAAACCGTTTGCGTGAAATGGGGCAACTATGCGTACGACGACGGTCGCGAGGAAGGCGGCACGACATAAAAGGGCTGCACCCTCGTGGGTGGCCTTTGTACGGGCTTTTTTCTCTTTCGCCGTACATCTAGGCGTCTCGTTGTCTTTGACAACCCTCTCGTCGTGCTCCCTTTAATTACGCGTTTACATCTTTCCGCATTTACACGCGCCAGGACGAGCCGTGTGTTCCTGCTAAACTGTCGATTAAATTCGTAGGGGTTATCGGTCAATCGTTTGAAGCGCTGCACTCACCACGCGGGGGGTGTGACATTTTGAAGGAGCGATCGAATTAAATTTTTAAGCCGACGGGCTGATCGCCGGAATCACGCTGCGTAAGCGTCGATTGCCTGCGAAAGCCGAATTCGGTCGTTTGCTTTTTCAGTGGTGTATGTTATGGTAATGGGCGCATGATGATGATGGTCATTAATGGGTTGGATGATCGCAGACATCGGCAGAAAGATGAATGCACGCGTGCGTTTTCGCGTAGAGGACGTTAATCTGAAAGAATTGATGAGAGTATAAACGCTTATTGTTGCAGTGGAGGATTCTGTGAAAATCTTCGTGCAGCTTCAGAGCAGGCATGTTGCAACTGTTAATAATGACGTCGAGGAAAGGTTAAACTTATTACGAATTTTAACACGTTGACTGCCACGGTGGTCGCCGGTGACCGGCGCAAAAGATTTTACCATAAATGCAAAAAATTCGCCATGAAGCCTATTTGCAATCTTGTAAACGCAATTGATATTGAAATGGTGCTCCAATACTTTGGCTTTTAATAACTCGGCGTTACCTTCATTTTGCACGATTTAATCATACTGTGCAGTGTTTCATCGCGTCGCAGTTCTAACATAGCAAAATGTGCTTGACAGTCAAAGTGTTAACGGTGCCTTCTCAACGGTTTGTCATGGCAGCTTCAAAATGGGCAAGTTGTAATAATTAATAATGATATTGTTAACAGTTTCTTGTTCAATTAGGCAGGAATAGATTCTTAACGTTTGAAAATATTTATCCGAGCCTTTAATTCCTATTGTAAGATTGTCTTAATCCCCGCATATCTTTTCCCCGTGACATCCGTCATGCCTCCACCCTTCCAATCATCAAACGTCACCTCGCGCCACTCTCGTCCACTCCAGCACACCGCCGCATCCTTTGTTACTTCCTTTGTACTTCTCTAATTCAAACCGCGCCCCAAAATTCGCAGTAGTTCACGAGTCATGAGCAAAAATAGAGGGAAAAATAAGAAAAATAAGCTGAAAATACGCGAAAATAGGCAAAAAATGTCAAATTTGTTTTTTGTTTCGGACCGATACCATGTTTGAAAATATTTATCCGAGTCTTTAATTCCTATTGTAAGATCGTCTTAATCCCCGCATATCTTTTCCCCGTGACATCCGTCATGCCTCCACCCTTCCAATCATCAAACGTCACCTCGCGCCACTCTCGTCCACTCCAGCACACCGCCGCATCCTTTGTTACTTCCTTTGTACTTCTCACCGCGAAACTCGTTACACCATTCACCTCCGTCCCTTCCGACCCTGCCCGAATCCCAGAACACGACTCACCCGAAGAAACGGTCCGACGCCAGAAGACGCATTCGCCTCCTCGCGGGCTCGGAGGGTCGTAATTAATTAAACAAGCAATTCATTACACATTCTACCCTCGTCCCCATCGCCGTCGGTGGCCAGGGGGGCCGAGGAAATTGATTGAGAGAGGTTTGGCTCCTCCGATACTCAGTTTCTCCCAGCGGTGCGGGTCCGTCCGCCAATAGACGATCTGGAATCCGTGTTGTAGAGTGTCGCGCGCGGAAGGAGAGACGGTCCTCTTGAGTCGGGCCGCTGCGGAAAAGGTCGAAAACGGGGTGTCTTTTTCAGTGGTGTATTTAGGGTGAATGAACGGGGATGACGATGGTCATTAATGTGTCGGCCAGCTGGTAGCTCTCGAGAAATTCCCTGGCAGTCGCCACGCGCGAGGGGCGTCCGATGAAATCGATAGCGACGAGTCCGATGAGAAGAGTTAGGCCTTTTTCGGGGCTGATGGGTGACACGTTTAATTCCTGCACTGTGCGTTGATTCGCAATAATGACGTGGATGAAAGATTAAAGTATTTATTTTAACACGTTGACTGCCCGGTGCAAATCAATGTGTCCGGTGAGAAGATTAATTCTTAGAAGAAGAAGAACAGTTACAATTTAAATCGTAGATGATATAGATGAGGCCAATTAATGGTAACGAGTCCGATGAGAAGAGTTAGGCCTTTTCCGGGGCTGATAGGTGACACGTTTAATTCCTGCATTATGCGATGTGATTCGCAGCTAGAGGATAGAAAGATTGCAGTATTTATTTTCTACGTTCTAGTGCCGTGAGAATCGATGTGCCGGATAAGAAGATTAATTCTTGCACTGGGCGGTATGATGTGTAGGTGGAGGCAAGAACAATTACAATTAAAATCGTAAATGATATAGATGAGGCCAATTAACGGTAACGAGTCCGATGAGGAACGTTAGGCCTTTTTCGGGGCTGATGGGTGACACGTTTAATTCCTGCACTGTGCGGTGTGATTCGCAGCTAGAGGATAGAAAGATTGCAGTATTTATTTTCTACGTTCTAGTGTCGTGAGAATCGATGTGCCTGATGAGAAGATTAATTCTTGCACTGGGCAGTATGGTGTGTAGGTAGAGGCAAAGACAATTACAAATTGAATTGTAGATGGTATAAATGGGGCGAATTGATGGTAACAAGTCCGATGAGGAGAGGTAGGCCTTTTTCGGGGCAAATGGGTGACGCATTTCATTCTTGGCTGTGCGGTATGATGCGCAAGTAGAGGATAGAAAGATTGAAGTCTTTGTTTTGTAGGTGTAGTGCCGTGAAAATCGATGTTTCGGATGAAAAGAGTTAGGCCTTTTTCAATGTAGATATGTGACATGTTTAATTCCTGTACTGTGCGGTGTGATTCGCAGTTAGAGGATAGAAAGATTGCAGAATTTATTTTCTACGTTTAGTGCCCTGCAAATCAATGTGTCCGGTGAGAAGATTAATTCTTGTATTGGGCGGTATGATGTGTAGGTGGAGGCAAGAACAATTACAATTTAAATTGTAGATGATATAGATGAGGCGAATTAATGGTAACGAGTCCGAGGAGGAGAGTTAGGTCTTTTTCGGGGCTGATGGGTGACACGTTTAATTCCTGCATTGTGCGATGTGATTCGTAGCTAGAGGATAGAAAGATTGCAGTGTTTATTTTCTACGTTCTGGGACGAATTGATGGTAACAAGTCCGATGAGGAGAAGTAGGCCTTTTTCGGGGCAGATGGGTGACGCATTTCATTCTTGGCTGTGCGGTATGATGCGCAAGTAGAGGATAGAAAGATTGAAGTCTTTGTTTTGTAGGTGTAGTACCGTTCAAATCGATGTTTCGCATGAAAAGAGTTAGGCCTTTTTCAGTGCAGATGTGTGACATATTTAATTCCTGCACTGTGCGGTGTGATTCGCAGCTAGAGGATAGAAAGATTGCAGTATTTATTTTCTACGTTTAGTGCCCTGCAAATCAATGTGTCCGGTGAGAAGATTAATTCTTGCGTTGGGCGGTATGATGTGTAGGTGGAGGCAAGAACAATTACAATTTAAATTGTAGATGATATAGATACGGCGAATTAATGGTAACGAGTCTGATGAGAAGAGTCAGGCCTTTTTCGGGGCTGATGGGTAACGCATTTCATTCTTGCGCTGCGCGGTCTGATGCTCAAGTAGAGGATAGAAAGATTGTAGTCTTTATTTTGTGGGTGTAGTGCCGTGCAAATCGATGCATCGGATGAAAAGAGTTAGGCCTTTTTCAATGTAGATATGTGACATGTTTAATTCCTGTACTGTGCGATGTGATGGACAGGCAGTAGGAAGAACGGTTTACAGCTTGGATAAACTCGGCAAATTCATGGTAATGAGTCCGATGAGAATGATTAAGTTTAATTCCTCTGACGTTAGGTATGGACGGTGTAGAGGTAGAGTGAACGGTGGTGTCGGTGCTTGGTTGCTAAATTCTATGAACCGATGAAATCGATAACGACGAGTCCGATGAGAAGAGTTAAACATTGTCCTAAGTGGACGTTTGATGTCATTCATTCTTGCGGTATTAGTATGACACAAGGGTAGAGGCAAAACCGATATAGCGTTTAGTTCGCAGGTTATATGAATAGAGTACGATGGCGCTGACGAATCTGATGTGAAGGGTCGGGCAATTTTCTTCGTTTAATTTTTTTGGTGTTTAGGTATAAAAGGTGCGGAGGTAAAGCGAATCATGGTATCAAGTTCTATGCGCTGAACAAAATCGAGAGTGAAGAGTTTTTTAAAACAAAATCAGACTTAATTTTCCGGATAAAACTTGGTAATCATTTTACATGTCAAAAAAGTATAAATTAATCATTCAGACTCTAGACAATGTGACAATTTATAACTGAGATTAATTTTGTTATTATTGAAATATCCAAGGATGTTTATCATAAAACATCAATTGGCACTGGATGAGCTACATTTAAAACTGATTATGACTTGTGATCATTTGTGAACAACTGCAAAAGAGAATTGCTTCCAAATAGTAAAGTTACAGAGATCAATTACAAAACAGGATAATTGTCAATCATCTTGAAAACGCATTACAATACACAGTTCACTCTGTCATATGTAGAGGATCATTTGTAAATATAATAATCAATTTGCTAATTACGTTATATCTACAAGCTCCACATTTCGTTTGCAACGAAAAGATAATTTGACAGTGGATTTATCTGTCAGTTGCAATTTCAGTTATCGGGATTAATCAATTTCCCTTTGATATTACAACGGGATAATTCGTCGTGGTTAAATAAACACGCTCGGTTTCCGTGAAGGCAGTCAACCACGCAACAAGTATTCCATAAATCAGTATTTCTCAAATTCGACAATTTCAAATTCGCGATAAACCGACAAAACATCACATTTCCATTCCTATCCATAAAAATCATACAATTTTTTCGTTTATTCGCGTGAAAACTTATTCGCGCCAACATACGAATCCTCTTATAAAAGATTACAATTTCAATTTCAGGTAATGTTTACAGTTTAATTGAGAATCGCAAAATTTCCCCATTTCATTCGCGTGGAATTGAAGAATACGACTAACCGGTACCGGAAGATATCATGAATACTGTCGAAGGACTCTTCGGGAGTTTAAAATGGTTCTCAATCTATCTAGGGTGCGTCCACACGAAAGCTTGATGCCTAATGAAATACTGCGAAGTGCGTGGCAACTCAAAGGGTTAGGGTAGCGCGATAAATTCGCGGGCCGAATGGCATAATTTATTAAATCTATCAACTCGCACCCTGCCGAACTACCCTCTTGGTAGTCACTTGATCGACTCATTGCAGGGTGAGAATTGCATTACATACCTCTTTTTGGCTAGATATGTTCAAACTGAACAAGCTATAGCATTATACTAATTTTCCGCTGCCCGCTTACTTTTTTAGTTACGCTATAATGTTTAGGTAATTTAGATTTTTTACCTATATTTTTCAAGTTTTACCAAGGTAGCAGACTATAGTCATCACTTTTCAAATGGTTTGGGAAATATGTGTTCAAACACACGTAAAGCATCAAGTCTCAACCATTTGAAACCAGTAGTATATAAAATATCACGAGGAATTATTCGTGGGATCAGCTGTAGTTTGTTTATTTAAATGGAGGATCTTCATTTGAAACTAGTAGTGTATATATCTCAACCATTTGAAACTAGTAGTGTATAAAATATCACGAGAAATTATTCGTGGGGTCACCTGTAGTTCGGCTATTTAAATGGAGGATTTTGATTTGGTAACAAAAACTTTTTTTCGCGTATTCTACACAATCGTTTAAATATAATGAAAAGTTTTCCGGCATATAGACTCAAATGATATACTTTTGTCATAGAATATGGAGCATTACAATAATTGAAATCATCAATTTTCGTCCCGATCGGCATAAATTCGTCTTTAACCGCTCAATTACAAGCTCCCACCTAATTTTTCATCCTCCCCAGCATCGCAGGCGTTCGCACACCAGTATTCCTCTCGGCCCCGTGCGCCGTGCCGCGATCTCAATCTTCCCTCGCAGCGTTCCCGACCGCGACCGCGTCGCCTAAGGAGGACCGTGGCGAATTTCTGGAGGTTTTCTCGTAACCGGACGGAAGGCACGAATCGCCTGTCGTTTAACAGGATCTCGTTAGTCTCGGTGCCCGTCGGTATTCCGGCGCCTCGCCCCCATTGTGTCCCCAGATCGAGCGTACCCTATTCAGCAAACCGGCGGGAATTTCGGGTTGCCGAATTAGAATTAGGGCTTCGATTGGATTATCAGGACGGCGAGCGTCTGCCTCTTCCTCCCCCTGTCCCGGCGTCTCTGTCCTCTCGGCCGACCTCTCTTTCGCTCCTTCCCCTCCGTCTCTTTCGCTGCTCCACGTCCCATCATTCTGCCCGAGGCTGTCTCGCTCGCGCTCTCTCGGTCTCCAGTGCCTTCAGCAGCAGTGTTAGTTCGTCCGATCCGGAGGGAAGGGAACTGCACGTACGTCGGTACGGTAACCTAACCTAACGCCAGGGACAGCCGGCTCCGGCAGATAGGACGGTCGCCTGTTGGGACGTCTTTAATTGGGTTGGCGACACCATCGCAGGGAAATAAAATGTATCGGTCCCTCTCTCGATGTTCCGCGTGTCTCCCGCTGTTCGCCCTCTCGCTTGCAAAGAGAGCGGAGGGATGCGTGGCATTTAGTCTCGCCACTGGTAGTCGCGCTGTCCCTGGCGAGGACCTCTTGTTGGACGCAGCAAGGAATGGGGGACGGGGCTTCGAGCGCAGGGGTGCGCTATTAAAAGTTGGCGCGGCAAGGTGGGCCTGGACAGGGTAGGCTGCTGGGAGATGTGCGGTAGATTGAAATATTCCTGGTGCGGAGATATGCGAGTTTAGTAAAACCAGATTGTTCGATGTTGACCATGTTTACTGCCGAAAATATTTTATCCGGTGATTATGAGGGCTTTTTGACTTGATGCCATTTCGTGAAATGCTGAATGTAACGGAAATAAAATCACTTCGTCACAATGGTCTGATGACATCACATGTCACACCTATAGCGGCGTGTAGCATTATTTGGAAATGCGTTAAGTAACTTAATAAAATTTGAGAAATGAAAGTGGTTGACTTCAGAAAGTTTCTATATGAATTAAATTTATACACTACTTTATATAATATTGAGGGGTCCATTTCCTCAACGTCCACGGTCTATCCGCTTTTTATCAGTAAACTGCATTCCAAATTTTGTGCGTGTGTTTAAGAGAACGATTCAACGTGATAGCAGCATTATCAATTCACATGCATACAAATGTTGGTGTTTTATACCGAGCAATCAATGAGAAAAACCTCGAAACCTTTATCATTTTGTACATCCGTGGGTGTAACAATATTTAGAGGTTCATTGTCTCAACGCAAATAGCCGAATTGTCAGTTATACGATAAGCTGTATCCGAAATGACGCACGGTAGTTGAGATCGTCGGGCATGATGATTGATACGCGCACGTGAGGTCCAGTGGACAGGCGCACGGTTGATCGCAGTGCTGTCTCTTTTAGGGCAGCAGCAACAGTTCCATGCCTTTGCGTTTGCCTCCCAACGTGGCGGTCCATTCTTCGCCTCGCCTCTGGTGGATCCGTTGCAGCCTCTGCCTAACCCCTTGCAGCCATTGCCTAATCCGTTGCAGCCACGGGACCCGCTGTCGTCATTTCGACACGCGATGCCCGGCAACTGTCAGAGTGAGTATTTAGTCAATTTCACTCTATACTCCAGATTTGCCGATAAAAACGGCGCGTCATTGCATGCAATTGGCTCTGTGTGAAATTGTGCACAACTGGAAATACTATTAGACTGGGCAGTGCGGAAGACAAGAGTGATAATGCGTGATGAGGCTGAGTGTAATCTTGGTAAAACAGTAACAAGAAGATGTAGCGATGCGGTACCAAAGGGGTAACCAAAAATAGTGCCGGTTGTAATGATAAAGCTGAAGTATAGTAACTGGCAACAAAAGTTGCACTTTCTAATTGTACGCGTTATACAGTAGATGAAAGCAAATATGATAGAATATTATTGAATAGTGATAATCGGGCGAAATTGTGCTCTTTGAAAAGGTTAGAAAGCGAAAAAAATGCCAACCTTTCGCCACAATATGCAACCCCTCTTCTAGGGGATATAAAACGTTGAACTACCGGCAGCAACTCATCTGGTTAACCCATTCGAGACCGATTGCACACCGTGTGTGCAATAACAGTAATGTGCAATTATCAGTTATTCTGAGTAATCTAGCCGTCAAAATAACATTTTTCTTGAACCAATGAAATCTGTAAAATACAGGAAAACAACATTTGGCATTGGTTTTACTGTGTACCAAAAATTAAAAATGAACAATATAAAGAAAAAAAAATGTCGCTCGTGGGGACCGTGTTCGAAAAAAATCGTCGTCTCGAATGAGTTAAATGGCCAATAAAGACAAACCCACAGTCGCGCCCTGGATTGCTCTTGAACGTGTGAATCGGAATATGATCATCGGAAACGATTTCGTATATTTGACGCGCCAATACGCACGATTGCTAAGTTATTGTCTGACCCGTCAAAATCGTCCGTGCGAGACTCCCTGACTTATCTCGGCAAAAATAGTTTGCGTTAAATTTGGGAATATTTCCAAGCAGACATCGTCGGTCCGCGTGGCTAGAAACCGACACAGAAAGAGAGATAGAGAGAAATTGAGAGAGAGAAGGTACAGCTTTTGGGTAGGCTCGGTAGCTAGCTTCTCGGCTTTAGAGGCGGAAACCGCAAGCCTGTTCAAAGCTAGATTAAATATTATATTAAAGGGGTTGCCACGGGAGCGCGTCCCCGTCGGGTGGCTTGGCGTTTTGGGGTGGCAGGGCTGCTTTCCTCTGCGCAACGGATTCATGAATTTGCACATAAAACCGTGGCCGAAAGCCGAGCCTTCGAGAATCAGTGCGCGTCAGTTCAGATTTCGCGAGTGCGAAAATTAAATATTTTATCTTAACCCCTGATAAAGCGTGGACGATATGTACGTTCGATACTTCATTAATGTCAAGGGTCAACATTTTTAGTAGGCACGAGATGTGATAGATCTGCATTATAAGTGTCATAAGATGCAATACGGATTGTGTTGTAACTTTGTTGCGTTACGATTGTCCAATTGAGTTGTTGAATGAGGCGAAGTGTGATGTATGGGTAGAAATGTTTAATTAATACGAATGTAGAGCCTAGGGATGATTACTTAGAATGGGAATTTTTCCGTGGTTCTTGGCATTTACTTAGGATCGTTGGAAAATGGCAGTGCAGTATTACGAATTTTGTAAGAACAGGGAAATTTTCGGTGGCTTTCGTATTTATATGATATGCTTGGAAAACGGCAGTACAGTGTTATGAATTTTGTAAGAACTCGAACACTTTCGGTGGTTTTTGGTATTTGCATGGGAACTTTGGAAAATTGCAGTACAGTATCACGACATTTGTAAGAACGTGAACATTTTCAGTGGCTCTCGGTATTTATATGGGATGCTTGGAAAATGACAGTAGAGTATCACGACTTTTGTAAGCACACACGTCCAGCTTGCAAGTCAATGAAAGCACCATGTTTAATTTAGCATTTTAAAGATTATCAATCAAGAAAAACCTACTTCAGCATAATGCCGCATAACTTAGTTACCGAAATGCTTCTATTATATTGAAACGTGTAATATTTTGAGTAGAACAAAAGTGTACCGTCGTCATGCAGAAGCCGTGCAAGCAGTAAACGGTTAATTCTCGGAAGAGCGATCCGCCGCAGCCGATATAATGAGTTACCTCAGATGCAAGCGCGCACACGGCCTGTTAAATTCCTCGATAAAAGTATGAAGCGCGCCGAATATTTCCCTTATTAACTTTTTTCCAGCGCTCTTCATCGGACATCCCGATGCCGGAGTGGCGGCGGGCTCAATAATTCGAGCACTGCGATCCGATACTTTCGTTACATCCGCTGGCAAGGTGCACGTGCATCTTGAACGACTCTTTCTAGCATGATTTGCTTCGTAGCAGTTATTAATCCAGGACTTGACAGATCAATTGCCAAAGTTAAGAAAAATCTAAAAACAGAGATCTCCTATGGGATCAGGGGGTAACATTTTCTGATCCATCCCTGATGAGGTGACGAATGAAAAAAAATTTTATAATGGCATCTATGCATATATAAAGCGGATGAATAACGAAAAATCAATCATTGTTACCTTAAGTAAATTCGAGTTAAGTTCCATTAATTTCTATAGTTTCAAATGATTTTTTTCGAATAATTCTCAACGCACCCTAACATCGAAGACATCAGTATGTCTAAGTCCGTCCAAAAGCAAGTTAAACCAAACCTTGAAACATTCCACGTTCACCACCACCCGATTCACCTCCAAATCACGCACACTTTAATAGCTTCGCGAGCAAACCAAGAAAACCGTTTCGAACAAAATGATCTAAGTGTTACCGAATCAAAACGAACTTCCATCAGTTGATATACTTTCAAACCAATTTTGTTTCGGAAAATTCATGAAGAAGTCTTTCATCGACAACATGAGTACATCTTACTCCGCTCAGAAGCAAGTCAAACCGTACCTTCAAACGTCCCACTTCCCCCTGCAACGCGATTCACTCCCAAATCAACCACCCACCTTAATCGCCTCTCCACGAAACGGTTCCCTATCCAAACAAACCTCCGCCTCCTCGAAGACGTTCGCACAACGTCAATTCGCTCGGATTCTAAGCGAATTCTTGGGCCAGGCACCTCCTTCGCCGACTTCGGCACTCTTCGCCGAAAGAAAGGCGGACCTTCGGCAGGCAGAGGATTGCGAGGAATTTCGTGAAACCGAACGAAAACGGCCGGTTGCAGTATTTAGGGTTAGCCCTCTCGCTTTCTCTCTTTCTCTTTCGCAGTGGCGCTCGTCGAGGCGAGCTCGGTTATTTGAGTTGGCCGGAGCTACGCGAGGGATGACCAACCCTTTGATCTCGATGCTCACCCCACCCCGAACGAGTCTCCCTTGTCCCCCTCGTCCCCCTTGTCCAACCGCCGCAACGTTCGTCCTTTCTGTACGCTTTCCTGCCCTCTCTTCCGCGCGCACCGCCTCGTTACTCATTGGAAAATCTATCGGGGCCGCCGCCTATACCCCGCAAAAATATATCAGCACGAGCGATGAACGGGAGACGACGCCGATCTGGATAGTTCGCCGGACGCGCCAACTTGCGCTGGCTAGATCGTCGTGTTTGGTTTGTGATGAAGATAGGTGACGGGTGGCATGATTTCATGACGCTGGATGCGGGATACGGAAAAAGTTGGGGTGACAGTTTTTAATGTGAGATTTAATTTGGGGAACGTTGTTGATTAGTGTTGCATGTCGAAGCGGTGATGACAGCGGTTACGTGAAATTCTGATGATGTCAGGTATATATTGGCTAAATGTCGAACTTGTGGAAACCAAATATAAGGGGTTAACGGGGCCACTTCTGTAAATGCTGGTTCCATCCCCCAACTTTTATTTGGAAGATGCTATTTTATTAGTGTTATATGTGAAATTGGTGATGCCGGTGTTTCAGTCAAATTTGGACAAGACTACATTTATGGAAAATGTAGTTAGAAAATAATAGTAATAGTTCCTGTAACTTTGCTTGCGAATACTGAAACTGGTGAAACTGTCGCGTTCCTTAAACCTACTTCACTAAATTTTCATTACACCCCCCGTTACTTCTGTAAACCACCGTTTTTAGTGTAAACTACATACAGCAGATTATTTCATTACCATTCCTCATCGAATCATCGATACCCCAATTTCCTCAAACTCCAACGTAGTCACGTCTCTAGCATCATCGCATTCGTAAAAACCGAAGCTACTTCAACCCCACCATTTCCGTAAATTCTAATTTCACCCCCGTTACACCCCTAAACCGCCGTAAATAATTCGCGTAACCTCTTTCCCGCCACCGCAGAGTTTCACGAACCCCCCATCCTTCATCAGGCTCCAATCAAAATTTTTCGCGACCAAGGGCCCGACCGCGAAAAACCTAACCGGCCGCCCAGCCACATAAGCCACCGCAGGCCCCAAATCCTCAATGCCAGCCGATCCGCCTACCGTCCGTAAATCGTCTCGCCTCTCTTCAGACATGTCCCAGTTCGGGCTGACGGCGAGCAATTCCTGGGGCTATGGGAGTACGGCCGGCTACGCCGGTTACCTTCCTGGGCCCCTGTCGTCGTGTGCGGCGCAAGCCTCGTTTCCGCCACCGCCGCCACCACCCCCGCCGCCGCCGCCCTCGTCGTCGTCGCTGGCTTCCTTCGCCGGGACGGCGTCCATGACCACGCCGACGGCACCTGACTCCACGGCCGGCTCCACCGTCACTTCCGGTACCACAGGGTCCACGCCGCAGCAGGACGCCTTCTCCGCCGTTTCCTCCCGTAAGGCGTCCGAGTCATGGTGTACTTTTTTCCTGCGGTCCATGTCGATTTGCGTTTGCTACTGGGTAGCGCGTTAGGTAGCGCTTTTGTTAGGGTAGCTGGATGCTGTAGAGGGCAGCTGTGCTTTTGTTGCTTGTGCGTTGGTCTGCGTTGAAGTGGATGAATGGTGGGGAAGTAGTGCTTTTGTTACTTGGATGCTGTGGTACGTGTTAATGCGATGGTACTGTTTGTTGGTGTGGGACTGCTGGGTGGGGGTGGAGAGATGATGTTGTCGTGGGCACTGTGTTTTTGTTGCTTGGATGTATGTTAGGAAATGGCGGTCGCTGTTTTCGGGATATGGGGATGTGAGACTGCTGTGTTCAAATGGCTAAATGGTGCGGTGGGGTGAAATGGTGTTTTTGTTGAATTGGGGGTGTGGGTGATTTTGTTGCTTGGATGCTGCGGTAAGTGTTAATGTGATGGTTGTTTTACGTGCTTGTTGGTTGTGGGACTGCTGAGTTCGAGTGCAGAGATAATGTTGTAGGCAGCTGTGTTTTTGTTGCTTGGGATGGCGGTGGCTGTTTTCGGGATATGGGGATGTGAGACTGCTGTGTTCAAATGGATAAATGGTGTGGTGGGGTAAAAGGGTGTTTTTGTTGAATTGGGGGTGCGGGTGATTTTGTTGCTTGGATGTTGTGTTGATGCTTGCTTTAGGTGTTGTTAATATGTGGCTGGTGGGTCGAGCCTGGGCGATGTTTAACAGAGCAGTGGGGTTTTTGTTGAGTCTGACGTATGGGTATTCGTATATTCTTTTTGTTATTTCTATACCATGGCGCATGTTAATCAAAATGATGGTACTTATTTCAGTAATTTGATATGTCTGACTGCAGCGTTTGACTGGAAAGATAGCGTAGTAAAATTCAGCATTGTTTTTATTCAGCTTATCTGGTTGTCGATATTTTTGTCGTCTGCCGCATATGAACAATGAACGTTAACGTCATTACGCTTTTCTTAGCATGTTCCAATGAAACTTTCCACTTTTCTTCTCCAAATTCATTTTCTTCACCTCCATCACGATGCTTCCTCAACCCTTTCACCACACGTTCACTTCAACATCATCTTCCACCACTCCACGCTCACTTCCCACTCGCAGCACACCGCCCAGCCGCTTTTGTCCCGACGCTATCAATACGTGTTTTGAACATCGTGCCACATTTTCGTTGCTCCGCCAGCGAAATATGCCTCGCTTGTCGCAGTGGTACCAGACACGACCACGCCAGGCCAGTCGGACCCCCTGGACCCGCTGACCACCCTGATGTCGGGCACCAGCAGCCAGAGGTATCAGGACTACGTCTCTCCTCGATCCTTATCGACCGACTCGAGCACCACGGAGAGTCCCGTGCACGAGGAGCAGGGCTTCGGCCAGAACTACGGCAACTACTTCCCGACGCCGGGCGTCCTGCCCAGCATCCTCTACTCCCAGCTGTACGGTAACCAGTTCCAGAACTCCGAAAGTCCAGAACAGCGAGCCGTAGCGGAGAGTTGCAGCGTCAGGCAGGAGGAAGTCAGGCCGGACAATAACGTCTGGAGGCCTTACTGAGAGGCGGACAGCGGAAGGCTACCCATCCGATGACCCTCTCTCTCTCTTTCCGTATACTGATGCTGTGCACGCGCGCACACTCCAGGGTACTGTGTCAGACCTTGACGAGCGGATAGTGTACAGTCGACGAAGGAGAGGAGGCCGCGGCGTCATCCGAGTCGCTTAACGAATCAAGTATCAGTGGGCATTAATAACGTTCGTGCTCGGACCGGTTCGCGCAAACTCGAAGGTCATCGCACCTCGTCGGGGTACGTTCTAATTTCGGCGGCTGCCAGCTGCCGACGAGGGGAGCAGTGGCTGCGGGAAAGGCTTGTGATTAGGTGGAGGCGAGTTTCTGTGCTGCGCGATCAACAGACGCTGCGGGAATGATCGAGGAAAGGAAGGAGGCTTTAAGTGGGATGCTGGACGACGGGGAAATGTGGGTGACGGAGAGTCGGCGCGATGTATATATGTGTACATAGATAGAATTGTCGTTTCATCGAATCCATTTATTCGCCGCCGAAAGAGAGAGAGAGACAGAGAGAGAGAGAGAGAGAGAGAACGACTAAGTGCGAGACGACGAGATTATTTAATTAATTATTGTTTTCATAGTATGTAATGTGAGCGATTGTACGCGGGCCAGTGCAATGTCGGGTGAGTCAATCGAAAATTGAACGTGACCGCTTCCGACGTACGCGTCCATACTCTCTCCGACCTCTGACACGCCGCATCAAACCTCTGCGTTGTAACAGTTTTGCGTTAACCTTGCGATCCTTTTTTCACTAAGTGTCTTCCGGGTGGGCGCGATAAAGGGACGGGGAGAGAGGTGAATTTTTCGCCGCGGCGCGAGTGGGACTCGAAATTTCCAGGAAAATCGTGGACCGTGCTATCGTGTCGGGAGCGGTCACGTTCGGGTTGGACCGACGATAAAATCGAATTGGATTTGGTTCTGTGGATGGAGAGACGGGAAGGATAGCGCGTGTGAGAGAGAGGAAGACAGCGAGAGAGAGAAAGTCGTGCGCACGCCTACGCGAAACGTCCCGACGCATTTCAACGAACCGAAGAAAGACGTCGTCAAGCCGGTCGCGCTATCGAGGATCTTACATCGAAATTTTGCTCGCGAAAGAAACGAAACTCCGATCTCTCAGGCCCGCACGCCACGTTACCGAAGAACAAAGCGCGCGCGGGCCAACTTACGACGCCGAACTCGTCGGCGACTCTCGTTCGTTCTCACTTCGTCCCATTTCCGCTTTCCGTTCCTTCCGACCCACCTTGTTTCCGTTTCGAACATTCGTTTCGGTACGCCGACGACGAGGCGCGCTCAGCGTCCCCTCGAAAATGATTTCCGATATACATATCTACCGATCTATTGTTATTGTAGTTTTTGACCGAGTCGAAATAAAAGTGTATTTCAAAATATAAGTCTGTGCTATCTGTTCTGCTGTTACCTCCTTCCAACGTCCGCGTCCAGTTCCACTCGCGTGACGCTGCAATTTCACGTCTGCCATTTCATTTCTATCTATAAATATGGACAGGAATTTTCATTGTTTTGGCATTTTTTATTTTTTGCGTACGGCAAAAATGAATCCTGTTTCGTGAACACAGAAGGAAACAAGAAAGCGGGCATTCCGTCAAAATGACAGTGACTTCCTGCTGGGGTTTTCAGCTGTGGGAGTTGTGGACCTAGCACAAATCGTTATCGACGGATCGGGTAAAAAGTAAAAAAAGTAGTGAAAATTTCCATTCACCTTTTGGCCATTTTAATCAAGAGTCATTCATCTTTTTTTTATATTAATCGTCCCCCTTATCTATTTGACACAATTATTTGTGCAAGGACTTCAGTTTCGGTCGTATGCTACACCCAGCCGTTTTTGATAACGAGTAAAAAAGTTACGCCATTAATTTTTTTTTATGTTAATCGTCCCCTTATCTACTTGACGCAATTCTTTGTGCAAGGACTTCAGTTTCCGCCGTATGCTACAGCGACCCGTTTTTTTTTATAGCAAGTAAAAAAGTTACGCCATTAATTTTATTAGCATATTCACGCAGCGTTGAAGCTTTTACCGCGTGTCTGCAAGTCAACACGCTAATTAGGCCGCGCATTTAATTATACGCAACGAGCCCATTACTTCATCGAAATTTGTAATGAAACACGCTGGTTCCGTGCGTCCTGAATAATTGCGAGAGTGCCGTCTTCGCCTGTCCTGCTCCTGGAAGGAGTCCCAAGAAAGGTCGTCGACGTTGCGCGAGTAATGAGACGCATCTCTACAAAGGACTGTTCGATGCCGAGGGTTCTAAAGGATTCTCACTGTTGACGGGGTTCCGTACACACCCGGAGGTGCGCGTATGCGTACGTACGCGTGCACGTAGATTCACAAAAGATTTAATTAAACCGACAGGGAAGGATATACTCTCGCCGTGGCATCCTCCTTTCCGCCTTTCCGAGCAGGAAGCCACGTCGTTGCGGCGGCAGGGGCCAACCGATACGCGAAGCTCTCGTTTTCCCTCAACTGCCTCTGCTTTCGCAAACGCTATTAGCCTTGTTCAGACGCCCGATGGCTCACGGTTCACGTGTCACCGCGATCGGATCGTACAGAGGAAAATACGGTAGGCCGAACTCGCTAGTGTTTTCTTTGTCGGGTTAATTGCATGGGATTTGATGGTCAAGGATATCGGCGATTCTGTATCCTGGATGAACCGTGTGCTAATATGTTGAGTTTGGGGTAGTTTGCGGTGGTAGTTAATGAATTAAAAATCGAGGATATTTATCATATAAGAATACGTGATACAGGATGCATTTGTCACCGCGATCGGATCGTACAGAGGAAAATACGGTAGGCCGAACTCGCTAGTGTTTTCTTTGTCGGGTTAATTGCATGGGATTTGATGGTCAAGGATATCGGTGATTCTGTATCCTGGTTGAACCGTGTGCTAATATGTTCAGTTTGGGGTACTTTGCGGTGGTAGTTAATGAATTAAAAATCGAGGATATTTATCATATAAGAATACGTGATACAGGATGCATTTATCACCGCGATCGGATCGTACAGAGGAAAATACGGTAGGCCGAACTCGCTAGTGTTTTCTTTGTCGGGTTAATTGCATGGGATTTGATGGTCAAGGATATCGGCGATTCTGTATCCTGGATGAACCGTGTGCTAATATGTTGAGTTTGGGGTAGTTTGCAGTGGTAGTTAGTGAATTAAAAATCGAGGATATTTATCATATAAGAATACGTGATACAGGATGCATTTATCACCGCGATCGGATCGTACAGAGGAAAATACGGTAGGCCGAACTCGCTAGTGTTTTCTTTGTCGGGTTAATTGCATGGGATTTGATGGTCAAGGATATCGGCGATTCTGTATCCTGGATGAACCGTGTGCTAATATGTTGAGTTTGGAGTAGTTTGTGGTGGTAGTTAATTAATTAATTATCTAGGATATTTATTATATAAGAATACGTGATACAGGATGCATTTATTACCGCGATTGGAGCGTTTAGAATAAAATACAATAAGCCGTACTCGCTGGTGTTTTCTTTGTCGGGTTAATTACATGGGATTTGATGGTCAAGGATATCGGCGATTCTGTATCCTGGATGAACCGTGTGCTAATATGTTGAGTTTGGGGTAGTTTGCGGTGGTAGTTAATGAATTAAAAATCGAGGATATTTATCATATAAGAATACGTGATACAGCATGCATTTATTACCGCGATTGGAGCGTTTAGAATAAAATACAATAAGCCGTACTCGATGGCGTTTTCTTCCTGGGGTTATTACGCGAGATTAGGTGGTCATCGATATTGTGGATTTAGTATCTTTGATGAACCAAGTGGTTATACATTATGTTTGATGAAAGTTTTGAAGTTGTGGCGGTAGTTGATGGATTACTACAGTATTTATTTAGGCACTGATCCATATCAGGTACCAAACTCATACCTCGTATATATTGGATTTAATAACAAGCGTTTAGGCTAAAATCGTCGCTCATCTCCTTCTCATTCCTGCAAACTTCAATACCTTAATCAACTAGCTACACCTGCATTCGTCCTCACACCCTTCCCATCAGGACACATTTTAGAAGAATTTCCACCCGCTCACTATCCCCATCCCCCGCGCATCTGCCGTCAATCGTCCTCCCGCTCGGCCCGTAAACTTTCGTTTCCCATTTAACCGCGGCGCAGCGTGAAAAGTGCCGTGCCGCATTTATTATTCAACGGCGAAAGTTACCGCGGGTAATGTTTATCGCTGTTGCACAGAGGTAGGACGACGAGCGACCTGATGGACACACGGCGGTTCGTCGGTCGGGCTGGGGTGGTACGACTCGTCGTTTATACGCGGTGCCGGCATAATGGAGTAGAGTGGAGTAGAGCACGGATAATGGAGTATGAAGAATAGCCTGTGGTGAATGTCGAGGCAGTCTCTCTCTCACCCTCCCTCTCCATATCTATCTATCTATCTATCCATTTGTCTCCCTCTCACCCCACGCGCCGCCCCTTCCCTCGCGCCCTCGCCACCCCCATCGTCCTTGTTGAACAGCTCCGTGCGTCCCTTTCTTTCGCCCCCGCGCCCTGTCCGGCTAACGAGCGACAGAGAGAAGGGGCGAAAGAGACAGGCCGGCGAGAGAGACGAACGAAACTCGCCGCTGCCCTGCGAGGGGGTAGCAAACTGGACACGGCTCGTTGGCTCGCGCAGTTGGCCATACCGATTTATCGTCCTGCAGCCACGCCGCGCTGCATTACCGATTCGCGGTAAATCCCGCGTATCGTCGACTCCTCTCCGCGCGGCGGTTCTCTTTTTTTCCGCCCCAACTTCGTCCGCCCGCCGGCACGGGCTCACTACCCTCCCGGCCGCGGTGCTTTTTGTCTTTGCGGGCGAGCTTCTTTCGGCGGCACCTCGGGAGGGCGCCGTAAATTAGAGGCGCGACAAAGGACGCCGATGAGGAGCGGCGGTGCGGAAGGCGGTATTGTTGGAGGCTGGCGAAAGAACGCGCGGATGGATTCTAATGTAAGGATTTACGGGGACCGGTGAGAAGCGGACGGGATGGAAGATGGTGGAGAGTAGGAGGTCGGCTGTTCGAGAGGTTTGCGGGTCGGGGCTTGGAATGTGGGAAAGTGGATGACGCTGAGGTTTGTTGTCTTTGGGGGGTGGAAGCGGACGGTGTAGGTGTAGAAATATTTTATAAGGGTAGGCCAGGAGGGATGCATAACAAGAGACAAGAGATTAGGAGGTTGTTTCTATGGAAAAGGAACCTTGTGGATATTGCTATAGCGAGGCAGTGGTTTAGCAATCACATTGTGAAAGCTTGTGCTCTAACAATTTTAATATCAATTTCGCCTAAAATTGACGGTTTATTGCCGCTTTATATTTTTAATATACGTCTAAAAATACGCGATAAATTTCCCATCTTTTTTACTCCGCTCCAATACCATTCGATAGAGGGTAATTTGCACTGAAAGTAGAACACTATCCGCCCACTGAACTCTTTGTAGTTTCCGAGAAATGACGATTTAAAGAAAGAGCGTCCAAAGAGCTTTAAAAAACCTGTATTATTTATAGGTTTCGTCCATTCGTTTATATGTAACAGTAGCATGAAGAAATCGAGAAAATCTTAAGGTATACCCCTTACCATTTTTGTGAAAAAATTATGCTCCCCAGATTTAATTGGAATTTTAGTATATCATGGAGGGTCGAAAATAACTCAGAACGGCGCAAGTCGATGTGGAAAATTTGCAACACTTTAGGAAATATAGCCAAAAATGTTTAGAAAAATAGTGAAAAACAAACTGGAAAGTGGGGTAAAAAATAAAAATCTACCCTCCGATCAGATACTGTACTAAATGCAAAGGTGTTCAAAGAGAATCAGAAAAATCATTACCGCGCCAAAATATTGGAAACAGTGTTCGCGATACAGCCCAAAACATATCATTATCACCCTTAAACGGCGCACACAAAAATACTCCGACCAACCTCCTCGACCGACCTTAAAGCCCAATCCTCGAAAAGCTCCACCGTAGAAAATTCCAGCCCTCCTTCATCTCTCCCCGAACCGAACTTCTCAATCTCACCCGGCTTTGAACCGAAAACTCCGAAGCACTCAACGGCCGCCAAAAAACATGCGCTCGCACAAAAATGTCCTAGAGCCCCAGATATCGGGCGTGTCGATCGAATGCATCGCAGCACACGGGGCGCACACGTCGGTGTCTCTCACCTTTTCCACGCATAGAGCGCACGTGGCGTTCGACGGTAAACGCTCGGTCTCTCTCCAGAAGGGTGGCCCGACGAGGGGTGGTTTCGTTCGGGGATCGGAGAGGGTTAGAGGAGGGTGAGGATGGGTTGAGGAGGGCCTCGGGAGGCAACAGGGGTGGGTCGTTACACGCACCGGTCACTGCCACCCCCGTGGCTATCGCCAGCACGACCCCACCATGCAAAATCACCCTTTGTCCCGCTCGATGGGAAATTACTTTTTGTCCGTCGATTACGGGGTGAATTTTCGGACGACGAGACCCGATCATTTCGAACGAGATACGACGAGCGCGTTTTAGCCTGCACAGGGGTGGAATCGTCGAAACGCCCGGACGGCTGTCTCGTTTTCGCCGGACCAGCCGCGTTCTGATAAGTAGTAATTAATCGAGAGCCAATCGGACCTGGTGCCGGTACGTTTCGAGTTACGTGTTTGCGGAGAGGAATGATGCTAATGCGCGGTTCCGGCGAGTTTGCGTTTAGTTTCTTTACGGTTACGAAAGTCGACTCTGTTATGCGCGGATGGTTTCAACGATCACCGATCTGAAGATCTGGTTCATGACGTGAACAATTTTACTATGGTTTTAATACTTTGCACACCGGAATTTGAATGTATGTCGCGAGAGTGTTTTGTACGTGTGGTGAGAAGAAGACTGTCAAGGGATTGAATATTGCGCCTAAGTTGTGTCCTGTTACAAATTTCAAACCATTTTTTTCCAAAACGCAACCCAACGCACGTGAACACGTACGCGCTTTCCAAGTCCCCATAAAATGGGCGATAACATTTTCCTCGCGCCTATACGTTCCTCTATTTTTCATACGATTTTTTCGAAAACACAAACCAATGCGCGCTAACATCCAGACGCTTTTCCTAAGTCCACGTAAAATTTTCAATCCCATCTTTTCCGCGCGTGTGCGCGTAAAAAATCGCATGGGCCCGCGCGAAAGAGTTGTCCGGAGAGCGAAAGAGATCGCGTCTGCGAAAGATCGTGCATCGCATGACGACGGCCGAGAAATAAGTGAGACTTGACGAAGTACGCCCGGGGGGCCGCAACCCTTGATTACGAAGATCTTCATCTACATGCTAAACATCGCTCCTCGGCACCGTCTTGAATACTCTTGTACTTACGTATGTATCTAGATCCAGCTCTCCCATCTCGACCCGCTCCTTCCACTGCCGCTTCATTCGAGAAACCTGCACCCTCCTTAGACACGCTGCGACCCCGCTGGAACACATTCCCGTGCCGTCTATATGATGTTTGCTTAGATTAAATTAACCGACCGTGAGCCCACCCTTTGTTCTTCGTATGGTCCGGAACTCTACTGAGTACCGACGACGCGTTGTCAGGTTGTTAGGGGGTGGATGCCAGAAGTTCGAGGGAACGAAGGTTTTTTGCAATGTGGAGAATACGCGCGCGGAAGTCTGTCGGTGGCTCAATTATTGGTGATTTAATACGCTCAACTTATTTAAAGCTTCAACCGAATAACATGATTGCGCTTAAAATGCCGTTTTCGGAACTATTAAAACGTATCATGCCTTTTTTGACGAGAGTCTTGTTTAAAACTTGTGTTGTAATGTGGGAATGTGCGATTATTTTATTATATTATTGGTGCCGTTGGTGGGCTCAATTGTGGTTCGACTGTGCAAGTGGAATACGCGTGCTTTGGGTTGGCATGTTTATTATCTAGTGTCTCTAAATATGCTGCGGACGTCTCTTCAGGGGTCCTTGGAGATTAGGGAATATATGGATCTATCATAATCTGTAATAATATCTGTATAAACCTGCCAACCAACTGAATTATTGTATTTTGTCATATCTAAATAAACCTGACAACTAAATAACCTACACGCATTTTGAGGTTATATTTAGGGGGTGCTTAGAATTGAAATAGTCAGGGGTTGATCCATTTGTTTCTGAAGACTACTATGTCTGTATGTATCTGTTTCGCGTATATCGCGGTTTCGTGTAATATTTTTTAATCCTCGAGACGTTCAATTGGTTGTGTGTGACTAACTAGTGGTTAATGTTGCAAATTCAGGACCTGCATTACAACAGTCCACAATCTTTGTTGTAGTTTCGACCTTATATAGTTTTGAGCAGATTTGTAACGTTTTTTTGTACATTTTTATACTTACAATTTATGTCTTGAGGTACTTTCAATTTGATGTTTTCTTGGTGCATCAGGATATAAAGAGTAACAGGAATTTCTGTGATGTATCTACCAAAGTCAACTTCTTGTCGATAAGAACTGATCGAGGTTTCTTTGACACAAACGCCACCCTTCTTAGTGGAGGCCTCGGGTACTATCGGTTTCTTAAAACGTCGTCTGCCGGCGGCGCCACTTCTTTAAGAAAGTCTCCTTATTCTTTTCCTTTCTTACCGACCAACTAGTTTCTTACATTCGCGCGCATTCTCATCTTTGCCTTAAGACGGTTCGTCGTTTAATACATCTTATCAGATGGAAGCCAACTGTGCGCAAACGTCTTCTGCAACACGTAAGGTGTCCACTTTCCAATCTTTCACGATTTTCGTTTGCAACTTTCAGAACTTTCTTATGCACGGGCTTTTGTAACTTTTATAATCATAACCTCAAACTCAACAGGAGCAACATGTTTCATTTTGGAAAAATTAAATCAGATATGCAGTCGGCTTAAATATGCTTGTGCAGTGCTTTACGTGAGCGAGTATTATATCGAAGTTAATTTTTTCAGACAAATCAAGCTGATCCTTACCGACCCTTTCGCGAGCTGCCTTACCAGAAGGGGTGGAGAGGCTTCTTAGGAGACGAAAGGAGGCTGCAAGAAATAGGAGGGTGAGTCTTCTTAAATGTCTTTGGCTTCTTAGTCGCCCGAGGGCGACACTGGTACCGCCTTTGAAAAAGAAACTTAAGTAAAAACCACACAATTTTTTTTTTTCATTCCGAATACATGTTTTTTATAACCAAGATTGAACTGCTTGTAATAGAAGCTATGACGCTGGCAAATGTAAAACAAACTTTGGAACGTTATCCATATTATAAAACTGGTACAGTAAAATATTATATTCAGCATACGTTAATAATACAATGTATTATTACACACTTATATTCCGGTACAGAATTTTTGATTTATTGGACGTTTCGCAATTTTAATGTCTTGTGGTACATATTATCCGGCATGGATTTGGGATTAATGTATTCACCATGCATTAAGAAAAAATTGTATAGTTTTTCCACATTTTTTCATTTTATCATCGTATATATAATCTATGCATTGAATATAAATATAAAATTGACACGGCGTGGATTATTGTGACGCGGCGAAATTTCAATTTTTGGTTCTCTCTTCGCGAAGACTGATCTGCTCGCAATCGAATGCACGGGCAAGACGAGTTACGGGTATTTTCACGCGGACCGCTTGGCCGCTGCGAAATTTGCATTCGGAATGAATAGATAAAGTGCCGCTGGTATTTCGCGAACGCCGAACTAAAAAGTTCCTCCGCTTCAAAAGAGTTCTCAATTATTTTCTCCCGCTTCACCGTGAATCTCCCCTTCCCACGGGAGTCGGGAGAGAGTAGCTTCAATTTTTTATGCGCTATTACCTATGCAAATAAGAAGAGAAAGTCTGGTCGTAAGTACCGAAGTGTCTCATTGATCTAGATCTCCGTTCGGCCATGATTATTTACTGTGCCGTGATAGCGTGAATAATAGGAGATAAGTTAAACATTTATTTTTGTTCACAATCATACTTGGCACTGATTGAGTTGGGTTGATAGTTTAATTGCGTGGAACATATTTTTCGTTGGCAGGGAAACAGTTAGATTTGGGGTGACTCTAAAATAACTGTAAACTGTGTGTAAAAGTTAACAATGATTCTTGCCATTAAAATTGCCATGATTATTTATTGTGCCGTGATAGCGTGAATAATAGGAGATAAGTTAAACATTTATTTTTGTTCACAATCATACTTGGCACTGATTGAGTTGGGTTGATAGTTTAATTGCGTGGAACATATTTTTCGTTGGCAGGGAAACAGTTAGTTTTGGGGTGACTCTAAGATAACTGTAAACTGCGTGTAAAAGTTAACAATGATTCTTGCCATTAAAATAGTTCGTACTATGACGTTTACTGACATTCTTAAATACTTTGTGATACGGTCGCTATGACACATAAAAGTGCTCTGTGAATCACTCCATGCATACACATTCTGTTACACATGGATGTCGCCTGATACATTCGTTCATTCATTCTCATGAAATCAACCATCGCATCTACAATATCAGCACTCCCTGCTTGTCGTTGAAGTTGCTTAGAAACCATCTGTTTCGCATTTTCTTATTTCTTAATTTTTCTTCATACTTCCCATTATGCATATCTCTAAAAATGGACTCATAGTTATTTTAAAAACTCTTCCAGTTCTACCAATCTTCTCCGTATTTTTCTTTCCTCAGTCGACATAAAGTCTAATCAACCCAACGTGCAATATCGCTGTCCATCGACATTCGCATTGCCACACTCAAGACTGCTCAGTTGCTTTCATTTGGAATCTTGTAAACTTGCGTCGCTTCGACGGCTTAGTATTTTTAAGTGCAGTATTCTTTGTTGACGTCCACATATCAACCCAACGTGTAATATCGCTGTCCATCGACATTCGCATTGCCACACTCAAGACTGCTCAGTTGCTTTCATTTGGAATCTTGTAAACTTGCGTCGCTTCGATGGCTTAGTATTTTTAAGTGCAGTATTCTTTGTTGACGTCCACATATCAACCCAACGTGCAATATCGCTGTCCATCGACATTCGCATTGCCACACTCAAGACTGCTCAGTTGTTTCATTTGGAATCTTGTAAACTTGCGTTGCTTCGACGGCTTAGTATTTTTAAGTGCAGTATTCTTTGTTGACGTCCACATATCCATTATGTGCTGCCGCTTTAGAGTCCATTAGATTCCATTTCATGCGTATCGTACACATCGCGTATATCGATACGCATTATTCCGCGATACGTCTTCGCTGCTGATCGGCAACGAGCCCCGCTCGGCCTCGTGACGCATTCGACCTAATTTGCTACAAACATCGGAACAACTCGACCGAGGAGAAAGTATGTTGCAACGGAGGGGTACGTCGATCCATAGCTACGCCAAATTACACGGACACGCTCTATATCCGTTCCAATGCCCATTACGTTCTGTTACGCGTGTCAGTACACATAATTCGTTCAGGGGCTTTCTTATAACAATTATCGAGAAACCCTCTTCAATGCCTTATTGCGCTGTAGTCATTCAAAGTGTTGCTGCAATTTGATCTTGGAACGTTACGGTGTAGTAACAGATATCCGGTATTTGATTGCAGGGATCATTATTTACTGTATGATTTATGCAAAGTTTTTGGAAACGTGAATAGGTGATATGCTTAATGGAATTTGTTGGTGTTACATATTTAGTGCAGTTATGTTGCGGTTAGTGGTTTGATCTCATTATTTGTAAGTTAATAATTTGAGCGTATTATGGTTGAATGATTTTATTTCATTTTGTGGGAGCTCTGCGTGTATCGAGGTCCATAGACCTCCTGCGTAAGAGCCTATTATATAAAGAGTTGTGTATCTCGAATTTATCTCAATTTGAACCTCGTATCTATGAATGACGTATGATAAATTCATCTTTGTGTAATACGTTTCTGAAGAGCAGGCCCATGGGCGTCGAAACATATACAGCTTCTACAGGATTAAATAACACTATTCAACCATAATACGCATAAGTTGTTAAAATAAAATTAGTGATCCCCTCCAAACTTCTGCTCGCCCTACATATGCCCGTCTTATGCCTCCATAATCACAAGATCCCAATTCCTTACATCCCTCCCCGCAAACAAACACCTCCCTTTCGCGAAAAAAGAACAAAAACGAAAACCTCTTAACCATCTTCCAACTCACGCCGTCGCCACCTCAGCAATTCCTCCGCCAACACCCCGCATCCGCCACCAAACCTCAACTCCAAAAACCTCTCCGCCTCAACGTCCCAAAGCCACCCCCGTGCCCACATGCTCGCACCGCCTCCAGCTCGCCGAAAAAAATTCCACGCGCGTCCGCGCAAAAATCTGCGTCCCACCGTGTCCACGACGCCAGGGGCCATCAAAGAACCTGGTCAAACCTGGCGGAGAAATATGCGCGGCCGACCTAAAGCGGGAGAGAGATCTCGGAGTATCTTGGCCGGGTCTCGTCGGTAGCTAGGCAACCCACTCCCCCCGGGGGTCCGCCAGCCACCTTCTCCTCACCTCGAGCCACCCCCTTGCCCCCCGTGCTACCACCTTTTCCTCCTCGAGCCGCGCCGAGCCACCCCTCCGCGCCTTGCCGGAACCCCCGTCGTCGCTCACCTCGACCGCCAACCCTCTTTCAAAATCCTCCTCCTGCCTCGCGCGCGATCTCCGGCCTCATCCCCCACAACCCACTCTCCGCGCACAACCTGCTCCCACCCCCTCGGTCTCTCACCGCGGGTGCGCGGGATCCCCCAGCCGCTGCCGCAACGGCCACGCTGGGGTACCTCAGAACCCCAGGCTGCAACCCGCCAGCTCGCCCACCTCCGCGAGGTGCCAAGACTCGTGAGAACTCACCCAGAAAAATTCGAGTCGATTGCCGACCTGACGACCGCCGCACGGAGATGACGGCTGCGGGGGGTGGGGGAGATCGTTAGTTGCGTGAGAAGGTTCGGTGATGAAAAAGGGGGTGGGGTGGGTTCGATTTTTTTTTTAAGGGAAAACGTAGCAGGGTTTTTGGTGTGTTGAGGAAAGAATGGATGCGAAAGGGTTGGAGGTAGATGACGATGCGATGATTGGTGTAAGGAGACAATGGGGTGTAGGAGGTGTGTAGGATGGAAGTGTTGGTTGCGGGGGGAAGTTGGTTGATGAGAGGTTGAATTGAGTAAGATGCATTTTTGGGACTTTGGTAGTGGATAAGTCAGTTTGTGGGGGTTTTAAGGCGTTGATGAAAGAATGGGAAAGTTGTATGATAAATTGTATATATCATTGTTGAAGAAATTTGGTGAAAAGATACGCTTAGGAAAATTCGGGTCGATTGCCGACCTGACGACCGCCGCACGGAGATGACGGCTGCGGGGGGTGGGGGAGATCGTTAGTTGCGTGAGAAGGTTCGGCGATGGAAGAGGAGGTGGGGTGGGATTTTTTTTTTAAGGGAAGAGATAGGAGGGTTTTTGGTGCGTTGATGAAAGAATGGGAAAGGGTTGTAGGTAGCTGACGATGCGATAATTGGTGTAAGGAGACGATGGGGTGTAGGAGGTGTGCAGTGTGGAAGTGTTGGTTGCGGGGGGATGTTAGTTGATGAGAGGTTGAATTGGGTAGGCTGCATTTTTGGTAGTTTGGTAGTGGATGAGCTAGTTTGTGGGGGTTTTAAGGCTTTGATGAAAGAGTTGTATGATAAATTGTATATATATGTAATTGTTAAAGAAATTTGGTAAAAAGATACGCTTAGGAAAATTCGGGTTGATTGTCGACCGGCGCACGGCGACAGCACAAGTGTGTTTGGGTTGGAATCGTTGATTGCGGGGGGAAGTTGGTTGATGAGAGGTTGAATTGGGTAGGCTGCATTTTTGGTAGTTTGATAGTGGATGAGTTAGTTTGCGGGGATTTTAAGGCGTTGATGAAAGAGTTGTATGATAAATTGTATGTATATGTAATTGTTAAAGAAATTTGGTAAAAAGATACGCTTAGGAAAATTCGGGTTGATTGTCGACCGGCGCACGGTGACAGCACAAGTGTGTTTGGGTTGGAATCGTTGATTGCGGGGGGAACTTGGTTGATGAGAGGTTGAACTGGGTAGGCTGCATTTTTGGTAGTTTCATAGTGGATGAGTTAGTTTGTAGGGATTTTAAGGCGTTGATGAAAGAGTTGTATGATACATTGTATATGTAATTGTTAAAGAAATTTGGTAAAAAGATACGCTTAGGAAAATTCGGGTTGATTGTCGACTGGCGCACGACGACAACACAGGTGTGCTTGGATTGGAATCGTTGGTTGCGGGGGGAAGTTGGTTGATGAGAGGTTGAATTGGGGAGGCTGTATTTTTGGTAGTTTGGTAGTGGATGAGCTAGTTTGTGGGGGTTTTAAGGCGTTGATGAAAGAGTTGTATGATAAATTGTATGTATATGTAATTATTAAAGAAAGTTGGTAAAAAGATACGCTTAGGAAAATTCGGGTTGATTGTCGACCGGCGCATTCAACAGCAAATGAGTTTTTGGAATTTTTGATTGCGGGGGTCAAGAATTTTTTAATGTGATTTTGAATTGGGTAGGCTGCATTTTTGGTAGTTTGGTAGTAGATAAATCAGTTTGTGGGGGTTTTAAGGCGTTGATGAAAGAGTTGCATGATTAATTGTATATGTAATTGTTAAAGAAGTTTGGTAAAAAGATACGCTTAGGAAAATTCGGGTTGATTGTCGAGCGGCGCACGGCGACAGCACAAGTGTGTTTGGGTTGAAATCGTTGGTTGCGGGGGGATGTTGGTTGATGAGAGGTTGAATTGGGTAGGCTGCATTTTTGGTAGTTTGGTAGTGGATGAGTTAGTTTGTGGGGATTTTAAGGCGTTGATGAAAGAGTTGTATGATAAATTGTATATGTAATTGTTAAAGAAATTTGGTAAAAAGATACGCTTAGGAAAATTCGGGTTGATTGTCGAGCGGCGCACGGCGACAGCACAAGTGTGCTTGGGTTCAAATCGTTGGTTGCGGGGGGATGTTGGTTGATGTGATTTTCAATTGGGTAGGATGCATTTTTGGTAGTTTGGTAGTGGATGAGTTAGTTTGTGGGGATTTTAAGGCGTTGATGAAAGAGTTGTATGATAAATTGTATATGTAATTGTTAAAGAAATTTGGTAAAAAGATACGCTTAGGAAAATTTGGGTTGATTGTCGTTTCAAAAATAACGTTTCAATAGCGACGAAAAGTATAAACGTGCCATAATTAATTCGTTGATTGCGGGGGAAGTTTTATTGATGAGAATTGAATTGGGTAGGCTGCATTTTTGGTAGTTTGGCAGTAGATAAATCAGTTTGTGGAGGTTTTAAGGCGTTGATGAAAGAGTTGCATGATTAATTGTATATGTAATTCTTAACGAAGTTTGGTAAAAAGATGCGCTTAGGAAAATTCGGGTTGATTGTCGACCGGCGCACGGCGACAACACAGGTGTGCTTCGGGTGGAATCGTTGATTGCGGGAGGGAAGTTGATGAGAGATTGAATGGTGTGGGATGGAATTTTGGGTTTTTGTATTAAATGAGTCAGTTAGTGGGGTTTTTAGTGCTTTGGCGAAAAAATAGATGGACAAATGTTGGAGGTGGTCGTCGATCTGATGATTGGTGCAAGGAGATCATGGTATATAGGAGGTGTGTAGAGTGCAATCGTTGGTTGCAAGAGGAAAGTCAATGAGAGACTGAATCGGGTAAGATGGATTTTCGGTATTTTCGTGTTGAATGTGACAGTTATTGGGATTTTAATACTTTAGTAAAAGAAGACTCTCAGAAAAATTCCAGTGGATTGCCGGTCGGTGCACGTCGATGACAGCACCGGAGCGCGTGGGTGGGATCGTTAGTTGCGGGAGGAACGACGATGATGAGGGAGAAACTTAATGGCGTGAGATAGATTTTTGGGGTTTTTGTGTTAGACAGGTCCGTTGCCGGGTTTTTATTACGTTGATAAAAGAATGGATGGGCAAAAGTTGGAAGTGGTTGTTGATCTGATGATTGGCGCATGAATTCGATATTGTTTAAAATGTTGATAGGGTGAAGTCGTTAGTTTCAGGAGGATAGTCGATGATGACCGAGGAATTCAATCGCGTGAAATGAGTTTTTCGTATTTTTTGTATTGAAGAGGTCAACCACCGAATTTTTTAATGCTTAGACGAAGATGCCTCCAGAAAATTTCTGGCCCATTACCAACACAGTGACCAGAAATGATTATCAATGCTTCGGATAGATTTTTGGTCTTTAGTACAATTTGTACTACGAATTTTTCGATTAAGAACGAGATGATTGCTTATGATACATATATTGTGAATGTTTATTGAAAGAGTCGATGAAGGATGGATTTAGGATTTTGCATGTATTTTCTCGGGTGGAGATAGACAGGCAAGCATATACCGAAATGTTTTTACGTTATTGCATACGATGCGTAGGGCAGTGAAGAATTTTGCAGAAACAAACAAAGTGGAAATTAATGGATACATTGTTTCGCTAGAAATGAGATGCATTATGGTTTACCCGTAGTCGAGACCTGTGCACTTGGATATTTTAGTATTCTTTGTGAGATCGATACAGGATATGAAGGTACTGAACCATTTGCCAGGAAAACATAAAACGGAAATCTACTGACTCATTTCACCTGCACATACAAGAAGCCTTCCAGTTTACCTGAACACATCAATATTGGAGTACTGCGTACGTACACCCCCAACCTCACGCTATATATAACCAAGCATAATATGCACGATCGATCGCATACTTGTGGTACTCATTGCGCCACAATACATCACTCGCATTTCGTTCGTCGAAATAAGAGACGTGTTCAAAAACACCACCTATTACACCTGTAAATTACAAGATCATCCACCATTCAGCGATAAACTAAATTACTCAATGTTTCATTTGATGAAAAAAATTGTCGTTAAATAAGCTTTTCTTATCGAAAGAATCCTTCCACTGTGTTACAAAAATTGTAGTTTCAAAAATAACGTTTCAATAGCTGACGAAAATGTATAAACGTGCCATAATTAATTCATCTTTTAATTGCTAAACATTTTTATTTATACAGAATTTGTCTTTAACACTAGATTTACGGGTAAAATTGCAAGAACTATTATTATTATCCTCTAGCAAATTCCGCTGACTTTTATTCATTCAGACATTTCGTTCGTCGAAATAAGAGACGTGTTCAAAAACACCACCTATTACACCTGTAAATTACAAGATCATCCACCATTCAGCGATAAACTAAATTACTCAATGTTTCATTTGATGAAAAAAATTGTCGTTAAATAAGCTTTTCTTATCGAAAGAATCCTTCCACTGTGTTACAAAAATTGTAGTTTCAAAAATAACGTTTCAATAGCTGACGAAAATGTATAAACGTGCCATAATTAATTCATCTTTTAATTGCTAAACATTTTTATTTATACAGAATTTGTCTTTAACACTAGATTTACGGGTAAAATTGCAAGAACTATTATTATTATCGTCTATCAAATTTCGCTGACTTTTATTCATGGAAAGATACAAATATGTATCAAAATAAACTTCCGCCTCAAGTTGCTAATGTTTAAATATTATATCTAGTGTACACAAATATTTATCTAGTTAATGCCGTTCACCTTCAAGTTCCCCGTAAATCTAATGTTAAAAAACTTTCTCTCAAAACAAAAATTCTTTCTGTTTTTCATATAAAGCAAGACGTCCCAGAAATTTTAGTTTCGGACCTAACCTGTCATCCGCGGACGTAAATTCATTAATATGCCCGTGCACAATTACATCATCTTAAACCTAGTCTTACCAACAACCACCCCTATTCCTCACATAAATCAATATACCACGTAAAATCCGTTTGGCGCACATATGGTTCGCCGCCATCAATTCGGCAGCACCTCAGTGCCCGGTTAATTCGTCTCTACGTCAAAATCACACGACCATCACCATTTCTTATCGCAACACTTTGTATATTCCCATCTCCAAAACAAGTGATCGCCAACAAGTTCATTCGCAATCACTTCATTTGTAAGTCGGTCTCACCAACTCTCAAATCCTGCTCGCTCACGCAATACTTTCCGTAAATCCGTCTTCCGCAACAACCCGTCATTCGCTGCCGTGAATTCGTCAGTCCGTCAGTGCCCGGTTAATTCGTCTTTACGTCAAAATCACACGACCATCCCCATTTCTTATCGCAACACTTTGTATATTCCCATCTCCAAAACAAGTGATCGCCAACAAGTTCATTCGCAATCACTTCATTTGTAAGTCAGTCTCACCAACTCTCAAATCCTGCTCGCTCACGCAATACTTTCCGTAAATCCGTCTTCCGCAACAACCCGTCATTCGCTGCCGTGAATTCGTCAGTCCGTCGGTGCCCAGTTAATTCGTCTTTAGATCAAAATCACACGACCATCCCCATTTCTTATCGCAACACTTTGTATATTCCCATCTCCAAAACAAGTGATCGCCAACAAGTTCATTCGCAATCACTTCATTTGTAAGTCGGTCTCACCAACTCTCAAATCCTGCTAGCTCACGCAATACTTTCCGTAAATCCGTCTTCCGCAACAACCCGTCATTCGCTGCCGTGAATTCGTCAGTCCGTCAGTGCCCGGTTAATTCGTCTTTCCGTCAAAATCACACGACCATCCCCATTTCTTATCGCAACACTTTGTATATTCCCATCTCCAAAACAGGGGGCGTCCCTTCATTCGCAATCACTTCATTGGTTCTCCTCACCAACTCTCAAATCCTGCTCGCTCACGCAATACTTTCCGTAAATCCGTCTTCCGCAACGGTGCGATCGAATTACTAACGTTTCTATTATTGAATACCGACGATTACGGACGACGCGATTGTTCAGTGTAACATTATAAACTAAAACGTTTTCTATTGTTTGGTGAGTTTATTTATTAACACATTGTGGACGGATGACGAGATATCTCGTCATTCTTATTTCGTCGTTCGGGGCCGTTGACGAGATATATCGTCATGCATATTCTGTCGTTCGGGACAGGTGACGAGACACCACACAGTTGCTACGTGATTGTCAGCGTCGCAGTTTTTCGTAATTTGTATTGCGAATTAATTATTCGAAGCCCTGAAATATGGATAGCGACAAAACGATTAGCAATATTACAGAAATATTTGCAAGCTTTCTGGTGTTCCACTTCACTGACTGTCGTGTTTTACGAAATATCATACTTTGCTTAGTTCTGTTCTTTGCGAAGTGATTCAAAGCAGACAAATAATATGTAATATAATTCTCGAATGCCCTTCTCTGGTTTTGTATAGATCAAATACGTACTTTAATATTACAGAAATATTTGCAAGCTTTCTGGTGTTCCACTTCACGTCACGTTTTACGAAATATCATATTTTGAAAACTGTTGAGTTTGTACAGATTTTTACTTATTGAAAAATATTAAAGAATCATTCATTTTTAATGTTGTTGAAATAAATATTTCACGCGACTATGATTTTAACTACTACTAAATCATCACTAATTTAAAAATAGTTGACGCAAAAGAATACCCGGCCACTGGATACACTTAGCAATAGAATGCCCGGTCCACAATGTGTTAACACGTTCGCTGCCAAGCGTACTTTGCTATGTTAGAACCGCGATACAATGAAATACGGTAGAGTATGATCAAATCGTTCAAAATTAAGGTAACGCGGAGTTGTTGAAAGGCAAAGTATTGAAGTACCGTCCAATATCAATTGCTTTTGGAAGAATGAAAATGGGCTTCATTGCGAATTTTTTGCATTTTTAATGAAATCTTCTGCGCCGGTCACCGGTGACCACCGTGGCAGTCAACGTGTTAAAAACAATTTCTGCTTCACGTGTTTCGAAACAACATAAGGTTTCCTCTTGAAGAGCTAACTTATTTTTTTGCGCCTAACTTCGGTGCTCTGCCAATTCGAATTTTCGGTTCAACATAATGGCGATTTTATAACAAATATTGAGAACAGTGGATATTATTTAATTGTAAATTGTGCTAAAAACAACCTTTTGTATACATTTTATGATCAACTGAAGCCCCTTTTTACTGATTACTCAATCTATGTATTAAAAATATTGGGTTGGAGGGAAAGTTCTGTCGTATTTTAAAGAAAATATTTGAATTAATTTATAAAAATATGTGTTTAATATTAATCATAATACATTTAATGTGTTGTATGATGAATGCCAAACTCTTCTGCAATTTCTCGGCTTGTTAAATGTGGATTATTTTCCAATATGGATCGTAAAACATCATTATCGATCTTGGATGGTCGTCCAGATCGATCACTTTCTTGGAGACTCAGATCCCCGGAACGAAATTTGCTAAACCATCTTTGACAAGTACAAACATTTACAATATCTTTTCCAAATACCGCACATAAATTTTTACATGCAACCGATGTGTTGCCTCCTTTTTGGAATTCATACAAAATGCAGTGTCGTAAATGCACTTTATGTACTGACATGTTTTTCACTTTAAATATCACAAGTAAATGATGAACGGTAAAAAGGACTCCTTTTATATTATACAGCAGCTATAAAAAACAAACAAAAAAAATCCGAATGACTCACTAGCCAGATGTTTTTTTTATTTACGAGAAAAATTACCTGCCTATTAAAAATACGACAGAACTTTCCCTCCAACCCAATATTTGTTTCATATATTTCAGAACCACGTAGGATTTCCTCTGCAGGAGTTACCCTGTTTTCTGATCCCTAATCATGATGCTCACTCAGTTCCACCAACTCAATTGTTCGACAACGTGGATATTATTTAACTGTAAATTGTCGCCGCAAAATTACGCTTTTGCCTAAACACGTAAAAACTGTAATAAATACATGATACTCAGGCGGGTTGATCAGCGTGCGGACGCGCATAAGATACACACACTAAATGCCTCAACATTGACAATCGACGTGGCAATCGAGTACCCTGCATTAACGAACATGCAGATATCGGTCGATCCTTTTCCGGCATCACGTTCGTCGTATCGGCCTGTGTCCGTGTGTTCACCACCAACACAAAGTCCCTACTGGGGAAGCAGCTCCCGGCGTTTAATTACGCGTCCCTTCGTAAACCGGGCGAAAGCTCCCTTTCATTAAGGCAATAATTTTAATAATTTTTATCTTTCCGTATAATCTGCCTAATTAAAATTACGCTTTGATCGCGCCGCGGACTACCCTCGTTCTTGGGGAAGCGTCCCACGGTAATCTGGACAGGCCTACGTGGCAAATCTAGATTTAGTGCCGCAATGGATAGAAGCCGCTGTGAAACGTGTTGTCGCTAGAGTCGTTCGGTTATGGAAGATGATGTCTAGTTATGCAGATTGCTGGTTCTCGGGAATGACGCGATACTAGTGGTCATGTAAACGAATACAACTATGGATGTAGAATGTGTTTATGTATATAGTTGTTAAAGTGATATCATAGATATACACTATCGCCTTAACCCTTCTTTGCACGATGGTGGAAATTTCCATCATAACATTGAATGCCCAAAAATTATATAAAAGAACAAGTTCACTTTGATTTAACTTTGCATGATGATGGAAACTTCCATCATATTGTTTTTTGCTAAATTTATACTATAAATATATACTAAGATTTTTTAACCATTTTTCCTTCAATTTTGAACATGAATTATATCACCTTGATTTATTTCACATGCAAAGAAGGGTTAATAATTCTAACCCTACACAACTTTTGTACATCTGTACCGTCGTTAGTAAATAGCCACACGTCTCCCAAACGACGCTTTCCACCGACGACTTTCCCTCACCTTAGTCCACAAGACACACTGCCCAATTTTTCCGTCGTGAACACCTGCTGCACGCAATCGTCCGCAAACAAACGTTCCCGAAACCGATCGCAAATGAATTAAAGCCGGCAGACGCGCCCGACGCAAAGGAAGACGCGTCTCCCGAATGGACGTTCAATCCAGAAAATAGGACTTACTTTCGGACTCATCGTTGTAATCCGCGGCAGCCTGGCGAAAAGAGCCTGTGCATCAGTCGGAATGTCTTTTGGCGGGCTCTTCGGGGCAGAACGCGTTATCGGCGCACTCGCCGGCGTTTCTCATTTCAACCAACACTTTTGAAAACTTTCCCGGCCTCTCTTTCCGGAGACTGCTTTCGGCAAGCAAAGAGGTCCAAAGGGCTGGGGTTGTTTCGGCGGATTCGGAGGCAGTGCCGTGCTAAGAGAGAAAGAGAGAAGGAGAGAGAGGGAGTCGGAAGTAGAAAATGAGAGAGAATGAAGAAGAGAGCGGGATAGACGCGGAAAGAGAGATCCGTATTCAAATGTTGATGAAATTGACCAGACGCGCTTTGATCTGGCCTCTTCAAATATTCGCCAAGAGATTGAAGTGAACATCTGAGGAGAGCGAGAATTATCTTTAACGTGGCAGGAGATGCGAAAAAGGGGAAACACGGATCGGACGGCACGGCTAACAAAATGTCCGCGAGCGGATATCTGATTGCGAGATGAGTTGACTTGCGGGTAATCGCTGTCTGCGTTATAATGGGCTATGTCGTGTTGATAGCCGAGTGGCAGGTTAAATGGATGAAGTTTAAAATAATCGGATGGATGCCGTGTGCAAAGGGAATTGAGAAGTTACGATTTTTTAAGCGTTGCTATTCGAACGCGTGGTAAACCTTTAGATGCCACGCACATATTGTGGCAGAAGATTCACGTAGTTTAACAGTTTATCATATTACATAGATGAAATGCATTAATATTACCTAATATACTATTAATACTAATATAGTACTATTAATATAAAAATTACTAATATATACTATTAATACTACCTAATATATTCTTCCATACTATTCAATTTTAGTCGACATTTTTTCCTTGCCGTTCGGTTCGTAGTTTACTAAAACTTTTAATACGACACCCTAAGAATCTCTGCACCATTCATTTGTCGTCACAACTCTCCCCCTGCTGCCCGATCCTCCCCTTACAACATTAGACATTAAAATCGCGATTCCGGATCCGTCGCTCACAACATCAGACATTAAAATCGCGACTGCAAATCTCTATTGCTTGCAACATTAAAATTGTCATTGCACATCTAATATCCAGACCCTATCTGATTTGTTCAATTCCGTTCGTATTTCATCCATAGCGCCTACCAATCCTGACACACATCGGCAACGACTCTACCTATAACCCGCAATTTCCATACAGGCAAATTTTGTCTTAACCCACCAGTCAGACCTCACAACCTCGCGTGACTCATATGCCGACTTTCACCCTCGCGACTGCGCGATGCAAAATGAGCAAAGCAGTAGGTAGGAGCGGGAGACCAATGTACCGAGCGAGACAGTGAGACGCGCATTAGTATGCTTTATGCGAGAAGTGGATATGGCGGAACGAAGGTAAGGGCAACGCATCCACCCTCCCTCGGATTTAATATTTAAAAGCGCATCTGAAATATGTCGATTCCGGCACATAAACATGAGAGTATCCCCCGGCCTCGCTCGCCTCTTAGGGCCCGCGGAGTGTCTGGAATGATTTATTCGTCCCGTTACTTCCTGGCCGGGCGAAGCTTACCCGCTAGACGGAATTTGCATTCTCGCCCGAAGAGACTCGCGCTTTCTCTTTCAGGCGTGGCTATGTGTACACGCAGGTTAGCCCGGCCGAAAGGCGCATCACATTTAAATGAGACTGGTCTACCAGGGCGAATACTTGGCGCGGGCGCTGAACAGTCGGGCAAACGTTTTCTCGGCTAACGAACTGCGGGAAAAAGAAACTGGAGGGTGTTGAGGGAAGTTTCGAAAAATTGCGCGCTTCGACGATTTTCTATAGGTTGGTCGGATGTTGCAGGAGAGGCGGTAAATGTATGCTGCGAGAAAAATAAAGTGAGGGCTGTTAGAGAAGTTTTGGAAATTTTGCGTATGGACGATTCTTTATAGAAGTGGTAGATGGTTTAGAATAGTTAGACAAACGTTTCCGTGTCTGAGACTGAATTATAAGAAAAATTATCTGCAGCATGTTAAAGAAAGTTTTGGAAATTTTGCGTATGAACGATTCTTTATGGTGGAAGGTTTAGAACAATTGAGCAAACGTTTTCTCGGCTAACGAACTGCGGGAAAAAGAAAGTGGAGGGTGTTGAGGGAAGTTTCGAAAAATTGCGCGCTTCGACGATTTTCTATAGGATGGCCGGATGTTGTAGGAGAGGCGGTAAATGTATGCTGCAAGAAAAATAAAGTGAGGGCTGTTAGAGAAGTTTTGGAAATTTTGCGTATGGACGATTCTTTATAGAGGTGGTAGATGGTTTAAAGTAGTTAGACAAACGTTTCCGTGTCTGAGTTTGAACTACAAGAAAAATTATCTGCAGCATGTTAAAGGAAGTTTTGGAAATTATGCGTATGAACGATTCTTTATAGGAATGGTGGAAGGTTTAGAACAATTGCGCAAACGTTTTCTCGGCTAACGAACTGCGGAAAAAAGAAACTGGAGGGTGTTGAGGGAAGTTTCGAAAAATTGCGCGCTTCGACGATTTTCTATAGGATCGCCGGATGTTGCAGGAGAGGCGGTAAATGTATGCTGCGAGAAAAATAAAGTGAGGGCTGTTAGAGAAGTTTTGGAAATTTTGCCAATGGACGATTCTTTATAGAAGTGGTAGATGGTTTAGAATAGTTAGACAAACGTTTCCGTGTCTGAGACTGAACTATAAGAAAAATTATCTGCAGCGTGTTAAAGGAAGTTTTGGAAATTTTGCGTATGAACGATTCTTTATAGGAATGGTGGAAGGTTTAGAACAATTGAGCAAACGGTTCCTCGGCTAACGAACTGCGGGAAAAAGAAACTGGAGGGTGTTGAGGGAAGTTTCGAAAAATTGCGCGCTTCGACGATTTTCTATAGGTTGGTCGGATGTTGCAGGAGAGGCGGTAAATGTATGCTGCGAGAAAAATAAAGTGAGGGCTGTTAGAGAAGTTTTGGAAATTTTGCGTATGGACGATTCTTTATAGAAGTGGTAGATGGTTTAAAGTAGTTAGACAAACGTTTCCGTGTCTGAGTCTGAACTACAAGAAAAATTATCTGCAGCATGTTAAAGGAAGTTTTGGAAATTTTGCGTATAAACGATTCTTTACACTTAGCAAACCGCGCGCGCCCAAACGAACTGTACGGTTTCCTCCACGCATTTTTCGCAAGTAACGCGGACTAATATTCACTATTTGAAATCAAAGACGTCCGAAAATTATTTATATGGTCAATTATATCTTGCGATAACAATTTCGTTTCACGATTTCAAATATAGTTTATACAAAACATGAAAATAAAAGTATATAACAATCATTTTTTCTCGGTTTTTCCAAAAGTATAGGTAATAAAGATTGAAAATTAAGAACATTAAAGATGACTAACACTAAATAGTACGACTCAAACGTGAAATAAAAAAAATAGTAATGCGTTTTAATATTTTTTGACAGTGTGGTATTGTTCACAGCATACCAGTGGATTGTGAATTTTTTAATATTAACTTGTCACATCTCATACCGCTATAACTTTATTTAGTCGATTCTGTAACTTTTTAAGTGATTTTCACCACTAAAGTCCAGACAAAGGTAACTGATAATGATAGAAAAAAGGAAATTTTGCGTATGCTATAGAAGTGGTAGATGGTTTAGATCTTAGACAAACGATTCCGTGTCGAGCACCGACTTATTTAAGAAAAATTATCTGCAGCATGTTAAAGATTTTGGAAATTTTGCGTATGAACGATTCTTTATAGGAATGGTGGAAGGTTTAGAACAATTGCGCAAACGTTTTCTCGGCTAACAAACTGCGGGAAAAAGAAAGTGGAGGGTGTTGAGGGAAGTTTCGAAAAATTGCGCGCTCCGATAATTTTGTATAGGGCGACCGGACGTTGCAGAAGAGGCGGGTAAATGTTTGCTGGTGTAATAGTTTGCGAAAAAAATAAAGTGAAGGGTGCTAGAGAAGTTTTCGAAATTTTGCGTATGGACGATGCTTTAATAGATATGGTAGATGTTTGAGAATAATTAGGCAAACGAAGTTTTGGAAATGTTGTATGTGAACGAATCTTTAGAGGAATGGTAGATATCTAACGAATTGTGAGAAAAAAAACTAGTGGGTGTTGAAAAAACCGTTGAAAAATGGTTAATTATATATATTGGTAATAGCACGTTTCAGAATAGTTACGCCTTGATGTTTTTGAAGATGAACTCTTCCCTATATTCCTTTTCACTGTACTATCTTTAGAACATAATTATACTAGAATCAGAAAGTCAGAATAGCTGAGAAATTCCTTTCACCCAATTTTCAACTCGATGACGAACGATTCGAATGGTCGTCCGCGATGAACCGCGGTAACGCTGACGATGAGATTTACTTTCTGACATCGCCCTTCACGGTAATTTCACAGAATTACGTAAGCAGATTTTAAGCTCCAACGTTACACATTATTTAAATACCTGACGTCAGAACTCGACATAGTTTTTATTCATATTCTTCACTCACCGTTATTTCCTATTAAATTACACCAAGCCCCACTAACTTTATGAATTCACAGAAAATCTTCATTCTCACCAGAATATCATCATCCATTCATCATTCTCAAAGTAATAAAATCAATCCCTTGTCTACACATTTTTTAACGTATTCCGCACTCACCGTTATTTCCTATTAAATTACACCAAGCCCCACTAACTTTATGAATTCACAGAAAATCTTCATTCCCACCATAATATCATCATCCATTCATCATTCTCAAAGTAATACAATCAATCCCTTGTCTACACATTTTTGAACGTATTCCGCACTCACCGTTATTCACTACTAAATTACACCAAGCCCCACTAACTTTATGAATTCACAGAAAATCTTTATTCCCACCATAATATCATCATCCATTCATAATTCTCAAAGTAATACAATCAATCCATTGTCTACACATTTTTGAACGTATTCCGCACTCACCGTTATTCACTACTAAATTACACCAAGCCCCACTAACTTTATGAATTCACAGAAAATCTTCATTCCCACCATAATATCATCATCCATTCATCATTCTCAAAGAAATACAATCAATCCCTTGTCTACACATTTTTGAACGTATTCCGCACTCACCGTTATTCACTACTAAATTACACCAAGCCCCACTAACTTCATAAACCAACGCAAAACATCAATCGATCTCCACCGAATCGTTCCACCGTGCCGTAGCGAGGCGCATTCTTTGTCACTTTCTTAATAAAGACAGCTGAGCGGCTGGCAAAGTTTTCACGGACGCTCACTTGTTCGCGTACTCTCACGCTCGCGCCGGTGCTCATCAGCGTCCTGCCTAATTAGAAACTTCCACCGCCGACATCTCGGCGCGGAGGTCTCGGGGGCGGAAGGGCGTCGAGGCGGAAATTCCGCAGAAGACTCAGGCGACCCTATAAGAACTCCCTCATCCCCCTCGGAAAGTTATGTGCAGCGGGCTCTCTGCCCTTAGAACATTGTAAAGCCTTCGGTAACGTGCACATGAGCTGGTGCCCTTCTTAGACCACGGCTCAACCCCCTGCGTGTTATTGACACCCCTTGCGCGTGGTAGTTGGTCGGATGATAGAGTACAAGGAGGCGAATGGTTGCGGTGTTTGAATTATTGCTGGAAAGTTGCTGCTGCGGGACTAGTGAGAAGTGAAGAGTGTTTTTTAATGCTTGGCGCATGGACATGTTTCTTCATGATGCGGTGAAAAGCGAAACATTTCGTGTCGAATGGTAACCAATGTCGACTGGTTTGGAAAAAGGTGTTGGACAATATGTTTCATCGCATCCTTGTAATTTACTTAAATTATTGAGGAATATAAAGTCTCTATTTTATATGCAACTAACCACTTACTCCCACGCAATCTCATTCGTCCGACAGTCAAATATTAACTTCGGATTGCTTCAGTCTTATTCTTCGTCCGGACATGTTTCTTCATGATGCGGTGAAAAGCGAAACATTTCGTGTCGAATGGTAATCAATGTCAAATGGTTCCCGAAAAAGGTGTTGGACAATATGTTTCATCGCGTCCTTGTAACTGACTTAAATTATAGAGGAATATAAAGTCTCTTTTTTATATGTAACTAACCATTTACTTCCAGGCAATGTCATTTGTCCGACAGCCAAATATTAACTTCGGATCGCTTCAGTCTTATCCTTCGTCCGGACATGTTTCTTCATGATGCGGTGAAAAGCGAAACATTTCATATCGAATGGTAATCAATGTCAAATGGTTTGGAAAAAGGTGTTGGACAATATGTTTCATCGCAACCTTGTCATTTACTTACATTATTGAGGAATATAAAGTCTCTTTTTTTATATGCAACTAACCATTTACTCCGATGCAATCTCGTTCGTCCGACAGTCAAATATTAACTTTGGATTGCTTCAGTCTTATCCTTCGTCCGGATATGTTTCTTCATGATGCGGTGAAAAGCAAAACATTTCATATCGAATCGTAACCAATGTCGAATGGTTTGGAAAAAGGTGTTGGACAATATGTTTCATCGCATCCTTGTAATTTACTTAAATTATTGAGGAATATAAAGTCTCTTTTTTAAATTCAACTAACCATTTACTCCCATCCAATCTCATTCGTCCGACAGTCAAATATTAACTTCGGATCGCTTCAGTCTTATCCTTCGTCCACATCCAGTCTTTTAATCGCTCTAACGTCTTACGCGATAATTACATACCACTTTAATAATACTCAGACAAACGACACCAAGGAGCTCTTCCCCTCGCACCATTGTAAATCTTGCAGACAAAGTGCACACATGAGGCCAAATTCATGCCGGCCGGTAGCTACCCCTTGCAGTCCCTCCCCTGCCCCGAAGTCACCCCCAACGTGTGGCACTCGGTCGCACCCCTTAAACGCGAGTTTGATATTCGTAAATCTGCCGGACGGTACCCATAAATCAAAACTACCCTCCTTTCGTGATCTTCCTTTCGCGGAGGAGGTCGGCCGAGGGCGCACACCACTGTCGACTCCCTTAGCAGAGTTGGTAACATCCGCTCGACATCTTCCCCCTTAAAAATTGATTTCTCGGCATGGCGCGCGCGCCAGACGACATCGAGAAGCCCGAAATTCCGTCGGTGAGCCGATGTGGCGCGCGAATCGATTGTTGTCAAGATAATAACCACGTATTAGCGGTGTTTGAGTTCGTGTGAGGTTCGAGTCGGGTAAAACGGGCTCGGGTGAAGCTAGGTGAATGTGAAATAGTGCTTCGAGTATCGTGGCGAGTTTGGAAAGTTTGAGAAAATTTGATGTATGGAAATATATTGGGTTGGAGGGAAAGTTCTGTCGTATTTTAAAGAAAATATTTGAATTAATTTATAAAAATATGTGTTCAATATTAATCATAATACATTTAATGTGTTGTGTGATGAATGCCAAACTCTTCTGCAATTTCTCGACTTGTTAAATATGGATTATTTTCCAACATGGATCGTAAAACATCATTATCGATCTTGGATGGTCGTCCAGGTCGATCACTTTCTTGGAGGCTCAGATCCCCGGAACGAAATTTGCTAAACCATCTTTGACAAGTACGAACATTTACAATATCTTTTCCAAATACCGCACATAAATTTTTACATGTAACCGATGCGTTGCTTCCTTTTTGGAATTCCTACAAAACGCAGTGTCGTAAATGCACTTTATCTACTGACATGTTTTTCACTTTAAATATCACAAGTAAATGATGAACGGTAAAAAAGGACTCCTTTTATATTATACAGCAGCTATAAAAAAAAAAAAAAAAAAAAATCCGAATGACTCACTAGCCAGATGTTTTTTTTTATTTACAAGAAAAATTACCTGCCTATTAAAAATACGACAGAACTTTCCCTCCAACCCAATAGAAGCTAATTCGATAGAAGGGGGTTTGGGGATTATTTGTTTAACTGAAAGTTACTTCGACATCACCCGAATTATTGAATGTTCAGATAATGCTTTTAACATCTTGACAATTCAGGAAAATCTATATGCGGAAATATATAAGCAGATTCGAAGAAATACAGTTGAGGCAATACTTATAGTTGTGTTGTGTTATATTTAATACGATAAGTTGAATACAAGTAAGTTCAACCCGGACCGAGTACGTGAATGTTGAAGCAGTGCTTTGGGGGTCTCAGCGAGTTTGGAAAGTTTGAAAAAGTTTCATGTGCAGAAATATATAAGCAAGTTCGAAGAAATGAGATTTGGGCAATATTTGATTTAAATAAAACCCGTTTCGATTGAAGCTGGGTGCGTGAATGTTAACACGTTGACTGCCAAGCGTATTTTGCTACGTTAGAACTGCAATCCGATGAAATACCGCAGAGTACGATTAAATCGTGCAAAAAGGAAGATAACGTAGGAGTGTTAGAAGCCGAAGTATTGAAGCACGGTTCCAATATAAATTGTTTTTACAAGATTGCAAATAGGCTTCATTGCGAATTTTTTTGCATTCTTAGTAAAATCTTTTGCACCGGCCACCGGTGACCATCGTAGCAGTCAAAGTGTTAAAGCCTCTTATAATTTTTGACTTCAATAAATACATACCGTCTTTCTCCACAACCAGCCTTTCAAAAAGATAATTCAAATGACTTTCCTCGTTTGAACTGCTTCTCCAAAACCTAACTCTTCCCAAAAATGATACAAATCACTTTCCTCACGCAGTTCTGTTTTTTCAAAATCAACCTTCCAAAAAAGAAAATACAAAATGCCTTCGTCATTGAAACTGCTTCCCCGAAACCACCCTCATTCGCACGACTCCGAACAACCGTCCATACTTGCCCGTCACCCAGTGCCGCACCCCGAAACTCCGCATCTTTGAAAATCGAGCCCGCGCAATTTATCGACGTCGCCGCCGGCTCCGTCCGCGTATTAGCGCAAGTTATTAAATAACGCAGCGGCGGCGGCGGGCGCGAAGGACTCCGGGCTGGAAGTTTTTCGACGAAATACCTCGCGCGCTACCGGGCATTCTTGGCGTGGGAGTCACCGCCGCGCCCTTAATTAAAAATCCAACGAACCCCCAAAAATGAGGCCCCGCCGGCGGAAGAGCGACGAGGAGCGGGAGCAAATGAGCGCGCCGGGTGAAACGGGAAGAAGCGCAGGAGGTGGAGGCGGATGAAAACGCGAACAGACGCGAAAGAGAGAGAAAGAGAAACGAGGAGGAAGAGGCAGAGGAAGAGAGAGAGAGAGAGAGAGAAAGAGAGAGAGAACGTAACGGCCAAGCCGGAGGACCAGAGTTAAGGGTGGCAGGGTGGTCGTACGTCGAGGCAGACCGCATTCTTTCGTTTAATTCCCGCGAATTTATAGGGCCGAGAGACGACAAACCGTGCCGCAATAGCCGTAGCACGTTGCCTTCCTGTGTTCCGCCGTGTTCTGCCGTATCCTGCTGTACGCTGCCGTGTGCGGGCGCACCCTTAAAAAGTATTGCTGTACACGGGCGGGGCGGTGGCGTCGGAACGGGTGTAATTGGATTCGACGCCGTCGTAGATGGGCTCGCGCGTTTATTGCGTTTCTCACCCGGTGCGGAGATGATCTTCGGCTGCTACGTTGCGCGGCTGAGAGGTTGGCGATCGAATGATTGCGGAAGATTCTCGGGCGTTTTGGTGACAACTGGAGGGCTCGGAAAGATGGCAGTGTGGCTTTCGTTGATGCGAATGCTTTGTTTTGATGGTAGCGGGATTAAGATTTGAGCCGTTTATTTTGAAAGTGGCCTAACTCCGTTTTTCAATACTTTCCGGTTACCATGGTTACATGTACAAATTCATGTTATTTATCAGTAAATGTTGCGTTTCTCACTCGGTGCGGAGATGATCTTCGGCTGCTACGTTGCGCGGCTGAGAGGTTGGCGATCGAATGATTGCGGAAGATTCTCGGGCGTTTTGGTGACAACTGGAGGGCTTGGAAAGATGGCAGTGTGGCTTTCGTTGATGCGAATGCTTTGTTTCGATGGTAGCGGGATTAAGATTTGAGCTGTTTATTTTGAAAGTGGCCTAACTCCGTTTTTCAATACTTTCCGGTTACCATGGTTACATGTACAAATTCATGTTATTTATCAGTAAATGTTGCGTTTCGCACTCGGTGCGGAGATGATCTTCGGCTGCTACGTTGCGCGGCTGAGAGGTTGGCGATCGAATGATTGCGGAAGATTCTCGGGCGTTTTAGTGACAACTGGAGGGCTTGGAAAGAAGGCAGTACGGCTTTCGTTGATGCGAATGCTTTGTTTTTATGGTAGCGGGATTAAGATTTGAGCCGTTTATTTTGAAAGTGGACTAACTCCGTTTTTCAATACTTTCCGGTTACCATGGTTACATGTACAAATTCATGTTATTTATCAGTAAATGTTGCGTTTCTCACCCGGTGCGGAGATGATCTTCGGCTGCTACGTTGCGCGGCTGAGAGGTTGGCGATTGAAAGATTGCGGAAGATTCTCGGGCGTTTTGGTGACAACTGGAGGGCTTGGAAAGATGGCAGTGTGGCTTTCGTTGATCCGAATGCTTTGTTTTGATGGTAGCGGGATTAAGATTTGAGCCGTTTATTTTGAAAGTGGCCTAAGTCCGTTTTTCAATACTTTCCGGTTACCTTGGTTACATGTACAAATTCATGTTATTTATCAGTAAATGTTGCGTTTCTCACCCGGTGCGGAGATGATCTTCGGCTGCTACGTTGCGCAGCTGAGAGGTTGGCGATCGAATGATTGCGGAAGATTCTCGGGCGTTTTGGTGACAACTGGGAGGGCTTGGAAAGATGGCAGTGTGGCTTTCGTTGATGCGAATGCTTTGTTTTGATGGTAGCGGGATTAAGATTTGAGCCGTTTATTTTGAAAGTGGCCTAACTCCGGTTTTCAATACTTTGCGGTTACCATGGTTACATGTACAAATTCATGTTATTTATCAGTAAATGTCGCGTTTCTCACCCGGTGCGGAGATGATCTTCGGCTGCTACGTTGCGCGGCTGAGAGGTTGGCGATCGAATGATTGCGGAAGATTCTCGGGCGTTTTGGTGACAACTGGAGGGCTTGGAAAGATGGCAGTGTGGCTTTCCTTGATGCGAATGCTTTGTTTTGATGGTAGCGGGATTAAGATTTGAGCCGTTTATTTTGAAAGTGGCCTAACTCCGTTTTTCAATACTTTCCGGTTACCATGGTTACATGTGCAAATTGATGTTATTTATCAGTAAATGTTGCGTTTCTCACCCGGTGCGGAGATGATCTTCGGCTGCTACGTTGCGCGGCTGAGAGGTTGGCGATCGAATGATTGCGGAAGATTCTCGGGCGTTTTGGTGACAACTGGAGGGCTTGGAAAGATGGCAGTGTGGCTTTCGTTGATGCGAATGCTTTGTTTTGATGGTAGCGGGATTAAGATTTGAGCCGTTTATTTTGAAAGTGGCCTAACTCCGTTTTTCAATACTTTCTGGTTACCATGGTTACATATACCAATTCATGTTATTTATCGGTAAATGTTATTTATTTCGATTTGAAGATAAATGGAGTTAGGCCACATTAAAAAAAAACGGCTAATTTATTTTCGAGGCGGGAAACCGTAGAATAGCATGCAAAATTGCACATTGCAGTATTATGTAGTTTGGGGGAGGAGGATTTCGAGGCATTTGATGCCGATTAGAAAATTTGAAATGGTGAAAGTTGATCGTTTGTTGATACGAATGTTGCTGCGGTGGAAATATGTAGAAAGAATACGTTGCAGATTGGAGATTTGTTTTGGTGGTAGCCCGAATTAAGATTAATTTTTGGAACCAAAAACGGAGAATAGTATTCAAAATTATATACTGCAGTATTACACCATTTTTCGTTTCCACGCTTTACAGTACAGTTTTCCATTTCCATGCAATGCAATACTGTTTTTCATTTCTACGCATTGCAATACCGTTCTTCATTTCCACCCATTGCAATACAATTTTGAATTTCCACAAATTGCAATAAAATTTGGAATTTCCGCGCAATCAAATGCAATTTTCCGTTTCCGAGCCGCACGATACAATTTTCCATCCGCAGCTATCCTTTCCCCACTAAAACGTCTCATCCCGTCCGGCATCCCGCTGCTCATTACCACCGCGTATCCGCCTACAAAGACAAACGACCACCTTGTTCATCTCCCGACTCCCTCAGTCTAATTCCGCCCCTCCCCCGGAAAAGCACTATTTACCGTAAACCCTGGGGTGGCACCGTCGGAGCTCCGATAATCGAAAAAGAAATCATCACCTGCCCCGTCCCGTTTAATTTGAGGGCAACCAGTTCTCTGCCTCCGAAAAGGAGGGTAGCACACCGGCAGTAGCAGCGGGTCGCCTCGCGCAGGCCAGGAAAGCGCACGCTAAGGACAGCCTCTTAGGGGAAGCCGGGGTGAAATAATTAAACCGGCGCAAGTTTTTACGACAAGGTGTTCATTACGGTGGGTAATTAAGACGCTCCTTAACCAGACCCGCTAACCACCCTCGGGGGTGGTAAACCAACTTCTCAGTTGGTGCCGTGGGACTCTCGCGTCTTGAGGCGCCTGAGCGAAGAAAGTGGGGGTCGGGAGCGAACGCCGGGGCGGGCGAAAACTTTTCCCGTTTTTATAAGGCCGACGGACTATTATCGGCGATTATGTTAACTCGCGCTTCTTGGGCGGGACTGCCAGGCCGCGAACCGTTTTAATGGCCCGTTTGTTCGTGCCTCCTTAACTTCGTGCCTCACCGAAACGACGCCTTTTTAGCTGCGGAGCCGAGAACGGTCGCCCGTTTTCTCTTGTTCGCGCCGGAGCCTCTTTCCTCGTGGCGCAGCGTTAACGGTCACGGTAAATTCACGATGATCGCGGCCGGGAGCAGAGGCGGGGTCATTGCGTATCTCGTAATTCGTGGCATTTATGACGCTGCGAATTTATGGCGCGTTGTTGTCGGTATCGGGCGCAATTGTTGGCGAAGAATTGTGGAACAGATGAGCGGCGGTAGACGCTGCTGATGTTGCTGGTCTGGGTTGGCTTTTAGCATTGCATTTGGATTTGGCGTGCGTCACGATATTCGTGCGTAGTATTCGTGGGAGAAAAAAATTGTCGGTAGGATGTTAATGAGCGAGAGCGTATTTGGGGTAATTAATGCTTTCTAGGCTTTGCTTGAAGTTGGCTACTTGTCTACTGTGATTTTTGGAAAAGGTATTTTTTGTGGTTCCGACATACTCGTTATGCCCGTACTTCGAAACGTGAAAAAGTGTGTCAATCAGCCGACTACGTTATTTTTTCATCCATCATCTCACGTTCACTAAATTGTATCTGCGTGCATCTGCAATTGTATTTGCAAAAAATTGCGCACTACAATCATATATGACAATAAGTGAGCGCTTCTGCATTGATCAGTAGCCACGGCCTAATAATTTCTCAGACGTATATCCGCCGCAATAATATATTTACAACGCGTCCTTAGCCAGACCCGTCAAAATGGCAGATAAAACGTGAACGCCCCTTACCGTTAAAGTGTGATGACGTGAAATGCAATATTCATTGATACCGGACTCAGAGGACCTCCGCCGTTTTACATTGCAGCCAAAGGTCCTCGAGCTTGTCTTGAGCACGGACGGCGCAGGAGTGCGTCCTGTCGGGCATTAGCCAGGATCCAAATATCGGCTAAATCCTTTCTAAGCTGAGCCCTGCCTAGGGAATTACCCTGGCCCTGCGCTCGCATTAATAAGTGACCGTCCTCGACAAACAGAGCCAGTGATCCCTTGATTTCGCTACCGAAAGCTCGGGAGTTTCTGTGCCAACCGGGAACATCTTTCGTGCCAGACCGGACGAAGCTTTTGCCTTCTCGATTCGGCGCCTAGAATTTCGTAATAAACAAGTTTGCTGAATGTATCTGACGATGCAAGCATCGACTAAGGAATATTGCTTTTTTTGTCGTCAGTGCAATCACGGGAGCATTCCGGTGGCAAAGGTTGTTTTTCAAGTGTATTCGATAAGGAGGTTGGTGCATTATTTATTAGCAGGTGGAGGGTGTGGTTATTGCTGATCGATTTGTAAAAGTTTGGCTGATGGTTCACCACGCTACTCTGCCATTAAATATAAGAAAGCGCAACCGGTGCTCATACTTGAGACAGTCTCGCGTCAATAAACCTCAGCTTGGCGAATCTAACTGATCTTGTCATATAAATAAAAAAAAATATGCACATTATCAAAGCTTATCCCACAGAAATGTAACCTACATCAAATTCGCAAATTTCCAATTTACTTGTCGTAAATCTATAGTCACTACTCAAATAACAATTACCTGCAGCAATCACCAAAAACACAGTTCCTCGTTCACACTCGCCTCTTTCTCCACCAATTTATCCACACAACCCTACCGCTAGACACAAGAAAACGCAGCTGGCGCTTACATCCGAGACAGTCCCGTATCCAACAAATCTTCACACACATGCATATGCATGTACATATGTATATGCATACGTTCAAAATTGTTATTTATAAGATTGTGGTAAAATTGTTACATATATACATGTATGTACACATTCAAAATTGTTATCAAATAACTGGTACTGATATCCCACACAGAGAAAATTTACATTCAATGCCTAAACTGCTGCTTCATTCGACATAAATCTTTCCTCGAATAACAATAACCACTAACAGCTACCAAAAACACAGTTCCCCATTGGCGCCTACCCCTTTTCCACCAGTTTATCCACGCAACCCCGACATTAGCCTCAAGAAAGTGCAGCCGGCGCTTATATCCGAGACAGTCCCGTATCCAACAAATCTTCACACACATGCATATGCATGTACATATGTATATGCATACGTTCAAAATTGTTATTTATAAGATTGTGGTAAAATTGTTACATATATACATGTATGTACACATTCAAAATTGTTATCAAATTGGTACTGATATCCCACACAGAGAAAATTTACATTCAATGCCTAAACTGCTGCTTCATTCGACATAAATCTTTCCTCGAATAACAATAACCACTAACAGCTACCAAAAACACAGTTCCCCATTGGCGCCCACCCCTTTTCCACCAGTTTATCCACGCAACCCCGACATTAGCCCCAAGAAAGTGCAGCCGGCGCTTATATCTGAGACAATCCCGCATCAACAAATCTTCGACTGGCGAACCTCAGACAGATCTTGTTATATATATCGAAAACAGCCGCACGTAGCCAGCTCTGGTGCGGAGGGTAGAAAGCAGCTCGCTGAATCTGGGTGCGCGAGACGCGCGGTAGGTAGGAGATAGGGCGGTGCACGCTTGAGGGGCACATAACTCATTCCCCGGGGCCATCGTCGGTGTGATGTACGGCGGTTGTGGGACTGCGAAGAGGACGAGGTCTATCGGCTTTCAGTGGCGGCAGAGGACGGGAACGTAGGGCACGAGGGAGGAGTAGGCGGAGGGGGTGAGAAAAGCAGCTCCGGGCCGTGGATCAGCCCTTAATAAGCCAAAGTGCACGCGGGTCGAGTGCAAAAGAGAGGATCCCAGTCGAAGGCAGGCCAGACGGCGATGCAGAGGCAATGACCAACCGCGTCACCTCCGTCGCGAACGCATGAGGGAGCGGAAATTCCACGTGGCAGAGTTATGGCCCTTGGAGGTGCTGCGCTCGAGTGCTTGTCAGCGCGACCCTCCAAGAATTCTCGCCATTTTTGCATTCGCTGCTTCGCAGCCGGGGATGGGTTAAATTGATAAGCGGCGGCCGGGCGGGGCGGTGCAGTTTTAATACGAATACCGGAGAGGAGTGTGTGTGGAGAGCAACATGGGAGCAAGACGGTGGAGATGCTTGAGAGGCAGTCATGAAGATGGTAATTACAAATATTGAAAATTAATTTTTTCCTTTTATTGGGCAAGTACGATGGAATGTGGGGATTATGTTTTTCAGGGAGAATTTTAATAGGGGGTCGGAGAAAGACGTGTGTGAAGAGTGGAGGACGCGCGGGAAAGGTGGTAGAAATGCTTAAGAGGCAGCCATGAAGATAGTAATTACAAATATTCGAAGTTAATTCTTATCTCTGTTGGACAAGTGTCACGGTATGGTGGGATTCAATTTTTAATGGAGAACTTCGATACGGGCGCCCGAGAGGGGATTATGTGGAGAGTGGATGACGTGGGAGCAAAATGGTGAACGATACTTAAGTGGTAGTCATGAAAATAGTTGTTGCAACTATGGAAAATTAATTTTTTGGTTTTATTGGGCAAATGTGATGGAATGTTGGGGATTATATTTACAAATATTGAAAATTAACTTCTCAGTTTGATTGGACAAGTGTGATGGAGTGTTGGAATTATATTTTCAACGGACGATTTTAATACGGGTACGGGTGGGTGATGTGTATGAAGAAGATGCAGCTTAAAGATGGGGGACGATGCTTAAAAGGCAATCGTGTAGATAATAATTACGGAAATTGAATGGCAAATTGAAAATTAATTTTTACTTGCATTAGGTAAGAGTGATGGAATGTTAGAATTCAAATTTTAGTATAGGAATTTATTACGGTTACCTGCAAAGACCATGCGTGAAGAAGATAGGATGCGAATGAAAGATAATGTAAAATTCTTGAGAAGTCATAGTGAAGATAGTATAAATGGATATCCGATAGTAAATTGTAAATTAATTTGGGTTCTATATAATATAATAGATGAAACGTTGTAAGTGAACTCTTAAAGAGCAGTGTTAATATGATTACCGTGTGAGTATCGTATGAAGAACGTAAAACGGCAAAGGAGATGCTTTTATAGGATCTTGAAAAGTGGCAACTTTAATGAAAATGGCAAGCAGCGCATCTAACTTTCCGAACAATTTCAACATGCCATACCACACACACACATATTGCATATGAATACCGGCCATTACAAATTGAACAAAATTAAATTATCTAAAGAATGAAATATAGAAACAAAATGGCTCTCTTGGATTAAGCGATCGCTACAACCAGATTCTCAAATACCATCTAAACAACACCATAACCGCTCATCTCTAAAAGGCCTGAACCCATGAACCACAGACGTCTGCCCACACAATCCCTACTCCAAATATCAACGACGTACATCGGCAACACTACCTTCTCAAAAAACGAACCAACAACCGTAAGAACCCATCAGCTAGGTCCTCGCCAGCCAGTACAGCATCGCAAATAAAAACGACCGACGAATCTCATTTCTCTCGACACCGTTTCCAAGCAAACGCCATTAACGAACGAACTCCGCTCGCGTATCGAAAGACTCAGCAAAGCGAAGGTGCACAGTGCACACAGAGGCAGCGGAAACAAAACGTGCGACCGCCATCGTCAGGAAGAGGAAATCCCACGTGGCAGAGTTATGATCCTCGTAGGTGGCGCTGGGGTGTTCGTCTCCAGACAGTGGAGCCCTCTCTTTTTGCATCCGGTGCAGCGTGATGAAAAAGAAAGCGGCAGCTACGGGGCACAAAAAAAGGAGTCTTGGGGGGTGGTAGGAGGTCGAACAGGATGGGGCTAGGTGGAAGAAGAACGAGCGAAGAAGAGGAGAGCCCCGGGTCGCCAGGCTTCTCCGGGCTCGTTTAAAAGTGATAAATGCGCAGCTGGGAATATGACTGAGAAAAATAACGTCGGGAGGCGGGGAGGTGGACCTCGTCGATTGAGACTCGAGAAATCGAAAAACTAATATCCGCCCTCCGGAGGCCGTTTGTTTCGTATTGTTTCGGACGCCAGGCTCCCAGGCGGTTGTCTTCGGCATGATTGAGTGTCGCCATTCTTCATGGCTTTCGCGTTTTCTTTTTCCCGACCGCCTTTCCACTGGTGATCAGCGCGCCAGGATTGCGTGCCGATGAAAGCAGAGGAGGAATGGGCGGCGGAACGCTGGAGTGGGATGCGGGGGGTTGGGGATCGAGGAAGAGTCGAAACGTGCTCGATTTCGAGCGTGAAAGCCATTAGTATGAGATGAATTTCTCTGTTTGCTGCTGAAACAGCATTTGGGTTAATGTTATAATGGTGCCAAAGGTGACTGGGAATGGGTGTGGAACGGGCCTTGTGTAACTAAATTACGGAGCGACGATCTTCAAGTCCCGGTAGAACAGTCGGTCGAGTTGCTATGGGGGTTCATTATTGGATGGTAATGGGGATTGTTTGGTCTTCTTAGAGAAGAAATTGCTGCGTGGCCACTGAAGGGGCAACATAAATTTATTTGGTTAACCGCGTAGCACCTTTATCGTGTTCGCAGAAAAATGAAAGTTGGCGGATTGTTGGGTCTTTTAATACGTTAGGGAGGGATCGAACAGAATACGAAGTATACCTAAAAATAAGTTAGAAATCACGAAAGATGGGCAGAGAATTAGTCGAAAATACCATGTACCATTTGATAGTGGGTAATTTGCCCCGAAGACCATTATTGTCGTATTATTTTGAGCACTATAACATCATATTATTAAAAATGACTACACACCAATCTAAATACATACCGCCCCCAACGACACACACTCGACCACCCTAAACAAAGTCGCTTACCCAAAACATTTGGAAATTCCTCCAACTCGCCTCCTAACAGATCTTCGCGTTAAAAATCGCTGCACCCGCCTCAGCACTCGTCCAGCCAGCGTTCAATTATTTTTAAAGAATGCTCACTCGTCAGATAGCGCCGTCTGGAAGTTCCCCGTTCTTCCGCGCGTGCGATTTCGAGAAAATGACGGAACTTGGAAGATGGCGGCGCGAGGTGTTCGCTGCTTCTGCAACGCCGGCTAATGACAATTTAAATGCATAGAATTAACGTACCTAGGAGCGTAGGAGCGTCCGCGTCGAATAAAATCCGCGACGTTTCGTCGTTGCCCGCGTTCGCTCGTTTCATCCCCTGCGGACCGTTTCGATTCGACTAACTAGAGAGACCACCTTCCCCGACCCCCGAAAGCGCAGACCGCGAGGGTTCACCGACAAAAAATAATCTCGGACCGAGGCCAGCGCGACACCCTCGCAGATTTTTTCGACCGATTTGACCATACGCGCGGGGCGGCTTTTTATTCGGTCGCGCCGATTGATCATTTTATGATTTAAACGGATCACCGGCACCGGTGCTGAACGCCTTTCGACGGCACGACGAAATGGTTATATGTTATATGGCAGGTGCTATATGCGGAGTGGTAATGAAATTGTTCGCTTTGCTTGGTGAACGTGCTTCCCACAGGTTTTGGGAAGTAATTCTAATCGGTCGATTTTATGGATTTTTGTACGGAACTGCACGTGTGATCATTTTCTATGCATTTGAAAGCATGTTATTTACAAAATTCTCAACTATCATTCACATATATTTAAGTATTTCAACAGTAGATTTACGGAGAAGTATGTACGCATATGACGTACAGAATTTGAAAATTAGAAGTCTCAGGAGGAAATTGATTGCGATATATATTCATATTATTTCGTCAATAAAAGTCAACAAAAGTTTCTAGAAAATGGTAGTAATAGCTTCTGTAATTTTACTCGCGAAATCTGAAACTTGTCAGACTCATCAGTCCCGTATACCTATTCCTACTGAAATCTCTACTGAACAAATATCTGAAATATCTAAAAATATGTCTCACTGCAAAAAAGTATATTTCCCATTCAATTTCCTTTGACGCCGCATGCTCCTGGAGTCACTTTTCCCGGAAACGTCTTAATCACGCGAAAATTCTTGACTCCCACTTCGCGACTGACGCTTTAAGAACCATTCGTGTCTGAAGTAATTTGACGCGCGAAGAACAGCTCAACCCTCGTCGACCGGAGGGTGGGATCTTAGTTTTTAATTCGATGAAATTCACCGAGTCGATTGGCCAGAACATCGGCAACGAGAGAGGGTGCAAGATAAAACGGAAGGCGGGCCGGCGTGTAACCGAATTTAGCGATTTTTAATTCCCGGGATTGGGCGGCTCGAGCCAATACTACAAGGGGCGCGTACGCTCTAAATCGCTAATAAGGCTTCGCAAACCTCCGTACATCCCGCCGACAGGGATTCTCGCATTCGGTTCTCATTCCAGAAGCCTTCCACGTGTTGCGGATTAAACGACCGGATCGATACAATGGCAAAAAAATCGATTTCTTTTCCTACGACAATTTGACCCTTTCGACTATGTAGAATGTCATGATAAAAGGTTAACACGTTGACTGCCATGTGTATTTTACTATATTAGAACGGCGATGCTATGAAATACTACAGAGTTCGACTGAATTATGCAAAATGTAAATAATATGCAGGTATTGAAGACCGAAGCATCGCATCATTATTCTAATAACAACTGCATTTATAAAATAATAATTGCTACCCATTGCGAATATTTTGGATCTTCAGTAAAATCTCTTGCATCGGTCACCGGTGACCACCATGGCAGTCAAAGTGTTGAGGCATGTTTCTGTATATTACGGGGTTTGTGTATCGGGAAATATATCATTTTCTTCACTGGCTAATTCTGTTTTTTAATACAAACATATGAAAAAAAATATGATCCCCATTTCCTGTTAAGAAATTTTACAAGAATACACTCAGCTGGCGATAAGCTACCCGACAATAAAATTTTCCCAAGTAGCATACTAGAGCAAAACCATTGTGCACGAATTGAACACACGAATATTAAAACTAATATATGTATTCCATCAACAACTACCCCAGCGCTCTTTGGACACAGGTTCCGGCAACGACCTGAACAAATCTTCGCGCATCAATAGTGGAAGGCAGAAGGTGGGCGAAATACGTTTACATCGGCCGTAATTCGCAGCCGCAGTAGCGGGCGGCGCAATTAATTTTCTCGCTGCAGCTGCATCTGCAGAACCTCCGCGCGCGTTATAGGTATCTGCTTTAACTGCGAGGCAACTTAGCTCAGCCAGTACTTATTTCTAATGACCCGTAAATTTAAGCGTCGCGGACGACGCTCTGCTTAATTCGATAATCTCGCGCCGCTCCATGATTTGTGGACTCGTGCGCAGCGACGTCTTGAAATAGACACAAGGTAGACCGTCGGCGGGATGTGTAAATGTTGAAAAGTTACAAGTTTGCACGTATAATTACGTGTCGAGCGTATTACAATTTTCAGGTTTTTTTACTGTTATTTTCGGTACATTGACAATTTGACCGTAGTAATGATACTTTTGCAATCGGATGCATTGTAGCGTAAGGACGATAGTTTTGCAATTGTAGAAACTGTACCATAACGACGTTATGTTTGCAATTGCAGAAAATGTCGAAATACCGTCGGCGGGATGTGTAAATGTTGAAAAGTTACAAGTGTGCACGTATAATTACGTGTCGAGCGTATTACAATTTTCAGGTTTTCTTACTGTTATTTTCGGTACATCGACAATTTTACCGTAGTAATGGTATTTTTGCAATCGGATAAATTGCAGCATAAGGACGATAGTTTTGCAATTGTAGAAACTGTACCATGACGACGTTATGTTTGCAATTGTAGAAAATGTCGAAATACCGTCGGCGGAATGTGTAAATGTTGAAAAGTTACAAATTTACACGTATAATTACGTGTCGAGCGTATTACAATTTTCAGGTTTTCTTACTGTTATTTTCGGTACATCGACAATTTGACCGTAGTAATGATACTTTTGCAATCGGATAAATTGTAGCATAAGGACGATAGTTTTGCAATTGTAGAAACTGTACCATAACGACGTTATGTTTGCAATTGCAGAAAATGTCGAAATACCGTCGGCAGGATGTGTAAATGTTGAAAAGTTACAAGTTTGCACGTATAATTACGTGTCGAGCGTATTACAATTTTCAGGTTTTCTTATTGTTATTTTCGGTACATCGACAATTTTACCGTAGTAATGGTATTTTTGCAATCGGACAAATTGTAGCATAAGGACGATAGTTTTGCAATTGTAGAAACTGTACCATGACGACGTTATGTTTGCAATTGTAGAAAATGTCGAAATACCGTCGGCGGAATGTGTAAATGTTGAAAAGTTACAAGTTTGCACGTATAATTACATGTCGAGCGTATTACAATTTTCAGGTTTTCTTACTGTTATTTTCGGTACATCGACAATTTGACCGTAGTAATGGTACTTTTGCAATCGGATAAATTGTAGCATAAGGACGATAGTTTTGCAATTGTAGAAACTGTACCATAACGACGTTATGTTTGCAATTGATGAAAATGTCGAAATACCGTCGGCGGAATGTGTAAATGTTGAAAAGTTACAAGTTTGCACGTATAATTACGTGTCGAGCGTATTACAATTTTCAGGTTTTCTTACTGTTATTTTCGGTACATTGACAATTTGACCGTAGTAATGGTATTTTTGCAATCGGATAAATTGCAGCATAATGACGATAATTTTGCAATTGTAGAAATTGCACCATAATGACGTTATGTTTGCAATTGCAGAAAATGCCGAAATACCGTCGGCGGGATGTGTAAATGTTGAAAAGTTACAAGTTTGCAAGTATAATTACGTGTCGAGCGTATTATAATTTTCCAGATTTCTTATTGTTATTTTCGGTACATCGACAATTTTACCATAGTAATGGTACTTTTGCAATCGGATAAATTGCAGCATAAGGACGATAGTTTTGCAATTGTAGAAATTGTACCATAACGACGTTATGTTTGGAATTGCAGAAAATGTCGAAATACCGTCGGCGGATGTGTAAATGTTGAAAAGTTACAAGTTTGCACGTATAATTACGTGTCGAGCGTATTACAATTTTCAGGTTTTCTTGTTGTTATTTTCGGTACATCGACAATTTTACCGTAGTAATGGTATTTTTGCAATCTGACAAATTGTAGCATAAGGACGATAGTTTTGCAATTGTAGAAACTGTACCATGACGACGTTATGTTTGCAATTGCAGAAAATGTCGAAATACCGTCGGCGGAATGTGTAAATGTTGAAAAGTTACAAATTACGTGTCTAGCGTATTACAATTTTCAGGTTTTCTTATTGTTATTTTCGGTACATCGACAATTTTACCGTAGTAATAGTATTTTTGCAATCGGATAAATTGTCGCATAAGGACGATAGTTTTGCAATTATAGAAACTGTACCATGACGACGTTATGTTTGCAATTATAGAAAATGTCGAAATACCGTCGGCGAAATGTGTAAATGTTGAAAAGTTACAAGTTTACACGTATAATTACGTGTCGAGCGTATTACAATTTTCAGGTTTTCTTACTGTTATTTTCGGTACATTGACAATTTGACCGTAGTAATGGTATTTTTGCAATCGGATAAATTGTAGCATAAGGACGATAGTTTTGCAATTGTAGAAACTGTACCATGACGACGTTATGTTTGCAATTGTAGAAAATGTCGAAATACCGTCGGCGGGATGTGTAAATGTTGAAAAGTTACAAGTTTGCACGTATAATTACGTGTCGAGCGTATTATAATTTTTTGGTTTTCTTACTGTTCTTTTCAGGACATTGACAATTTGACCGTAGTAATGGTACCTTTGCAATTGAACAAATTGTCGCATAAGGACAATAGTTTTGCAATTGTAGAAACTGTACCATGACGACGTTATGTTTGCAATTGTAGAAAATGTCGAAATACCGTCGATGGAATGTGTAAATGTTGAAAAATTACAAGCTTGCACGTATAATTACATGTCGAGCGTATTACAATTTTCCGGTTTTCTTACTGTTATTTTCGGTACATCGACAATTTTACCGTAGTAATGGTATTTTTGCAATCGGATAAATTGTAGTATAAGGACGATAGTTTTGCAATTGTAGAACCTGTACCATAACGACGTTATGTTTGCAATTACAAAAAATGTCAAAACCGTCGTAATATACAGATTCTAAAAATCCGCCCATTCGCAAACCTTCAGATTCGACTTTCAACTTTGCGCTCCAGCTTACAACCGTCGACTATCACGATCCGCCTGCACTCAAAGCTCCTTCATTCATCCACCCGCCAGTTATCCGCGCACAAAGTAATTTCCCGCAAATAATCAAATGCCGGGCTTCGAAAATTTCTTAGCCGGGCGAATATCGAGCGTGGTCGCTCTTAATAACGAGGAGGTGCGGAAAACCGAGAAATCGAGTATGCGCATCGACGCGAGCAATACACGGGCGATTTACGAGATTGTTCGAGACGTTTGAGCGCCACTGCGTATTGATGCTCGATCAGGCAGCCCCTGGAGGTTTAATTAAATACAAGCCCCACCCAGCGCGGTCCCGCTTCCTACCGCCGGCGAAACGAGCGATATTTTTCACGAAAACCACCTCACGAGACGAGCTCATATCTCGCCCCTAGCCATCACGATCCCGCCCTGTCGTCTGGACGAAAGATTATTAAGTACAGAATTCCGGCGAACTTCCTCCGCGCGATGCCGCGTTCGCTTTTTTAAATTGCACGGCGCCGACGTTGCTTTCATCAAATCTTATGAGCACGGGCGGGCAGGAATAATGCGTATCGGTGAAACATGTTGCTGGTGTGGTATGTGCTGTCTGGCTATGCGACGGGGTGTACTTGGATGTTTTGCGTCGGAGACAGTTTTTAGTTTACACCCTGGCGTTCTGGTGATGAGATTTGGATTCAGTGAGGTTGTGTGTATTTAGGGTGTTTTACACGTTTTGCAGTATTTAATGTGGTATGAATATAATAATTTAATAGCAATATAGTAAAAATCTTAATGTGTCACAGAGTAACTGGTTCGAGTGAAATATAATTTTGCATTTGTCACGAGACAGGATATTATCGCGCCCCTAGTCATAACAATCTTGCCAGCATTAACTTCGGAGTACATATACAAATTCTGCAATTTTGATATTTGAAGTATTTATCTCATATTTGTGTATGTGTGCTGTCGTGGCCATTGTTGATCTCCGCATTGTTTCTACCGACTCGCCCAAAAATCTCCGGCTAATAATGTTTACTCGTGTGAAATGAAGTCGTCACAAATTAGACTAATTAAATCACTGAAGCAACTGATAATTCGCCGATAACCATAATGGTTTTGCCAACTCTGACTCCGCAGTAACTATACGATTTCCGCAAATTTAATATTTTAAGCGTTCATCTCATAATTATTTTAACCTCGCGTTTAACAACACCGTTAATGTGCACATGATAATCGTGAGTTACAAAAATATTACAACATTTCCAAAAATACCTTGAACCCGCAGTACCAACGATTATATCCATCAAAGGAAGATGTTTATTACCTATACCTCAGGCCACTATCGCATTGGTCGCCCACCCACACATCGCCTCCGCGTAAAAAAAAAAGTCTGAACATTTTTATAGCACACCCTCGCGTGGCCATTGCCCGCCTCCGCATTGTTTCCATCGGCTCGCCCAAAAATCTCCGACTAATAACGTTCGCGTGTGTGAAATGAAGTCGTCACAAATTAGATTAATTAAATCACTGAAGCAACTGATATTTTGCCGATAACCATAACGATCGTGCCAACTCCCACTCCACAGTAACTATATGATTTCCGGAAATTTAATATTTTACGTGTTTATTTCGTAATTATTTTAAGCTCGCCTTTAACAACACCGCTGATATGTCCACGATAGTCGTCAGTTACAAAAATATTGCGATGCTCCCAAAAATACCTTGAACCCGCAGTACAAATGATTATATTCGTCAAAAGATGTTTATTACGTATACCACAAGATACTACCGCATTGGACGCCCACCCACACATCGCCTCCGCGTAAAAAAAACTCTGAACATTTTTATAGCACACCCTCGCGTGGCCATTGCCCGCCTCCGCATTGTTTCCATCGGCTCGCCCAAAAATCTCCGACTAATAACGTTCGCGTGTGTGAAATGAAGTCGTCACAAATTAGATTAATTAAATCACTAAAGCAACTCATATTTCGCAGATAACCATAAGGATATTGCCAATTCCGACTCCACAGTAACTATATGATTTCCGTAAATTTAATATTTTAAGCGTTTATCTCATAATTATTTTAACCTCGCCTTTAACAACACCGCTAATGTGCCCATGATAATCATGAGTTACAAAAATATTGCGACGTTCCCAAAAATACCTTGAACCCGCAGTACAAATGATTATATTCGTCAAAGGATGTTTATCACGTATACCACAAGATACTATCGCATTGGACGCCCACCCACACATCGCCTCCGCGTAAAAAAAAGTCTGAACATTTTTATAGCACACCCTCGCGTAGCCATTGCCCGCCTCCGCATTGTTTCCATCGGCTCGCCCAAAAATCTCCGACTAATAACGTTCGCGCGTGTGAAATGAAGTCGTCACAAATTAGATTAATTAAATCACTAAAGCAACTCATATTTCGCAGATAACCATAAGGATATTGCCAATTCCGACACCACAGTAACTACATGATTTCCGGAAATTTAATATTTTACGTGTTTATTTCATAATTATTTTAAGCTCGCCTTTAACAACACCGCTGATATGTCCACGATAGTTGTCAGTTACAAAAATATTGCGATGCTCCCAAAAATACATTGAACCCGCAGTACAAATGATTATATTCGTCAAAAGATGTTTATTACGTATACCACAAGATACTATCGCATTGGACGCTCACCCACACATCGCCTCCACGTAAAAAAAAGTCTGAACATTTTTATAGCACACCCTCGCGTGGCCATTGCCCGCCTCCGCATTGTTTCCATCAGCTCGCCCAAAAATCTCCGACTAATAACGTTCGCGCGTGTGAAATGAAGTCGTCACAAATTAGATTAATTAAATCACTGAAGCAACTGATATTTTGCCGATAACCATAACGATCGTGCCAACTCCCACTCCACAGTAACTATATGATTTCCGGAAATTTAATATTTTACGTGTTTATTTCATAATTATTTTAAGCTCGCCTTTAACAACACCGCTGATATGTCCACGATAGTCGTCAGTTACAAAAATATTGCGATGCTCCCAAAAATACCTTGAACCCGCAGTACAAATGATTATATTCGTCAAAAGATGTTTATTACGTATACCACAAGATACTATCGCATTGGACGCCCACCCACACATCGCCTCCGCGTAAAAAAAAAGTCTGAACATTTTTATAGCACACCCTCGCGTGGCCATTGCCCGCCTCCGCATTGTTTCCATCGGCTCGCCCAAAAATCTCCGACTAATAATGTTCACGCGTGTGAAATGAAGTCGTCACAAATTAGATTAATTAAATCACTGAAGCAACTGATATTTTGCCGATAACCATAACGATCGTGCCAACTCCCACTCCACAGTAACTATATGATTTCCGGAAATTTAATATTTTACGTGTTTATTTCATAATTATTTTAAGCTCGCCTTTAACAACACCGCTGATATGTCCACGATAGTCGTCAGTTACAAAAATATTGCGATGCTCCCAAAAATACCTTGAACCCGCAGTACAAATGATTATATTCGTCAAAAGATGTTTATTACCTATACCACAAGATACTATCGCATTGGACGCCCACCCACACATCGCCTCCGCGTAAAAAAAAGTCTGAACATTTTTATAGCACACCCCCGCGTGGCCGGTGCCCGCCTCCGCATTGTTTCCATCGGCTCGCCCAAAAATCTCCGACTAATAACGTTCGCGCGTGTGAAATGAAGTCGTCACAAATTAGATTAATTAAATCACTAAAGCAACTCATATTTCGCAGATAACCATAAGGATATTGCCAATTCCGCCTCCACAGTAACTATATGATTTCCGTAAATTTAATATTTTAAGCGTTTATCTCATAATTATTTTAACCTCGCCTTTAACAACACCGCTAATGTGCCCAGGATAATCGTGAGTTACAAAAATATTGCGACGTTCCCAAAAATACCTTGAACCCGCAAATGCTTATATTCGTCAAAGGAAGATGTTTATTACGTATACCTCAGGCCACTATCACATTGGACGCCCACCCACACATCGCCTCCGCGTAAAAAAAAAGTCTGAACATTTTTATAGCACACCCTCGCATGTCCATTGCCCGCCTCCGCATTGTTTCCATCGGCTCGCCCAAAAATCTCCGGCTAATAACGTTCGCGTGTGTGAAATGAAGTCGTCACAAATTAGATTAATTAAATCACTGAAGCAACTCATATTTCGCAGATAACCATAAGGATATTGCCAATTCCGACTCCACAGTAACTATATGATTTCCGGAAATTTAATATTTTACGTGTTTATATCATAATTATTTTAAGCTCGCCTTTAACAACACCGCTGATATGTCCACGATAGTCGTCAGTTACAAAAATATTGCGATGCTCCCAAAAATACCTTAAACCCGCAGTACCAATGATTATATTCGTCAAAAGATGTTTATTACGTATACCACAAGATACTATCGCATTGGACGCCCACCCACACATCGCCTCCGCGTAAAAAAAAGTCTGAACATTTTTATAGCACACCCTCGCGTGGCCATTGCCCGCCTCCGCATTGTTTCCATCGGCTCGCCCAAAAATCTCCGACTAATAACGTTCGCGCGTGTGAAATGGCGTCGTCGTAAATTAGGCTGATCACGTCAGCGTGCGATCCTATCGGCGCGTGACGTTGGCAGCAATGCTGCTCGGGGATATGACAGGCGCGCATGGCACGGGGGTCGCAACACCCCCCGCGTCAAGAATTCATGCAGGCCCGATGGGGGACCATAATTAACCGAATACCGATACTCACCCGCTTACCCGACTCCATCTGCGACATACGCCGCTGCATGCATAGAGAGCGTAATTCGGCGCACACCTGTTCACTGGCTACGCGGACACACGAAAAAACCTGGCGTGCAGGGTTGAATGGCCGAGAAGCGTTAAATGGGATTCCCATTGGGGGACAAAGGAAATGCGCCGACACGTAATCGTAAATAACAGCGCGTGTGCGTTCTTTGTTGTGTCTTGCGGCGATGAGGTCTTTTTTAGTTGAGAGTGGATAGGCTAGGGTGGAAGCCGGAAGTGGCGAAATTTAGTGCGTGATTGTTTAAGAGATTTTATGGGAACCGATATGTGCGGGTGAGTGGATTAATATAGTTTTACCGGAATGAGGAATCTATTTTTTTTTGGTTGAAGATTTTAGTTTGCAGGCTCTGAAGTAATGTGTAGCAAAATTCTGAGAGACGATTGCAGGGATGATTTTAGAAGATTGCTATGACTGAAGACATAATTGATTTAGATGTGAAATTTTAAATATTTTATTACTTAAGGAACTAAACATCGAAATTCATGGAATACGCGATAGTGCCCTTAAAGGTTCATGAAGTCGGTATGCAATTGAGTAAAATGCTGGGCGATCGTAAAACTACTGAAAACTGGTGCCCTGAATCGCGGAGTCCCAACAAAGTAACGCTACGAAGCCATGAAACTAACATGCAATTCCACGAAACGCACATTTGCGAAATCGCAAACCTCTGAAGTTACCAGGTTCGTCAAACTCGCAGCAGCAACAGCATCGAATCGCCGACCGTCGACTTACACCCACCCATCGACGTTCAAAAGGCCTTCGTCCCAGTCCCTGAAAAACACTTGATTTTTTTCCCGACAAACCGTGGCCCCTAACAATCGTCGAATGGCGCATCTCGCAGAACAGAATCAGCAAAGCAGAACACAGGGGCTGGCAAAGCTCGACGAGGCAGAGCAAAATGAAATGTAAAACGACACAAGTAAAAGAACGGAGCGCTCGCTGGCGAAAGAGGACGATTAAAAATTCTGTCTACGCGGTGCCGTTCTAGGCAGCCACCAGTGCTCTTATATACGTCCCTCGCTGTAACATCTGCTGCTGCCGGTGTGGCTCTCCAAAAAGGAGCAACGAAGTATGTCGGAAGAAGACCCCCGTACGTTTCCGTTCTCCTTTCATCCCCGAGGCGTGCGGTAATGATGGCATTCATGCTGTATGGAGATTTCTTGAATTTTGCGCTCAAATTCAGAAGGTTGAGAATTGGAAGTTTTGAAAAATGCGAACAGTTTCCAGGTCTGGGGGGACTGAAAGGGTTGCTGGGTTGGAAGTGCTGGATGGGTTTCACAGTAGGATAGAACGGAAATATATTGTGCCCATTATCAAGATATGTAATCGTAGCGATAGACATCAGCACATTGAAGAACTATTACTAGATTTTGTCCCGCAGAAAATGCACGTTGCTTGCACAATCAATTGTAAGACTTATCTCTGCGATTTTCAAGTCTCGCAACCCACGTTTGGAGACTACCCCAAAGTCTCCATGCACCTGAGTTGTTTGAGACTTTGCAAGCGCCGGCAACTTCCGTCACTACTCGATCCGCAGAAAACGCAAGTTGCTTCTAGAATTAATTGTAAGAGTCACTTTTCATACTTCAAGTCTCACAGCTCTCTTATTGCAACTCAACAGAACCTGCGCGTACTTGAACTATTTGAGATTTTGCAAATGCCTACAACTTCCATTCTTTCACCACACAGGGAATGTAAGTTCGGCATAAAATTAATTATAATTCTCCCATCCACAGTTTTCAAGTCTGTCAACTCATATGTCATAAAACCTCTACATACTTGTTTTGAGCCCGACATTGCAAGCGCCGCTGCACTACTTTCTTAAGGAAAGTACTTAAGAAGATTCACATATGCCGTATTTAAGTCTCGCAACTCACATATCAAGACTGCTCAGAACCTTCATCTGCTTGTTTTATTCAGAATTTCTCAAAACCTACAACTCCCACCCTTTCGCCACACAGTAAGTGCAAGTTCGTAATAAAGTTATCTGTAAGTTCCAGGTTCATAATTTTCAAGCCTTGCAACTCACATATCAAGACTGCCCAGAACCTTCCCATAGTTGTTCTGTTCGACTTCTCAATCGCCTGCAACACCCATCCTCTCACAACCCATTAAGATCTTCATGAAGCTACCCGGTAACACTCACATATGCAATATTTGAATTTGACACCTTACATATCAAATCTGCCCAGAACCTTCATCTGCTTGTTTTATTCAGAATTTCCCAAAACCTACAACTCCCACCCTTTCGCCACACAGTAAGTGCAAGTTCCTAATAAAGTTATCTGTAAATTCCAGGTTTATAATTTTCAAGCCTTGCAACTCCCATATCAAGACTGTCCACAACCTTCCCATAGTTGTTTTGTTCGACTTCTCAATCGCCTGCAACACCCATCCTCTCACAACATATTGAGTCCTTCATGAAGCTACCCGGGAACACTCACATATGCAATATTTGAATCTGGCAACTCACATATCAAATTTGCCCAGAACCATCTCGTACTTGTTTTATTCAGAATTTCGCAAAACCTACAACTCCCACCCTTTCGCCACATAGTAAGTGCAAGTTCCTAATAAAGTTATCTGTAAGTTCCAGGTTTATAATTTTCAAGCCTTGCAACTCACATATCAAGACTGCTCAGAACCTTGCCATACTTGTTCTGTTCAAGACACATATCAAATCTGCCCCAAAACCGTCTCATCCTTGTTTTGTTCAAGACTTCCCAAGCGCCTGCAACAGCCATCACTACCTTCGCCGCTGAGAGGACGCGAGACCGTAGTCTCCCCTCTCGCCAACCCTCTCTTTATCCCAGTCCCGACTCCTGCCTTTCCCGCGACTCGCCCTCCTCGAAAGGAGAGAGACGCGGGTGGAGAGAGACACAACCCCCGCCCCTTTACGGGTCTGCCGGCGGTGGCGGCGGTGTCGTATCTTGGCCTCCGTGGCGCGCCGCTCTATCGACGTACAGCCACCCTCGTCCACCCCCTCGCGCACTGCTTCCCTTACCCGCCCCGACCCGCACCCCCAGCGGGAGAAACGCGATGAGACGTTCCGTGTCTCTCTCGCCTTCTGAATCTCCGCGTTCGTGTGCCACGTGAGAATGTGGCGGTTAAGGGTGTCTTTGTCTGGCACGCTGAACCTTGCCGCTTGCTGCTCGCGTCTACCGCGTTTGCGCTTCCGTCCTCTGCGCGCGCGGTACAGGCTGCTTCAGTGAGGTTGGTCATGAGAGGCATGGCTGGAGATAAGGAAGTTAGTCGGATGATGCGGTGAAAAAATATAGTTTTCGAGGTATGAAGATTTGGTGATAGATGGTTTAATTGGAGAGAAGGATTTAGGGGGGATGGTCGTAAGAGGCACGGCTGGAAGTAGGCAAGTTAGTGGAAACGTGTGAAAAATTATAGTTTTTCGAAACATGAAGGTTTTGCAGTAGGCGATTTAACACTTTGACTGCCGTGATGGTCACCGGTGACCGACACAAGAAGGATTTAAGGGGGATGGTCCTAAGAGGCACGGCTGGAAGTAGGCAAGTTAGTGACAACGTGTGAAAAATTATAGTTTTTCGAAACATGAAGGTTTTGCAGTAGGTGATTTAACACCTGGACTGCCGTGATGGTCACCGGTGACCGGCACAAGAATTTTACTGATGATCCAAAATATTCGCAGTGGGCAGCAATAATTATTTTATAAATGCAATTATTCTTAAAATAGTGATGCGATCCTTTGCTCTCCAATACCTGTACATTATTTACATTTTGCATAATCCAGTCAAATGCTGTAGTATTCCATAGCATCACCGTTCTAATACAGGAAAATACACATGGCAGTCAAAGTGTTAATTAAAGAGAAGGTTTCAAGGAGGTTGGTCGTAAGAGACACGACTGGAAATAAGCAAGTTAGTGGAAACGTGTGAAAAATTATACTTTTTCGAAACATGAAGATTTGGCAGTAGGTAATTTAATTAAAGGGAAGGATTCGGGGAGGACGGTCGTAAGAGATACGTGAAAAAATTATAGTTTTTCGAAACATGAAGGTTTGGCAATAGGTGATTTAATTGAAGAAAAGGTTTCAGGGAGGTTAGTCGTAAGAGACACGACTGGAAATAAGCAAGTTAGTGGAAACGTGTGAAAAATTATAGTTTTTCGCAACATGAAGGTTTGCCAGTAGGTGATTTAATTGAAGAGAAGGATTCAGGGAGGATGGTCGTAAGAGATACGGCTGGAAGTAGGCAAGTTAGTGGGAACGTGTGAAAAATTATAGTTTTTCGAAACATGAAGGTTTGGCAATAGGTGATTTAATTGAAGGGAAGGATTCGGGGAGGATGGTCATGGGGAGCATGTGGGGAGGTTGTAAAGATAGTCAGAAGACGTGGCGAAAAACTATACTTTTTTGAGATATGAAAGTTTTATAATAGATGGTTAAATGGAAGATAATGTTTTGGGAAGGTTGAGCAGATGCGATTCAAAATTATACTTTTTGGAGTACGAATGTTTTGCAGTAGATAACGGTTTTGACAGATGCTCTAATTAGAGACAGCGTCAGGGAGGGTGGGCGTGGAGTGATGGGTGAAGATAAGAAAGTCGGAAGATGCGGTATAAAACAATTCATTTTTGAGATATGAAAGATTTATAATAGATGGACAAGATTGTGGCAAATGGTTTACTTGGAGAGAAGGCTTCAGTATCGTTGGTCATGAAGGGGTGGAGATAAGAAAATTAGTAGAAAGATGTTATTCTAAATTATACATGATCACGATACGAAGATTTTGCAGTGCCAGCCTCAGCGAGATTCGTCATGACTTCGACACGCGTGAATTTAAAAAAAAAAACCTCGCATAACGACGTGTTTGAAAATTATTATTTTTACACGCATAAAAGTTTCACAGTACATGAAAACTTCATGGGAGCATTGCCAGTGTATTGTACCCATTCCCGTCTCCGTCGTCCGCATCTACAAGGCGCCTCAGTAACGCTCTTCATGAATTCATCCGTGAAATCACTATTTACAACTGAATCGCCTCATACACCCATCCATCGCCATACCCGTTCAATCGACCTTCATCCAAACTCCCCAACTTTCACCGACACCTCTCTCCCAACTCTTTCATTTCCCTCATCACATACCACCTACATTCAAATTTCCGACCAGCCCCCCTGAAACCGCCTGTACATCCGCCCCTCTCTTCCTCTCTCCAACCTATAATATTTCTCTATCCATCTCCTGCGCACCGCCGTTCCAACCACCTCGACCTCCGTAACTCGCGATTGCCGAGATAGTGCGGCTATAGGTATACACTCCGTGTCAAGGGACGCTGCCTTCCAGGCCTCCTTTCGTCCTTATCCTCCATTCCGTCCTCGTCCGTTGCGCGTTTCTTGGCTAGGCAGAAGGTTCACTGTCGGTGCCGGCAGGGGAGGAATAAGAGGTCGAAGGGCGCGGATCAACGCGAGAGTGCGTTATTGAGATGTCTGTTGGAGAATTAGGATCCCCCGACCGGGCACCCATCGAGTCTCTTCCCTCCTTCAACCTCGACAGCGTACGGTTTTGGATACATCCTGGATGTTATGAAGACGGAGGTTAGGGGAACGTTCGTGGCCTCGCGTGGGTCGGAACAAGAGGTGTGAGCATTAGTGGAGCTGTTAGGCTGCTGCGGTCCGCGAGATTTTCGCAAAATCGCTCGAGTCGACGCGTGGCTATAGTTGATATCGTCAAATCTTTTTACGCTGCGGGAAATATAACGATTGATATACGATGTATATGTCAGTGTATAGTATTGGAAGAACTAGCAACTTTTGGTATCCAAAGTAATTATAATACTGGGAGTAATATTATTGGAGAAAATGGCATCCTGTTTATATGGAATGCAAGTATGATACTAGAAGAGAGATTAATGGAGAAAGTAGTATCCGGTTTATATACTATTAATATAATAGGTATCCACACAAAATATTGAGGAAGATACCAATGAAATGTATACTACAAATTACGTTATATGTATATAGTGTAAAATATGTTGCGTTAACACTTTGACTGCCAAGCGTATTTTGCTATGTTAGAACCGCGATGCGATTAAATACTGCAGAGTACGATTAAATCGTGCAAAATAAGCATAACGCATAGTTATTGGATGCGACAGTATTGAAACACCGTTCCAATATCAATTACTTTTACAAAATTGCAAATAGGCGAATTATATATAGGTGTGGCAGTCAACGTATTAAATATGTTAAATACATTGACACCATCTGTGTCTCACTTACTATTACACCCATAGACAAGAATTGCGTCATGGCCATTAATTTTCGCGTTATTGAAATAAGTGTAGACGAAGGCATTATGTAAGGAAAGACAGTGTGTGCGACGGAACATGCGGTTAATGGGTAGACGAATGCGAAAGATGATGCTGACGTTGCATAATGCTTGTATAGTACAACTAATAGAAAGTAAATCATTTTTATCTGCATGTTAAATGTTTTGACAGTTGTTTGGAATGTTCAGAAGAAATTGATGTCTTAGAAATAGTTCAGAAGTCGATCAGAAGTAAATGTAAAAATCAACATTAATCGGTTTAATACGCCACTGTTTTCAAGACGTCGGTTTGTTCTGGAAAATTATTTTTATATATGTACTTCGTTGTGTTTAAGATATTTGTAGGTGATTGGCAGACGTGTATATTGGGGGAAATAAAGTTTCGACCAAATTTTACTGTTAAATCAGAGCCGTCACGATGTTAGCCAATTTAGGAGGATGCAATAAAGTAGGATTCGTCATGTGCGATTTTGTCGGGACAAAGTCTGCCTCGAATGTGACGCTTTCGTCCAGCGATTCTAAGATAGCGGGCGATAAAATTTACTTCGCCCTGGGTGCGTTTTGTATCCCCGAACAGCGACCGTAGGACTCACGCTGTGTCACCTTACTGCTTTTACGTCTGTTTTATAGCGCCGTAGCCTCTCCGTAATTATCGCGTAAACCTTTTGCCTTAAATCCAAATTGAAGCTATAACAGAACGACTCCGGCGACATTAATGTGTGTTACGCAACCAATTCTTCAAATGTGCCGCTAAAATATATATGTAGATACATACTAATCGATGCTTTTCAACTAATTTGACTTAATACATAGGTTCTGATGTGAATGTTATACGGTATAATATTTCTACGAGTGATCTCAAACAGTTTTAATTTGACTTTCAACGATAGATAAGACGATAGGCATATTTCTATTGGATGTTAACTTTAAAAAACATAAGGATGTACTCGTGCATAGGCAAAACATCTAGAGAAATTGAAAGATGAGTTTCTCAGCCGAAAGGAGGCCCACTACCCGTACATATGGCCAACAATATCCCATGTACCAATTTTATCACCGTCCGAATCCCCAGCCCCAATCACCGAAAATGCCTAACACCATTCGTTCGCAAAATTTCTCCGCTGAAGGACCCGACATCTAGAGGAATTGTGAAACAAGCTCCTCAACCGTAAGAAGGCCCACTAGCCGTACATACAACCAACAATATCCCATGTACCAATTTCGTCACCGTCCAATTCCCCAGCCCCAATCACCGAAAACGCCTCACACCATTCGTTCGCAAAACTTATCCGCCAAAGGACCCGACCATTACCCGGCAAGCGCTACTTACGTACCAGCGACTCCGACCAAAGTCGATCCGTCGATTCGCCGCGCCGTCGACCGGAAGCTCGTCCGAAAGACGTGCACCGAGCGTTCGAGCTCCGACAGAGCTCGGTTCTCACTCATCGATCGTTTTATTTTCTCGCCGGAGGCAGCTGGAGCCGTATCGATAAAAGGGAAACGCGTACGGCAGAAACACCTACGAAGTCGTTTGCTCGCCGAAAGGGTTTCGCCCTTCGGGTTGTGAGTCGAGTCCTGGGCGCCTAGAACGTGTCGTGGGGTTTGAGAGGGTGGGACGGGGTGGGCTCGAGGATTCGAAAGAGCAGGGCGGAGGATAGTGGAAAGGACGGGGTTAGCTGTCAGGGAGATAAATCGGCCCCGGCTTAATTAAATCTTCTTCCGTGCTACCCGCCCAGCCAGTGCCTGCTGCCGGACACCATCCTCGGAGGGTCGAATTGTTTCGTGGATATCAACCCTGATTTAGGGCCGCGCGTATTCCCCAAGTACACCGCGACTACCTGACCAGCAGTCGTGATCTTCGGACTGGTCACTGCTGTTGCGCGCAGCGCGCCGTCAATGCGCCGGAAGAGACCGACGTGCATCGTATTGTCTACTTTAATGTATTTACTCGCTGAGACTTGGCAGCTCAGTTGATTCGAAATACGCAACGGTTTGTTGGTTTGAAAATAGCTACCCGCTGAGCCCCCTCGTTTATTTGCCTATGCAAAGCGGGAGATGCGTGAATGAGTGAAAAGTCCATGGAAGTGGGAGACCATAGAGCTTCACGGTTGAAGTGGACGGTGGTTGTTGCAGCTGTCGCTGCGTGTAAAATCAAAGTCACGTTGAATGATATGCCTGCTCCGTTATAAGCAATTGGTCGATTCTGAGGATTTGCTTATTTCGGGACAAAACTGTATACATTTACTGAAGCCAATGCGCTTTAGTGCAATTGGGACTACTAACATTTTATGCTGCGATTGTTTGGCGTCTAGTTCATTTGTTTTTGGTGCCCACAGACCCTTGTATCTCCCGCCAGTGTTTTGGCGCGTATTTCGACGCGAAGATATTGCGTATGGACATAATATCTCTTGTGCTTAATATATAAAAATTTGTTATGGGCATAGGAAGTTTAAATATAAAAACACTGTTACTACAATCGAATTGAAGTGCATTAAAACTAGATAATTGTAACTTTTTAATCGCACTATGGATACCACGCATAACACGTATTGTATTATAAAACTAAATTTTTATGTAGGTCCCCTGAGGAAAGTGCTGCAGTGGTTTTGAAACATGTACAGCATAGAATCATTTTAATAAAAACCGACCAACCCACAAAATAACTTTAGTTTTATATAATACGTTGGCCTAAATGAACGCGGCATGTTGCTGCAACATTTCAACCCGACGTTACATAGTTACAATTTATTGGGACGGCTATTTGTAAATGAGCGCGACTTTACAGTTACATTGTTACGATTAAAAGTTGACAGCAAGAACAATTCAAATAACGTAAGAACGCATCTGTGTAAAAATATTGGAATTATTGTAATTTACTGATATATTACGTTGTCGAATATTAACGCAGCGTTTCGGTACATTTAAGGTCGCCATCATGAAGTTACAAAGAACATCATAAAACATGGTCGCCGACCTCTTCCTTTCCTATCACCGTGCTTCGCAGTGGCCGAGAAATGGGGATACTTTGAGTTTACAGAGGGCTTACGCGAACTCTTCATATTGTGACAGGGATTACGCGGATCGAGTCGACTGTCCACGGTAACAAACGTCAAAATCTCAATTCTGTTTCCTGGTGCTGTCTGCGTTGTCGGCCGTGACAAAGTCATCGCGATATTCCGGACGAGAATCTGACGGATTATTTTATTACATCAAAGAGCGCTTCTTTAATTAACGACAGCATCGCAGGTTAAGCTTATTTCAACGATCTGCGGAGAAAATTGCGGACGGTCGATAGAACGCCATAGAATACGATTGCCAAATGTGTATTTCTGGTCAAAATGGTGCCTCGGTAAATTCTTTTGCATCAGTAAATACAAGCGCCACCCAATGGTAAATGCATGGAATCATTTTTAAATTAGAAATGAGCTGAAAATATTGATAGATTGCGTTTGCCCTATTAGTAGAATTTATGCTACTTTAATAATGCAGTTCCTGTTTGCAGTTTATACTTTTATGAATGAGTGTTAATTATTATAATAATTAAATAATTTTATTTTTGCCCTCGTCGTGTATTACTATGCAATAGTGTTTCTGTCCCGTATTTTCCAAATATGTGGCAACGATAATTTTTCTTAATTCCACCCCTTCTCGTTTCCATTCAACATCACCATCATCACCCGCCCAAAAAATTGATCTCCCGCCAGAAAAAAATATCGTCACGTACCAAAGCCACAGTTTCCACGTTCAAATGACCACCGCTCTCTCACGCAAAGGATCTCAGCCATGACGATCACCGCAATTCTTCCCTACTACGCTTTAGCGTCCGCCGATCGCACGTATGGCCCTCCGTCTCTCAATTCTTGGCTTGTTCCTCTCGTTCCCTTCCGGCACTCTCTCTCTCTCTCTCTCTCTCTCTCTCTCTCTCTCTTTATGTTCCACCATCCATCCTTCTCGCTTGCACCTTCTCCTTTGCGCTCTTGAGAGACTGGTGGCACCCTTCTGCAATTATTAATTAACGCTCCCCTCTCAAGGCATTAACGCGGCTAAGAGCAACCCCCCTTGCGTCTCCGCCACCCTCACGAACTCCTCCAACCCCTTGCCACCAGCTCAAAGCGCCATGAAGTAACGGTACACCTTGGCTAGGGAGCCGACTCTGTGGAGAAGGTAAAGAGAAGGTCCGACCTGGCGACCTCGTCGACTTTGCTCTACAAAGAAAAAGGGGCCTTTGCGCTCCTCTCTCTCGTTCTCGCGTTCTCTCACCCTCTCGTTTTCTCTTTACGCGCGCGAAACTCTTGGAAACGTGCACGAAGTCGGCGCTAACTCACGCTGTGGAAATCTCTTGCAGTGCCTTTCGCGTTCTCTTATTCTTTCTTCGCTTCTACTGCGCTGTGTGGGTCTGTCTGTGGACGGGGGGCTTTGGTGCTTTTATCGTGCCGGCGCGATACGACGTAATGCGCTTCTTGAGATATTTCGCGTTGTGGACGGTGCACGGTGATTTGGGGCTTTGGGGTATCGGGGGGTTTCGTGTAATGCGGTGATGAGGCTGTGGGGTGCGTTTGGTTAGTGATGTGTTGTATTGTGTGTTTGTGTCTGTAATTTGGGTTATATGCGAATTACATTCCATGGGTATACGAATATTGTTGGATGCAGTTCGATGTGTGTTCGAATACTATTGGGTCAGAGTACGGATTGGATTGCATACGTATTCACATACTATCGAAATAAATTCAAACAGCGTTCGAATTGGTAACCTATTGTGTGTGTATTTATGTCTGTAATCTGGTCTGTATTCGAATACTACTGGGATAGCATTCGAATTAAATTGCATACGCATTCACATATTAGTGAGTGAAATTCTAACAGCGTCCGAATCAATAATCTAAATTGAACTCGGGTTATATTCTACTACAATTTGACTAATACTGTAATGAAACAATATGTATTAGAATACTATTGAGCTAGCCTTCGACTTAATTTCCATACGTATGCATATGTCTGCATTGACGTGAATATGTGTTTGCATGCTATTGGCACACTATTCGACCATAATTTCACAAGAATCCAAGAGTGCCTCCGAATTAAATCCATCAGCTTCCTATTGGCATCTTCACACCTCCATTCTCTTCAACATTCACCTTTCGACGCTCCCAACCTAATCCGCACCCATATGAATAAATCACTGTGCATTAAAATACTATTGGGCTTTCGAATTAATTTCCATACAAATCCATATGGCTGCATTGACGTAAATACATGTTTGCATACTATTGGCATCCGACTGTAATTTCAGAATAATTCAAAAGTGCCTTCGAATGAAATCCTTCCACTTCCCACCAGCATCTTCACACCTCCGCTCTCTTCAACATTCATTCTTCGACAGCCCCAGCATTCCCTTCTCTCCTGTAGCGCCATCGTCGTCCTCCCACGCAAGAGCAGCGAAGCGGCCACGGTGACCGACAATGCCAGATTGAGCCAGACACAGGCAGCATCAGCCATACACACCGACGCTTGGGAGTCGCAACGAGCTCGCGGTGAGGAGACAAAGAGCACGTGAATCCGGCATAACGTATCCTAGCAGATGCAGGACTGGATCCTCCGGCAACGTATACGGCTCAGGCCCCGTGGTCCGCAGCAGCGGGATAAGGATTTATAGTTTAATATCTCGGGCGGCCGGGTCGTCGTCACATTTTCAACCCCCGGGAGGAACTATACGTGCGGAGGCTCCCCCTTCCGCCATTCCTCGTTCCCCAACGTCCCGACCCGTGGTACACGAGTCGCCTTCTTCCTCCTGGCCGCTTTTGTCCCGTCTCCCGAGTCGTCAGGCCGCGCGCGGATTCCAAAGAAGATTTGTTTCGGTTTGATGGGGCCGTTTAGACGTGTAGATGCGCTCGTTAGATTGGAAAACGCGTGCCCGGGATCGATGTTAAACCGACCTGGCTGAGAGAAGGAGCGGGAAGAAGGGGCGGCAGGGGGAAAGGTTTATTGGAAAGCGGAGCTATAAAGCTTTCTGGATCGCGCGACGGCGAGGATGCATGGTTGCGGGGTTTAGGTGCTAAATGGACAAAAAGGATCGATTGATGGTTGATTGAGGGACGGGTTGATGAGAACGGGTTGTGGGCGAGTTCTGCGGATGATGATGAGTGTCGGAGGCGGCGTGTGTTGAAGAAGCGGCTTTATTGGGGCGGCCGGAAGTGGGGGCGATGAAGTGCTTTGGGCGGGCATACGGTGTGGCGTGGATGTTGAATAAGTTGATGTTTGCGGAATGATTGTGTGACGGTAGGGTGGAGAAACGTGAATTTACGTTAGACGCGATTCGCATATGAATGTACATGTTAATGTACAATAATCACATTATAATTCAAGTCTTTGCATTTACCTACCAAAACCACATTTTCCAATTTTTCACGTAACTTACAAAAAATCGTGGGTCATAACGCATATCGCATGTCATTGATATCGCATAATTTAACGTTGTTTAAAAAATAATTTTCGATTGACAATGTGGAAAGACGGGGATTCACGGAATGTTCGCTAAAAAATTCGTGCCACTTAACACGTGCATATTAAATAATGTAACGTTATTTGAAAAATAATTTTTCATCGACAGCTGCGAGAGACGATCATTCCCAGAATTTTCACTACGATTTTAGATTGCGGGCGAGGTATTGTTACTTTTTAAAAGTATCCTCGGAGCGAAAGGTCGTTTGGTCGCCGTATTCCATTTTAATCCACGACGCTGTCTACCCTTTCGATCCACCCTACATTGGCCAAATCTCCCGCAACACACGCACGTCATTAGAGCGAGCTCAGACTATCGATACCTAAACTATGACGGACACTAGATGCGTAGACCGTGTTGGCCGAAATAAAATCCTGTTTCTTGCCCGCGTGCTCGTAGAAAACGCGCGATAATGGTGTGGACGTCGGTATAGGGCGAGTTTTAGGAGGTCCTTGCCAAAAAGTTTTCACCTCGCTTATGGTGCAGGGCAAAGGAATTATCGGGTTTTCGGTAACGATGTTGAAAGTCACCGTAACAAGGCCAGCGGACGAGTATTTAACGTTTAATCGCATACTTAACGTTGTTATGGACACGGTACCGGTAACTGAGGATTTTAAACAGTTTAATTCTTTCGCCGGCAACGGCTGTAGGACAAATGCCGCGTGGCTGCGGTAAATTACTTCACGGCATTTCAAGGTATTGTACCGTGTCACTGTGTTATGCATGCCGATTTTACAGTTAATGTACAAATGGCGTTGCGTGTTTATTATTTTCAATACCCGTCTGCACGTATAACAATGCTGTAAGTTTTATTGTGTACTTATCATGAATTAATTTACCGTTTACTATTATTTCTTTGATCACTAATTTATTATTAACACTTTAACTGCCGTGCGTATTTTACTATATTAAAACCGCAACGTGACGGAGTACTCCAGAATATGATTGATTTGTGCAAAATGGAAATAATGCGAAGGAATCGGAGACTGAAGAACTGAAACACTATTTAATATTAATTGCATTTACAAAATTATAAATGCTACCGATTTGGTTTTTTTTTTAATTTTTCGTGCGACTTTTTGCGCCGGTCACCGATGACCACCATGGCAGTCAAAGTGTTAATTAATTTATTATGTTTACCATATGGTTCTTGTTGTGTACTTATCATGAATTAATTTACCGTTTACTATTATTTCTTTGATCACTAATTTATTATTAACACTTTAACTGCCGTGCGTATTTTACTATATTAAAACCGCAACGTGATTGAGTACTCCAGAATATGATTGAATTGCGCAAAATGAAAATAATGCGAAGGAATCGGAGAACAAAGAATTTAAACACTATTGAATATTAATTGCATTTACAAAATCATAAATGCTACCGATTGGGTTTTTTTTAATTTTTCGTGAGACGTTTTGCGCCGGTCACCGATGACCACCATGGCAGTCAAAGTGTTAATTAATTTATTATGTTTACCATATGGTTCCAAAAATTTCGCAACTTGCACACACCCCCGCGATATAAGTTAACATCACACTTAACATGGTCATTAGTATTAATGCTTGATTTTTATATCCCGCTACACGTATAACACGGCCATTTTTCCACCCACCCGGATACTAAAAGCAACTTTATTCCTGATCGTCGTCACGCAACCGAACCACCTGTAAAAACACCGCGGAGTCAAGGTCCGAAGTCTTTCGGCCCACAATTAAGAAGGGCCAGAGACAAAGCGTGCAACTCAGCACGAACAAAGCGCTGAATGCGTCGTAAGCCTCTTTGCCATCGTCGACCCTTCGAACACGGACTGAAACATTTAGATGCCGGATGCGAGGCGCCCGCCGGCGGTATAACCTCACCGGAAGTCCTCAAGACTCGCAAGAGTGCCGGTAACACGACGAGCGGGTCGCTGGGGTGGCCACCTACGGATATTAAAGGAAATGGCGGTATGATTAGTCGAATACGTGCGCCGGTTTCGTTTTAAGCCAGCGCACTTGCGAACTGCGAAACTGTTACATGGAACTAGTCCGTTATGGGGCTTGTAAGAAGACGCATCGTATGTGGATTGCATGACATTTGGCATTTTGATTTTTTGGGAGGTGCTGTTGAAGATACGAGAGAAATTCGTTGGGTTTTGGAAGCAAGAGGGTTAGACAAGAATCTGGGCTGTTGCAGGGATTATAAGAAGACGCATTGCGCGTGAATTGTGTCGGGGTTGTTGTGTTGAATTTTTAGAAGGTGCAATTGTTGATTTGGGAGAAATTCATTGGGTTTTGGGAGCAAGCAGGTTAGACAGATATCTGGCCTGTTGCAGCAATTGTAAAAAGACGCATCGTATGTGGATTGCATGACATTTGGCATTTTGATTTTTTGGGAGGTGCTGTTGAAGATACGAAAGAAATTCGTTGGGTTTTGGAAGCAAGAGGGTTAGACAAGAATCTGGGCTGTTGCAGGGATTGTAAGAAGACCCATTGCGTGTGAATTGTGTCGGGGTTGTTGTGTTGAATTTTTAGAAGGTCCAATTGTTGATATGGGAGAAATTCATTGGGTTTTGGGAGCAAGCGGGTTAGACAGACATCTGGCCTGTTGCAGCAATTGTAAGAAGACGCATCGCGTGTGAATTGCATGGCAGTTGGCATATCGAGTTTTTGGGAGGTGCGATTTCTGATTCGAAATAAATCACTGAATCAATAAATTCAAAACTCTTCTTCAATTGAGATGGTAAGATTGTGACTGAAATGTTACATGCAGTATGAACAGGATGTCTATAATTCAGTGGAAGCAAATACATATTTGTGTGGTCATCTGGATGAAGCGTTTAGAAATTTCGTTGCTTGTCGTGATTACATGTAGTGATTTTTTAGTATGCGAGACAATACGAGAGTTGTAGCGGTGGTGTGTATTTCGTGTTTTGAGTGTCGTTGAAGCAAACTGTTTTGCATTAATTGTGTTTGGTTGTATTATAATTTTCGTATTATGAATATCGAAGTATTAAGAATGTGTACTATTATACTATAAAAATAAACTGTAATTTCATAGCAAAGTTAACTAAACTGCATTTGCTAAATTATCATAAATATTAGAATTCAAAAAATACGATATCAATTGCAACGCTTTCCCACATAACAATTATCGGATCGAAATGCACGATAGTTCCATAGTTGTAAGAATATTATCTAATAATAGGATGCTATATTTACATACTTGTAAATTTTGTCGAGGGTCCGGTGTTATGTTGTACGAGGATGAGTATGAAAGGAGACAACGTGCAACGGTCGGATGGCCGAAAAATCGGCGACATCGTAATCTCGAACATTGCACGGACCGCAAATGACCGGCCGGCTGCGTAACTGCTCGGGTTCCCGTGTTTTTGGGGGTTGTTTGCTTGATTTAGGGGCTGAAGTCCCAGTATTCTCTCCCTCCATTTCTCTCTCTCTCTCTCCTTCTCTTTCAAGCCGCGAACAACCCTTTCTTCCGCGTGATGGGTCGAAGCGTTTTGTGGAGCAGAGGAAGTTTGTCCAGCAATTTGTTAAGTGTTCGCCAATATTGGGTGAGAAGACTTTACGTGCGTCTCGCGTAAATCAATCGTTAAGATATTAATTTTACCAATATGTATTTTGTGAAAGCGTATTAATTTTGCTGGTAGATGTTTTGATACGTTTGTGGTTGTGCGATAATAAATCGTTTTGCGTAAATTACATTACAGTGAATATTTAGTTATGTGTGGAACGTGTGCAATTTATTTAAGGACGTGGTAGTGATCGGAATGTGCATTTGGCAGCGATTCAACATAACACAGGTGATAAGAAATTGCGTGATAAACGATACGAATGCATTCCAGGAAATGGGAATAAGTACTGATATTCTTTTGTTCTCATTTCTGACAAATTTGAATATAATACTAGGATGCATCTATAGCGAAAAGTTTTAGGTATGGAAACCGTTGGTACTGCGAGTGCAATTAAGTATGCGGTTTAGGTCAAACAGAAATACAAACTGAAGTTCGATTCTAAAAATATCTAATAATCAATGCTTTACCTATGCACGACACTACTATCGAAATTCGGTCGACTTATTTGACCAAATTACGAACAAAAATTTCCTAAAAACACATTCCCGCTAATTTCAAAATCCATACCATACAACTGTTGAAAGAAAAAGTACCGCGTTGTCCCATAAGCGTTCCGAAGTAAGTTTCGGGTATCGCATCAAGCATTTCTAATGTAAGCCAAACGCCAATGCACAACCCGTCCACCGATTTTCGATCGAAGAATTTCTCAAACAAAAATTCGCTAACAAAAAATTGCAGCGAATTTGAAAATCCGCATCATACAGTTGTTGGAAAAAACAATACCGCGTGGTCCCGTAAGAGTTCCGAAGATAGGAGCCGCGAGTATCGCGAACGCAATTAAATGTCCGAGATCTCTGGCGTAGCCCAGAGCAAACGGCTTCCTCGTCCAAACATCTCGGTTATTTACGTACGGCAATAGCCCCGACCTGCCTCGCTCCTCGCCCCCCGTACCTCTTTCTCTCTCTCTCCAGGTTTGTCTTATAATATTAATAAGGGTAGTTTCCGCCCTGGCGTGCCGCGGATTTGGAAGGTAGGGGGAGGTGGTCTGGCAAGAGCTATGCTCGCAATGTCCGGCAAGGGTGGTATGTTGTAGATAGTCCTCGGCCGAGCCCCCTGAGGGATGAAGTCTGGACCTTGTTAGAACGAGAATGCTAATTTATTAGGGCGCAAAAGCAGGGGCCCCGCCGGTGGCCGGGGCCAATGTTTAAGCTCACGATTTTCGGATTCTTCATCGGGGAAAATTAGTCGCCGTTCGGCTCACGACAGAAATTCATAGCGGACGCGTTTTAACGCTGGATGCGCTGCGTCGCGGGCCGAGAATGTCCGTGATAACGGTCGGTCGAGAATTCGGTGACGTTGGGTTGATTGGAAATAATTCGCCGTAAGTGAAGAGTTCGAAAGTTACTGCGGGGGCGCAGCTCGAATAGCGGAGAGCCGTAATTTACGTAACGGTTATCGGAAAACGTGGCCTGACAGAATTACGCACTCGCCGAACGTTTATTGCGCGTGACGCGTTGCACGCGAAGGTTAATAAAAGTCGCACCTGCGATGATCACGGTGCGGCCGTTGCTTCCTTAATATTTTATGCCACGCAATAAATGATGAGCCCGGCGCGCAGAGGCCGAGAGGCGCACACGCTGAGGACGCGCACACCCGGCGATCGAATATCAGGGATCAAAAGAAAGCGGTCCGGCGTCGTTCGCAGGCGGGCAAGTCGCCGGCCAATAAGGCGCCGAGCTTTGCGCTGCCGATCCGGCTCGCGGTCTGGCTACGAGGCGGTCGAATGTCGTGCTCGCCTCGAAAAACGAGGAAATCGGGCGGGCAACGCTGATGGCGAGGAATATCGGGAGTTATACTTTTAATAAAGAGATTTCCTCCTGGCCGGCATGAACGCAGTATCCACCACCATCACCGCGCTACAACTGCTACTACCACCGACGCAGCCTCGTCGGCTACCGGCTACCACCACGTAGGCAAATACTACCACCAACGCCTTACCAGCATCCAACCAGCATCGGCACCGCTAGAACGTAGACACGTACTGTGCCAGCAAGGAGGGTCCGGAGTATGAGAGGGTGGTGTGTTGGGGGATGCGCGAGCGCCACACGTGTCTTGAGGGTGGTAATTACGCGGCATCTGCAGCCACCCCACACCATCCGACGTCCGCCACCTCCGTCTCCACCTCCGACTTGCAGCACGACCTTAGGCGGGACGGGTGGGTCGGAGACCGTGGGTGGAGAGAGAACGGCGTGCGGAAGGAGGATGAGAAGGAGGGCTCGGTCTAAGGGATGAGGCGAAGGGGTGGCGAGGGATGGGTGGCCACAGTATTGATTTTGTCCAAGACAGCCGCCGCCGCCGCCGCCGCCGCCGACGCCGCGGCCAACCAGACCCACCTCTGGTGGTACCCACTCGGCTACAACACCAAGCCCCCCACCCACATTCCACCCCCGACTCCTCGCTTACTCCTTCTCCTTCGAGCACTGCTCTACACCGTCAGCCCTCGTCCTACTCCGTACGCTCGCCCTCTTGCCTCTCCGCACCGCCTTCCACCCACTACCCACACCCACTACCCAAACCCACCCGCCTCGGCCACCCACGTCTACCGCCGACACCCTCACCACCCCCTTTCTCTATTTCTACGCTCGCCCGGATGCCTCTTCGTCTGTCTTTCACCTTTTACCGCCGCCTTCTTTCGCCCAACGGCCTGCGCTGTCTTTAGATTTTGCGCTGCCCAGAGCCGTTCGCCGTCTCCCTTGTCTGCTCGGCTCCGGCCTTTCGTCGCTCTCCGTCTTCTGGTTTTCCAGCGGATTCCGTTGCCTCTGTGTCTTCGTTGTGACTCTCTTTTGCTCTTTCGCGCACGGCTTCGTTTGCGTATCTCGCGCACGCCGTGTTTTCAGCGGAGGAGGATAAGATGCGGCATGATTTTCTGCGTCGTGTCGACTTGGTTTGTCGGTGAGCGAAGCAGCGCAAGCAGCGATTGCGTGGCGAAATCGTTTCGCTGGTTTGGGACGGTGAGTCGATAATGTCAATGGGGCTGATTGATTTGGGTTGGACAGTCAGGTGGCGGTGACCGCGTTGGGGTTGGAATGCTGTTTCGGTTTTTGAGTAAGCAAGGATGGTTTCGGGATGGTCACGTGTAGAAATTGACATGCGGCTACGGAGTTAAAGACATTTTTTCTTCAGGCTGCGGAGTTTGGGAGCAATGTGTCATCATGATTTCATTGTCTCATATTTTGTAAATGCGTACGCGGCAGTAAGATTAAGAATACTGTTTTTTGAAACGACCGACTAAAGACCATCCGTTGTTTAGACTTATTTGTAACAAACAGCGTTTCCACCACTATCTACAATCTTATATTAAGTGAATGGGTACGCATTAGTGAAATCAAAAATACTCGTTCTCTAAACGTGAGAGTTACACACCGCACGTCAATCAGACATTATACCAGTTACAGTTTATGTCCCCAGTCATTGTCCAGAATTACGCCATCGTGTCACACTCGTTAATCACCCAAATCTAGCAAAGAGCAGCGCATCAGCAAAATCGCAAATACTTTTCCTCGCAACGTCGGAGTTACCGTGAGTCGTGCAGGTCGATTTTTCCTCTCTCGAGAATCCGACGATGCGGACGGGTCGCGGAGTTCGGCCCCAGTGATTGTCCTTACAATTCAGCATCCCTCACCCTTGGCCGAAGTAACGATAGTTGAGAAACTTGACGATGCCCGGGCGACGGGGCAGCGTGAGAGCCGCGGCATCTGGCCGGTAGTTAAAATGCATGTAGTCCTCCGAGAGTCCCGTATTCAAATACAGGATCAGTCCTTCTTCGACCTTTCCGTAACTGATCCCGATCCCGATCTCGATCCCCGGCTGCCTCAGGAGAAGAAGAACTTTTCGTCTTGTTGGGGAGGGTTCAGGGGATCCCGGACGAGCGACGCTCGACTTGGATTTTCCCACACGGGTTTTCGGCTAACCCTACTGCGACGCTGTGCGCTCGCAAATTGTCATGGATCATCAGCGCGGCGGTGGTCGGTCATTTGGGGAAAAGCGCGTCGCGCGGTTTAATGAAACGGTGCATGTTGAGTGGTGTGTTACTTTCAACCTTCTCACTCTGGTGGATAGTTAGATTAAAGCTCTTTGGTTGAAAATGAAAATCGATTGAGAATTATTATGTAAAGGTTTTTACGCGTTTCGAATTGCTAGACAATTTCATAAAAAATCAGTGAAAGTGATTCGTGGATGAAGAGACGGGACAATGCTTGACAAGCGAACATCCACTCCTGATGAGAGACATTGGTTGGCCTCAAACATGTAGAGAAGTGCGAATAAAAATTCTGAACCAATTTACACTTTTAACCATAAAAGAGCTTTAATCTTATTATTGAGCATTATACGATACGTTTATTGCGGATAGATTGTGGAGATGCGAAAATGACGAGTGATATATACTTGGGAAGATAAATAAAAGTGAAAAACGCGGAACAACAGAATTTAACACAGTGGCTATGATAAAGTTAGTGAGATTAAATATGTTCAAAGTAAATACGGAAAATAATTAGCGTAGTAGTGTGATCACAGCGGAATATGTCCCCGTTCCATACTCAATTGAATGTTCCAGGACAGCATTACTTTCCTTCATTATTCTGACATAAATATTTATACTGCTTCATATACTTCATTAGTATATTTCATGCAAGCTACACTACGTCTTCCGGCAAACTTTGCCAAAACACTCTCTTTAGCATGCCCACCCGCATCTGCTTTGTTCTTGACTTCAAATAAACGCCTTCTGTCATCGGAATCAAGAAAAACCCGAAAGCTACCCCATATACTGCGCGTGGACAATATTCTTGCATAAACACGCAGAAATGGCAGCTGCGCACGTACCGTCACATCAATTTTGAAAGCACATCCTGCTCGGCCATGATAATGTAGTCGCGTCGCGAAAAATTCTTCAAGGAACCCTTTGACTCGATCGCGCCTGTCTCCGCTTTCATCTGAGCACGCCTACATTATACATTTCTGGCACAACGGTCGCGAGGGGGTCGAGGGAGGAAATGAACGACAACGGCGAAGGCTGTTTCGCCGGGAACGTTTTTATCGCCAATCCTGACTTTATCCCGTCCGAAAGCCATCCGCAGTCGCCCAGGCACCCTTCCACTTTGCCTTTAACGCCTCTCCGACTCCTGCTCCCACCTCATCCTCTGACTCCTTACGATTCGATATTGTATTCATAGCCGGCACTAAGGGACAGAGATATTGGAGTGATTCACGGTCGCGGAACTGGCGGAATTCATATTAGGAGAAAAAGTGTCGTCGGCTCCTGGCCTGACTGCTGACCACCCTCCGACAGTGGACTGCGGAGAATAAACTGGTATTTGCATTGAAGATGGGTGAGATTGTATAGAGAAGTGGTGGGCAAGTATTTTTCAGATATGAGAAGGCAGCTTCGTGCGGCGAGTGACTTGCGTTGCGGAGATAAATGGGAATTTGCGTTGGTGATGGAAGAGAACGTATAGTGAAGTCTAGTGTTTAATATGTTGACTGATGAAATTCGTTGCAGATGGGTGTGATCAGGAATTTTTGTTGTATATGTAAGAAAAATATGTGAAGGCCCAATTGCCTGTTGTTGTACCGACTAAAAAAACTCTCCGCCACTGAAAACAATTAACAGCAGAATAAACGACTACCCAACCACCCCCATCCTTATATTCCACCGCCTCAACGTAAACCTCGATCCGCGCCATTATGCACCGCCTACTGCACGGCACTAAACGAAAGCTTTGCTCAGGCAGCAACAATCATTTAACTTCCTTCATAAACCTAAGAACCTTCACCTGCCTAAACTTAGCAACTAAACAACATTCGTTTGACGTCTGAAGTCAACCACCCTCAGACCCCTTCGAACTTGAGACCTGCACCATCATGTACCATGAGTCGCTCAACAGTAAGTGAAACATAAGTGTCGTTCGGAACACAAGAATTGCGTCCTGCCGTTACACACCGGAGCTAGTCAACGAAGAAACAGAATAAGAGGATCACGTGATCCTGACAAAAGAGCGCGCTCGTACAGAGAGACGGAAATAGAGACTCCTCTGGACCCTCGCATGTATCCGGCTTAGCCGTGACCGCAGTTTAAGGAGCTTTGGCTTTTGTTTAATCCGGAGTGAGTAAAAACGAGACGAGGCGATCTTCTGCCGCCCGGCCAGTCACTCCGTGTCCCTGATTCGCGGCGAAATCCGTCCACCCCTGGCCATCCTCCTGGCACCCCTCGTCATCCCTTAGAAGCGACAGGGATCAGGACAGCGGAAGTTGACAGTTTCTTAACCGTTTGAGTTTCGGTGGATCGGCGAATTCGAGGCTATGGCGCAGAGTGTCGCGTAATATCTAATTGCAGTGGGTGAAGTTTCAATGAAAAATTTTAGTTTTGCCGCTTTGCGTGTTTATCTGAGAAAAGTAAAAAATGACGTTTGTGGATAAAGTATGAGGTTTGCATTTTCGGCGATCACGCAATTTTGTGTATATAGAGTATTTCTTTAGATTTTGATGTATGAGTGGAACGATGATTTTGTGTGTACGTGATTCTGTTCCCTATAACGTTATGGGCATATAATGCATATTTAACTGTTTATATGTACATCTGAGTGTGTTCCATTCTGGTTGAAATTCTGTTAATCGATACTTCAGGCAAATCATATTCATATAAGTGGTGCTTCAATAACCCGTAATTCCACTTTACATTGACTATTTCACATATGTTTGCATGCCGATGATTTCGAGCGTCTATTCACTGTAGGACTCGCCTCATTCGGTACTTGCTATTTTAATTTACTGCTAAACCCACATACTACCGAATTGTTTGAACCTTTGAACCCAGTTACATTATAAACTATCAAATTAGTTAACTTCTATACCATTACCTAATTCCTAACAAAAATAAAAAATCCATGCATGCCGCATATTTCGAATGTCTATTCGCTGTAGAACCTACCATGTTTGATACTTACAGTTTTATTTTACCGTTAAACCCACTTACTGTCGAATTGCCTTTATCTTAGAACGCCATCGCATTATACACTATCAAACTCCCAAACGTTCCACTCAGAACTCAGTTCCTTCTCCCTCAAAAATCACCATCACCGAAGCGTCAAACTCAAGTCTTCTACAACAGCATACGACCCAACACGTTCAAGTCGCCAATCGTCAAGAAAACCGTCACCATCCGCCCGTTCCACGTTCTTCTAATCCAGCGAAAGCGCGCATTAACCAAAACCCCGCCTTCTTCTCTAATCGTCAACGGGCCTCAAGCCGCCGCGCAAACAAGTCCGCGCGCCAACTGAAGAGTGCCACAAGAGGGTCCGACCGGAAGTTGATTAATCGCCGAGCAGAAGATCCTCCGGGGGTTCGCTACTCGAATATTCCGCGAGATGACGGTTTGCATCGTGTTTTCTCCTCAATTACGTCAATCCACTCACGACCCCCGCGTAACGGAGCGACTACTCGAATCGAAGCCCTCCGCTCGGGTCCTTAATCGGTCAAGTGATCGTAGACCCCAACCGATGGAACCGTCCAGGCTCGAGGGAGCGAGAGGCGAAGAGCGGGAAAGTGAGACGCGCTCCAAAGGGAACACGGGGGAGGCACCGGGGGGTGGAGATGGAGTGCAAGGAAGCGGGAGCGAGAGCGTAAAACAGTGAAGGCACGCGCGAGCGAGACGAACGCAGAAGCACGGGGAGAGAGAGAGAACTAGGAGAAATGGCTAATTCCGGATATTTATGTAGGGGGTAAAGTAGGGGTTGTTACGGGCCTCGAGATCGCCGCTATAACCCTGGAAAGCCAGAAGCGACCAACTGACCAGAAAATTAACCCTCCAGTCGATCCGATGGAGCCGGACCAGCGGAACCGGCCGGATCCTTGGCCGCCTGCGTCAAGTCTGCTCTCGACCTTTTTGCGCCGCGTACGGATGCCCCTTTAAATTAGCCGCCATCGATAAAGAAACATTCGAAACGCTCCTTCCCGCGCGCCGCGTACGGGCAATTTGACAAGGGCCACTGAATTTGCGCCGGCCGCGGTGCTGGGGAGTGACCTTACGATTTTCGCGGTTGTTGAAGGGCAGCGCGTTGCAGCCCGGAGGCGGAAGTTCGATTAGGGATTGCGGGAGATGTGCGGGCGACGGCGCGGCACCGCACGAATTATTTAGTGACGGGGGGGACGAGGCTCACAATGCGATGAGATCCTGAGATATAAGGATAGCAGGCGCTTGTTGGTCAGCAACTGCTGCGAAGTTAGGCCGCGATGTTACGTGTTGTGTTGAAAAAGGAAACCTAGCCGTAATTTAGTGTTTTTGGTAAATTTTGATTAGCTGATGTTTAACATGTTGACTGCCACGGTGGTCACCGGCGACCGGCGCAAAAGATTTTACTGTAAATGCAAAAAAATTCGCCATGAAGCCTATTTGCAATCTTGTAAAAGCCATTGATATTGGAATAATGCTTCAATTCTTTGGCTTCTAATAACTCTGCGTTATCTTCATTTTGCACGATTTAATCATATTCTGCAGTATTTTATTGAATCGCGGTTCTAACATAGCAAAATACGCTTGGCAGTCAGCGTGTTAACTTGATCGAGGCAAATGATCTGCGCTTGGTAAACGCATTGTATGTGTTAGATTGTTTACCAAACAATTTTAATGCAACTTTGTTTACTATTAAGAATTCTACGTCCGTGGAATTGAATGATCCGCCCCAAAAAAATCGTTTTGCGAATTTTAACGTTTCGGCTCGATTTTTAGGACGCTAGAAACAACATTTTTCTGCAACGCACTTATCGGAAACAACCAAAGCATCATTATTATCCAGAAGCCAATCTCCCGCACATTACAACGTCGTAAATTTTCTTACGACCTGCTTAAGGGGCTATGCCCACTTGGGTTGGTGAAAAAAATCGATTTTTTTTTTATTGCATTTTCTTAATGTACATAATTTTAAGAATATTACCTCAAAAGTACATAAGAATCGGAGCACACGTTCAAAAATTATAAGCGTTTATCTGGAGCGCTACTATGTATGATTAGTAAAGAGCTTGAAACTTTAAACGCGATTATCTCGAAACGGTGTTTTTAAAACATACGGTTGCGGTGACCACGATTTCTCAAAAACTTCTTCACCGATCGGATTCTAATTTTATATACTTATTTGTCATTACAATAGGCAGGGCCTGAACGAAGGATTCTTTATTTCGGTAATAAAAAAAAAGTTACAACATAAAAACGACAGTTAGACCACCTCAAAAGACGGATTTTTTCATAAAATTGTTGCCATTCTTGTAAAAATTAAAATTTTTAAAAATCGTTCATTCAGCTCCTGCCCATTGTAATGACAAATAAGTATATGAAATTAGAGTCCGATCGGTGAAGTAGTTTTTGAGAAATCGTGGTCACCGCAAGTCATGAAAATAAACGGAACATCTAGGAGGAGGGCTATATAAAAACATAATTATTAATCTCTATTTATAAAAACTAATCACTTCTTAAAGTATAAGTAATTAGTAACTTCAACAACAATTGGTATAAAACTATGATTTATTCCACAAATTTCAGAACATTGACCATAAAATAGACCCGAACGTATACAATTTAAAACTAATTGATTTAAACGTCCAGGAATTGCATCAACCTTTAAACCTAATGTAGGCACTGTTCAAGAATGAATTACATCTACAGAAGTAATAATATTACGAATAGAGATCATTATAGGTAAAACTAAACGATGATCAACTTCCAATAAACGATATTCATTAAATATTAAATCAGATGTAGATAATATATATGAATCAAATTTAAAATTATATCCTTTATCAAAAAATTCATAACTTCAATATCATTGATGACCAATAGTTTGAAACGAAAAAAAAAATGAATGAATATTTTCAGTAAAATATAAAACTTTTAAAGAAGGTAAAGCTATATCATATAAAATAAATATAGGTAAAATTGTTCAAATTATTTCTAATTCACCCCCATGTAAAAGATAACGAGAAGAAAATTTAATATAAAAAATTAAAATAAATAATTAATGAAACTGTAAAAACTAACATTATTATATTATAATCATATAAAAATAATAATAAAACAGAACAATAAGAATTTGGATCTTGAAAACTAAATATTGATCAAGTTGCGAGGTTTTTCCTCTATTTTGTAATATTTTCTTATAAAAAAAATGTGTACAAATACCACTAAATACGTACTTGTTGGTAGTATTTTGCGAATTTTGATAACTTTAAGGTACTCACTAAAACGGCAAAAAAAAATCTTGAAAATCATGTCATTTCGCCGATCCCAAGTAGGCATAACCCCTTAAGTACGCAGCAGCAATTTTGCATGCTTACTACCCTGCATCTTCCAGCTTCATTGCACTCTCAAATCAACCGTCTTCAGACTTCGTCTCTCGCGAACGTCGCGGGCCCGCAAGCAATGATATCGGCGACGCAGAAAGCAGGCTTGCGCGGCAAGGAGAGCCTTACTTTAATAATCAGAGCCTGGAAATGTTATCCCGTACGGTCGGGCGCGTCCGGGCGGATGTCGGCCGCGCAACGGCACCATCGTGCTTGGCAGCATCCCCCAATAAAAGTCAACAAAAGACTAACGATTCATCCGGCTAATGGAAAAGTCCGAAAACAGAAGCGCGCGCCGACTCTCTTCCCTCTGTTGCCCTCGCCCGACTCCGCGCTGCTGTTGCTGCTACCGCTCATAATTAAGCAGACTTTTAGCAGATTAGATCCGCGATTTCGCCCACACCTCGCTGCCGGCCACTCCGTTGGTTGTCGCGCTCGCCGTTCCGACATTTCGCGTTGCGTTCTTTTTGCGACGGCGAGAGACGGCGGTAGCTAGACGATCAACGTTTAGACTCATTTTGTTCCTGCGGGCGCAATGAGAAATTATGGAAAATGAATGAAGGTGTGGGCAGTGTGAAAATAGTGCGGAAGGAGGCGGTGTCTTGAAAGTACCTAATAACGGTTGAAATGGTTAATGTCAATGGCAACCACGTCGGTTATTAGAACATTGAATGGTACCGTTAGGCCGCCGTGCAAACTGTTCACTTTTAATTCGTTTCTCCTGTGTATGTACTGTCCACGCACACCCACACAAATGTATATACATAAATATTTGAGAAGTAAAAAACATACGTATGTACGTGTGCTACTGTCACAAAATATGGATACAAGAAATTAATGGAAGTAAAAAGTTTGCAGGTCGATGTAACTGCCTAATTCGGTATCACTAATATCAATATGTATTTGCCGTCCATAGGCATAAATATACATAAAAATATTTCCCAAACAAATAATATACATGTATGCGTTCTTTTTGCGACGGCGAGAGACGGCGGTAGCTAGACGATCAACGTTTAGACTCATTTTGTTCCTGCGGGCGCAATGAGAAATTATGGAAAATGAATGAAGGTGTGGGCAGTGTGAAAATAGTGCGGAAGAAGGCGGTGTCTTGAAAGTACCTAATAACGGTTGAAATGGTTAATGTCAATGCCAACCACGTCGGTTATTAGAACATTGAATGGTACCGTTAGGTCGCCGTGCAAACTTTTCACTTTTAATTCGTTTCTCCTGTGTATGTACTGTCCACGCACACCCACACAAATGTATATACATAAATATTTGAGAAGTAAAAAAACATACGTATATACGTGTGCTACTGTCACAAAATATGGATACAAGAAATTAATTGGAAGTAAAAAGTTTGCAGGTCGATCTAACTGCCTAATTCGGTATCACTGATATCAATATGTATTAGGTGTACAACTTTGCTCCCGCCGTTTTTTGCATTGGACGAAAGCATAAATATAGGCATAAATATACATAAAAATATTTCCCAAACAAATAATATACATGTATACGTTTTCAGCTGTTACGAAATATTGACACATGAAATGAATTCAAAGTGGAAAGTTTGCACATTACTGTGACTGCATATTTCGATATGTTGGTAATCACCGAATTAGTTGAAGTTAAGCAAAATTTGAGTAAATGCAAGAGAATAAATGCAAATGTTTGCTCAGGTACGAATTTGGAAAAATGATATTCTAACTTGCGCCATTTGTTAAATACGGCCGCTGACATATTTTTTATTTTTATTCAACAGCGCTATTTATTCTTCAATCCCAAATTAAAACATGACCGGAAAACATCGTTGAAGAAAAATAATTAAATGCTGCAGTTCGTTCTGCAAAACAATGAAATCTTTCCTACGAATTCACCGTTCCTTCCACAATGTGGCTGGAATTAATCGTATTATTCTTGATTTTAGAACGCTGAGTTTCACTTAGAATGCTGACCCCGTTAAAATCTCCAATCCGCCGGACAACTTCCTTGAAAAGATATTTAGCGGGGTGACAAAGTTAAGCGAGCCGCCGTGTTATCGTGCGCGTTTAATCTGGTCAACTGGTGGAAGTTCAAGTCGGCGAGAAAGGTGAGTCGTAAAATTTTCCATTACGTTAAGGAAACCTCAAAGAGTATTCCGTGTTACTGAACCGACAATACTAATTCCAAATTGCCCTAATGAATATTACGCTCAACTGCGAAAAGAATATATCTATTGCCAAGGTTCTGAATTGCTATAATCGGAAAACCACTGCGTACAAACCGTTTGTTTATTAGATATGCCCTTTTTCTGGAATACCAAAAACAACGCGAACATGCCACTTTCAAGAATAGTTTCCTCAATGTTCGAAAGTCATTCATGAATATTTGGGAGACTATATAAGGAAATGCATGATCAATTGGCAACATTATTGTAACATATTTGACAAGAATGTAGACAAACAACAGTACTCGTTATAGTAGTCAGATCTGTATGTACATTTTCCAATAACTTCCCACTCATTTTCGACTATATCTTGAAAACTACTTCGAATTTTTCAGTGCTGCTGCGATTTTTCTGAGTCCCCTTATACTGCATTTCATTTGGAAGAATAACAAGGCGGCCCATACAGTTTTCATTTTTTACCCCATTTTAGGCTCGTTTTTCACGATTTTTCCACACCTTTTTGCCGGTATCTCCGGAACTATTGCGAATTTCGGGGTGCGCCTTGCATTTTTCCGAGTCATTTTGGACCCCCTTTGATATGTTAAAAGAGCAAGAAAATCGGCGACCCATCATTTTTTCGCAAAAATGGCAACCTTAAGATTTTCGTGATTTCTTCAAGGCCCTGTACCGTTTAAACTAGTGAACGAAACCTATAACTAATATAGGTTTTCTTAAAGATCTTTGGACACACTTTCACGTGGGACTAATCGCGATTAGCAATTTTGAAAAAAATTTTTTGCACCTTCTTAAAATCGTCGTATCTCGGGAACTATGAAGAGTTCAGCGCTCGGAAAGTGGTCTATCTTCAGGGCAAATTACCCTCTATTGAATGGTATCGGTCCGAAACGGAAAAAAAATTTGACATTTTTCGCCTATTTTCGCGTATTTTTGACTGATTTATTGTCATTTTTCTATATGTTTTTGTTCATAACAGGAGAACTATTACGAATTTGGGGGTGTGGTTTGCGTTTCCTTGAGCCTCATTCGATCCTCTTTGAGTTCATGCAGGAAAGCAAGTAAGATGATATACTTTCAATCGGTAACCATAAAGAAACGCGTTTTCTCCACTTGTTTTTCCTGATTTCTTAATCTATTTTTAGTCATATCTCGGAAACGACTTCGAATTTTTCAGTGCGGCTGCTATTTTTCTGAGTCCCCTTGTACCACATTTCGTTCGGAACAATAACATATCGGTCAATAAAGCTTCCATTTTTGATCCCACTTTGTCGACTTTCGCACGTCCCAATATCAAATACCCAAGTCACAGATATTAAACCACGAGCAAAAAACCTCGTGCTTTCCGCAACCATCATTAACGTCATTCGAACGCATTAGCACACAACGCCGTCTTCAACGGAACACATCGCAGCGATTCCCGTCGATCAAACAACCGCACCTCCGTTCAATCCACCCCCCGTCTCCCGACAATCACAGCTACGACCATCTTAATCCGTTCGTCTCCGAAGAAACCGTCCGAAAAACCCCCGCCCCTTAATCTCTCCTCGACTTCCCGAAGGCGCGTAAGCCCCTTGTCGGCATATTGCGACGATTCGCGGCCATAAAAAGTTTCGAGGGCGGAAAAAGGGTGCAGGCGGAGAAAGACAGCGCGGGCGAGCAGCCGTGAGCGACGGAAACAAAGAGGCCGTGGGCGCGCGAAACGAAGAAAGACGAGGCGTTCGCTGCCGCACGAAAGAGACGGAGTGCGCGCGCGGGCGAAAGAGAGAAACGCGAAAGGGGTTGTCGGGTTGCCCGAGTGACAAATGGCTCGGAATAATACCACCCAGCCGAACGCCCGGCACCCAACATCCAACATCCGGCGCTGGTTCCCCTCAGGCCGAGGCCTGCAGAAGAACCGTTTCTGTCCCCGTCGGAGTGCTCCTACAATATCGTTAAACGCTCGTCTTTGTTTTCGTTCCGTCGAACGTCGATGCCCGCCGACGCTCAAAGGGGACGGTCTGCCAATGCGCGAGGCTCTGTTCAGCGCACTGTGAACGGCGCTCCTGAAGGAATGACCACTGATGATCCATTGTCACGAGTTAATGATCGACGCGCCGAGCTCGGGTCTGCGTTGGCAAATCTCTGGATACGGCGGATTGCCGGGCTGGGGGAGGATTTTAGGCGCGTTTCTGAGATGGTGCGGGTGTAAAGCGGAAAGGAGGTGGAAAGGGGCTTTGGCGAAAATTTATGGATGTTACGGGTCCTTGGGGTTGGGCTCTTTGGTTTGTGGAATTTTGGATTTAATCATTAGATTCCATGCCACAAATATGTTCTTCCTTATTGTTGGCGAATTGTTGATGATCGACGCGTCGAAGTCCAGTCTGCTTTGGCAAGTTCAGTTGAGGCTTTTTGGTCCACGAAATGTTGAATTTTAGTATCTGATGGGCTTCATTATTAAATTGCATGGTATAATTGTATTTTTCCCTATTCTCACTTGTTGGCAATTATTCCAGATTACTCCCTCTGATTGTAGTTCAATCTAACAGATTGGTAGTGGAAAATTTATGTGAAAAGGGAAAAAACATATGCTGCGCAGGGCAGATTTATGAATAATGAGGACACCAAACTTTGATTTTTCGTGTTTGACAACTTGACGTCTGTATTCTTGACGAATTTTGAATGTTATCGGCGGTGAAGTCTACGAGGGCCGCGAAAAATGTGTACCACACAGACTTTTGTGCAGCTTCATTCGCATAATTGAATCGCGTTTAGATCGACTCGTCATTTGCGCGTATTCAAACAGGTCGCAACTTGACTTGTCCCGAACGATGACGCGGCGCAAGTTTTTCATTAATTTCTTAGGTCATCCTTACGGGGACTCGATTCTTTAGCAGGAGAATGGACCTCGCCCGATCCAGATCGAGATCCAGATCCGCTGGGGGTGACTGGAAAAAAGGGGCAGCGTAGGAGGTGGGCGGGACACAAAGCTACTTTAAATAAAGGAGAGCTCCAGCCATTGAACCCATTGTCGACCTCTGACGTTGACTGAGCGAACGGCAGGTCCGCCGAATCCATCATCTCCATAGAAAACCTTAATTATTTTCTGATGAAAGAAATCCCCTCGGATAGAATTGCTTTTTTCTTCTTCTCCTCCGTTTACTCCTCTTCTGCTTTTCTGTCGCCAAACTCCTTCTCCGCGTCCCCGTCTCTATCCATTCAAATTTCTCTTCCCAAAACTCACGATGTCGAAAGATCGCGATTTACCTTTGACATTTTGCGGTCCAAATTCTATCGTTGTGTCATTACGCCTCGTCCACAATAATTGACTTATAAATGATGCAAAAACCGCCAATGCCCATAAATACCATATATAGAAAAAATCATAACGACACCAGGATCTCGTGCATTTTGTCTACGCGTTTCAATCGTCTAAAAATTTGTCGCCCGCAATCTACGACTATCGACCGACACACGTACGTTGAGATCCGCGTTATCGTAGTCCCGTGACCTGCATGTCTTTGCGGAGAAAGTTTAAGGCCCTCGCCGGGCTTGAAACGGTACATACAAGAGACCTGAGGCAGCAGATAGTACGACAAAGCCGAGATGAAAGAGCGCTCACCCCCTTCCGGTGGCATTCAAATGTGGCCTTTCTAACCATGCAACCCCATACCTTCCGCATTCTTCCCCCCTTCGTATGCGCCATCTTCCCAAGAAAGAGAGAGACGCAGGTAGAGATAGATAGATATGTACATATATGTGTATGTACATGTCCCGCATGTATACGATTCAACGCATTACATGTATATGTGCATATATATATATACATATGTACATATACATGTAATGCGTTACGCATGGTATGAAATCGTGTTGTACAAAAGTACAAACAAGAGAAATCGATTGCAATCAAGATAACAAGCTATGCTATGCTCAACAACACTAAACTGTGAAATCATGCATTTTGGTACAGAGTGCATTGAACGACAAAAAAAACTCGTAATATCTTTTTGCGTTTTGGGAATTTGCGTTGTACAAATTCGCATTATATAGGACCCTACTGGGTGTCTATACATTTATTTCCACCTGCATTTCGCTCTTTCTCTGTTTCTTTTTCTTTCTGTTATTTACCCTTACCACATATCTGAGTATAGATGCGTAGAGAGAGAAGTATAGCAAACATATATACATATATGCATACCTCTCTGTCCCTCAAGAAAAAGAGGGGTTATATACCTATCTGTATCTCTACCTGTGTCTCTCTTCCTCTCCCTTCCTTCTCTTATTCACACCTACGCACTATTTCCTTGTCCCTGTCCTCCGCTTTCGTCCGTTCGCTTCAGTTTCGAACATCCACCGAACCTAACCGAGCTCACCTCGGCCGCCAAACAAATGACGCTTGAAACAAACGAAAGACGGCGACGGCGTTTGTCTTTTGTCCGTGCTGGCACGCATGGAATTCAACCGCCCTCGCTCTCGCCTCGTGTCTCTCTCGGCTGCGCACGGGGGTGGGTGAAAAAAAATATCGTTGCCGGATTTTTGTCTCGGTTAGCCAAACGCTTCTGCTTAATGGCTCGCGAGCGAGGCTTTTCGAAGGGCGCTTGCTACCGGGAGGACGGGGCTGTGGGGATGCAGCTGAAGGTGTTGGCTTTGAGAAGGGGTGAGAAGTTGTTGATGAGAATGCGACGTGACCTGCTGGCGCGTCGATTGACACGGCGGCGGGGCGGGTCTTGATTTTTTGACGTGGCTCGATTTTTGGGGATTGGAAAATGTAACGGAGACGCGGTGCGATGGGCTGGACGTAGGTGGGTTTGAATAGAACGGGAGAATGGAACGACTTAACTCATTCGAGACCGATTGCACACCGTGTGTGCAATTGATTTCCGGGGCTATAAGACGGTCTGCACACCGTGTGTGCAATAACAGTAATGTGCAATTATCAGTTATTTTGAGTAAACTAGTCGTCGAAATAAGATTTTTCTTGAACTAATGAAATCTGTGAAGTACAGGAAAACAAAATTTGGCGTTGGTTTTACTTTGTACCAAAAAATCTAAAAATTATCTGAAGGCTTTCTTACATGTAAAATACTATGAATTGCTGACAGTGCTACAAAGAGGGAAAATATAAACTTAGTAATTACTCTTGCCCTGCTTGTGTCGGTAATCCTGGATTATGTTTGGGAGAATGTTTCAAGCGCTACGATCAACTAACTAATGTATAATTACTTTACGATCAGTGTAATATTTCCTAAAAATATATTTACAAATTATATTTTCTTTTTTATCACTGAGTTACATTACTTTATTATCTGTAGACATTTTTCTACAAATTTATTTCTCGTTTATGTTATTTTTTTTTACTACTTTTACTACTTTTTAAACATTTTTTTTGCATTATATTCTGTTCTTTATTATTGAAAGCAAAATAAAGATTTTATATTATCTAACTATTTTTGAAATAAATGTTTATACATTTTTTAATTATGTATTTTCATTTTACCTTACATTGCACACATGGTGTTCAATCTGCTCCTCGCAATAAAAACATTCCGAGGAGCGTGCTGCACACCCGGTGTGCAATGATCTTATTTATGTGAATTCAGTTAAGAATTGGGTGATTTCCATAATAAACCTGTTTTTTTATTCAAAATGAATAATATAAAGAAAAAAAAATTTCACTCCTGAGGATCGTGTTCGAAAAAAATCGTCGTCTCGAATGGGTTAAAAGGAACACGACTGTTCGGAGGTTGCGGAGTACATCTGCATATTTGTCGTACTGAAGTCGGCGTGGAAGACGTATGAGTGCAAGATAGCATTACGAGAAACATCTGCTGATCAACACGTTTGCGGTCGAGTGATAAAAAAGTTTTTATTATGCCGATTATGTCAAGTGTATAAACCATCACTCGACCACGAGACGTCTTTAATTACGTTTCGATGCACACGTAAATATGCTACGAAGCTACAATATTCTTTTACCCAGTATCAAAAAATCCACGTTCCACTTATAACGTTATATCTCAATATTCGTAAAACCCTTAAGCCGCACAGCCGTGCGATCCCTAAATGCACCGTTTCCGCGCAGCGTTCATTTTTAGCGTCGTGCTTACCTTCCGCTCTTCGCAAACGACGAGAGTCATCGCGGAAAGAGATACCGTTTAGGACACCCTACCCTGCTTTCAATACCTTAATGTCAGTCGACGTTACGAGTCTTTGTCTTCGATTCGTCCCCCTCCTGTTGTCGGTGCAAAGGGGTGCCGCACTCGAGGATGAAGCTTTATTTAGCAGATGATATTTACGACTTCCAATCCCGCGAGACCCTCCCAACTTTTATATTGTCTTTGGCAGAGTTACGCTTTTGGCGTCGCTACCGCGTCAACCACCCTTTCCGCTTTCTTCTGCACCCCTCCGCCCCCGCACGCCCCCGGCAATGTCGGAAAGTCAACCGCTTGCGCTTCACTCCTTATCGACTTGCACGTCTTTCGACGTTCGATCCGTTCGTCTTTATTGTGCCGAGCGATTCGACGTTCGTGATACGGTAAGCTGGAAGAAGTTAATGTGTTTGATCATTTCGGTGGAACGCGGTGTGCGTGGAGACGGTTGGCGAATGTTGGATGCTCGGTGAATAGCGACGGTTCATGATCGGAGGAGTATTCGTTGTTGCGGTAGAACGCTTGCGTGCGCGAAAGATACAATTTGAATTTGGGTAGAAATTGAAGTGGGAAGGTTGTATGTTTGGCATTGGATATTACGCATTTTATGCGGGTGGAACTTAAAAATATGCAGGAGTTTGTATTTGTTTGTTTGGCATTTGGTATTTTTGAACGATTGGAGACGTTAGTTTAACTTTTTCATGTCGAATGCGATATAGTCATAAGTAATGTGACAAATATGTCTGTATAAACAAAATGTCTAGCTCCTAAATATACCCTTTCATATTGCACAACAAACATTAACTTCATTTACCCTTCTCGAAGTGTCTATCACGTCGAGCGTCATCTACACATCCATTCATCAATAAATTCTCTTTACCATCCTCCTCACATTTTATGCTATAAATGTGTTTAAACCCACACGTGATTTTCAAAAAACTTGACATCTTCGTATCGAAAGATCCAGAATTAACTACAGGACCGCTATGTGTCTTCCATTTTTGCTCGTTGTAATAACTGTTCTGGCGATCACGAAAATTTTTCTGAAATTGCCTGCACCGTATTCGACGTCAGCCCTCATCCGCGATCGCGTCCTCTCGGGGTACGAGGAGTTGTAAACACCAGGAGCAAACATAATATGACGAACGCCGCGGGCTGTGTAAGGAACAAACCTCTTACAGTTATTTCTACGCGGATATTCGATCTATGCGCGAGGGTTACGCTCAGTCGCTTCCGCCGTAGAAGCCTGCGTATTCGTTTTTGTGTAATGTTCGTCGCAGTGCACATCGTGTAACGTTTTACTTAATATCAAAATAAAGTTTTATGTCCATGCTAAACAGTAAAGAGCACTTTCGGAGTATGTGCAATATGATAATGTATGATATCGTGTATGTTTCCATGATCGTGTGTGTAGACGGTGTAGAAAGTATGTGTTGATTTTTGGGGTAATTAGATTGTCAATTTAATTCTGTTGGAATTGTACGAATTTCCTGTAATGAATGGAGCAGTGCAAAGTTACGCAACTTTACAAATTTCGCTGATTGGAGATTCTAGCGAGGTTGTCCGCGATGTAATATAATTTTTGAAACTTTCGAAGGAGCATGGCCTGAATAATTATAATAACGGACGTCGAAGGATTCTCTGCACAGCCCGAATAATGTTACAGTTGTATATGAAAACTATACCGTTAGTATGAAATTATAATCTTGTCTCAGTACGATACCGATACACCGTTGTCAACTTAAATAGCTGGTTTTGTCATATAATACAAAGTTTGCTACAGTAGAGCTAAAATGCCACAAATACTTGCCGCTTGAAGTAAATATTCCTCAAACATAATCATTATCCGCCTATGTTGTAACTACACAAATTTTAGCTTCGATTACCTCAAACTATCTACTTTTTTTACAACTCAAATCGGTCGTGCTTCAAAGCTACCTAACGATTATAAAAAGACATTATAAAATATTTCAACCATAACACAAACAACATTATAACTGCATGCAATATTGTATATCGTCGGAAGGAAATTATAATCCGCTTATCGCAACATAGTACAAATTCCAACGCCGATCAGCTCAATCTCTTTCCTTGCATAATTCGTACGGAGCAACTTTCAAAGGCGCTCCCACCGACTGCGATCAGCGCGCCAATGCGAAATTGACCCGGACGATCGAGTCGGGAAGGAGTCGACGGGCGTTTCATTTTTCATCCGGCTAACCGAATTTGTCGAACTCGGACCTCCGCCAAGGGTGGTGGGATCTAATTTCAGGGCCATTCCGATGTATACGAGGTGCTACCCTCCGCGACCGAATAGTCGAGAACTATCATTTGTACGAATTACATCGGGCCGCCCCCTCGTTCTCCGCATCCACGATCGTTTGTTATTATTAGCCTCGCCACGCCGATCCTAAGAATTCCGTAATATGTTGCTAAGCGGGCGTGCATCGTTATCGGGAGGTAGCACAAACTTTGACTCGCAATTTCGAATTTAATCTCAGCCCAATTTAAAGCCGATGGTAGATTGCCGCAATGCGAGGGGTCTTCGATCAGACGCGGAAGCGTAGAATTTTATGTGGTGCAAGAGGAAATACAATGAGTATCGATAGTTTGGAAGGAAAACATTTACGTTTTTGCATGTATGTGCAAACCTTATAGCATACGTAAAATGTTGTTAGTTTGAAAGGAAAATATTTACATGTTTACACGTATATGCAAAAATCGTTGCATATGTAGAAAGTTGAAGATATTTTTTAACTGAAAATATTTACCGGTATCAAGAGGCAATCGACCGCAATGGGAAGGGGCTTTGATCAGACGCGGAAGCGCAGATTTTTGTGTAGTGCAAGAAATAATATAATGAATCCCGATAGTTTGAATGGAAAATATTCACATTGTTGCATGCATGCGCAAAAATGGTACCATACGTAGAAAAATGAAGATGTGGATGTTTAGCTTGACAATAATCAGTAGTACTACGATTGCACGCCTATAATTAATACATTTTTAATATAGAGCATTGATATTCGTTCACTGAGATATTTAGCGGTATTACGTGAATATGTTATCGTGAATGACCGAAATCTGGAGAATTTCGACTTTCACCGGTGCATGTCAACATTCACATAGTCGCTTAGTGTATGTCCGAAATATTTGCTAAATACCCTTATTTCTGACTTACACCGGTAAATGTTGACATTCACCATGCACTAATTGTCGACACACATCGGAGAGGGTCCGAATGTACAACAATGTAATAAAATATTCGATCTTTCACCGACGTATTTGGTATCTGTTGACATTCACCGGTGAAAGTCGACATTCTCCAATTTCGCTCTCACGGTAACAAATATACGTTGAGCCTCTCAGCGTGCGCCATAGACATCCTTACTAACTTTTCTATCTCTTACACATTTACTTCCATACCTGCCCATTTCCATAATCCCCCACCACATGTCGCGACCTCAAACCCTGTCACCCCCAAAATGTCCCATGCTGCTCCCTCGCAAAGCCCGCAAACAAACTCGTGAAAAAATCTCCCGCCGCCCTTTTCCTCCTCACCACCGAAACTCCCGGAACTCCCGCATCTCGCCCGTCTCGACGCGCGTCCTCAATGCACGTCCCAAGACTCAAAACGCCACGCAACATAAGGCTCCGCGCGGGCGCTGCGAGGCGGTCCGCTAAAGAAATTAGAGAGATAATTCCTCGGACGAATACCCAATTTACCCTTTCGTCCGTCCCGGGCGCCCTGGCCTTATTATCTAAAGTGCTCGGCTGGCAGAGGGTGGCAAAAAATAAAAGGAACACCCCTGACAGGAAGGTGGAGGGTCAGGACGGTGGCGCAAGAGAGCTGCGCTCGGCGGAAGGGGTCGGTAGGACAAAAAGTGCTAAAGGATACCTACGACCGCCTCCTTCCCCCGCGCACACTATCCGGAACTCGCTACAGCGCGGAGGATGCCGGGGACGCCGGGAAACTTTTTTCGGCTCCTATAATTTATTTACGCCAGAGAGATTTTCCTCCACGCTTCAACACCTCGCGCGTCCTCCTTTTCTGTCCGCGCGCGCTCTCGCCGGCACGGTCTGTGCCCGGGTGTCGCGCTCTTTCTTCAAAAGGGGTTAGACGACCCTCCTAAACGATCGTCGTCGTTTTCTGCGCGAAACCCGTCTGGGATCCGCTCCCGCTGAAGCACGCGCAGCTTCTTCCGCCTATACGTCTTCCTCAGGTCTCTTATCTCCGGTTTCTTTCGACGGCACGACGGTGCGCCGGATTTAAAAGCTGGGCGGGATCGTGTTGCGCTTAATACCTCGGGGCACGTGCGATTCCGGGATGCGCGGGCGGAGATTAATAATGGCTCGGCGTGTCGCTTGACGCGTCTTAACGACTGCTGTCTTTACGTGGTGTCGAGGCATGCGGATTACGTCGGTTTGAAGACGGTTCTTCGGGGTACGCTGGGTGCAGAGCGTGCAGTGGGTGGGTTGCGGTAAAACGCCGTGATGTTTTAGGCTTCTTTGTTGGGGAAGATAATTTTTTTGTTTCGGCGATTATGTTAGTGTGTGCACGGAATTATGTCACGAAGCTTCAAGTATTAACTTGAACCTGTGAGCTATGTCCTTCTACTGTTGTACACTGTGTTTCACCGATGCGAAGTTATTGTTTAACACGTTGACTGCCAAGCATTTTTTGCTATATTAGAACGGCGATGCTATGACATACTACAGCGTTTGACTGAATTATGCAAAATGTAAATAATGTGCAGGTACTGAAGACCAAAGGATCGCATCTCTATTTTAATAACAACTACATTTATAAAATAATGATTGCTATCCATTGCGAATATTTTGAATCTTCAGTAAAATTTCTTGCGTCGGTCACCGGTGACCATCATGGCACTCAAAGTGTTAAGCGTTTTACTCGGTGGGATCGCAACGCGACGTTTCAAGACGGGTTCTGAGGTTATAAGGAGGAATCTATGTGTGTTTGTTGTGGGAACTGATTTTTTTCATTTCTATCTTTGTTCATTATTTTTTAACAAATTGATAACTTCAATAATGTTACGAACTTTAATGTTTCTTTTATATTTCACTATCTTTCACGTTATCGTTATGCATCAACTTTTATCATGCCTTCCTAAAATCATTCATGCATCAATCTGTTACGTTCAAAGCGTTCCTGCCAGTTTAAACTTCCCGTTCATCGCAAAAGGCCACGTCCACGTTTTATGTTTCACCCTGAACTACCTACATACGCGTTCGAACGTAATATATGTTAGTAACAACCAAATCTGTTACTAAATAAATGCCCTGTTTTTGAAAAGCTCTCCGAAGTTATGGAAACATAATTACTTCTCTCAATCAAATAGTGTGCAATCTTCTGAAATAAGTGACAGGACGACGCATAATCCTCCTGCTGTACCAGATCGTTCGTATCAAATCAACGACAATAACCTAATAATCACATTACCAGCCAGACCTTAGACTACCGTGTCATATGCATACGCAGTAACTTCCGCTGGTTCCCCCAACACCCACGCAGCGACCCTTTTGCTCAGACATCCAAACGCCTGACATTAACCTATCCCAAAGACATTATCACCGCAGATCACCCGATGTCAAAAACCCTGTCCACTTATATACACTAGTCCCTTGTCTAATATTAGTTCCTACAACGCGCTCGTGATATTGTAACGAGATTTTTTGGTATAATGTAATTCGCGTACAATATGTTATATATAATATAATGCCAAATTTTAAATACAATAAAAAGTACAAATAAAAAAACATGAAAAACAAAATGGATGTCACAATAATTATCCCAAACCCGTTGTTTTAAATGTACAGTTAATAGCCGTATAATGCGCAAAAGATATTTACTACTATTTTCATATAACGCAATTTCTCGTACAATGCAGTATAATAAAATGCGACTTTTCATCGTACACCATAGTCGAGGCGCGCATACTTTGTCTCCGTCACTACCGATTTGTCCGGTATCGTAATTCTCCAGAACGCGAATTCATATAGCGCATAACATATTAGCCGTGTTATGCGAGAGTCTACTGTATTTATATTATTCGTGCTACGCGAAGAAATTTCTCATATAATGTAAATTTCTGTAACACCATTTCATACAACGCGTAATGTATTAACTGCGTTATACAGCATTCTACTATATATTATCCGTGTTATACAAAGAACCCTCTCATATGACACGATTCCCTCTAACGTATTTTCATACAACGCGTTACCTATTAACTGCGTTACACGACAGTCTCTGCAATAAAAAGTCCAACTAAAAATAATAAAAATTCTCAATCCGCTCCTTGTACTCTTCACAACACCGGATACTAAGATAACAAGCCCTTCTTTGGTTAAAAATAGAGCCCGATTGCAGCTTGTACCCCCTTATCAGGCGCGGGCATTCAGTTCATTATCAAGCCCTTTCCTGCATCACAATCCCTAATTTTTCTCGAAAAACATTTCCCACCAACAAAGTCCTTTCTACCACATTATCCACTGTTCCCAACAACGCTGAAACCCACAACTCCACACCCCACCACCTTTTCCCAATCCACCGCCGTCTTCACCCGCCACCCCTCTTCTAAAGACGCCGAAATGCGTTACAAAGCAACATCCGCCCCGACGGCAGCGAAACGCGCGGGGCCGCAGGCCACCGCGATTGAAAGAACGGGCCAATCAGCCTCTGCCGAAATGCATTTTCCGTCTCTCTGGCTTCTGTGCGCGACGCCCTGCCGGCGGTTTTAGCCATGGGCTCATACGCCGGCCGCTAGGTAGCACGGCAGGAGAGAGGGCCAGTCTTTGTCGCTATTTCGGGGATGGATGCAGGGACACGTATACGTTCGATCGATGAATCACTCCGTGCACCGTGACGTTGACGCTGGCGAGTGGATGCGTGGGTGCGAGGGACGCGGCGGCACGAGGATGGAAGGGTGCGAGAGAGACCGCGTCGCAGAGAGATGCACCCCGCGTGGCGTATATGGCAGCGGACCGGTTGCGGGTGTGGAGTATGCAGGTGCGGGTGTATTAAAAAGCGGGGGTGGCTGCGGTCGCGTACCAATCACCCGACAGGGATGGGAGGGTGGTCGAGCGGAGCAGGCACGGCCAGAGAGGGATCATACAGAGGCCGCGCTGGGCGCAGCACCGACGGAGAGCTTTGGCGGACGAGGACGCCAGAAGAGGACGGCGTGCGCCTGGTCCTACGCAACCCCCGTGAAATTTTAATCGTGTCGTCATTGGGGTAGTTTGTTGCGATAACCCGACCAGCGGGGACGTGTACGGATTTTCGAAAAAGAGGAAGCTCGGGTGCCAGCGGGCGGGAGGCTTTTTTATGCGCGCGCCCGAAGAAGCGGAGAAACGTGGGCGCGGGGGGTAAATGGGGTGGCGCGTAATTCGTCGCGTAAGCGGAGAACTGGCGATTGTATGGAAAAAGCGGGGGAGGTTGGGGTATGTAGGTAAGGTACGTGCGGTTGGCTCTGGCTTCAGTTGAACTACGCGGTAAGGCGATGACGGGGTCGGTTTGTAGTTGTCGGGTGTAGTAATGGAGGATGTTTGATGCGATATTGTAGCTGCGGGTGGATAATTTTATGTTTTTGGAAGATTGTGTGATTTTGATCGTTATAAGATTTTCGCGGCGGGACAAAGCGGCTTTAATAGGTAATTCTGTTTAAGAAAGAAAAGACACTGTACACGCAGCAAATCTATAGTATGCTTTTGCCTTACGCATCTTTTAGAATTGTCAGCTGTTTGGTTGTGCCGTGCAGAAAAATGTCAAAGTAAAAAATTTATCCAGATGTTTAATGTGATAATGTAGATGCTTGTATGTAATTTTGTTGTGCATAATTCTATTTTAATCGTTGTAACTTTTTTTCTGCAAATCTGTCTTTCGGAATGTCGATTTTAACCGGTAACCAAATTTTTTTTTCTTTCAAAAAGAACGTTTAACGCGAAGCAAATTTATTCTATGTTTTCGATTTTCTCGCCATCCCGAATTGTCATGTTTTTGGCTGTACAAAAATGTAAAATTGGCTGGCAACAAATCGATGTCCAAGATACAGCAAAAGAGAAATTAAAATCCTCGTGTCGTCTATATTTCAATACCATTGTCACCATCACCAAAATTTGTAATCAAGTTCTCTGTGGAACGAATCTCTCCCACACGAAACGGTGGCATTACTTTTTGGCCACCCCGATATGCACGCATCGTCCAGCTTTCAACTCCATGCGCCCGCATTATCCTGTCTCGACGCTTATTGATTTGTGCCGCGTGATTTGCGCGACTTCCGCGATTTACGTTAGAGTCGCCGAGGAGCTTTATCGGCCGAAAGCGTTGTCAGGCGGTGTAAGCGGGTCGACGACCGAGTAATTCAGCCAATGGCGTATTAACAGCGTACGGTTACGCGATATAGATGCGTAACAACGTTCCGCATGCAACAACTCTATACATGTTCCATCCCTTGCAGAACTAAATCAATGAGGCAAACAATAATTTACGTCGTTTCGCAAATTTTGTTTCTGCCTGCAACGATTTTATTAAAAGCGCGGATGACATAAAGACCCACTCCAGAGAAAACAACAAAAAACGGACGCGTTGAACATGTGCACAACGAACGAATGGCAAAATACCATGATTAAAATGACGGAAATTTAGAAAACTGATGATATTATGTTTTTCCGATAAAGACATCACATAAGTACACACAAAAACACATAAGAGTACTACGCCATATATATGTATATCCTGCTCCGTGTTTTACTAACGTCCCCACTATCATTCCTATCATTCCCACAAAATTATACCGTGTCTACAATTATTCTGGCTTGCCAGCATGTAACCGCGTCCTGCAACTTTATTTCAAATCCTAACGAAATTTTGTAATAATGCATCGTGTTCAATAGTGCATCGCATGTGTAATAGTGCATCACGCGTCCAACAACGAAACTAGACCAACCGATCGCTAACCTCGGCACACCCTGACACGATTACGACTCGTCAGACACTCAGCAGCGTGAGTCCGCGCGTATGCATAACACGCGCTCGTCCACGTGCGTGCACCAGCGCACTCGTTCACACTTATTTTCCGGCATTCCGGCGTGGGGCAGAGAATTTCATTCGTTTCGCCGATTTAATTCGAGGCCGGCGCGCTATCGTCAGGAGGAGCGTCCTTGAACTACGTAATTCCCATGAAACACGGAATGGCACGCGCTGCTCGTGCGTAAAAACGTGTGCACCCCCGCTCCCTCGCACTCTTTCACCCGTTCCCTCCCACACACGCGCGCGCGCGCGCAAAGGGCTTCCAGCGGGAAAAAGGTGATTCATGGACGGTCGGCGAGAGTGGCGTGTCGGTATTATTGCTCATTTGACCCCGGCGCGCATCGGAAAATAATGTAGAAAATTGTTCTGCGGTCTTTTTATCTCGATCCCGGTGACGCGTCACGCTGAAAACCCGGTGGGGGTCTCGACACTTTGTGTTGCCCATCAATCATGCGGACCTTTTCACCGGGCGGATATCGGGGCTGCGTGTTTTTGCGTGCGGTGCATCCCGCTCGATTGCAATCGCGGCAAATTATTGAATCTGCTCCATCTGCTACACCGGATTAGGTTGGGTTAGGTCGGCCGACGGAGCCGTGCGGGTCGTTTCTGGCAAATTTTTCGCTGAGGTAATCAGAGGAATTTGATTGCTGGTGACGGATCGTGATTATTGGTTATACGAAAATGATTTTATGATTACGATCGTCTCAATAGATTCCCGTTATGTGATTATTTCGTCCGAGAAATATTAGAGACGTCTTTTCCGCGGTACATAGTATGCGGTATTATAATGCTTTCTCAGATTAACAATTTAGATGGATAATGTTATTTTCGTTATTGTAATTCCTTAGCAATCAACTTGTTGCAATGTTTTAAAAATGATTGAGTCTACAATTGATAGTCTATAATTGAAAACTGTTACTATGTGTATTATACGTATTATAAATATAGAATTTCATAACCAAATTTATGGCCACAGCATTACCGAATTCTTAACCATAATTGTACTTACATCTGGAACTCTCAATCCAGACCCACCTCTCCGAGCCCTTTGAAAGTACATCCTGGAAAAAATACTCACACTCGACGAATAAACAAAAGGGCATGGAACGGATGATATTACTTTATTTGATGATGTACTTAAACAGTGGATGATTTTGATCCTGTGGCCGGAGTCACGCGACCGTTTATCGTCGACAGGAAAATCCGCGAAACTGAACGAACGCAGCACTTATCATGTATATATACTTATATACATAGAGACACACGTATATATTCCATATACCTGAATAGGTCCTGTCGACGTGCAATCATGTTGAACGCCGTTAACGATGCCTCGTCGAAGCAAGTCGCTGCTCGAACGAGACGTGACTCAGAAAGGACTGAAAGTCCTGAGGACCGTCATATTTACAAAGGACGCGAATTAAAGACGGCGCGCAACGCTGCGCACGAGAATTCCTCGAAAATGTTTTGACAAACCCGCACCCTGTGCCTATTACCAAGCACGCAATACTCGAGTTCGTAGAATTCGCTGGCAGCGTCAACCATCAAAAGTGAGAGCGTCAAGGAATTTTCGTGCGGCTGATAATTTCCGGCGAAGATCAATTGCCTCGTATTCGGAATGACAAAAGGGTAGTGCTTGACGCATACTCGAATCTCTAACCTAGATAATGATCGGACGTTGTTTATATTTATTTACATATCATACGAACGTAAACCCTGGTTAGTCCTCGAGTCCTTAATTGTTCTTAAAGGATATCGTGTCAGAGGGGATACAGTAGAACACGTTGACGTCGACTCGATGTCGACTATCTCTCGTTTCCTTGACAATTCGCCAATAAATCACCGGTTGAAAAGTAGAAGATCGCTTAAGCCTATCTCATCACCAGCGCTCAACTTCTGCATCCACCCTCATACATCCCGCCCCCGCGCCATCGTCTTCTATCGATAGCCAGCACCCGTCATTCCAACATCAAACATCACACATCTTTCTCCCGCCAATAAATCTACCCTTCCCCGCACAGTTCAATTCCGCTCCACTCTATTCACACAATACTCAATGACTCAACTTCCTCAACTCCCACTTAACAAAACCAGCGTTCTTAATACGGCCGCCAGACCTGTCTGGGCTTCGGACTCCTATCCCTGCGTGACCTGACTACGTCTCTCTCCACCTCAATATCCTCGTCCTTCCTCTTCGTCGTCAGATCCTGCCCCACGTTCTCCTTATCCTGTCCCTTCTTCGTACTGAGATCCACCGTGCCCTCCAATCGGATCTTCACCGTGAGATCGCTTCGTCGATGACCCGGCTCGTCCTGGATCTCATTCATGCCGTCGTTCAGATTATGTATGCTCGGTCGCAGGTGCGTGGACGCATCCTGCGAGTTTCCGTCTCTCGACATGCCATCATCAATGTCGCTTCTGACAGGCGAGATCCTGGGCGAGTCTCGTTCGGGGAAGGATTCGTCGCTACGCGAACAAGCGCGCTTGTGTTCCTGGTCGGTCCTGTCGTCGACTTCGATGCTGCCGTCGGGACTGTCGAGTCCCGACCTCGGCAGGTCCTGATCCTCGCCGGGCTTGTCCTTGGGACTGCTCTCTGGACTGTCGCTACCACTGCGCAGCTTCTTCAGCTCCTCCAACCGCGCCTGGTCTGGCCTCTGCAGACGCTGCTGCGCCATCCGCAAGGCCAACGCGTGCCACTCGGGCTCCAAGATGTACTGCTGCGTGTGGTATAGCGGATTGTAGAGCCAAGACGATTGCGGCAGCAATGGGGCGAATATCGATCCGAAGATGGAACCGGTCGCTCCCAGGAGGTGAAGACCTGCACGGTGGTAGATGTACGGTTAGGTCAATGTGCTTGCACGAAGACGATGGGATTTGATGGCGTGGGTTTGGTTCAAATCGTTGGTGTCTTGATGTAAAGTTGCTGTGTGGTAAATGCTGGATCATTGTGGAACAGATGGGTTGGCGTGCTTGGATATGAACGGTGGAATCTGATGTTGATGCGTGGTAGTTGATGAGAATATTAAGTGTTTCCATGTAAAATTGATACGTGGCAGATGGTAGATCAACCTGAGACTTTGTCCGGAGGCCAGAGGATACAGTAGAGTTTCGTGTTGGTGCACAGTATTGGTGAAAATGTTTGATGTCTTGATATCAAATTGGTGTGTGGTAGATGATGGATCAACGTGGAGCAAGAGATCGGGTCAGCGTGCTTGTTTGGAAGTCGGTGGAATCAGTGGAATATCGTGTCGGTGCACAGTATTGGTGAAAATATTAGGTGGTACGATTGAAAAATGTAGATTGGTAGTTGGCGAATCAGTCTCATCATCAGAATCAGAAGTCAGTGGAATATCGTGTCGGTGTACAGTATCGGTGAAAATATTAGGTGGTACGATTGAAAATTGTAGATTGGTAGTTGGCGAATCAAGTTGCAAATCAAGTAGTTGGCAAAGCAACGAAAGAACAGCTATTCCAATGTGCTTATATGAAGCTGAGTGAAGGCGGTGGCATTTGGTGTTGACGCGCGGTAATTGGTGAAAATTTTGGGGTTTAATATGTAAAGTTGTACAGCAGTGAATTAATCAAAATGGAACGTGCTTGTTTAAGAGGATTGTAAGCGATGGGATTCAATATTAATACGCAGTTATTGGAAAACGATGAAATAAAAATTAAATAAAAAATTGGGCGTACGTTTAGACTTTGCGGTCTTGCTCGAAAGCCACGCAATTGTTGGAATTTATTATTAATGCCTATTAACTGCCAAATAATGATTTCATTGTATAAAGTTATTATGCATTCACACTGCCATACATAAAGCTAAAGGACCGCAATCGGCCAACAACAAAAAAATCAGTCAACTGCATCAGCATTCTCATTTGTTCCCACGATCGTTCATAAATCAAATATACAGCCCTACCCACCATTACCTCAATGTACCCCAATTTTCTAGATTCACGTGCTCACCTCTCATCGTTCAACCACTCTCAACAATAACCATAAACCATCTCGCACCCAGCTCAAGCAGATCGCTGAAGTAAATGAAATATACGCGTAGACTGCCGACTTGGAGCATTAACTTGCCTTGAAAGTGAGAGTGATGTCCAGACGGACTAGGCGTCGTCGTCGTCGTTGATTCCGTAGGCGGAGTGGATGCAGCTACGGAGGCTGTCGTCAGCAAGCCAGGACCAGGATTTCCAGGCGACGTTGTCGGCGTCACTTCTCTGACAGAGACGCTGATAGGACCCAACTCGCTTCTCGACGATTCTTTGCAAAGAAACCAATACGCCGCTCAATTAGTCTCGCGACAAAAGTGCGCAATTTGGCGCGAACTATTCACCGACTGCGAGTAAACGAAGTCGTGTGTGAATGGAAGACACAACTTGACGTGATGATGTTAAGAATATTGTGCGTAATGACGCATTGATTACTTAAATGTAATGTGTCGGCATAGAGAACATTTTCATTTTCTCAGATCAAGTACAAAGATTTTCTCTGTTAAGAATGTTTTTCAACATTTTTTTACAGTTTAATTAGATAGAATCATTTTATAGATAAACAGTTTGGTAGGTTTTCCTTTCGATAACGATTACTGGGTACTTCACCCTAAGAATGATCCCTCATTCTTCTTGAAAGCGTGTCTTAAGGAAAATCTCCGGTGACTCCCTTGTCACCACTCCATCGTTATCATCGCTACACCTTTCATCGAATTAACTGTTAATGTAACATATTTCACATCGCAAAAGGGCCGAACAGTAACCTCGTTACGCTCGCGTTAAGGGTCGAGGGCTACGATATTCTTTCTATTATCGAGTCCTGCTGTCTACTGGGTGTTCGGTAACTGGCGGTACAAACGAAAGTGCGACAATGCTACATGAAAAAATAAATCACATATCTTGACTTAAGGAATTTGTAGACCATTATTGCCCTTTGCATTTTTCTTCCGGGCATTTGCTAATGGAAGGTTCTCGGTGAAATAAAATATTTACTTATACTGAAATGTTAATATTTTGTCATACTACTAATTTGTTTTTTATACATTTCTGAATCATTCTCCCAAATCACTATCAGCTATTGCAAAAACAAAAGTCATGGCAAGGCGGAACATAGATTAAATTCGCCTTGAGAAACAATTTTATACCAAAATAGGAACACAATTATTTTTACGTTTTCTTCCATTAACCCCCATTAAAACAAATAAAATGGAAGGAGTAATTCTTAAGCGGCGTCAAAAGTGCTATCATAATTTCAAACCGTGCTATACTCATATTTTTTCTCTCTATCACTACTTTTGTCCCTTTAATCGTCGTTTTTCTCGTTTCAATACATCGGACTCAATAAAAAAAAATACTACAATCCACCTTCCCACATTTTTTCCCTTCAAACATATTTCCCCAATTTCGACGTGCTATTATAATTTAAAATCGCGTTATATCCTTATATTTCCTCTTCACCACTACTTTTGCGCTTTTAATCGTCCCTTTCTCTTTTCACCACGTCGCACTCAATAAAAAAAAGAAAAAATACTGCAATCTGCCCTCCCACATTTCCCCCTGAAACACATTCCCACAATTTCGTCGCGTTCAACCTAAAAAGACCGCGAAACCGCAAGACAACAAAAACACCCCCACGGCGCACCTACCTGCACGCCGCCTACCCACTCCCGTGAAGCCCAAAACGCAGCCCTCCGCCTAATTTTTTCCGCTGCAACCGTCAGCGTCTCGTTTGTGCCAGCAGGGCCGGCACACCCTGTACATCGCGATGCTTTTAAGCTTACCGGCGTTAGGTCCCGGCAGTCTGGGGGATCTTTGTTCGATCGCATGGTGGAAGGGGTTGAAGGCCGAGGCGCCTGCAGACGGCGGCGGATGTGTGTGCGAATGATGACCCGGGGGCGGTGGAAGACAGTGCGGTGGCAAAGACCCTCTCGGCAATCCGCCCCATCCTTGACTCGCACCGTGCTCGAGACCCAGGTGCTGCAAACCTGCGTGATCGAAGGAATGCGGAATTGCGCGTTTCGATTCCATGCTCATCCCAATTCACCCCCCCCCCCATTTGGCCTGCCCGCCTGCCTGCCTTTACCGCGCGCGGCGTTATTAAAATTAATTAAACGCAACCTATTAATGACATGGGCGAATGACAATTTCGGCTTGCCGCAGCGGCCGACGCAGCGTTCTGGAAGGTTCGCGAGCGGAATTTTCAGATTACGGATGAAAGGACGCGGCAGCGGCGTTTGTTGGCGATATCGGAATTTTGTTATGTTTTATTGGAGGCTAGCGAGTGATTTGGGGTGGTCTTGAATTAGAACGGGAGTCGGCGGAGGATGCGTTGAATTCTGTCGACGATGGGCAGATTGAGAGGTAGATGGAGTGGGATCGATGGTCTGTTGTTAGGTTTATGTCAGGTTGCTTTTGGGACTTCCGTTTTTTCTTAAAGGTTTGAATGAGCTGCGGGTACCGGTAAAATTATAAGTACTGTCGGCGCTGATTCTGTAAATTCACATAAATGTGGATTTTTGTAGGTATTCGATATTCCAGAAAATTATATTAAAAAGTGCCTACGTATCATAATTATTTTTCTTATTAAAAATGCAATCATGGATTTAGCACGTCAATTTTACATTACGGGTATCGAAGCATCACTTTTGTCCCTATATTTGATCCGTTTAACATCAACTTTCTCAGCCACATTAATTGCATTAATGGGATTTACTTGTTGCTTTATCGGACATTCAAAATAAACAAGAAGAAGGAGATTCCATAAAAGCAATTCGTTAAATCGACAGTCCCATCAACAGTATTTTGAAACAGACTGCAACTAACTGGGATGAAACTATGTATACACGCCTGTATCCGATCCCGTACACTTTTGGTCAGGAATAGAATATCTTTGCCCATGGAACATGCCAAACGAATGTATCTACACACACGCACGCACGCACGCACTATACATATGTATATATATATAAATGTGTGTCTATATATGTTTCTGTAAATATATATACAAATATATATATGTATAATCTGTGCAGACAAACGAATATCGAGTGACAGAGTTCGAGAAACGGTTCCCTTTGACGCGTCCCGTCCGTTTGATGTGGATGGACAGATAAATTTATCCACGGTCGCATAGAGAAAGAAAAAGAGACGGGGATAGAGACGGTACCGGCGAACAATCGGTATTTTTTTCGTTCGTTTTTCAATAGCCGACGATATTGAGGCACGACGCGAAAGATGTGTATGGACACAATTAAACTCGCGATGTCAAAAGGAGACTTTGGTCTCCACTGCGGCTACGGCGCTAAATCGTCGGAGATTATTTTCGAATCGACTCTGTCCAAAGTCGACACTCGGACGAGTCTGGAAATTCGGCCTGCTGCTGTTATTAAAATGAATTGTAACGTAGCTTCTAACTTAATAAAAATCTTGATGCACCAGTAAGAATGTCTATTAAGATTTTTTGTATAAAAATGTTTTACTCGACTCGATGGAATTTTCCAGCCTCGTAATCTACTGGATAATATAAAATTCCTCGTTCATGGTTAACATATTCTCACTCTAAGGTTAAACTCAAGGCTACAATTTAAGAAAAAATACACCAGAAAATATATTTGAGATGTTGTTCGTTTTCTGATAAGTTGAAATCAATCGCAAAATTTATTGTTTTATTATACACTATTTTTAGATTTCTTACGTATTTGTACCTGATCCGTCAAACATTATAACCTAGCGTGACTTATCTCAAACATATGATGAATGTTAATCGAAATAGTAAAATCATTCAGCGCAAAATCTGTTTTCTAGTAAACTGTTGAGAAAATATCATATCATATAATTGTAGTTCGAGATAAAAAAAAAATGAGGGGCTAGTTCGCATAGAAACGCACAACCAGATTGCCAGTAGTACATCCAGTCTGATTAGTAGTACGACCTGCCTAACAAGTAGTATAATCAGTCGCTGGTAGTACGACCACTCTGGCTGTTAATACGAGTAGTTTAGCTTGCTATACGGCCAGACTGACTAGTAGTACGACCAGCGTGGTAAGTAGTACAACTAATCTAGCTAGTAGTACGTCCAGTCTGCCTAGCAGTATGACCTGTCTAACAAGTAGTATAATCAGTCGCTAGTAGTACGACCACTCTGGCTGTTTATACGAGTAGTCTAGCTTGCTACACGGCCAGACTGACTAGTAGTACGACCAGTGTGGTAAGTAGTACAACTAATCTGGCTAGTAGTACGGCCAGTCTGACTAGCAGTATGACCTGTCTAACAAGTAGTATAATCAGTCGCTAGTAGTACGACCACTCTGGCTGTTTATACGAGTAGTCTAGCTTGCTATACGGCCAGACTGACTAGTAGTACGACCAGTGTGGTAAGTAGTACAACTAATCTGGCTAGTAGTACGACCAGTGTGATAAGTAGTACAACTAGTCTAGCGTGCAGCACGACCCCAACCAGACTGACATGTAATATAGTTAGTGTAACAAGTAATTCAACTGGTTTTACAATCAGTACACTCACTTTGACTAGTAATATTACCGGACTGTTTAGTAGTTGAATCAGTCTGACAATTAGTACAACCAGTTTTACTAGTAGTGCAACTAATCCGGCTAGTAGTGCGACTAGTTTGACTAATAGTACTGCCAGTCTGACCAGTATTATGACCAATGTGATAAGTAGCACCCCTAATCCCGCTAGTCCTACGACCAGACTGACCAGTAGCACAGCCAGCCTAACAACGAATATAACCAGTCTGACAACTAGTGCACCCACTCTGACCATCAATACGACCAGACCATCTAGTACTACAACCCATCTGACAAATACTACACCCACTCTACCCATCATCACAACCGCGAACGTTCCGATTCCACCCACACCCACCGCCACATAAAACACCATCATCGAAACCAGCCCTCCCGTCGAATCCCACTTAAATTCCTCCATAAAAGGAACTCCCCATACCCCCAAAGCACCCATCCACCCTGACTGTCCGGCCGCACTCTCAAAAACCGCGACTCCCAAAAGCCAAGATACCCGGCCCGCGCGAACCCAAACAAACCCCCACTCCCCAACGTAGCCCGTCGATCCACGCATCGGTTTTTCCGGAGACCTTGATCAATAGCAGATTACGCCGTCATCTGTGCGGGGCAGTTAAAAAATTCCGTGAAAGCTCCGAAGCCACGGGTCGGACCCGCGGCGACGAGTGTCGCGTTTCGTGGTGGGGTGGCCGTGGTAGGGGTGGCGCGGTAGGGGCGGCAGGTCGTGTGCACGGTGGGGTAAAGCTCGCGTCGACTGGTGCGTGGGCGTGGCCAGGGCAGCTTGCGGCCCGCCGCGTTGGCCGACGTCGGGCTCCCACGCGGTGTCGCCGGCCGCGGCGTGGGGACGGAAAAACCGTGGTAGGGGTCGAAGGGGCGATTTTTAAGCTCTCTTTAAGCCGAGCTGGCCGGGGAGGACGCCACTATCTCGCGTCCTACCACGCCGACCCGGCACACTGCGCGGCGAAAGCTCCCGGTCCGGAGCAGTAGACCTCCTACTTTATGAAGGGATTAAGAAAACGATAAGAGGCGAGCGCGGCAGGGGGCGGGGGCCGGGAGGGGTTAGTGGGGCTGGCTCTGTGCACGTCGGCGGATGTCGGTGCAGCATGAATAAGGAGAGATCCGGAGACGGCGGCCGAATCGAAAATCTTTCGAGGGTATTCCTCGGGAGGACGGCAATGATCTGGCGGGGAGAGGTTTAGGAGTGTATCGATGCAGCGCACGGATCAGCGGGGATGCTGTTTTGATTGCGCCACTTAGCAGTCGGGGATTAGTCGGAAGCTGATGCTCGTTGGAAGTGGGGGAAGGGGATTTTTGGTTTGATTACATGTGAGGGGGAAAGTTGAGAATTTTTGCGTAAAGTAGGTTTTGTCAGCTTGTAAGTGGCATACAGGAATGCGATATCGAAAATATGTCGGCGGAAGGGTGGATCGCAGGGAAATTTATGTGTTGTGTGAGGGTGAAGAGGTTGTTCGATTTGTTAGATGAATTGTTCTTATGAAAAGTAGACCTGCCGTAAACGGGAAAGTTCAGGAATAATGGGATGACGCGTTTTGATTTAAAAATCGAAAGAAATATTTTTGGTTTCCTAGACTGCATAATTTGACAGAAACGGGGGACCATTTTTGATTGTGTGCTCTTTTTCCGCCGCGGGAAGTACTGGTACTATCAGTCATTTAAATTATGTTTGCGCAAAGTTCCGGCAAAGTTTTACACTGGGTCTGAACTTTGAACACTTTAAACACAGATAGTCGTAAAAATATTTTTACACTATACAAGAATGTTTATTATTTTCGCGTTGGCTTGTAAGCATACAAAGCACACCGAAATAGTAGCTATGAATTCTGCGAAATATCACTGATATCCAACAAAATACCCTAAACCCTCGCAATAATACAATATACATCGTCTTTCTATTTCTACCAATATATATTGAATCTATATATTGTATAATATGGTATAATAATATACCAATATATATCGAACCAATAAACGCGAAAAATATATCTCCCGGTAAAATTGCCTAAATCCTCCGCTACTGTCCCCTCGCCAACAACTAAGAATGCCTATTCCTGGCAGCCCTCTGCAGCGGGCCGGTCGTAACATATTTTCAATTTAATAAACCCCCAAAACGGCCGACACCCTCTTTGGGGCCGTGCCGTGTTCGGCGGGCGGCTGGCGATAATTCCGAAAACAAATGAAGACTAATGAGGGGAGGTCCCGCGAGCGAGACAGAGCGGTTCACGAGGAAGGGGCTAAAAGGGTTCAAGGAGGCGCGCTATCCTTTAAGGGGTGAGAAATGTTAAGCTTAAACGTTACGGCCCTACTAGGGTTAGTTGCCTTTACGCGCTGGAAAAGGTGGAGAGAGGAATAGCGAGAAACAGACGGAGAGAAAGGGACGGAGGGAAACGTGGAGGAGGGCACGGGCTTTAAGGGATGATATATTATCGCGCAGCATGCTCAAAATGTACTCTTGCTACCGGTCGTGCCACTTTGGGGATGCGGTAATGTGACGTCACGCGCAATCATTCGCGAGCTATAAAGCGACATGCCACGTTTGCATGCCTTGGTTAACCCTTTGCTAGTCTGATCTTGCGGTGAAAGATGTGGAAAAAAAATTGCGAATTATCTGTGAAAAATGTAGTAAAACGAAGTAAAAGTTGGGTTACGGATATAGGTTAATGTGCAGAGAATATATGACGGGGTGTGTATTTAAAGAGGCTTGAAGTGCGTGAAAAAAATGGTTATGGACGTATTGTTCTTTGCGGAGAGTGCGAGAGAATATGTAGTACAGAGATAAATGAAAAGAGGTTTTTTTTTAAGTGCGAATACAAAGTACACATCACAAATCGCACCGAACGAATATTCAAGTGTACATTTTAACTGTAATATTCTAGATAAAATGCGTACTCGAAGTCAGGAAGAGCGATGACAGGAAATCTAAAGAATGCCCGTGTTGCAGCATCATTCATTAATAAAGAGTTATGATGGTATAAAGGGAGTTTCGTATCGAGTCGAAAAAGACAATCCGTTGTACAGTGCTGATCGATAAATTGTCAAGTTGAGAACAAAAAAGTAAAAGTCTTTGTCGACGCACACGTGCGCGACTGTTTCTTCGAGCCTTTGCTAAAGATTTTATCGACGCGTGAAGCAGAAAAGCGTTTGAGATCGGCGGGTCACACATATGCACGTATGTAGTACTGCGTACTGGTAAAAGCTAACTTTGTGAGAAAAGTACATTTAGATAAAACAAGTCCGATTGTTTAAGCTTTTAAGAAAATGCCCCAAAGAACGTTTAACCATACATTGGCTATCACTAAATTCGTGGACAAAATCCGGAGGAAATTGATTGTCATTTTCGTGAAATTAAATTACATTTCTGAATGTGTGCACAAAATTTCAAATCAGGCGATTAACCAATTTATATAAATCATATACAGCGCCCCAAGAATTTTATTCAGAAAACCGCATCCCAAGTTCCCTCCCTGCATTTGTTTTTCTAGAAGACGCATCCGCAACTATACGGTTTAAATGTTCATGCGCCACCGTAGAATATTACGGAACAATCCTACACAGTCTATGGCCTCAAATTATCTAACAAAACGCGTCAATTTTTTTAGTCATAAGAGATAAATTACCCCACAATGTTTAAAATGTCGCGCAGAAAAGGTGCCGGCGTGTGTCCAGAATAAGGAACGCAGCGGCCCAAAGTAAAGAGTAAAGCCGGTCGTTCGGCTCCTCACGTAAGCCCCTAAGCTCGGCAGCGGAGATACATAATAAATTAATTCGCGTATTTTCCTGTCCTCCTTATCTATTCAAATCTATGCAAAACAGGCGTTAAAACGCCCTTCTTACTTCTAAAGCGTTAACCCTTGTGGAGCTCAAACCACCCCCGCAACCCCTGCCCACCATTTTCGTCCTCTCTCTCTCTCTCTCTCTCTCTCCTCACACACACCCACACACACTCATACTCAGTCACTAACTCTCTGCCCCTTTCCTCCCTCATCTTCTTCTCTAGCTACCGTCGGTTGGATGTCTTTGCACACCCACCCTTTGCGCCCGTTCTCATTATCGCGTCGCAGCCACCCCTAAAATGCCACCCTGGAAAGGTCCCTGGCACCGATCTAAGCTCCACGAGGAGATATTTCGGGAAAGGACGAGAAAATTGCTCTCTCACTCTGTCTTGCTCGTTCTCACTCGCTCGCTCTAGTCTGTCGCTTCCGCACGGCTGTCGGTCTCTTTCTGTCGCCTTTCCCCTTTCTGCGCGGCTCTCTTCTATTCTCTTTGAAAAGCGCGAGAAAGGATAAGCGCGGTGCAACCCCAGATGACAGGGTCCCACGTTTCGTTTAATTCATCACGGGGTATAATTTCACTTTTATCTGTGACGCGTGCAATTTTAGCGCCGACGGTGTTTGAGCGAGCCCGTTTTAGTGTCGGACGAGTGTCGATCGGGGGTTATGGGCTGTTGGCAATGGGTGTGATAAGAATGGTCATGGGACTAGTAATTAAAGGTGGTGGTTAACGAATGTTTAAGATGTTGTTGCAGCTGCGTTTCAAAGAATTTGGTGATTCGATTATTATAAATGTAGTGAGATATTAGTAAGTGATAAGTGAAATAGTGATTGTGGGTTATTAGTTTGGAACATTATCTGTGCCGCGGATATGAATTCGTTACATATTATAACGAAAACATGAGATGGTCTATCATTACTAATGTGAAGCACAGATGGAACGAATGACAAGTAAATAGTTATTTTAGCAATGAATATATTCTTATTCGCTTTAATGTTTACTCATTAGCACGATTTAATGTGCTATGTAATGGTAGTATGTCTAAAGTACCCCGACAAAGTTATGATCCTGGTTTAATTAAATATTTGTTCTACCAGCACATTGATACACGTAACGACAACGTGCCAAACATTCCACCTCGCCGCGAAATCTCCGAAACAACAAACAACCTAAAGAATTCTTCTTTGCATCTATCTTTATATTCCCGCATATTCATATATCGTATATGTGTTAAATGTATACAGCTGTTTCTGAATTTAATATGTTAATAATTCAGAATTCAGTTAACGTTCTAAAACTGTTCAAATGTAGTAATTAATCTCCCTCTTGTGAACGATCATGGAATTTTGTGTTTTCCTCAATAATTCTTTAACGCATTAGACGCGGTCTGTTTTTGTTAACTTTCCATTTAGATGGCGTGCAATACAGCAAACACTGTCTCTGTACAAACATGAATTTTCTGCTCATTGCAAAAAATTCCACTTTCCCTTCTGGATATAACCCATTAAAAAAGTATACATCATTAACATTACCACCGAAACGGAAAGTTTCTTGTCCATCCCCAGGGACCGACGTAATGCCTAACGTGCCAAGCATAAAGAAATTTTGACCGGTACATAGCGACAAGGTACATACTCCGTCATATCGCATCGTAAATGTATCACTTAACCGCATTGCCGCACCTAACAACGCACTAAAACGTTCCACCCCGCCACTAAATCTCCGAAACAGCACACAAGCGACCGAGAGCGTCGAACGCGGCGGAAAACTCGCTTACACTTTGACCACCATCGACCGCCTAGGTCTCATCCTTCGGGTAGGTAAGCGGCAGGTTTCCGTGTCAATGATGGAAGGAGAAGCGGAGGCGTGCTAGGCGGAGGATGAGGACGGAGAAAGAGGATGGAGAAAGAGGACGAGAACGGTAGGGAGTGTCATTAGTTACCGTCGCTTCCAGGAGAAAGGCCCCGGTCACCGGACCTGATTAAAAGACGGGACACCCAGGGACTCGCCCTCGCAAGACTCGTCCGGGGGTGAAATGTGACGCGAATTTAAAGGATCCGCCGTGATTCGAGGCGCAGGACGGCGGACAGGACGGCCCTTAAAAAGGCTCCCTTTAAGGACGTGCGCACCGCACTCCTGAAGGGTTACTCGATTTTCTGCAAAGCGGGCCGAACCCGGACGCGCCCGAGAAGGGAACCCTGGACATGAATCAGTCCCGCGTGCCCTTTCGATTGAAGGTCCACGGAGTACAGGGTAATATTCGTCGTGAATGGAAATTCGGGGACGTGAGATCCGAGAGGGCTGACGAGCGACGCTGAGAATGCTGTTTTGGGTCGGAGGTTCGGTTTCGCGGTGTGTACGACAACGTGGTAAGCAGAATTGCGTGGCAGAAGTACTTCGAGCAATTCCGGAAAGTAACGGCGGCGTGTAGCGCGACCGAACGCGGCAGATTAAATTACACTCGACGCTCGTACTCTTTACTGTAGCGCGAAAAGTAGTAAAAAGTAGCGGAAATAGTATGAATAGACCAAAGGTGCCGGATCAAATCTCGACGCTCCACGTCCTTCTACCCCATCCAAACTTTCATTCTCCACGAAGCCCACAATATCGCGGCAAGAAATGTTGCAGTCGCTTCGCCGTTGCAGGCGCGCGTAGCATCACGCAGAATTTTTATCCTTTGACACTATAATTGCGTGGGCTCTGCTCAACTCCGCCCCGAAAGGTCTCCTTTAAAGTCGACCACGAATTTACTGCAAAGCGATCCCGGGAACGAAGCGCGACAGTTTTAAACTGAGCGGCTCCTAACAATCTCCCCCAAATGAGGTAAAGGCCACCTTATTGAAACAGGGGTCGCGATTTTTCCGGTGCTCTCTCAGCCCCCAGCCCCCTTTCCATCCCTCGCGGGTGGTTAATTGACACGGGAGGGTAAAAAGCGGTGGACGGGCGGGGTTGGGGAGTGCGCGCGAGCTGTTCTTGTTAACTCGAATCCGGCTCTCGCGATTTTTCATCCCCTTAGCCAGTCTGACAAAGACGCCGAGTCGCGGGGGGGCCACGTGATCGGGGGTGTTTTCTTCAGCCTTCACTCTGCACTCTTCGCCTCTTTCGAATCTCGGCGATGTCTCACGACGGGCATTATTTATTTTCGAATTGCGGGCGATCGGTATTGAACTAGAATGGACGCGGAGTGTTGGTAAATTATTGGAATGAAACAAATTTGTTAAGTTTGCGGACGACGGACGTTATGTGCGTATGAAGAAAATAGTTAACACGAGCAAAACATTATATTTATGTGGGTATTAGATAAAATTAGAAGCCCGACAAGAAAATTTATTTTTTTGTGCTTATGCGTCTGATGAAAGTAGTTGACACAAGTGAAATATTAAGTATCCAGCGATATATACGTATATATTTATATGTACGTTAAACCAATAGAACCGAATTATTCACAGATCATTGATATATATAAATATGCGTCTATTAGAATGCCCTGGACATATATGCACCCGTTTAAAACGTTCTACCCAATATACCACATACCGTCTTCGACGGGACATACATACGTCAACTATCCACAAGTGTTCACGTTTCTCACTGCTAATCATTTGAAGTAACACAACATATACATACCATCGCCTCGTGTATCCATCGACACGCGCGAACTGGGACAAACTGCTCTAAAAATGGCCAAAGACCTACAGGACCGACGTGCCGGACTGCGGCAGACTCTCGAGTCGGCAGTAGGGAAGCCATAAAACTCGTCCCCGCCGGCGGAGTGCGGGCCGAACGAAATTTAATAACATCCCCCTAGTTACACCTCAATGGGCACCTTAACAGCCCCTGCACGGGTAGCCGATCCAGTCTCCTTCATCCACTCCATCCCTTATCGCCCCTCTTTCTCTACTGCGTTTTCTCGCCTTCTCTGTCCTTATCAACCCCGACGCGGATATCTAATAAACCAGCCCTCGAAACACACCCTTACCTAGCCAGCGATACCCTCTCGTCCTCGTCACCTTCGAAAGGTGCCCAGAGTGACCCACCGTCGGGAGCCGAAAGCGGGGAACAGGCGCAATCTGTGCGCCGTCCGGCGAACTACGCGGCGAAAGGGTTGGAAAAAGTGCCGCGGACCGCCACTCGAAATAAACCGATCGATATCGGCCGCGACGATACATCGGTTGCACTCTGCGCGAAACGAAGTGGGTCACCCAATTGCATCAGCGCCATCCTGCGCCCCCATGTACGCGCGCCACTTTTTTTTCTTCGTTATTTTGACGAGACTGAGTATCAAAAGTTAGGGTCGTTGATGCAAAGAGTTGGGGGGCGTTGAACGTTGCTTGGAAGGTGTGAATAGTCGCGGAATTATTGGGATCGGCAGAGAGTGGAGCGGTTAGGTGAATGGAATGGGAAGGTAATTGATTTTTTCGGTTGCTTTTCGAAGGCTCGTGGTGTTGGCTGGTCGTAAGGGGTTTTAATGAAACGCGGAAAATTGGTTGAAGCGAGCAATGTTCATGGAACGGGCGCTGAGTTCGGACAATTCGCCACGAGTGTAAGATTCGGTACTCTGGTGTAGTGTAGATTACTGTGTCCATTCAAATAAATGTGTAACAGAGTCAACAGACATGTAGAAGATTTTGACAAGTGCCCATTGTTGGCTTTAAGATATAACGAGTCCATGATGCTGGGTGTTTATAGTCATCCTTAGCGATAAACGCATTAATGAAACACATAATTCGTATTCAAAATATAATTTCCTGGTTACTTCCATCCTTCTGCATTTTTTGTCAGTAAATTACCCTGCATAAAAAAGGGACGAAGTAAGTAAAACGAAGAAGCGAGCGTAACACATAAAACCGACAGACGGAAGACACGAAATCCAAAAATGTTTCTCTCCTTACTTCAACCAACACTGCACCCGACACACGCGCCTCGTTAATAAATATCCGGCAAAAATTGGGACGTCAGAATGCAACAGCAGCATCGCACGGGCAGGCATACCAAAGCAACAGAGGTAGACAGAAAGGGACGGAAGGCGATTGAAGTTCTACAGAACCGTTAGCGACAGTGCCTGGTTCTTGATTGAGGAGGATGAGGCAGTTTGAGGGGGCGGCGGGGCTGGAATGAGGCAGCAAGCGGGGAAATCGACGGCAGGACTGCCAACCCCCTGTCCCACTGCACCCCTCGGGACGAGAGGGAGCGAAGCTCCGTTAAGCCGCTTATCATGCCGAAACAATACACTGTCGGTGCACCAGTATCAGTACCCGACCCTCACTGCTCCGGGCTAGTCCCATCAAAATTTGGAGCTCCGAACGAGTTTCAATGGAATTCGGTGCCTTCGAACTGGGGCTGTCGAAGCAGCTGGCGCTCGAAAAATACCCCGGCGAAGAGCATTTGTAACGTTGATTCGTTCGGCGCGTAGCCAGGCCGAGAGAGGATCGCCCGAACGAGAGCGCGCGAAATGCGATTTCGTTATTAAACCGAGGCGAATTTTCCTGTACGGAGAACGGGCGCGGGCAATCGGAACGGCCGATTGCTGGATCTTATGACGCGGACGGCAGTGTTGGTTTGTTGCGATGCCGACGCATGAGCCGACGGTGGGTTGACGGAGTTTTTCGGGGTTTCGTTCGAGGTTGGACAAAGTAACGGTGTAACGGTTGGATGATAGAGAATGCTGGGGAGGTGAACTTGGGGTGTACGTTTTGACGCGTAACGTTTCATGGCCGACTGCGAATGCTTGAGGTTAATGATTTTTTGATGACGTTTTCCACAGCTGCGGTTTTATGCTGACATGAGTTATTCTTAGCTTGTGCGTAGAACATTGTAATAACTCTATGCGATCATCCAAAAGTTAACAAGTCCCTAAGAATTTTCGACAGCTTTCATAAAAAGTTTTCAGGAGTTCGACTTGAGATTACACCATGTAATGGAATAATGGTTCAATGATAGAGTTTGAATGCTATGGAGGTGAATTTGGAGTGTACATTTTGACGCGTGACGTTCAGCGGCAGAATGCGAATGATGATTTATTTAAGACGTTTTCCGCAGGTCTGGTAAGAATCTACCGAAATAGACAGTACTGCACTGATATGAGCTATTCTTTCCTTCTATGCACAAAACTGCAATAACACTATACGAACTTCCGAGAGTTAAGGACTGGCTCAAGAAATTTCGAAAGCTTCAATAAAAAGTTCGCAAGCACGTCGCGTCACATCCACCTCGGCTACTACGACTACGAACTGTGACATTGAAACGACAGTCACCCCTAATCCCATTTTCACATTTCCCCTTCAAAACGCAGACACACACAAGCCGCGCAGACAGTATCATCCAGACAATGCAGTCGAAAACGCGCAGTCCGAATCTAAGAATTATCCAAGAAGTACGCGTTGTTCAGAAATGTTGCTCATACGACCGCGTGGCAGCCAGTAATCATTAAACAGTAACACGATCCAAAGTTTCACGGGAGAGCCGCCAAGTAAGAGCCCTTTCGGGAAGGGGCGTGGGGTGTTCGAAACGAAAAGGCAGAGTTCGCGTCGGGGGCTTAATCAGAGTCTTCTCCACTTAGGCGCCCCGTGGCAAAACTCAATTTTGAGTCGGTGCCTGCCGACGCTCAATTTTGACACCCTTCGTAGCCACGAAGCCGGTCGAGGTGTAGCGTAGTAGAGAGGAGGGCCAGGCTTGTCGAGACTGTCGGGCCAGAGGGAGAAAGCACGTGTAGCCGAACTAGGGTATGTCACGGCGCAAAATGAGAGAGCAGGACACGAATGATAGAGTAACAGAATTGACACTTGTAAATGTAAGAGAGAGAGAGGAAGTTGGACGAAGTGTGCCATAATGGACAACGGTAGGAAATAATGATTTAGTGGTGTGGTGATGTAAAAATGTAATACGGAGGAGAATGGGGCATAGATTGATAAATAGACTTTAAACTTGAAACGTAAGAGGGAGAGAGAGAGAGAGCTGAAGAAAGTATGGATAAATAGGTATAATAAATCGCGCCCAAATACTTACGTTTCCATAATTTCTCAGAGTAGACACAAATATATGCAACAACATCTTAGAGCCCCTTCGTGGTACCTAACCGACCTCCTTCTTTCCAAACACGGAGCGACGGAAATTTGCAGAAAATAAATTGAAATAAAAATTTGAACTCGAGAGAATGTGACAGAAATTCGCAGAAGACCGACTAAGAGAGTTTACGCTAGCTAAGGAAGATGAGCTGAGAGTGACGGAGAGCAAAAACGACGTAGGCAGAGACAGCAGGTGAGAGAAACTGAGAGACGGTGGGTTGCGGAGAGGAAGGCGATGGGGTTGCAAACTTAGTTATCTATCGACGAGGTGGCATTCGTGGAAGCTGAAGGTAAGTCTCCGCTGTGAGCAGGTACGCACGGAAACTTGTCTTGACGGATGAAAGCGCGCGTGTCTTCGATCGACGAGCACGGAGTTGGACGACAAACAAATCGCAACGGAAGGCAACAAATGTTCGATGAGGAAGTGGCGGAGTCTAGGTCACGTTCACCCTGTTATCTGGTAAATATATAAAGATTTCCTATATTCCGTATTAAATAGCAAACCGAATAATTGTAAATCGTCACAAAGATGACAAAATTGAAACAAATTGAGGCATTGAACAACGATATTTGTATTGACACGTTCAACCATTCAACTTCCAACTATAAAAGATTAAATTCAACGGTGACTTTCACATAATTCAACCAGTTTTACTCATTTAATTAACCTGCATTTAATTTTGATATGAATATGCAAACTTTTGTATGTCCCTTCAATAAATCATCCTGTCGTAACTATCAAAAACGACACCGTACTCCACAATATATTAACCGTTCATGCATCGTGTATTAATACGCACAACTATACACTCCTTCAATAAATCATCCTGTCATATCTACCAAAAATGACACCGTATTCCGCAATATATTAACCGTTCATGCATCGTGTATTAATACGCACAACTATATACCCTCCAATAAATCATCCTGTCATGACTACAAAGAATTACACCGTACTCCGCGCCGCTGCAGCAACTCGCGCGTCATTCATTAAAACGTCTGCAACAAAATAGCTCCGCGCGAACTTCCAATTAACCCGCCACACTCCGGACGCGTTCGATGATTTAACAAGGACGCGCGTCCTGTTTAAGCGTCCGATTTTCGTTCGCCATCGGCGTCGCTAATGAAACGCGAACAGGGAACGAAACTTGGCGAACATTTCGCGGAAACTTGAAGATGGAACGGGTCTCTGGCGGGGGCGGAAACTCGTTGCGACGTGCAGAAACGCGCGTATCTTCGATTCGAGAGCAGTCGCGATGGCGGACGGACGCCTTAGTCTCAATACCAAGGCGATGTTAGTTAGTTGTTCGGCGAAAGTGTAAGTCGCTGGCGTTGACAGTCGCACGGCGTCGAAAACGGAAGACGGCGAAGCGTGCGCATACGTGTGGATGCACACGTAGCGCAAATGAGCGGACGAACTCGTCTCAATAAAATAAGAGGACGGCGGTAGGAGAGAAATTGGATGCGGAAGATATAGCAGGCTTCGTTTGAAGCCATTTTCGCTAAAACGAACAATGGTGAAGCCACGTGCAAGGCAAGAACAACGCGTAGGTGAATACTGTTTAACTGTGAATTGCGTTCAAAAACAACCATCTATGCGAGGTATGCGTATGTACGATTATTTTAATAAATGTACTAAATAACTAATGCACATAATGTGGCAACTAATGTGGATGCACACGTAGCGCAAATGAGCGGACGAACTCGTCTCAATAAAATAAGAGAATGGCGGTAGGAGAGAAATTGGATGCGGAAGATATAGCAGGCTTCGTTTGAAGCCATTTTCGCTAAAACGAACAATGGTGAAGCCACGTGCAAGGCAAGAACAATGCGTAAGTGAATACTGTTTAACCGTGAATTGCGTTCAAAAACAACCATCTGTGTGAGGTATGCGTATGTACGATTATTTTAATAAATGTACTAAATAACTAATGCACATAATGTGGCAACTAATGTGGATGCACACGTAGCGCAAATGAGCGGACGAACTCGTCTCAATAAAATAAGAGGACGGCGGTAGGAGAGAAACTGGATGCGGAAGATATAGCAGGCTTCGTTTGAAGCTATTTTCGCTAAAACAAACAATGATGAAGCCACGTGCAAGGCAAGAACAATGCGTAGGTGAGTACTGTTTAACTGTGAATTGCGTTCAAAAACAACTATCTGTGTGAGGTATGCGTATGTACGATTATTTTAATAAATGTACTAAATAACTAATGCACATAATGTGGCAACTAATGTGGATGCACACGTAGCGCAAATGAGCGGACGAACTCGTCTCAATAAAATAAGAGGACGGCGGTAGGAGAGAAATTGGATGCGGAAGATATAGCAGGCTTCGTTTGAAGCCATTTTCGCTAAAACGAACAATGGTGAAGCCACGTGCAAGGCAAGAACAATGCGTAGGTGAATACTGTTTAACTGTGAATTGCGTTCAAAAACAACCATCTGGATGAGGTATGCGTATGTACGATTATTTTAATAGATGTACTAAATAACTAATGCACATAATGTGGCAACTAATGTGGATGCACACGTAGCGCAAATGAGCGGACGAACTCGTCTCAATAAAATAAGAGGACGGCGGTAGGAGAGAAATTGGATGCGGAAGATATAGCAGGCTTCGTTTGAAGCCATTTTCGCTAAAGTAAACAATGGTGAAGCCACATGCAAGACAAGAACAACGCGTAGGTGAATACTGTTTAATTGTGAATTGCGTTTAAAAACAACCATCTGTGTGAGGTATGCGTATGTACGATTATTTTAATAAATGTACTAAATAACTAATGCACATAATGTGGCAACTAATGTGGATGCACACGTAGCGCAAATGAGCGGACGAACTCGTCTCAATAAAATAAGAGGACGGCGGTAGGAGAGAAACTGGATGTGGAAGATATAGCAGGCTTCGTTTGAAGCCATTTTCGCTAAAACGAACAATAGTGAAGCCACGTGCAAGGCAAGAACAATGCGTAGGTGAATACTGTTTAACTGTGAATTGCGTTCAAAAACAATCTGTGTGAGGTATGCGTATGTACGATTATTTTAACAAATGTACTAAATAACTAATGCACATAATGTGGCAACTAATGTGGATGCACACGTAGCGCAAATGAGCGGACGAACTCGTCTCAATAAAATAAGTGTGGAAGATATAGCAATAAAATAATCTAGGACGGCGATTATTTTAACAAATGAGAGATATGTGGATGAACACGTATGCGGAAACTCGTCTCAATAAAATAAGAGGACGGCGGTAGGATATAAGATATAGCAGGCTTCGTTTGTGAAGCCATTTTAACAATGCGTGAAATGCTAAATACAAACAATAATGTGGATGCAAGCCACGGACGAATGCAAGGCAAGAGAGAAACAAAGCGTAGGTGAATACTGTTTAACTGTGAAGTGCGTTGAAAAACAACCATCTGGGAGAGGTATGCGTATGTACGATTATTTTAATAAATGTACTAAATAACTAATGCACATAATGTGGCAACTAATGTGGATGCACACGTAGCGCAAATGAGCGGACGAACTCGTCTCAATAAAATAAGAGGACGGCGGTAGGAGAGAAACTGGATGCGGAAGATATAGCAGGCTTCGTTTGAAGCCATTTTCGCTAAAACGAACAATGGTGAAGCCACGTGCAAGGCAAGAACAATGTGTAGGTGAATACTGTTTAACTGTGAATTGCGTTCAAAAACAACCATCTGTGTGAGGTATGCGTATGTACGATTATTTTAATAAATGTACTAAATAACTAATGCACATAATGTGGCAACTAATGTGGATGCACACGTAGCGCAAATGAGCGGACGAACTCGTCTCAATAAAATAAGAGAACGGCGGTAGGAGAGAAATATAGGATGAAGCCATTTTCGAAGATATAGCAAGAACAACGCGTAGGTGAATACTGTTTAACTGAAGCCAAAAACAACTATCTGGGTGAGGTATGCGTATGTACGATTATTTTAATAAATGTACTAAACAATGGTGAAGCCACGTGCAAGGCAAGAACAATGCGTAAGTGAATACTGTTTAACACGTTGACTGCCGTGCGTATTTTGCCGCATTAGAACGGCGATGCTATGAAATACTACAGCGTTTGACTGAATTATGCAAAATGTAAATAATGTGAAAATATTGGAGACCAAAGAATCGCATCACTATTCTAACAATAACTGCATTTATAAAATAATTATTACTACCCATTGCGAATATTTTGGATCTTCAGTAAAATCTCTTGTGCCGGTCACCGGTGACCCCACGGCAGCCAACGTGTTAACCGTGAATTGCGTTCAAAAACAACCATCTGGGTCAGGTATGCGTATGTACGATTATTTTAATAAATATGCTAAATAACTAATGAAGATCTTCAGTTTATCGTATATGAATATTGAAACGGCGGATGCGTGTGTTTGGATACCAGTATCTAGACGTCCTGTCAGCCTACCGTGAAATACGTCAAAAAAAGACCTGCAGGAACGAATGTTGTAGGCGGCCTTCATTTGAAACTATTTTCCGTGAAATGAACACAGCAAAGCCACTCGCAAAATAACAAGAGCACATAGTGAGCTTTTACTTGGAAAAATGAACGAATACATAAAGTCGTCTTATAACGTCGTTGAAAATAACATACCACTCAACGTATAGTAAGATCGGGACGGTGGATGCAATTTCTGCACCTATGTATCTATAAGTCCATTCACCTTGCGAAAAAAATATTTGAAAAGTGCTCTGCGACGAGATATACAAGTCACGTTTAGTCAAATTAAAATGTACGATGGTTTCTCGACTACTGTCCCTACAAACCGGTTTACTTCAGCAAAGAGTGCCTCGAAGAAAACTTCTGGGACAGAATCTGGTAAACAACTTCTGTTTCAGAGATAGATGAAGAGACTGAAGAGAGACAGAATGAGAGAGTTGATTAGGCGACACGTCCGTTTTCAGTGACAGCTTAACGCACGATGAATTCAGCGAGTGTTCGTACAAGATACGACCCATGTCACGTGAAATACAATGCGATCTCGCGAACGTGTATAGACGGGCGGAATATAATGCCTTTGTCCGTTTACAACTTCCTCTTTACACGAATCGCTACCTTGCGATAGACTTAACCGCCTGTTTTTGCATGGCAGCTTTTATAATCGCGCCAAACGTGGCTCGCTGTTGAGTTTCCTTTGAAATCAGTTTTAGTAACGTCCGCAGGTTGACTTTTAAGCATGTGGATCGACTATGGCTGTTTGGGTTTGCAATTCTGCGAGATTTAAAATTTCCTGACTAAACTGTCAATGATGCTACTGATCAGTTGTGTTAGTCACTGAGATTTGCAGACACATTGGAAATAGTGAAAATTATGTTAGTGACTCTGCTATAGATATTTTTTACATTTACACAAAAAGATAAAGAAATTAAATCAAACTTGTAATGAGCAAAATTTCTAAATGTGTTAGCAGTAATATAACAAATATCTTTAGAAAATTCTTTTCCCTCACAACCACTAACGAAATTGCATTAAAAATGCACCCTTTTTGCCAACATTCGGACATTCTAATTTTTCGGATCTGCCAAATGTAGACAAGACAGATATTATATTCGTTTACAAGGTGTCAAAACCTTATTTTGCAGAACAGCATACAGATTGGATAACGTAGTCGATAATCACAACTTACTATTACCCTTCATGTAATTATCAAACTACAAGCACAAACCTTGCATGTTCAGTGACAGAATACGCGTAGAACAAAAAACTCAGAGCACGAATTTCGTCCTTCTGTCGGGTTAGAATTTCGTCGCGCCAAGTTAGATTCGAGACAGTCCCCGTTTATACGGTCTAAGAAACCGAAGGCAGAACGTGCAGTCGTGCAGGTACGTCTGGAAAGTTATTCCCCGGAGGACTGAGTAGCGCGTGTTTTCTATTATGGAACGGTCACTTACCGGACAACTTGAATCCCAATGGATCCTGCGGATGTCCGAAAGGGAATGGCCGAGGACCAAAGTGAAAGGGATGAAAGGCTTGGTGCCCTGAAACGTGACGTATACCTGTTACACGATCGATCCTAGAATTGTCCTATTGAATCGCTACAATTTGGGGTAAGACAAAATTGTACCCAGAGAACGAAACGTAATCAGTGATGTAGGAGACTGACATTTTAGTGTTAGATGTCATATTTGACTGAAATGTTAATCTTTGCTGATACAATGTATCAAAATGCTGACGTAAGTTAAATGATTTTCAGACGTTGCATAAAACTGTATATCACAAAATAATCGGTACTATTAGTAATCTCGTGAAAGCACGTGTTTTTCAGATTTCAGTGCAAAAACTGAAGAGTTATAAAATTGAAAATTTTCAGCGGTTCAATTGTTTATTTAAAACACTTTAATATTTCAAGCGCAAAACAGGAAACCGCTAGCATATTATATCGATGTAACACGATGCACATCTTAATAACAATGTGCTTTTCCAAGATAATTTCAATTAATCTTCCAATTCCTGCGCAATTTTGTATTCTTTCAAACACATTAACGCAAAATTAACGATAATCAAATGTTAGTAATATACCAACGTTGACCCATGAAATGTTTTAGATTACAAAATACGTGAATGCCTATAATGTCTTAATACCATCCACACCTGCATTTTCTGCAATGCGTTGAGTACAGGTACGATAACATAATAAACGACTTTGAATAAACGAACACCCTTTAAGGTAAAATTTCAGTTTGCCTTCTCTCCATGCACCGACACAGTCAATGCTGTCCGTCTAGTAAAATTCCGAAGGTTAACGACATTCTGGTCATCTTTGTTCCACTGGTCGATGTTATCACCCTTAATGGGGGTGGTTCACGGTTACCTACAGTGGATAATGGTGGACTCACTTGTCTTGGACCTTGGCTCTCTAGGTCCGTCCACGGTGACCTTGATGGCCTTCGACAAGGTGGCCACCTGTGGTGGCGATGTCTGGAGCATGATCGTCAGTGTAAAGCTCTTTCCTGAAAGCAAGATGAGAGACGCATGGCAGTGTGTGATGAGCACAATTATCGCCAGGCGGTAAAAAACTGCGAAGGCGCTTACTTGGGTTCAGGAATTAAAATGAGGCACGTGTAACACCGGCGTGTGTACCTACAACTTTGTGTATGCATTATTTTACGTTGTTTAACGGAGAAAATGTCTGCGCGTCGGTGATTTTATCAAATGAATGTCAGGCGCGGGAACTAGTTCGTATAATGTGATTATTGTAATTTATAATGCACCGTTACTTTTCTCGGCCAGCGCCTATGTTTCTAATACACTTGAATGCAGATCAATTTTCTAGTTCTTCGCTAAATGTGATCTAGGATGTATGAGTTCCTAGACAGCTAATTTAATATCTTACTTTGTCTTTGACTATGTGCAGCATTATAGCCATATCAAACCATTGACTATTTACAATAAACAAGTAATGCAATAGGCAATGCCAATATTCATCTTGCAGCAGCTGGCACATTAAGGTCAAACAATTAATACACTACATCATTAGTGCGAACCACTGTAACACGTTTCTACACGGCTAATTTAATACCATACTTTGTCTTTGACAACGTTGCAGCATTATAATCACATCAACATCACATAAGTAACGTTACGTCTAATCATTTACAATCGGCAAGAAACAAGTAACGCTACACCTAATGCTAATATTCATCCTGCGGCAGCTGGCACATTAACATCAAACAACCAATATGCTACATCATTAGCGCGAAGCACCGTAACACGTGTCTACGCAAGTAATTTAAGATCCTGCTTTGCCTTTGACAACGTTACAACATTATAGTCATATCAATATCACATAAGTAACGTGACGTCTAATCATTTACAATCGGCAAGAAACAATTAACGTTACACCTAATGCTAATATTCATCCTGCGGCAGCTGGCACATTAACATCAAACAACCAATGTGCTACATCATTAGCGCGAAGCACCGTAACACGTGTCTACGCAAGTAATTTAAGATCGTGCTTTGCCTTTGACAACGTTACAACATTATAGTCATATCAATATCACATAAGCAACATTACATCTAAGCACTGAAAATCGACAATAAACAAGTAATGCAATAATCAATGCCAATATTCACCCTACAGCAGCTGGCGCATTAAAGTCAAACAATCAATACGCTACATCATTAGCGCGAAGCACTGTAACACGTTTTCACCTAGCTAATTTAATACCATACTCCGTCTTTGGCAACGCTGTAACGTTATATGACATCAATATCACATAAGCAATATTGCATCTAACTATTGACAATCAATAATAAACAAGTAATGAAACAGTCAACGCGAATATTCATCCTGCAGCAGCTGACACATTAAAGTTGAACCATCAACGCACGACGTCATTAGTGCGAAGCACCGTAACATGTTCACGTTTACACCATCAATTGAAACTGCGCTAAGCCAACTACCCAGCTTCCCGGCGTATGACGAAAGTCAGAGCCTGAGCTGAAATGAAATCTGTGCAATCAAGTTCCGACCATTTCCCAGCAACATCCTTCCTGCGACTTGCCTTTTTTACCATCTTCGCTCATTGTCAGAGTGTCTGGCCGACACGCACGAGCGGAACGCAAATGCCGCGCGACGCAGTTCGCTGGAAACAAAACACAAATGTGCCGGAAGTAAGGGCTGAACGAGTGGCGCCACCGTGTCGATTTACCGTATCCTCGTTTTCCTGCCGTTGGCCCTGTCTCTCGACCCATCAGATCGAAATATGTTAATGCCAGCGACGCTAAACGCGGACTACCAGAAATACGCGCAATTTTGTTGCACATGTTCGATCGTTTCGACAGTTTGTATCGTCTGGACAATTTCGAAACGCTGCGTGTTGAGCGTGGCAAGATCATTTTGGAAAATGATTTATTGAGTGTGTATCTGTGAAATGCACAGAAAAATATACTATCTGACATTGCTGTCATCTCGTATCAGTCTATTATTTAGGTGATATTAACCCCTTGGGTACATTTGACGTCTGAGACACGTCATTTACTTTTTTCCCCTAGGAGCGGATGACGCGTCTAAGACGTCAAACCAAAACTTAAACTCTTGGGTACATTTGACGTCTGAGAGACATTTACTTGTTTTCCCCAGGAGCGGATGACGTGTCTAAAACGTTATTTGAGGTTAGGCACAATTCTATTCATTTTATTGTAGCTTGAACACGTATCAGTCATAATAGAAGAGGCAATTACAGTATTTCAGTGAACATTATTTGCGATACACTGCCCCATTATGTCAAAAACAAGGGGTATATTTTATGATAGTAATAGCGAAAGTGACTTTAAGAAATCTAAAGAAGAATTGTTTAGTGATCCTGAAATTAACAATTACAATGAAAGACAAAACGAAGGTGATGAAGACGATATTGAACTAGAAAATGATGACAATTGTAATATAAAACCAAGGTTTCGAAGACGCACAAGACGTCTATCGAGCAGTGATAGTGAATCTTCTCGTGAACCAGTATCAGAGGAATGAATTTGGGAAGAAGAAGAAAATGTAGCCGATATAAAAAGTTTTCTGAAATATCTGGAATTAGTAATTGGTTTTTTGTTATAGCTTGAATTTATTTCATTTAGTTTTATTTTGTTGTTATTAATTTATTTTTGTTTTGCAATTCTAATTACTTGAAGACATCTTAATAGTACATATGTCACCAATATTTTAGAAATAAATAAATTCTTACGTAAAATGTACTGCTTTTACATACTACTCCAAGCAACCAAAAATTATATCCGTTCCACATGCAAATATTTTCTCAAATAAATCCGTACCCAAGGGGTTAATATGTATAGTATGCAATTTGCGGCGACACCTATTGAACCGCGTGAAATTGTTACGTCACGTCGAAATTTAACATATTTACATGTAAAGGTCCGCAGACAATGTTATGCTGGCCATTCTATTGTCTATTGTCAACTTTCAGTGTCTGGATATTCCAAGCAATCAAACATTTTTTTTTTGTGAACGCATCAAGGCTATTTCATTATTAATAATACGATGTTATCGATTTATAATATAAGATTTGCGCGGACACCGGTTTTTCAACTATTTCATTATTTCGTTAAATTACAAAATCCGCCGCATGACAGACAATACTCATAAGAGATTCCCCTCCCCCATATACTTGACTTCCACTTCCGCCTACCTCGAACAGCGCAAACCCTTTAGCCTGCCTTCTTTCCTATTCACCATCCCACGCAGCGTACATCCACAGCAAAACCCCATTAAACAGTCTCTATACAGACTCTCCCCAACCCACACAACACAAGTACAAAAAATCTCGGAAAAAATCACATCGTAGCTTGTTTACAACTTCTTCGCAACGGTCGCAAAGGGTGACTACCCCCTAAAACAAAGCCTATAACGATCGAACCCCAGGCCTCCGTCGACGCTGCGATACTGAAACTGCGTCGCACCGGTCGGCGGCAAAACATTGTCGCCGCGCGTTCGGCCGTTGAACTTGGAAAGAAAATTCTCGGGCGATTAAGACGGGAGACTCGTACGCGCGTGTTCCAGCCAGCGATCCGACGAAGTTTTACGGCTTATAACGGGGTCGTCGCGCGCGTATGCAACGCGCGGTCGGGTAGTTTTATTTTATAGTTGCCGGGGGGTCGCGCGGGGAGAGTCGGACAGTAAACGACCGGGTTTTTACGGTGAACCACGACATTTAACCGGCTTACCGCCGTCGCCGGGGCGAAATATTCCGCACAGACGCAGCCAGGCCCGACCCAGGGGACGATACTCTTTCGGGACCGCTTTCCACGCGAATTCGAGGCGACGCGCCTTTGCATGATCACGTGTTTTTATGTGGCCGGGGATGCGTCGTGATGGATTTGTGATGTTCTGATTTAATTGATGTCGTTGAACGCAGCGCGTGCGAATATATGGGCGCGTTAAGTGACGAGCGCTTTTTTGTTGTTTGCTGTGATATTTGCAACGTTTTGGTGTATCTGGATTTTACTGTTGAGTGTCGACAAGGAAGTCAAGCAATAACTGAGGCGAATCACTGGTTGATCCTGTGGTTTTGTTGTAATTGTTTATTTATATGTTTTGGACATTTTAAGTATCATGGATATGGTCTAATTGTAACTGATGCCGTTGAAAACGTTCTTTCGTATTTTGCCGTAGTTGAAGTGTATTTATATTTAACTGTTGAATATCGGTTCTGAAGTGATGCAATGACTGCATTAAGTCGCTGGCTACCACTGTGCCTTTCTTGAAATCCCATTGTTTATACGTTACACATATTGAAGACATCGTGAATAGCTAAACATACTACAGCTTTAGAAGTGGCGCACTCTATCCGTCGTTATTATCTCACCTACCACTTCCCCAAATTGAAATTACTCACATCATCTACGCTAATCTTGCTCTCAACCCCACACTTTCTCCAAATCCACACGAAACGCGTGCGTGAACAACCTCCATTCACGAAATTCCACGCGCAACGGGCCGACATCTAAAACACATAAATCCTCTTTCCACCGCGCCTGTACCAGAGCAGCGCAGTAGTCGAAGAAAAACTTAATCGTCGTGACCCCGAGCATTAGCAGGGCGAAAATCCGCGTGCCGCGCGAAAAACCTCGAATCCGCCGCAAGGTGGAAGATTTCGTGCCGGGCTTTTGTACCTCCGGACTAACGAGACCGAAGTTTATTGCCAGTGCGGTGTCAGGAGGCGGATTCCGAGGGTGCGCGGGCGGCAACACGAATCGAGGGTGATGGTAGGCATTTTGAGGGTGTTTATGAGGCATTATGTGTAACTCGCTGGAAGAACGATCCACCCTCTGTCGGAGCTCTATTGCCCTCCGACCGCTGCCTACGCCTAGCGAAATTGTAATTCGTCGTGCGCCAAAGCGACGCGAGATTCTTGCCGAATTAGTCGCACGTGAAATTTCCGCGCTCACCGAGCTTCCGACCGAATCTAACGACGCGTGACGCCAATTTTTTCGCGACATCTTTTTGCGCAGAAAGATTGAGCGTGATGCGTGCGTCATTTATTAGCAAGAGAGACCATCGTGTTTATTTGGCGCTGGGGTTTATTGTTTGAAGTGGTTATTATGTGTGTGTTAGAGTGAAATGTGAACGAACTTGAACCGACGGCACTCATTTTGTCCCGGAACGGAAGATGAAAAGTGAGGGGAAAGGCGAACATGTGCCCATCGGTATGAGATTCTGTCAAAAACTATAATGCATTATGAAATGAAGTGTAGCAAAAATAAAATGTTTGTGCGTAGTCGAATTTGGAAATTACTTGATTTCAACTAGTAAATTCCTAAATGAAACACAATTTATCACGTCCTCTATCACAATTTAAAATCAATGCTCTTTACTTCAATCTATGTCTACTTGCAAATTTTTATAATCGCAATGCCAGAATTTGATAAACCCCAATTATATCAAACGCCTGCAAATCAGCCTTCAATTCTCTCTTTCCTTCCCTCCTAAAGCTCATAAAGCGTACCTTCAAATGCCGAGACGCCAGCGTCGAAACGTAAACGAGCGGTACACACACCCACACTCATTGCAGCACGTCCAGCCAACACGACCGTCAATCTCGCGCGTAAATTCGGGCGCGAAGTAAAATAAAAAGCTCCTTCGGGCTCCTTTGTCAGGCACGCCCAGCCACGCATACGCACATGAGCGTAAACACGCGATTGCCAACTGGCGAAGTTTACATCGGGCCTCATCCTACCGCGATTCTGGTAGTCAAAACGTCAGAATCTTAAAACACGACAAACACTCTGAAATAACGATCCGAAGCCACCCTCGCGCTTCGCCTCACCGGCAAACAGGGGAGTTTTTAACACTGCATGATCCCTGGGTAAACTTAGGGCGAACGCCGCCGAGCGTTCTCTCGTGTCTTCTCGCGGTGTGCAAATCCTTGTGCCGTGCAAACGGACGGAGAGCCAGAGTGAAGAACGAAGGTCGCGGAGTAAATGCGCGGCGAGTTTTACGCCAGCCGGATGAAAAGAAGCGGATGCTCGCGATGTGTTTCAGGGATGACATTGAAAGCGTCGACGGCGAAGACGTTCAGGAAAGCACAGTGGATATGGTTATGTGGAAAGTTTTCGGGTTACGGGATGTAGTGTCCGAATTTTGGCGCGCGCGACTCTGAAGATAAGTAATTTTTGTATGCGTGGAAAATGACAAGCGACGGAAGTAATGAAAGATAGTCGGATATGCCATGGAGTCAAGCGATTGTGTCAAAAGTTTGTTGGTACTCCATCTGTAGGGACAAATGTTATATTTATACGCAAATTACTTACGATTAAAACTATTCGAGCGGCAAAAATGATAGAAGATACTAACAAATGTGTCATGGAGTCGGACGATTATGTTAGAAGCATATTGTTATTTAATCTATGAGTAAACCCAAGTTATACGCAAACCATTTTCAACCGGCACTATCCCCAATATTTTACAGTTGCATGGGTATGCGTGTGTATGCATGAAGTGGCGAAAAATGACGAGCGGCAAAAGTAATGAAAAGTAGTATCAAATATGCCATGGAATCACGCGATTGTATTGGATGCTTGTTATTATTTAATCTGTAGGAATAAACACCGTATATACGTAAAGCTTTTTCAATTGAAATTATTCTCAATGTTATAGCACCGCGAGGCGACCAGAATGCGTGGGTGTTCGTTTGTGTGTGTGAATGCGTACAAAATGACGAGCGGTGGATGTAATAGAAGATAGTACCGAATGTGCCACGGAGTCAAGCGATCGTATTGGAGTTTGTTGTCATTTAATCTACAGAAATATACACAATATATATATGTCCACCGCTTTGACTCAAACGTAACAAACGCAAAAACCAGATGTATGAAATTGGCATGAATAAAGTATATCTAGAAAAGAAACCACTTTCATTTGAAACTACCCTCAATATCATACCGTTGCGGGAAAATAAATAAATACAAATATTTGCCCCTACGATAACTGCGGTTTATATGAAATATTTCTATATATTTTAATGCATCGTCGCACGTTGCTGAAAACGATACCTAATAGCAGTAGTAATTCGCATGAAGTGTCCACGTGCAGAACATATTTAATACATTCAACATTATGAATCTCACATATTCTTAACGCTCGGCGGAAATCGTATCTCGCACAAACGTTACGGCAAAGACGCATCCACCTTTCCCTCCGCCCACGCCCTCCGAAGCACCTCGCAATATTCCTCGCCCCGTGAAATCTACCGAGAAACACCGAATCGCCGCTCATCGCCGTTGTTTTCAATCTCGCACGACTCACCGCCCCTTCCATTCTCCCGCCAATACTCCAATCACAGCGTGCTCATTAATCGCGCCACGACTACCCTTAATCGGCAGTGCCGTTCGAAAAAAGCCAGACACGTCCTGCACACCCGCACATTTTCCATTGGAGCTCCGTAGGGTGTTTTCATTTATGGCTAATCGAACCGTCGCCGTCGCAGCTTCATACGCCCCGACGGCAGAGCGCCGTGAAAAACTTCCAGACGCGAACTCGTCCAGGCGTTTTCGTGCGCCGGCGAAAAGAAAGCACAGGGAAGCGGCCGGCAGCGGCGAGAACGGCGAAAACAGGCTCGACGTTACGCGGCAGAATAAAAAAGGAGGACGCTCGCGATGGCGGGCGGAGTGGGCGAAATGGTAGGAATCAACATACGCGCGGAAAGAAGCAGGGCCGGGCTCGTCGATACGTACGACGAACTGAGACCGGAGAGGAAAATAATGTTTAATCGGTAGAAATGCTCGACGAAGCCGTCCCACGTAGGCAACCCCCTCTTTCCGCCGGCGAACCCGGTTTATGGGTGCCCGCTTCTCCCCCGACATTGTCCCTCCTGCTCGCGCGAGCGTCCCCTTACTCCGCCCTCTTGGTAGCCGGGATTTTTTAATTTTTAATTGGGAAAAAACGTCGCCGAGGCGGTCGACGAGATCCGCCGACCCCCGGCAGGATTCATAACGGCGTGTCCACATTCTGGCGCCCGTTTAATCCTTCGCGATCAGCGCTGCGCGGACGGAAGATTCTTTGGCGTTTGTTAGAGTACGCGAGGGAAGGGCAAAGACGGTCACTTAGGGACATTGGCGAATTTACTTTTATGAAACTCGAAAACTAAACGTGGGGTGGCGAACTAAGGAGAGAACAAAAGGATCAAACGCAAAATGGGCGGTGATATTCAAATGCGCATATATGATTTTGTTTTTGAAAATAAAAGAAACACTGTGTACACTGGTGTCAGTACCGCTGTACATCTAAGATACGAAATGGAATAACTCCTTGTCTATCAATGTTCCCAATTCTCGCCCTTTCAACACTCTAATCAAAACTGTTCTAATCAAAACGGCGGTGATATTCAATTCCGCATATATGATTTTGTTTGAATATAAAAGAAACACTGTGTACACTGGTGTTAGGACAGCTGTACATCTAAGATACGAAATTAAATAACTCCTTGTGTATCAATGTTCCCAATTCTCGTCCTTTCCACACTCTAATCAAAACTGTTCTAATCAAAACGGCGGTGATATTCAATTCCGCATATATGATTTTGTTTGAATATAAAAGAAACACTGTGTACACTGGTGTTAGGACAGCTGTACATCTAAGATACGAAATTAAATAACTCCTTGTGTATCAATGTTCCCAATTCTCGCCCTTTCCACACTCTAATCAAAACTGTTCTAATCAAAACGGCGGTGATATTCAAATGCGCATATATGATTTTGTTTGAAAATAAAAGAAATACTATGTACACTGGTGTCAGGACCGCTGTACATCTAAGATACGAAATTAAATAACTCCTTGTCTATCAATGTTCACAATTCTCGCCCTTTCCACTCTCTAATCAAAACTGTTCTAATCAAAACGGCGGTGATATTCAAATGCGCATATATGATTTTGTTTGGAAATAAAAGAAACACTGTGTAAAGAACCGCTGTACATCTAAGATACGAAATTAAATAACTCCCTGTCTATCAATGTTCACAATTCTCACCCTTTCCACACTCTACTCAAAACTGTTCTAATCAAAGCGGCGGTGATATTCAAATGCGCATGTATGACTTTCTTTGAAAATAAAAGAAACACTGTGTACACTGGTGTCAGTACATCTAAGATACGAAATTAAATAACTCCTTGTCTATCAATGTTCACAATTCTCGCCCTTTCCACACTGTAATCCAAACTGTTCTAATCAAAGAGGCGGTGATATTCAAACGCGCATATATGATTTTGTTTGAAAATAAAAGAAATACTATGTACACTGGTGTCAGGACAGCTGTACATCTAAGATACGAAATTAAATAACTCCTTGTCTATCAATGTTCCCAATTCCCGCCCTTTCCACACTCTACTCAAAACTGTTCTAATCAAAGCGGCGGTGATATTCAAATGCGCAAATATGATTTTGTTTGAAAATAAAAGAAACACTGTGTACACTGGTGTCAGTACCGTTGTACATCTAAGATACGAAATTAAATAACTCCTCGTGTATCAATGTTCCCAATTCTCGCCCTTTCCACACTCTACTCAAAACTGTTCTAATCTAAGCGGCGGTGATATTCAAATGCGCATGTATGATTTTGTTTGGAAATAAAAGAAACACTGTGTACACTGGTGTTAGGACAGCTGTACATCTAAGATACGAAATGGAATAACTCCTTGTCTATCAATGTTCCCAATTCTCGCCCTTTCAACACTCTAATCAAAACTGTTATAATCAAAGCGGCGCTGATATTCAAATGCGCAAATATGATTTTGTTTGAAAATAAAAGAAACACTGTGTACACTGGTGTCAGTACCGCTGTACATCTAAGATACGAAATTAAATAACTCCTCGTGTATCAATGTTCCCAATTCTCGCCCTTTCCACACTCTACTCAAAACTGTTCTAATCAAAGCGGCGGTGATATTCAAATGCGCAAATATGATTTTGTTTGGAAATAAAAGAAACACTGTGTACACTGGTGTCAGTACCGCTGTACATCTAAGATACGAAATTAAATAACTCCTTGTCTATCAATGTTCACAATTCTCACCCTTTCCACACTCTAATCAAAACTGTTCTAATCAAAACGGCGGTGATATTCAAATGCGCATGTATGATTTTGTTTGCAAATAAAAGAAACACTGTGTACACTGGTGTCAGGACCGCTGTACATCTAAGATACGAAATTAAATAACTCCTTGTCTATCAATGTTCCCAAATCTCGCCCTTTCCACACTCTACTCAAAACTGTTCTAATCAAAGCGGCGGTGATATTCAAGTGCGCATGTATGATTTTGTTTAGAAATAAAAGAAACACTGTGTACACTGGTGTTAGAACAGCTGTACATCTAATATACGAAATTAAATAACTCCTTGTCTATCAATGTTCACAATTCTCGCCCTTTCCACACTCTAATCAAAACTGTTCTAATCAAAACGGCGGTGATATTCAAATGCGCATGTATGATTTTGTTTGAAAATAAAAGAAACACTGTGTACACTGGTGTCAGTACCGCTGTACATCTAAGATACGAAATTAAATAACTCCTTGTCTATCAATGTTCCCAAATCTCGCCCTTTCCACACTCTACTCAAAACTGTTCTAATCAAAGCGGCGGTGATATTCAAATGCGCAAATATGATTTTGTTTGAAAATAAAAGAAACACTGTGTACACTGGTGTTAGGACAGCTGTACATCTAAGATACGAAATTAAATAACTCCTTGTGTATCAATGTTCCCAATTCTCGTCCTTTCCACACTCTAATCAAAACTGTTCTAATCAAAGCGGCGGTGATATTCAAATGCGCATATATGATTTTGTTTGAAAATAAAAGAAATACTATGTACACTGGTGTCAGGACCGCTGTACATCTAAGATACGAAATTAAATAACTCCTTGTCTATCAATGTTCACAATTCTCGCCCTTTCCACACTCTAATCAAAACTGTTCTAATCAAAACGGCGGTGATATTCAAATGCGCATCTATGATTTTGTTTGGACATAAAAGAAATACTATGTACACTGGTGTCAGGACCGCTGTACATCTAAGATACGAAATTAAATAACTCTTGTCTATCAATGTTCGCAATTCTCACCCTTTCCACACTCTAATCAAAACTGTTCACTCCACCTGTCTAAAACCAAATGCCAGTTTGTGGACCCTAACTCTCTGTCAATCAATGTTTTTGTCCTTTTCACACTGCGAAACCCCCATAACATTTTCCTTTTAGTATTGTAGATATTAATTTCCGATAAGTGTCCGAAAACTTTTGTCACGAAGTAATTGAATATTCTTCTGATTTATTTATGTTACAACTTTCTATATAAATATGTATTAAATGAATAATATGTCATTTTAAAATATAATAAATTATATTTTACAACAGGAAGATTTAATGCACTTATTTCATAATTAATACAGAGGTATCACTAGACAGTCACGTTGTGGTAGGTTTCGAATGCTTTTGCAAGCAATTCTCAAGTAAATTCTCACGAAGACATTTTCAATGTATTACTCAATAATATTATTGTTATTGAATAATTCGTGTTTTACGTTGACGCACCGATCAAATATCAATTCTCGACTGACCCATCAAAACAATAACGCAACTGTGCGCAAAACCCGTGGCCACTGTTCTAGCAACAAGTAGTGCAACTGCCGGCAAGTAGTACAACCACCAAATAAATCAGACAGTCTTCCTAATCGCATGTCATCATCTTATACCCACAAAAATTCATATCCGACACATATTAGAACATCTTGAGAATACATAAAGGCACATGAAAATAAAAACCAACATCGTACGAAAAAGTGAACACGCGCGACCGAAGGAATTACAATCGTCGACCCGGCTGAAGATCGAAAGTGAAGAATCGTTAGCCCCGCCGGAGAAAAGGACCGAGCGTAACAGCTGTTCGGCGAACCGAACACGGCAGGACGTTATTTTTAAAGGTCGATGAAAACGTACGTCGACCCTTCTCAACGTCCGCGAGCCTTTACGACTTATTAAATCATTTCCACGAAACGCCGCCCGGAATGCCACACCGAATACGTATCAAGCGGAATTAAAGTCTTTCATTGCGCCGCGCCTCGGTCGCGGTGAAACTTTAATAACGGAACGAAAATCGCGACCCCGATAAGGGAGAAACTCATCAACTGCAGCGCCGAGGTACAAAAAAACACACGCCGTACAATCGTAAAATCCACTCGAAAGAAAAGAACTGTCGAAACCGGGAAAGACGCAGTGCCCAATAGTAGAACCTCCGTTTTGTTGTGAATATAAATTGAACCATGGAATTTCCGCGTGTGTGATGTGTTGCGATTATGTTGTGGTTTGTATTCTGTTGTAAGATATTTTCAGGCGGATTCTAAACAATTTCGCCATGTGCAAATCTTTAAATATCTAAAAGGTAGCAATTTGATAATTTCTTATAATGCGAGTAAATGCTATTCGAATACCTGATTTGTCAATTTTTTTTTCCCCGATAATCAAAGCATTAGTTGAGTGTTAGCAGAATATGTATACATTGTATATACAATGTATATTGTATATATTTGGACATTGATTATTCAGATATGTTTTCCGTTCAATATTCATAACATTAGTAGACTAGGAGAAGAATATTTGTATATGTCATAAGTCATGTTCCTCAACTTTATTCTTCATCTTAAATATTACTTCCTCCGTATAAGGTCTAATGCTTAAGCACACTATCAGCACCTGTCCAATATTCCTAGCAGATAAACACCTTCACACTCAGCAAACCCCATCGATATCTTGTTCACGAGCATCACCCCCAAAACATTAATATATACGAAACTTCTTACAAATGCGCCCCACGCCTGCTCCCCTTTTATGTATACATTATATATTGATTTCTCAAACATTTGTTCGCACAGAATGCAGGGCATATTAGACGACTATTAGAAAAATATTTGTATATACCATGAACCATGTTCCTCAACTTTATTCTTCATCTTAAATATTACTTCCTCCGTATAAGCTCTAATGCTTAAGCACACGATCAGCACCTGTTCAATATTCCTAGCAGATAAACACCTTCACACTCAGCAAACCCCATCCATATCTTGTTCACGAGCATCACCCCCAAAACATTAATATATACGAAACTTCCTACAAATGCGCCCCACACCTGCTCCCCTTTTATGTATACATTATATATTGATTTCTCAAACATTTGTTCGCACAGAATGCAGGGCAAATTAGACGACTATTAGAAAAACATTTGTATATACCATGAGTCATGTTCGTCAACTCCATTCTTTCTTTTAAATATTACTTTCTATACCCAAGTTCTAATACTTAATCACATCATCAGCACACGTCCCATAACATCGGCACGCAAACATCTCCAGATTGTCGAAACTCCATGGAAAACTTGCTCGCGACCATCACCTCCGAAATATTAATTTATACCCTACCTCCCACAAATACGCCCGACACCTGCATCCCGTCTGCCACCTGCCACGATCTTCCCCGAGCTCTAGCCCCATAAAGAACTCTGCGAAGTTCCAACAGACGCGAAGGACCTCGCAGCGACCAGAGGTTAAATCTCGATAAGCGACGGCGTCCGCGTCGATCTAAAACGAATCCTCCTTCCACCCAGCCCGGCATGAGTAAGAGTCGACCTATGAAGAGTCGGCCAGGAGCATCGGGGGGAGAAGGGGCTGATAGTCGACGAAGCGCGGGAGACACGGGAATCCGTTGTGCGAGGACATCGGTCAGGATCTGGCTGTCGATAGTTCAAGCTTTCCCTCGGATTCTCGCGCGCTCTTCCTGCCTATGCCTCGGTCGAACCGTCATAAAACACAGGTAACTCCGGTATTTATGTCCGTCGTTTTTACGCCCGTCGCTACCCACCGCTCGTGTGCGCGCGCGTGTTCGTGCAGAGAGGTTCGTCGGTATGTATGGACGTATGAGAGCTGGAGAAAGAGAGAGAGAGAGGGAGCGAGAGAGAGACTGGCACATCTCGGCTCGTGACTCCTAGCAGTCGGAGGTTGACGCTAATCCCTGTCGGGAGCGAAAGGGGTGGCCGAGTGATATACGCCCCTGCGCCGGTATGATAATATTCCACCCCCGCGACACCCCCTACCAACCGGTTCGGCCGACTGTACATAGTCGGGGTGTACTCGTTCCAGCGGAACTCGGGATGGACAATCTTGCGAGTGAAGCTGAGGCGAGGTGCTTCAAGTGCCTTGAGGAAGTAGGCGTTTCCGGCGTTCTGAATGGGAACTTTAAGGAATTTTGGGAAAAGCACTGATATGAGTTTTCGCGGATCCAGCGGAACTCGGAATAAATATTCTTAAGGGTAGGGCTGAAGGAAAGTGGTGAGGCAGTTGCAGGAATATTTTTAAGGAGTATTCATTTGGTACGGGTGTTTTCAGCGACGATGTTGAGATGTTGGCCAAACTACCAATGAATTGTACTGGATATTTTTATATGTTAATATTTATAACAGAAGACGGGACGGACAGTGACGTGAATGGAGCTTGAGCAAGGTGGGAAAGTCGATAGAGAAATGTCTTCGTGAAATATTAAGTCTGTCTCCTTGTTGCGAACCAAGATATTTGTTTACTTAGGTTTCGAGGTTATTTTTCACATCATCTCAACATGTTTTTGACTGTGTCTCGCAAATTATTGTGAATTTTTCAACTCCTCTTGCAGCGTTCCGCATTATTTTACATCGCCTTTGATATACTAAACAGGCATACAGATCAAAGAACATTTCTTTTTTACTCCCATTCTAAGGCTAATTTTTCATCATTTTTTCTCTTATTTTTGACCATATCTCCGCAACAATTGCGAAATTCAAAGTGTGCCCTGCATTTTTCTGAGTTATTTTCGACTTCTTTCGATATACTAAAAGGGCAATTATGTTGAGGATCATGACGTTTTTGGCAAAAATCGCCTATTTTCGACTTATTTATTGTCATTTATCGATATATTTTTGTTCGTAACTGGAAAACTATTACAAATTTTGGGATGCAGTTTGCGTTTCCATGAACCTCATTCGATCCTCTTTCAGTCCATACAGAAAAACAAGTCAAATTATATACTTTCCATCGGTGATCATAAAAAGACTCGATTTCTTCACGCGTTTTTCCTGATTTCTTCAACAATTTTTAGTCATATCTCGGAAATTATTTCGAATTTTTCAACGCGGTTGCAATTTTTCAAAATCTCTTTATACACCCTTTCATCCTGCACAATTACAAGTCGATCGGTAGACTTTTAATTTTTGACCCTGTTTTCAAGCTCGTTTTTCATGATTTTTCCACACATTTTTGTCGATATCTCCGGAACTATTGCGAATTTCGGGGTGCGCCTTGCATTTTTCTGAGTCATTTTGGACCCACTTTGATATGTTAAAACAGCAAGAAAATCGGTGACCCATCATTTTTTCGCAAAAATGGCAAGGGGTATACCTTAAGATTTTCGCGATTTCTTCAAGGCCCTGTCCCGTTTAAACTAGTGAACGAAACCTATAACTAATATAGGTTTTTTTAAAGCTCCTTGCACGCATTTTTACGTGGGACTAATCGCGATTAGCAATTCTGAAAATAATTTTTTTGCTTCTTCTTAAAATCGTCGTATCTCGTGAACTACGAAGAGTTCAGCGTCCGGGAAGTGGTCTATCTTCAGGGCAAATTACCCTCTATCGAATGGTATCGGTCCGAAACAAGAAAAAAAAATTTGACATTTTTCGCCTATTTTCGCGTATTTTTAGCTTATTTTTCTTATATTTTTCCCCATTTTTGCTTATAACTCGTGAACTACTGCGAATTTTGGGGCGCGGTTTGAATTTTTTCGAGTCTCTGAGGATCCTCTTTCATCTCATATAGGTGAGCAAGTCAAATGATTTACTTTCAGTTGGTGGTTGTTAATAAACCCGTGTTTTTCTTACGTTTTTCTCGATTTTTCAATCTATTTTTTGTCATATCTCGGAAACTATTTCGAATTTTTCAACGCGGTTGCAATTTTTCCAAATCTCTTTGTACCCCCTTTCATCCTGCACAATTACAAATCGATCAGTAGACTTTTCATTTTTTACCCTGTTTTCAGGCTCGTTTTTCACGATTTTCCACACATTTTTGCCTATATCTCCGGAACTATTGCGAATTTCGAGGTGCGCCTTGCATTTTTCCGAGTCATTTTGGACCCCCTTTGGTATGTTAAAAGCGCAAGAAAATCAGTGACCCATCATTTTTTCGCAAAAATGGCAAGGGGTATACCTTAAGATTTTCTCGATTTCTTGAAGGCTCTGTTCCGTCTAAACTAGTGATCGAAACCTATAACTAATATAGGTTTTCTTAAAGTTCTTTGGATGCACTTTCTCGCGGGACTAATGGCAATCCAACATTTTGAAAAAAATTTTTTTGCACCTTCTTAAAATCGTCATATCTCGGAAACTATGAAGAGTTCAACGCACGGAAAGTGGTCTATCTTCAGGGCAAATTACCGTCTATCGAATGGTATCGGTCCGAAACAAAAAAAAAATTTGACATTTTTCGCCTATTTTCAGCTTATTTTTCTTATTTTTCTCTCTATTTTTGCTCATAACTCGTGAACTACTACGAATTTTTAGGCGCGGTTTGAATTTTTTTGAGTCTCTGACGATCCTCTTTCATCTCATATAGGTGAGCAAGTCAAATGATTTACTTTCAGTTGGTGGTTGGTGGTTGTTAATAAACCCGTATTTTTCTTATGTTTTTCTCGATTTTTCAATCTATTTCTTGTCATATCTCGGAAACTATTTTGAATATTTCACTTTCATGCACCCTTCTGAGTTACTGGCGACCTTCTTTACTGTACAGAAATATAATATCGCCAAAAAGAAAAATCCAAAATCGGAATACTAAAAGCCACGTTACTCGACACACGTTAAACCATTTATAACTGGCCACACGTAATTGACTCCATTAAAGATTCCGTTGATGACGAATAAAAATTCCCCCATGACACGCCCTGTGCCTCAATCGAATACCGCGCCACGTCCGTTTCATGTGACATGCCGTTTCAAAAAGCGCAACAAACGTTTCCGCACGTCTCACCCCTCCGCTCCGTTGCTCAGGCTAATTTCGTTGGCGTACAAAATCGGGGTTCGTCCGGGGGCGATTAGACGGAATTTTTCCGTCCGATTTCGGGCGAGTTTCGATTTTTTTTTCGGTCAACCTTTCCCCCATCGGCGCGGGTCCATGACCGCGCGTTTGCGATATTAAATTGACCTTACAAAGCCCCGCGGAGCGAGCGCGGGACAAATATTTACCACGTAAAAGTCCACCACCACCACTGGCGGCGAGCGCTGTCGTTGTCGCACGCGCAAAACAACGAGGGCAGAGAAAAACGCGGAAAAACGCACGCAGAATCTGTATATAAAACGCGTCCCGACGCCGCGTTACGACGGTATTATGCGCAATACACGACTCGTGACTCGCCGGCAAACAACATAAATTTCCGATTTATTTAGCAAATCTGTTTGCACACGCTTTTGTAGACAGAGGAGAGCGCGCGAGAACGTTGCGCAGCGACAAATCGGTAAGGCAGAACGGCTTCTGTTTTCCGTGTAATTAACGCGCTGCCGCTCGTTCGAAGTCTACATATACAGAGTATTGCCGCGGAAATGGTTCCGTCGCATACGGAACGTACGCGTGTTCTTCCTAAATTCTTAGAGATCAAGCATTTTGCGTATTCGAAATCTGCTGTCTGCAGAAACTAACGTGTTTTCAGATATTCGCAGCGTTGCTATATTTATTCTTTCATTTTTGGCCAAGATGATTAAAGTAGTCGACTACGGAAATTACTAAAATGACCTGTAATTTGCCGCCAAAATGTAGACAAGAACGGTTTTTAACGTCTACTCACATCTAAACTATTAATCGGAAACAATAAGTGAATAATAACGACGATGAGCTATCCAACAAAATATTTGCTTGTTGTTCATATAGTTATACCTCTGAAACTATTTAGATTTCAGCAGACAGATAGCAGTCTACTTTCAGCACAAATGACCGTCTGCCGAATGGTACTGATCCGGAGGAAGAAAAAATATCAATTATCCGCCTATTTTTGCTTATACGTCGGAAAATTCCTTTTAGCTGAGTTTGACTATCTAGATGCTCAGACGGTTATGGAAATGCATATCGTTCATTCGACAATATTAATATAAGGGTAACAATATTTATGTCAGTTATATATGAATATAATATAATTATATCTGCATATTATGACATTATATGCATAATGAAAAAATTATTACTGCTCAAAATTTTGCTCTAAATCTTATACCATTCTGTTCAAAGAAACAAAGTTGACCTACAGATTGTTCGCCATACGCGTTATCATTCAAATTAGAATATTTGAATGTCCAATTGACTGGAAAATAGTTATTTCAATTTCTCTTCTATTATTTCCGCCACACAGTGCTAATTTCGTCAACATGTTATTCACTGATTTTACAAATCAATCGGCATAATTCTTCATCTTTTCGCATATTTCTGTAAACTTACTCGATTCTTACATCGCGACCAATACTTCAACATTTCTTTCCATCGCATTCGTTAAAAAACGCCGGCCACAGCAACGTGTTCCACGCCCAGCAACATCAATTGCAACCTGCCCAAACTGCATCGTACAAACATAATTTGGTACATTCACCCGAAATCACGTCAACCCCACCACCAGATATTTTTCGTCGCCGCGCGCAATATCGTTGTTCCAAACGCTATCTTTTCTTCGTGCCGGTAGCCTGAAGCCAAATTAACGGACGAGCTCGTTTCGCCGATCTCTTACGAGCCGACGCGACCTTCCAGCGGATTGAAGGATCACGTCGGAAATCGCCATTTCGCGATATGCGGGTAACAATCTTGCACGATCCTCCACCACCTCGCATCGGGCGCTCTAGAGGCAAATCGTTGCGTACGGGTGGTAGTTAGGGGCTGCCCGTAATACAGTAATGAGGGCTTACTGCCATGGAAACCAAAGCCGCTTACAGCCAACCACTCTGCCCCCCTCTCCCTCTACCTCTCCCCAATCTCCACCCACACCCCAGCGTCCCATCCCATGATTTGCCATATATCCGCGATATCCTCCTCGTACGCGGGGCTCGCTAAAAAAATTCTGAAAACCGTTCCCGGGTCACCATTGTTCGACGCTCGACTCGGCGAATTCTCGATTTCCGGAAACGCCAGAGATCGGGATAAATTCGTCGCAGGCTGCTGGATAAGAGGAAGTGCGATGAGCAATGTAAGAGGTCCCTTCTGGGTGGAGAGGGTGGACTTTCATGGATGGTCAAATTGGTATGAAGGAGTTATGAGAGTGAAGCTATTTTGCGAATTTGCGTAGGCAGACGAGAACGGATTTTTCGGTGGGAATTGTTTGGGAATTGCGAGCAGTTTTTTAAATTGTTGGTTTGATGTCGGGGATTGTCAAAGGTGCGTTTGTTAAGGTAAACTGGTAGGTGGTTAATCTGAATTAAAATAGCGTTGCGGTATACAGTAAAACACTTGTGGAAGTGTCGTATATTGCCCGTTTTGTCGATTTCAACACATTACTACCGGCATCACTTTTATTATAATTCATTAGCCCGATAGAAACACAATGCTAAGATCGTCCCAAGTCCAATATTCAACTTCATCGGTACAACGATAACGTCCCGCGCTACAAAGAAAAGACACGAGCGATTCCGAAGACCTCAAAGAAGCTTCTCACCCTTACAAACGCGGCTGCTGCCAGGAAACCGACAAAAGCATACATAGTTCCCTATACAATCTTCGTCCGCCATCAGCGACGCGCGCGAACAAACGTTCTCGGGCCATAGAGCCGGGCACTCCGGATTAAACCGCGTCCGATTCCGGCTCGGATGATTTTATAATGCGCGTGAGACGCGCGTCGTTTCCCAGGCGCCGCGCGTTCAGCACCGCCATCGCCAAGAGCGGCAACCGCCGTCGACCAAAAACGGGAAGAAACTCCCGATACCCGGCACCCCGCAATTTCCTTTTCCAATTTGCCATAAACAAGTAGACCGCCCCCTCGTTAACCGGGCACGTCCCGTGACTGCGCTCTCGGAAGTTCGACGTCGTGGGTTAAGGACGAGCAGAAGGGCGTCGGGGGTGGGCAAGGAGACAGGAAGGGGTGAGTGAACGATGAACAGCGAGGGCGGAGGTGGGTGCCGGAGGCACGAGAAGAAAGAAGGAGGGACACGGTGGTGCAACTCAGTCGAATTAAAGGAATTAAAGGACGCCTCGTTACTCGTATCTCCTTTGCTCCTCGTCCTCGGCGCTGGGGGAGCAAACGAAAAGAAAACTTTGTTCCTTTTCCGGCCTGCCTGCCTTTTGCAGCCTGCGCCCCTCGACCTCCGCCACTCTGCGCCTTCGCTTCCGCACTCTCAATCTCTCCGCGAGCGAACGTTTGCATTAACCGTCCCGTAATGGTCGCGATTATTAGGACGCATTATTCAGGGACGCCTCGAGTTCTTTCGGCCTCTTTCTTTCGGGGCCGCGAAACGGCGGCGTTTGAATTATTCGCGAGCGCCCGCTCGGGAATTAAGAAAGCTCCGCTTGCTGTCGGGCGGCGGATATCGGGTCACGGTATTTGCAGGAGTGAATTAGGAATGAGGATCGAACGGGGGACCAGCTGGTGGCTCGCGGCGGGCGTGACGAAAAACGAGGCCATCAGTCGGGGCACCACCTTAATGTACAGAGGCTTGAATGATTTAAGACGCCGCGTCGGCTGGGATGCGTGGGTGGAGAAAAAACGAGGCGACCCGATGCCGCGGCGAGGGGATGAAAATGATCGTGCGCTCAAGAGGAAGCTACTGCCGGCTGGTCCTGAGGAATTGCGCAGTTTTAGATGTCGGTGGGAAGCAGGGGATCCGCGGCTAATTTTGTTACGGCGGAAATCGAATGCTTCTCGTGCTGCATATTTTTTGATTTTCGTTATATTTTTGGGTGATGTCAAAAAGTTCTACTTAATCGATATGTAAATAATTGAGAAATCATGACCTGTTCTACGTTCCATTCCACGAGAGTTAATTTGAAGCAAACTTGGCGCTGGCCAGAATGTACTGACGAAATAACATTGCCTACGAAACTCTGGGATTTCCTCAGACTTTTTTGCAAAATTTTAATGAACATCTACATCAACATTATATATGAATTAATGTACAACACGCCTATATCACGCCCCTTTCATTTTACCTTTCCACTTCTCATGTTTTACACAACTACACGGCCTCATACTATAATTCCTTCTTTCCACCAAGAATCATGTCCTCGTATAATTACCAAAATAAACACGTACCACAAAAGCTGACAAAAAGAGACAAACTCACCACAAGTCTACATCCATAAGCCATTTTTCCTATTTTTGCACTCACCTCTGCCGCTTCTGCCAACGAACCTAAGATCGTTAAACTTGGCAACTTGATTTTTCATGAGGGCGGTCGAATTTCTCAATTCGGCGCAACAATTCTCATCGTTGCCAGCCCGCACTGTCACTAGCGTTCCATCGCCGACTTCGCCTAGGGCGACCACCTTGAAAGCCACCGGGAGGGTCTTGTTCGATCTCCAGTGTGACGGCAAAACGGTGCAAACCACATGCGGGCAACCTTTCGACAACCAGCGGTCTCGAATTAGATATCGGGACACACGACCGATATCAATGCGGGGCAATAATTGGAAATGTCATCGTAATATTGCAGTAATCCCAGTTCGAAGGGAAACTTGAAATTACAAGCGTTAGAATATTCCAATGATAATGCGATTAAATGAAGCATTTAAGCAACCTTGACAAAAATATAATATTCGATTTATTCGAATTGGAGGAAGTTAGTCGAACTTTTTCTACCTATGCAAACAATATCAACCAATTGTAACGTCACGAAACTATTAAAAAATAGTGTGTTTTTACACTCAGCCGGAACAACAAAAAATAGAATTTGTTTCCGATTCGACAACGTACGCTCTAACCTGTCTACTCAGATCCTCAAGTTACTCGAAATAAAACGCAAACGTCTCATTACACAACCATGAAAAGATTCACGTCAATTATGACTCATACGGAAACCTAACTACTTACACAATCTCACCAACAACTCAACCAAACAAAATCTCAAACAACGCACACGTTTTACCTTCACCCACCCTTTCCATTAAATCCAAGCAGCCGAACAACCTCAACAACAAAAAAATCGTCGAACGTGCAGGATAAAAATCTTTACCGGTCCGTATGAGTTCGCCAGGATGCTCAGCCAAGAGACCATCCAACGTCCTCTCGGCAAGCAGATCCGCAGTGAGTGCGTAATCCGGAAGATGATTACCGCCGGCCGAACCTTGAGAAGGTACCTCGTTCGCCAGGTGCATTCTTCTTCTCGAGGACGACGCCCTCGTCCTCCGTATCCTTGCTCCAGCAATCTGGTTGACCGAGTTCACCTGATGAGCCTGCGGACCACCTCGCACCGACCTGGGATCGGGATAGTCTAGTCCAGGTGGCCGATCGTCGGGACGAACATCTCGCAGAGGATTCGTCATCAGAACGGACTCATCGAATTCCTTCAGTGTAATTTGTCCTCTTCCTCCGAGGTAAAGTTTCTCCTTTGCTTGAGTCGAGAAAGCGATCTTCAGTGCTCGGTGTTTCGAAGTTTTGCACTTGCGAAGATTTTAATCTGATGTCTAACGTTGTGGGATGAAATTGTTTTTGTCAGAGGACGTTATTGCGGCGATGGACCTTTGATGTGTGTTGCTTTTATATCATTTTTATGGTTGATGCGTTTATGGATAAACTCGTTAAAAGCGTCTTTGCGGAATTTAGAAAGAACGGACCAAAGTCACACGCAGTTACGACGTCGAAAACAGATATTTGATTTCTGTGTTTAATGTCGGGTATGAGTGAAATTTGAGTAATTTTTAATATTGATTCATTTATCGCCCGATAATCGTTTAAGATAGTTTTTCCACAATTTACAGCTTACGAAACAATACCGTATATCACGATTCGCCGTCATCAAGTCATCAAGTGTCTTTCTCCAATAATCGTCCTACGCATGTGACTTTTACACCGACTTCAACATCTCTCCAATACTGTACAATTGTCGTCTTGTAATGTTCTTTATACATTTACAGCTTCGGAACCAAAATCGCACATCTGCCGTCATCAACCGATGATACCAAACTGTTCTCGCAGTTTATACGTCGCAGTCCGAAACAAGCTTGCCCCAACGAGCAATTGCTCGGTTCACAACATACGGAAGGTTCGTAATATGAGGAATCGGTCGCGTTAGAGCTTTCGTGGAATTGAAAGGCGCCGATTGATTTCGCCGTTGACGGGTGCGGACATTACGACCCCAACGACTCGCTTCTCCCCGCAGGAAATCGGATTTGTTTTCCCCGGAAACGAGCGGCACGCGCGAGTGTCTACTGTCTCCTTCTTGGTTCCGCGGCTCCGGGGCTCCTTTGATCCTTATTTCATTATCCCTCGACGGACGCGGAACGGGGCTGCACGGAGGCATTCGCTTGCAAATTCTTCTTCTCCGACTCGATTGCCAAGTCGCGGGGAAAATTCATTTTATTGGAAACGACAGGGTGCACCGTCGCGACCCTTCGTTCGTTCTCTCTTCTACGCTCACGTCTACCTCACTTTCTATTTTCTATCGCTCGCCATGCTACTCGGTGTCTTTGATCGATTCCGCGTTATTCCGGTTTCTCGGAGGAGACTGAGCGCGATGATCGGGGGCTGTTGTGATCTTGTCTTGGGATTATGTGTTTTGTCTGCTAGACGAATTAATGTCTCGTGCCGAGATTTTTGGGCTCTTTGTATTTCGGTGGCTGAGATGTTTGTAGTTAGGCGATTTATGTATTATGTGAATTGGTGTTGCGCGGTCAAATTTTTGGACTGATTTATTAATACGATCCGCTAAATTATTTGAGATAAAGTGTATTTGTCATTCGTGTGAGATGTTCTGTTTAGTATTCCAACTCCTGACGTGGAATTAGATACTATGTTGTATTTAATAATGTTATTCGTGTTATTTAGAGTACCTTGCTTTCAGTTACAATAGTAAGCGCGGTACTTAAAATCACTGATTATTTTTCCTTAGATCATTCGCTTTGACATGTATTCAGTTTGCCAATTTTTGTTTAATTTACCGGATCTTCTGATTTTTTCAATCTGATATTAAATATAATGATTAAAGTCTACTGTGACCCCTGTTTATTCACTCCAAATGTATTTGCTCCTACGATTTCGTAGCAACGTTTTCATAGGCCGTCACTCGCGAATCATTGCAAATACTTCTTACGATATGACCCACGATTAACCGTCCATATCATCGAATGTTACACGTAACATGCATTAACGTATCGAGTAGCGTAATTAATCGCAACCGACCTCGCACTCTTCTATTTACAGTAAAACATTCAATCAAACTGCTGGGATCGTCGATATTCGAACCCTTTCACTACTATCCCTCAAGCCCTCGTCATCACCATTATCTTCACCAATACTTCAATCTCACGTTTTTCGATAGTGTCCGTTTCAAATACCGCACGTATCCGTTGACAGAATACTTTCTGTCAAACCACGATATCGCGCACTTTTTTCAATTTATTGACCGCCTCTTAGTGACTGTCAAGTTTGTTCCGTTTGACAGCCAGGTCGGGAACGTTCATTAGGGGCGCTCGAAATCAGTTCCCTCCGTGGTTCGATCAGCAAGCGGGCCGCCACGTGTTCTCTAATCGCAACAGTCTCGATCCAGTTCTCCCGACGTAGCAACGTTCACGCACTCCAATGAAAAGCCTCGCAGCCTCGAATACCTCGATATGTTTCGTCGGTGTGGGCAAATTGACACGTCAGTCGAATCGATTCCCGCTCACTTTCGTCAACCCTTCGGTAAGTACATTCCCAGCGTGTGTTCGGCGAGTTTGGAAAGGGAGAAGTTGTTTATATCGATGAATTCGTAACTGTCACTGAGGAAAACTTGTCACGCAAATTTGCTTTTCGGATGACGTTCCTTTTAGTTAAGCGGTGACTGGAAGGAAGTTGACTGACGCGTCGAACTTTTTACGTCAACGACATGGATAGTTCGATACACGTATTTTACACCTTTTTATGTAAAACTGGTATTTTAGCGTATATTTAGCTTTCCCGCTCTGTCCTCTTGAAGCTATGTTCATGCACAGTTGTTCACTCTTGGTATATACTGCCAAACAGCTTTTTTACCTAAGCGATACATTCCCTTTTTCATCTTGTGTCTCTTAATCCTCGGACCTGACCACACGTTTTAGGCGTTCTCTTAACGCTAACCACACGTTCCCTTCGAAGCTCCCAAATTGGCGCGAGCTCTTTCTATCTTCCCCATTCACATCCCACGATCCATTCTACATATACAATCTGTGACCGCACTTCTCTTCGAAACCGTCCATGTACTCCCGGGTCTGCCTTCTCCGCGTCAATTTATCCCGCACACCATACTTGCATCAATTTCAATCCACCCGCTTTCTTCAAACTACCTCCATTCGCGATCTTCCAACCTTGCTCTCCAATCAATTTCCTCTTCTGTCCACGCTTTCTCGATCCTCCGCATCAACCATCAGTTTGCACCTTTCGCAACTTCTCAAAATCACATATCCTCTCCCGTCTACTTCTTCACCAATCTATTCCACACACCGCACTGGCATCCACTTCCTTCTTCCTCGCTCTCCAATCCACTCTTCCGTCCACCTTGCCTCAATCCTCCGCATCAACAGTTCGAACTCTCAACTCCAAAATCCCGTATCCTCACCCGTCAATCTTCTCTTCCATTTACTCGACGCACCGCACTCGCAAATTCAACCTTCCCGCTTCTTCAAGCCACCTCCATGAACCTTCCGTCCTCTGCCATCCGCTTTTCCTTCCGTTCCTTCTCCCGTCGCACTTCTTGCACTCCTCGCCACGCGTCCACACGGTCTCTTCGAATCTCAAATCGGCCCGCGCTCTCTCTCCTTCCGCTCACTCGTTGTCCTCTCTTCAGACTCGCGCAAACTTTGTCCGCCTTGGCTCGCGACCCGTCGTCGTCAGTGTCGTTGCGTAGGCGGCACTTCTTCGCTTGGCGAGCGGTGCTCCGGCTGGTCGGGGCGGGCGGCGAGCGGCAACTTGCACGGGGCCAGGAGGATAGGGTGTTTAACTCGCGCGGTCTCGTTTCGGTTCGGCGGTGGAAGATGGCGGCTTCTGCGGTGGAGCCGCGCGGTGTGGTTGCGGTGTATTTTTGAGGCTGCCGCCCCCAGCCACCGCCGAGACCACCCCGGGTAACCCTCCCCTACCCCCTCCGCGCGCACCCCGCGTGTCTCCTCCACGCCGCCTCTGCCCCCTCTGCAACTTGGCGCTGGTGGGGGTGCGCTTTTTCCAGGCGGTGGGGAAAAATCTCTGTCTCGCTCTCCTTCTGCCTCGCGCCGTCGGTCCTGCTCAGGTTCCCGCGCTCTCTGTCGCGGGAGCACCTTTCTGTCCCGCCTGCAGACACGGCAAGTCTTGGCGAGTGGACACCAGCGAAGAGATCGACTGAGGACGTTGACCAAGGCAAATGGTGAGTTGGGAGAGTTGAGAGATGATGATTTCGAGGCAAGTTGTGATGGTGGTGGATTGCGAGGATGAGTGTTCTGAGGTGATGACAGGAGGCACGGGTGCGATGTCGATGAATTAGAAAGAATTTGCGAGATAATGGGTAGAGATCGAGTTGTGGCGTGGAGGGATGCTGATATGGGATCTCGAGGGTGAATTTTAGGCGAGAATTGTAAGGTGATGATTAGCGAATGGACACCTGGTGTTGAATGGATCGACTGAGGACGTTAACGAAACTGAATGATGAGTTGGGAGAGTTGAAAGATGATGATTTCGGGGGGAGTTGTGATGGTGGCGGATTGCGAGGATGAGTGTTGAGATGATGACAGGGGATGCAAGTGTATTGCCGATTAATTTGGTCGCCGAGTTAGGAAGAATTTCCGAGATGTTGGGTAGAGATCGACTAGTAGCGTGGAGGGATGCTCATCTGAAAGATGATGCTCTGGGATTTCGAGAATGAAGTCTAGGTGGGATTTGTTTAGTGATGATCAGTGAAATTTCATTAGATGAACTTAGCCGATGAGTTAAAAAGAATTTTCGACAGAATGGATAGAAATCGACTGGTGGCTTGAAGGGATGCTGATCTGGGATTTCAAGGGTGAATTGCGCGAGAGTTGTAATGTGACGACTAGAGGTCAGTTTGATCAAGAGATTTAGATGTGATGTTAACGAATTGACACGGTGAGAGTTGCGAGGTGATGATTAGGGATCCATTTGTGATGTCCATGACTTTAGACGCTGCGGTGGCTGTTGTCATTATCGGATTAAAAGCCGGACTATGATTTGGGATAAATTTTTGACGCCGATAGCTTTTGGGGATGAAGTGAGTCGGTTGGTGAACTTTATTGCCGCATTGCCATGTTGAAAATGAACTCCTCAGTGAAAGGAATGTTTGGACATCGAATTCCGATGGTCAGATTCGGAGCGTTTGACGATCAGTTAGTTGAGACGATGGCGCAAACTTCAAAAGTTGTGGTACCGTACAGCAACGTTTTAAGAAGGCGGTGTTTAATAGTTTAATCAAATGATATGCGAACAATACTTTGGGATTGCGATACTATTTCAGAAGAAACTGATGAGTTATTTGAAGTTTAATATATATTGTTTATTCACAATCGATAATTAGATATTATAATCTGCGTAGATCCAATGGCATCCTAATTGGACGATCGAGCCGGTTATTAAGACTGATATGACTCTGATATGTTTCGTAAACCAATAATTGTGCACGTCATATAATTTTATATATGCTTTAATACTGATAAACACTTATATTGATATGTATCACGCACGGTTGTTTTTTATCAATTTTATAGTCTCGCGAATCGCAAATATTATAATTATTTACAGTTCTCATTAACACTTTCAAATTTTGAACACACACACGAGTCATAAAATTCGTTCAATCAACCTTCGTTTGTTATTAGCAACTCTCCCTACTAGCCCTCGATAAGAATTATTGATTTCGTACTCCTTACATTCTGTGATGCACTTGACACAACGCTGGGTTTCCGTTTCAACAGGTCCAAACGCGAACAAAAATGACTCGACTGTTCTCCAAAGCTAATCCTTGAAATATTATTCATCCTGCACGTAATCTTGCAAGTATAAATTGTCTTCCTCTGTCGACAACGATCCTTATCACTCTATTCAATTTGGCACGTGACATCAACACATGTATGACAGCATGTCGGATGATCACCGAAGATAAGTTTCGTCAATTTCTCGTACTTTCCATCAATGGCGTTGAAAGTGAAACGAACTTCCCTCTCATTCGTATTTTCAATCTTGACTTAAATAAATGACGACATCCAGACTCTGTTCTGAAGAATACTTTCTTCCTTATTCCTTTCTTGATGACGACGGTTCCTCCTAAGTTATTCTCATCTTCTGACTCCAGTCACATATTTTCAAGTTCGTCCTTTAAAACAGCAGACCATACAGATTTTTCCTTCAGACTTAGTTCCCTTGACCAAACATCGGAAACCCACACTGTTGCTCTCACCCTCTGTCTTCATCCAATCAGCTGATTATAGTGCGCAGATAAACTAGTCTCATATTTCTGCAGTATACGTCTTATTTATAACAACTAACACCCGAAGTTGCCTAATTTCGCGTTACCCCGCTTCTTTCGCAATTTTAACCGCCGACAACACCAGGACGTAATCCACCGAACGTTGAATGCATTCTCGGACACGAAAATTTCGGTGTATATCAGCGAAGACCAGTAAAATCAACGGATATCACCGAACGTAAACGAATCAATGATTCTGAGAGCACGAGTAAGAATTGACTTTTCACAATTGACGACTGTCAACGGATAAAGATCGACGTTTTTCAACGGACACCAAAATCGCAAACCGTTTCGCCGCGGACTGTCGACACGAGTTCGAGTCTTCTTTTTCAGCCGCGTCCTCGTCGATTCCTTCCTGCTTCCGTCGTTCAACGACCGGCCCGCGCGAGGCTGCGAAACGACACTGGGAAGAAAGGGAAAACAAAGACGGCAGAAAGGCACCCTCGTGTAGTTGCGTTTAGCACCGAGGAATACGGGGGGTTGCGCAATGCTTGGGGCTCTTCGAGGGTGCAGCCGAGGGTGTGCGGGCAAGAGAAAGAAAGGGAGAAAGTTGCCAAAGAGAGAGAGTCGGAGTCAGAGGGTCGGAAGACAAGAAAGAGAGCGAGGCATTTTGTCTTAACCGTTTGCCTGTCGTCTTGAGATACAAAGGACGCGCGTTGTAAGACGTAACGATGCGCGATGTAATGTGGATGTAAACCGCGGGGGTGTGGATTTTCGGTCCATCTTGCGTGATAAACACGGGTGAGTGGTGGGTGTGTGTGCCTACTATAAAATGTCAATCAAGAGATTTGATGGATATTAAATGTATGTGATATTGTGAGTAATTGACGGTATCGGATCGCAAAGTGTTTATTGCACAAGAGATCGCCAACGGCCGTGATTTCTCTAACAGAAAACCTCCGGATCTGACAATTAAAGGACTATAAATTGAGACACTCGAAAGATTCTTCAATTCCGAAATCGCCTTACAGAAATCTCCGCAAACTATGAGAAATTCTTTTATACGCTTTACTTCGCTTTCCATGAAATCCTCCCACGCGTACCACCGACGACCGCCCAGCGACAAAGTGAACGATGTAATGAAAAAAACGCAAAGTCCCCGACAATAAGAACCGGCACTATGGAGCAGCAAATTTCAAAACGAATGAGTTTGCGTAAAAGAAGAACGTAGAGGAACGAAACAGTAGCGCGTGTCCTTCTACGACAGGCGACACGGCACTATCGATCATAACGTATCTGTACCAAACATCGGGGGACCCCTAAACGAGAGGAGCCCCCTATATAATCCTACACCCCAACAGCTAACAATGCGACGCCTCCGCGCCCCTAAATGCCAGCTTTCCGAGATGCATTTCGTCATGCATCGGTCCTTCGACGTTGCACGGACGAACCCCTCCTTTCAATTATGTTTATTTCTGCCCTCTGTTCCTCGACGTCCTATCGCCCGTGCTTATTATCGCCGGCAACTACGATTCCGTATTAACATGTTTTTGTTGGCCCGGCATGACGTTTCGACGATTAGGGAAAAAGTGCGACGCATCTGCCTTTTGCCCAGAGAATCGCCGTTCCATTATACCGGCGCTAACGAATCCGCGTTTGATAAAACTCGATAGCAGCACGGCGACAGCCGACTTTGTATCTACGTTGATCGTTTTACTTACTGCTTTGAAAATGCTGAAGCAGATTAATGTTTTACAGACAATTTTTATGTTTCACCGTTGAACGCGACGTTCTTTATAAAATGTCAAAGCTGCGTTGTAATAAGGCGCGCACGTGTGCGGATATTAACATTACGTCAAACGTACGTTTTCGTACTTCTATATGGAATGTCAGTATACACGACGCTTTTTATTTGGTGAAACGTTCCCTGCGCCACTTCCCAATCGCAATATAAAACGTGTGCGCGCATGTGTGTGTGTAAGTGCGCGATGTCCGGTATGGGATGACTTACAGGAGACGTCCGGTTGCCGCTCTAAATATTTTTTATGCGCCAGCGTGGCGAATTGAGAGGTAGGGAGGCGGAGGCAACGTTATTTGACATGCAGGGAGATATGTTCGCCCTTCGCTGCGAGGGTGTCAAAAGAATGTTTAGGGATCGCGTGACATTATTTTTGAATTTTTGTCTCGCGGGGAATTAGGGTGCGAGACTCGGAGAAACGATCGGTATGCCCCAAGAATCTCGAAGTATTTTAGTCTCTAGAAGGCAAAACATATGCAATACGGCATGTAGAACGAAAGTATATGGGCATTTAATAACAAGTAATGACGTCCTTTTAGTTTATCTTGCTAAGTTAGATCTTTACGTACGGTTATGTACAGGAAAAATATAGAATGTTATTTGAAGAATACCTGCACGAGGATATGACTAACTTTTTTGATTAATGGATAAGATATGAGTTCGAATATATAAAGTTTTAACAATGTAGCAGTCATGCGATGCTCACAGTGCAGTAGTATGTTAAGCTGTATTTGTACTAAAATACACAATTGTAAAATTCATAATGGCCATATTGCACAAAGTCAGGATATCCGGTACAATAAATTTCAATATTGGAAGAGCTACCACTTAAATCTCATAATGCTCTAAAAATACGTTTCTCCTAGAATATTGTACTAAATATATTTCAAAGGGAATAAAATCTGGAATACTAGTATGCCAGCAACTGAAAGCAAAGAACCAAATTTCTTGGCCATGTGTCCATCCCGTTGAATACGAAGTAAAATCATGAATAATTCTGTTTCGCGTCCCGTAACGTACGACATAATAGACACGATGTTGCCCGATACGAAAGATATTATATTTATAAACGCATTAAATAAACGATAAACAACATGCGCCGATCGCCGGACCGAGGAACGCCATTCATTATTTAGATTTGCGACGAAAGCATCGGATCGCTTTGCTCTGCGAGATCGGACAGGAGGAAGGTGGAAACGGCGTGAGCGTAAATTGGTAATCGCGCAAAGCGATGCGTGCACACATGGCCAACATGTCGGGTGCGTCGATCGACTGACAGGTCGAATCGATCATGATTGGTTATCTCCGCGTCTTGGCACAAATTCCCATCGCCGTGCAATCGTGTTTTTGTCTGTCTTTCTCCGCCGGCGGATGCCCTTTCGACGGTAACGATATATTCGATATATTCAATATATTCGATATATTCCGTAACCCGCATCCGACACGGTCCACGTAACCGGACGGCGCGATGAATGCAGGACGATTATCGACGCACTTTTACGTTTAAATTAATTGGACCAATTATCGGGGCTGAACAATTACCTGCTGGCGACCAATTAGATCAGCAGGATTTGTTGTTTGCCGCCGCGTTACGCCGGCAAGAAATAATTGGAGCTCACGCATTTTCGACCGAGCCCCGTTTTCAGCCCAACCAACCCCCTCGACGACCAGCACCCCCGTGCGTTGTTCCCCTCTGATGCCGGCGTGCGGGGAGACAATGCTCGCGTATCTAAATGAAAACCCGGTGAAATGTACTTCGTGAAACGCACTAGCCACGAAATGTTCGACTAACGATCTGAGAGATCCTTGACCACCGACTCACTTAGTAAACGTAGCTAAATGTACAGTTGGAAAAATGTACTTAGTCAAAGGTGCTTGTCACGAAATGGTCGATTAATTATTTGAGAGATCCTTGACCAATTCAGTCAGTAAAGGTAGCTAAATGTACGGTTGGCGAAATGTAGTTCGTGAGGCGTGCTAGCCACGAAATAGTTGACTAACCATCCGAGAGATTCTTGACCACAGATTTACTTAGTAAACGTAGCTAAATGTACAGTTGGAAAAATGTACATCGTGAAAGGTTCACGTCACGAAAGTGTCGATTAAATATCTGGAAGATCCTTGACCAATTCAGTTAGTAAAAGTAGCTAAGTGTACAGTTGGATAAATGTACTTCGTAAAAAGTACTCGCTACGGAATGCTCGAGTGACAGATAAGAAAAGGTTTAAATAGTAATTCAAATAATTAGTACTGCTAAGAGAATACAATATGCGATATGTACGCAATAGGAAACGTTGGACTAACAATCTAAAGGATTGCAGACTGCTGACTTGTTTGTTTACATTTACATAGCAAACGCATTTAAATATGAAACTATAGACGTATACCTCTGAAAATTAAGCTTAGCTAGTAGAAGGAGTAATTCGATGACATATTTTATGAGATCATTCATTTCAAAGCATCGCGTCACCGAATCAAACAGGTATCAAAACAAAGCATCGTTATATTCATTACTCGGCATAATTGCAATATCAAATCAATACGTCTGCTAACTATCACCGAAATACAAAAGATCTCTTTGCTCGGCAAAGCCATAGACGCATACTTTTAAACATCAACCTCTGCTAATCATGGGATTAACTCAATGACGCAGTTATACGATCTATACTATATCCATTCCGCAGCATCGCGTCACCGAATCAAACAGGTCTCAAAGCAAAGCATCGTTATACTCATTACTTGGCATAATTGCAATGTCAAATCAATATATCTACCAACTATCACCGAAATACCAAAGATCTCTTTGCTCGGCAAACCCATAGACGCATACTTTTAAACATCAACCTCAGCTAATCATGGAATTAATTCAATGACGCATTTATACGATTTATACTATATCCATTCCGCAGCATCGCGTCACCGAATCAAACAGGTCTCAAAACAAAGCATCGTTATACTCATTACTTGGCATAATTGCAATGTCAAATCAATATATCTACCAACTATCACCGAAATACCAAAGATCTCTTTGCTCGGCAAAGCCATAGACGCATACTTTTAAACATCAACCTCAGCTAATCATGGAATTAACTCAATGACGCATTTATACGATTTATAGTATATCGATCCCGCAGCATCGCGTCACCGAATCAAACGGGTCTCAAAACAAAGCATCGTTATACTCATTATTCGGCATCATTGCCACATCAAATCAATCCATTTACCCCCCAGCACCGAAATCTCAAAAGAGCCCTATACCCTGGAAACCCACTGCAATACCGCACGCCGCCATAACATCGTCTCCGACAATCGCGCTATCGCATTTCGCACACGCTCCTTACAATTGATCTCACATAACGCGTACGCACAATTCGCACCGGTACGAGCAGCGCAACAGTCGTTCAGCCATCCATCGCGCGTCAACAATCACTGCCTCGAACTCCGACGTCCACAAAACATCGCCCGACAACAGAGCCGCGTCGCCACGCGCCCGGCCGCGCTCGGCGTGACTTTGATTTTGGCGCGCGCAAAAAAAGCATCGCGGGAGTGGCCGACTTCCGGCGACGTCGCAGAACATCGAGGAGCAGAGCGTCTGCCGCCGAAATCCGCCGTTGTCGGAGTCCTCGAGGGCGGAGGAGCCGGTCGTATCCGGGAGTGGGTGAAGCTACAAAGGACGGACTCCGTGGCAAAAGGAAGGAGAGCCGAAGGGGTCGACGGCAGTCGGTCAGAGTGTCGAGCGGAGGTAATCACACACGGTTAGCACATGTTGGTGGGCGATTGTCGAAAACGCTCGCGGGACTTCTTAGGGGGTCAGAGGCTTCTTTCGGAGAAGAAGTCGCGGAGGGAGGGGGTGGCCGGAGAGGGTGGAGGGGCTGTGGGTGGCGGAGGCAGTCGGAGACGATGGAGGCGGTGCCTGGAGGCGGGTCGCAGTTTTTCGCCAACGCGCGCATGCGGGTACTTTTATACCCCACCAGGCGGGTGCCGCCGCCTTGACGTTCTTAAAGGCTTCTTAGGGTGAGTTTTGTCCCCTACCGCTGAGCCACCCCTCGCGGAAGGGTGGTGGTGACGACGCTGGCGGATGTAAGTTGGATGAAGGTGGTAGAGGCGGTCGTGGTGGTGGTGGGTCGCCCACGACGGCGGTTCCGAAAGGGTTGCGAAGCTACTACCACCGTCGCCAACCATCGCCGCAGCGGTGCTTGCGGAGGAATACGAGGTTGGGTTGGGTCCTCAAGAATTCCGACGCAGCGCCGAGCCCGTCCGTTTTTACTTGGCGCTTCGCTTTCTGTATGTTCTGTGCCTGGATTTCGCGCAGTTAGGTGTCTGGCGGATCGGACGATTCTTGGGTGGAAAGTGTGTGTGGGTTAAGACGTAGATGAGTTTTTACGGTAGAGTTTGATGACGTTAGAGTTCGGCCGGGTCTTAGTTTCGCGAAGGTAAAGGTTTCTTTGATGTTTGAGGAAGAATCAAGATATTCGTAAAAAGAAGGAACGGTGACTGTCCGTCAGAGAAATCCCAGGTCTGCGTAACTTGAAATGGATCACGAGTACTTGGGTGGGTCGTCATTAACTTACTGAAATTGTTTCCGCTGTTCAGTGTACATAAATATTCGAATTGAATCAACACTAGTTTGAGACTGTTCATTATATGCAAGACGGCTGTGACTGTATGCAAATACGCACTACTTTATACGTGTTTCTCGTTCCGCTCAGCACACACGCACAGAGTACACCAATCTGCACTGTATTATCCACATCATTCGTTCCGCTCAATGTACATTCATACAATGCTCCGATCCGCACTACTCCAATCGCATTATTCATCCGACCCAGCACACATTCGCAGAGTACACCAATCTACACTACGTTATCCACACTGCTCGTCGCGCTGAACGTGCATTCATACAATACGCCAATCCACACTGTTTCACCTACATCATTCGTTCCGCTCAACGTAATATCGGAACTCAGTTGCGACGTTGCTAAATTTACATCAAAGTCGCCCACTTCGCTGCCAGTAATTCTGACGGTGCGGGACGTGCGCTATCAAGCCTCTGTCGATCCGGCATAACGAGATTGTCGAGAGAAACCAAAGGAGTAGCGTTAAGGAGTTCTCTCTCGGTCTGGAGGTGGCTCAAATCAGATTAGCAGCGAGACGACTAATCGGCGTTAGGGCTTCTCGTCAGAACCTTGTACTACCGGACATCGGAATCCGACGAACACATTTTCCGATAGACCGATCTCGTCTGCTATTCATCAGGACGCAAAGCCAAGAATGGGTGCCGATTGTGCGACCGGCGAGATGGAAAAATGTTTTAACTAGCATGCGTCGCTGATTGATACACGTGCGCGCCTGACGCACTCGATTAAAGGCGAGCAAGACAAGTCAATACGAATGCAAATCAATATGAATGTAGGACTTTATTGGGGGTAAACGCAGAAATTGAAGTTTTATTGTGGAAATGTAATAACTTCGATTTTAACAGAATGGGAGTGGAGTATTTAAAAACCCGGACCCCATGTACAGTCTACGTCAATTCGAACCGTGATTGTTTAAGAACAAATTTCAAACCACCATGCCGTTGTCACATGTACATCTTTCAACCATTAATTCACCCTGCCACCCTTATTAACATTGCCCATTAAAATATGCCACACTACTACACCGTGTTGTCCGACATCTAATACGACCGATCGATTCTTATAAAACACATCGCGCCTCACTACACCTCGTCGTTCACCAATAAGCACAAACTATTCGCAACTGCCCGCATAAATCATCCCACCGTTCGTCACAACTCCAATCCCGTTGCACAAATCTTCCCACGGCCGTCGAATTGTTTCTTAAACTTTCCCCAAGCGCTAAACGCGTGTCGAAAGGGGACAAGATCTGCCCCCGACACGTTCGCGTCCGCAAGCCGTACGTGATTTAATTCTTGCCCGTTTCTGCAGATATCAGCTGTCTATATCAAGAGCAAAATTGGCGACCTGAGAGTCCGCGGGGGTGCGAAACCGAGTTCCTCGGCAGGGGTTGCACGTCGAGGGTACGTGCCGGGGCTAGGACGGGACAGACGAGCCTCGAAAAACGGGAAAGACAGAGAACGTGCGCGCGTCGTGAATAAACGGGAGTGGAGAGGAGATCGTCGCGGAGAAAATAAGAAAGCAAATTACCTAGCAGTCAGCGTACCCCTTGGGGTGAGGTGTCGATATGACATGTAGGGATGGAAGGGGAGGAACCCACGGGCGGCAACCCCTGGGGTTTATTACAAGGGTGGAATCAAATACACCGGGTGTCAAAAAATGAAACGCCACCCTACCGCGCCTTCTTGTCGACGCTCCTTTTACCCTCGCACGACGAGGCCGCATTGAGCAACGGAAGTGCGGAGGGCGTGGGAGGATGGCTGCGGAGGAAGACAGAGTGCGAGGGGATCGGATTCTTCGCGGATAAAGGACTTCTCGCCTGCGGATCGTTCCTTCCGTCGCGCCATAACCGTACTGCCCCGAATGCCACGGGAGATTTAATGAAATCTGTCAGCGTTTTTCATAACGACCGAGGCTTGTAACGAACCGTTCTGTTTTTGGATACGTGTAACGTGTAACGTGTAATGTGCGGGGACTGGCGAAAGGGGAAGGTGTTGGCGAGTATTGCTGAAGAGTGCTATACTATTCATGTGTTGTGTGTTATGATGGTTGGCGTAATTGGCGAGACTTTTAACGGAACAAATTTTACACGAATTTGTTTTAACATTCAATGATTGCGAAAGTAAATACGTTGCAAGTAATTTTTAATAATGTTAATGGATCTATTAGTGCTGATTATGATATTTATTGTACTTGGAATTATTTTTTACAGTTTGCAAAAATTCGGAGCTAAACCACCTACAGATTCGAGCTGTTGCAGTGACAGATATATTCTTCATTTCAGAGTCACAATTAAGAAATTTGGCTTGGCTTATCATCCCCTAAGTTTACAATCGAGCTTAATTCTTTTCTATTATTACCCCAATATTATTTAATTTAGATTCCTTCCTATTATTACCGAATATATAATTTACGTATTTACACTTGTGCATTTATCATGAATTTTCTACCTATTATTGGCCACATCTCGGAAACTATTTCGAAATTTTCAACGCGGTTGCAATTTTTCCAAGTCTCTTTGTACCCCTTTTCATCTGGCACAATTACAAATCGATCAATAGAGTTTTAATTTTTGACCCCATTTTCAGGCTCGTTTTTCACGATTTTTCCACACATTTTTGGCGATATCTCTGGAACTATTGCGAATTTCGGGGTGCGCCTTGCATTTTTCCGAGTCATTTTGGACCCCCTTTGATATGTTAAAACAGCAAGAAATTCGGTGACCCATCATTTTTTCGCAAAAATGGCAAGGGGTATACCTTAAGATTTTCGCGATTTTTTCAAGGCCCTGTCCTGCCTAAACTAGTGATCGAAACCTATAACCAATATAGGTTTTCTTAAAGTTCTTTGGACGTACTTTCACGTGGGACTAATCGCGATCAGCAATTTTGAAAAAAAATTTTTTTCGCTTTCTTAAAATCGTCATATCTCGGAAACTATGAAGAGTTTAGCGCGCGGAAAGTGGTCTATCTTCAGGGCAAATTACCCTCTATCGAACGGTATCGGTCCGAAAGAAAAAAAAAAATTTGAAATTTTTCACCTATTTTTGGCCATATGGCGACAATACGAAAATCCGTTTTCGACCATATTAACCGATTTAGAATCTTCCTAAACTTTTCAAGAGCCTCTCATTTAAAATAATTACAAGAAATACAACGCAGTACACCCGTGACCTCTCCATTCCATGATAAAAATGCCATAGTTGAGTTAAAGCGCACCATCAACGGATCCGGAAGCAGTATCAATTTGTATCGTGACATCTGAACACCACGATCGTCCTGTATGGTGAAAAAACGGTAAACTTTATCTACATGTCCAAGGTACTATCTGAGAATTTGTCCTGCAATTTGATGGTCTCATAGTTAATAAGAATATATCGACGGTTTTGTCTCCCATTATTTTCAGGCACGGAGTATAGCCCGGTATGGACCAGCTCTATACCTTGTCTGTAATATATATATATATATATATATATATATCGTAAACATTTAATATTCTTGTTGTGTCGACTGCTTTTGTTAAATTTGTATTTGTATAGTTATCGCTACAATATCATGAACGAATTTCTGCCGAAATATTTGTTCATACTATACACATGCAGCAATAACATTGTTAATGGGCGCAGCCTTAAAATAAACTTTACCGACGCGCAGGTTCGATTAACGTTTCACCGCTTCAAATTCATATCGCTTAATTTAAATGTTAAAAATAGTTACTACCTTCATCCTGAATACCCGCAAGCATTCTCATTTCTTACAGAAATCTCTACGACGCATTTGAAAAACGTCCAGCACCCATCCCAAAGTCCTAGCACTCAAAACCCAATTGTTACGTTACCCGCGCCGACCGAATCCCCCAATCGGCGCTTCTATTCTCAGCTCGTTACAAGAAGTCGTTTCTCTCTCCCGCGAGCGTGCAGTGTCACGAAAACCATCGGGGCGCAACTTGTGGGGCGAGTCTTAAAGGGGTAACACCACCCCGTTCTTCGTCACCCCATTTGCCGGCTTCGCGCTCTTGTTTGTTTCGTAATCTTTAAGATCGGAAGGGTTCGAGGTCCTCGAACGCCCGGAAATCTATTGTCTCCCTCAACGCCCTGCCTCCGAACAATGTTGAACAACAATCCAACTACAGACCTCGGACTGGCCACGATCGACAACGGATCCGCTAATGTTCGTGGACGGTTCAAAGGATTAAGACGCTGGGTTAGCATATGCGGCAGGCTTGGATACGGAGTTCCCGCAGGAGGACGATTAATTTTCAGGCTGCGACGACGAAAGTTTTAGCGCTGATGTTCTTGGAGGGGCAAGAAACGAGTAGTGATTAAATATTATGAGCCACGCAGTCTTTCGGGACGCCTCGACGGCGGGCCGAGAGACGTTACTTAGCATAATTAAAGAATCCCATCGCCGAAAATCCGTGAGATAAACCGCGTCTGCCGTCGAAAGACAGATTCTGAATGGTCGGGCTCCGTCTTCCACGAGACTTCGTTTACTTTTAGCGGAAACGAATAATTAAGTGAATGCATCATGGCGTTCGAGGCGAGATTGCATTGCAGCCGTTGTGCGCGGGGAGAAAAATTGGCGAAAGAGACTTTCGAAAGACGGGCTCGTTGTGTCGCAATGACGACTGGGGAAGCTGATTGTTAAACGCAATTATTCCGTGAGGACGCAAGAGAATTTATGATGGTCTCCCTTGTCTCTAATTCTGGAGAAAATCTTTGTGACACTAACACGTAGTGAGTGAAAATAGTAACTAACAAAAAATCAATTTTTTAATTAAAAAAAAAAAAAATGTAAATACCTAACACGAACAACACTACGCACTCTAACGCACGTTTTAACTTACACGTCAGAATTACAAACTTGTCGTCCATAATCACGATCCGCCTAATCCCAATGCTACCGAAAAAAAAATTCAATTTTTTTTCATCGACCATGTGTAATTATCCAACCCGTACAATACCGCGCGTTTTAACTTCCATCATCAGAATTACGAACTTCTCATTCCTCTCAATAAGACTAGACGGAGCCGATCCATAATCACGATCCGCCTAACCCCAATGCTACCGAAAAAAAAATTCAATTTTTTTTTGAATCGACAGATGTGTAATTATCCAGCGTCGCGTTTTACGACATCAGATATTGGAGCGCGCAGTAAAGAAAATATTTGCGTCGCGCGTTTGCGTTATAAAAACTAAATTTTTTATATTATTTTTTTGTGATGTTCTTGATGTACCTAATAGATAGGAATTTATTAATCATGAAATCCCCACAAAAAATAATTTTCGCCATACCATTTTCGAGACAGACGTACGCCAGCCGCAGCGCTAGAGTTGGGTGGATATATCCGACACTCGTCCGCAACGGTAAAAAGGCTTAGGCGGATATATCCGACACTCGTCCGCAAAGGGCTAAATTACGTATTGAGCACTACAAGCTTCCCAACCATAATCGCGATCCTCTCAATCCTAAGACTAGCACATATAATGAAAGTTAACTTTTTTAACGTAAACACATATATTTCTAACCTAGACTATATCGCACGTTTTAACTTACACGTCAGAATTACAAACTTGTCGTCCATAATCACGATTCGCCTAACCCCAATGCTACCGAAAAAAAAATTCAATTTTTTGAATCGACAATGTGTAATTATCCAACCCGTACAATACCGCGCGTTTTAACTTCCATCATCAGAATTACAAACTTCTCCAATCATAATCGCGATCCTCTCAATCCTAAGACTAGCACATATAATGAAAGTTAACTTTTTTAAAGTAAACACATACATTTCTAACCTAGACTATATCGCACGTTTTAACTTACACGTCAGAATTACAAACTTGTCGTCCATAATCACGATCCGCCTAACCTCAATGCTACCGAAAAAAAAAATTCAATTTTTTCGAATCGACAATGTGTAATTATCCAACCCGTACAATACCGCGCGTTTTAACTTCCATCATCAGAATTACAAACTTCTCCAATCATAATCACGATCCTCTCAATCCTAAGACTAACACATATAATGAAAGTTAACTTTTTTAACGTAAACACATATATTTCTAACCTAGACTATATCGCACGTTTTAACTTACACGTCAGAATTACAAACTTGTCGTCCATAATCACGATCCGCCTAATCCCAATGCTACCGAAAAAAAAATTCAATTTTTTGAATCGACCATGTGTAATTATCCAACCCGTACAATACCGCGCGTTTTAACTTCCATCATCAGAATTACAAACTTCTCCAATCATAATCACGATCCTCTCAATCCTAAGACTAGCACATATAATGAAAGTTAACTTTTTTAACGTAAACACATACATTTCTAACCTAGACTATATCGCACGTTTTAACTTACACGTCAGAATTACAAACTTGTCGTCCATAATCACGATTCGCCTAACCTCAATGCTACCGAAAAAAAAAAATTCAATTTTTTAAATCGACCATGTGTAATTATCCAACCCGTACAATACCGCGCGTTTTAACTTCCATCATCAGAATTACAAACTTCTCCAATCATAATCACGATCCTCTCAATCCTAAGACTAACACATATAATGAAAGTTAACTTTTTTAACGTAAACACATACATTTCTAACCTAGACTATATCGCACGTTTTAACTTACACGTCAGAATTACAAACTTGTCGTCCATAATCACGATCCGCCTAACCTCAATGCTACCGAAAAAAAAATTCAATTTTTTGAATCGACAATGTGTAATTATCCAACCCGTACAATACCGCGCGTTTTAACTTCCATCATCAGAATTACAAACTTCTCCAATCATAATCACGATCCTCTCAATCCTAAGACTAGCACATATAATGAAAGTTAACTTTTTTAACGTAAACACATATTTCTAACCTAGGCTATATCGCACGTTTTAACTTACACGTCAGAATTACAAACTTGTCGTCTATAATCACGATCCGCCTAACCTCAATGCTCAATTTTTTGAATCGACCATGTGTAATTATCCAACCCATACAATACCGCGCGTTTTAATTTCCATCATCAGAATTACAAACTTCTCCAATCATAATCACGATCCTCTCAATCCTAAGACTAGCACATATAATGAAAGTTAACTTTTTTAACGTAAACACATATATTTCTAACCTAGACTATATCGCACGTTTTAACTTACACGTCAGAATTACAAACTTGTCGTCCATAATCACGATCCGCCTAACCTCAATGCTACCGAAAAAAAAATTCAATTTTTTTCATCGACCATGTGTAATTATCCAACCCGTACAATACCGCGCGTTTTAACTTCCATCATCAGAATTACAAACTTCTCCACTCATAATCACGATTCGCCCATTCCGCAGTCTCGCAGGCGACCGAATTAACTTAATCAAGACGAACGTACCCTTCGCTAATTTCGCGATGAGCAGAACGAATACCGCATATGATTCACGATGAGGAACGTCTTGCAGATGACGCGTAATGTCCTTTCGGACACGAACGAAAGAGACGAGGGTCCGTTGGCGTTCAGCGAGACGACTCGTCATCCGAAGGGTGAACGTGCACCCTTCTTCCCATTCTCCCTTACCACCTAACTTTCTCACCGTCTCCGAGCAACCTCCGATTACCCTGGTTACGTGGAAGTCTTGAGCGGACCGAATGTCCTGGCAATCATGGATCGGGCTCGACTCCTTAAGGCGACGAAAGTTACAATCCCGGCAAGCGGATTTTATTGCGAGGGTGTCCCTAGCATTTTTTCTACAGTGGCGTCCTACGGTCGTGTTAAACAGGACTAATGAGAGCTGTTCGCGTGTCGGGCCGATGTCAGGTAAGTCAATTTTGTCAATGTAAACGGTGGTAATGACTGTTGTGTGTTGTAGGAATTTAATACTAGGGTTGTTGTTACATGTGAGATTTTTGCCTGATTTTCGGATTGGGATTGCGATGTTAATCTGAACGAATTCAATGAATTGCTATATTGCATTGTAGTGTACGTTTTATGGTAGTTTACTATATATTGTAATATCTTATCGATTTCATTGTGGTTTACTGTGTATGAATATATTTTATTGTACATCAGAATATTTTAGGTAATATACCAGTTTATGATGTTTCGTCATTTTCGGAAGATAGTAAAATCGTTGTCACCGGATGTTTATAATTTGGTAAGAAACCGACTGCGGGATTAGCCTTAATTCTCATGCAAAATAATTTACCTATGCATCGTTATGATAAACTATAAACCAACAACACAAATGCATTGAATAAAAAAACCTAGGACACACCATACATAACATAACTCAACCACCTTCCCCTATATCGTGCACAAATGAAACCTCCTTAGGCACCTCTACGTGAAACCCGTCACCATCATCAATCCATGTAATACCTTACACTCTGGAATTACTCACTTTCCACTTGTACTCGGCCACAAAACATGCGGCTCGTACATTAGGAAATAGTTTCCGACTACATGTTTCGATCACCGATCGATCCACTTTGTAGAATGCGATTGTCCGGTCGACAAAGGGTACGTAGGTTGGCTCCAGAAGCGGCGGTCCAGCAGTCCTGGAAGCCCAGAAGGCCAGGAGAGGCTGGTCTCCTGGGAAATGATTCCACTTTGCAAGGGGCGAATGGAAATGACCCTAGAATCGCCTCTGGTTCACTTCTCTCCAGGGTCGTTCTTGGTTGGCAACGATGACGACTGTCGGAGGGACAGTAGAAACGGAACTAGCCCGATTAAAGACCCGTCCAGTTTCATTGATTTCTTCCGATCACAATTCAGTATTGTCGGCAAAATCGCTTTCCTGCCAATTCGTTCACTTTTCCGAAACGTGTGGACGCAAAAAATATTGGACTTTGACTAAACTTTGATCAATGAACAATACGTAATCAAAATATACGATATATTATGAATTAATACATGCCGGATGCTGATTTTGATTCATAGGTCCCGATTATATGAATGTTTATTAGCATTATACGGAATAGATTAAAGTATACCACAAATTACGCCATTCCAATCATATACTTAATAAACTTTGAATGTATAACACATTTTCTGTCAAATTTAAACAACTGCTCGATTATGGTTAGTTCGAAACTATTTTATTTTAATGGTCCCCGAATATCATTGATTCGTTTAGAACGTAATTAATGTCAATTATTATGGCAAACGATACTTTTGATTATCTGGTTCATTGACGCACACGCGCGTTCTGGGAACGTATGACACTGCATCATTAGGTGTCGTTCAAAGCTTTGATCTACGCGGGAATAAATTTTCGGTTCGTTTACTCGTACGCGTGTCTATGATTTCATTCGATAGGGCATCAATTATTTACTTTGCCGGCGCAACACGCATATATCTTCGTTGAAATTCGTAGCACACATAATTGTGCGCGAAATCTACAATTTGCAGTTCGCATAGCAGACGAAACATTTCACAACGACACCGGGCACTTTCCACTACCAAAATCTTCAATTGCCTAACTTCTTCATATTTGCCACACTAAGAACGTATTGTTACTATCTAAGTTTCCCGTCGCCGGAGTTTGGGCTGCCAGACGACAGTGTGTTTTTCGAGCCAGAAATTTCATCAACGCGACTCTCTGTCCGGGAAGGGCGCCTATAGTTCGGCAATGACTCCCGATTTCCATACCTAATGCAATCGCTGGTGGCTTCATCAGACGTGACCTTCGACGCGGAACTAACTACTAATGCTGCAATTCTTTCCGAGATCTTACGTGCGCGAGTTATGGCCGCGCTATTTGCATGGAAATGGGCGTCGCGCGGTGTTGAGAACAGGACTGAGCCAACCAGCTGCTTCTTTTCCGCTTGAAAGACGGGATTCCTTCGAACGCCACCTACAAAGCGGTGAATAAAAGTCGACCCGCGTTCTCTGATCGACGGAAGCGAGTAAACATAACAAACTCTTCGGAGAACGTACCCAGTAGATTTTGAATTATCGGTGGAACTATTGGGCGGATATAAATGTGTGGACACTAAGTCACCTTTCCTCTGAACTTTACGTACATAATAGCGAAGAACGCAAATGTAGAAAACAGTACCGTATATTTCACTGATCACGTATTTTCTTGAACTTCACGTATGTCGGAGCAAATAAAGTAACCGAACGGAAAAAGTACTGTATAAAACGTCACTGATCACATACATTTCGCGGCTAAAATAAATTGTTTTTTTTTTTTGGCAATTCCAAATACACGACACCACTTTAGTACGCATTATTTTCTAATCCCAATAAATGTAATAAGGGAACCGACGAGATGAATTCCCCTTGTAACGACAACCGTGAGCACCTTCGGAAAACGTATACAGTAGAATTTGAATTATCGGTGAAACTATTGGGCGGATATAAATGTGTGGACACTAAATCACCTTTCCTCTGAACTTTACGTGTATGATAGCGAAGAACGCAACTGAAGAAAACAGTACCGTATAACATTTCACTGATCACGTATTTTCTTGAACTTCACGTATGTCAGAGCAAATAAAGTAACCGAACGGAAAAGTACTGTATAAAATATCACGGATTACATACATTTCGCGGCTAAAATAAAATGTTTTTTTTTTTTTGGCAATTCCAAATACACGACACCACTTTAATACGCATTATTTTCTAATCCCAATAAATGTAATAACAGTACCGACGAGACGAATTCCCCTTGTAACAACAACCGTGAGCACCTTCGGAAAACGTATACAGTAGAATTTGAATTATCGGTGAAACTATTGGACGGATATGAATGTGTGGACACTAAGTAAGCTTCCTTCTGAACTTTACGTACATGATAGCGAAGAACGCAAATGAAGAAAACGGTACCGTATAAGATTTCACTGATCACGTATTTTCTTGAACTTCGCGTACGTCAGAGCAAATAAAGTAACCGAACGGAAAAAGTACTGTATAAAATGTCACTGATCACATACATTTCGCGGCTAAAATAAAATGTTTTTTTCTTGGCAATTCCAAATACACGACACCACTTTAATACGCATTATTTTCTAATCCCAATAAATGTAATAAAAGTACCGACGAGACGAATTCCCCTTGTAACGACAACCGCGCGAGCCTTAATTTTTTTTATATAAAAGACACCGACGAAGTGCGTGACAAAATAATCGCGGCGAACGAGCGTGTCTCGGTCAGGCTTCAAGAGTCATCGGAAAGGGCAAAGAATTCGATAGCACGCGATCCACTCCTGGGTCCCGGCTAGTTTCGGGTGGCAGGATCGCGCTCGTGACAGTTTATCAAATTGCAAGCTTGCCCGTTGCGCCCGTAAAGGGATGTAAGGGTCGTAAGGTGGAACGAGGCCGAGGGAGTAGCTTATTAGAGCCACGACAGCAACCCGGGCTCCACCTTGAAACCTCCGACCAACCGCCACCCTGCCATGAGTCTTACCACCTTGCTTCCTTGGGTCTATCCCCCTTCGATCCCTCTCACTCCTCAATCTACTCGCCTCCTCTTACGTCCTTTGTGCCTCTCGCTTCCACCCCCTTGGGCTCAAACTCACCGTTCTTCTCTACATGTACAGGGTGTATCGTAACATAGATCTTATAGAATCTGGAAAAGTCCCTTTAAGTATACGTCATGTTTCACAACGTTTCCGCGATAAGCGGAAGATTATTAGATATACTGGCGATAAATTTCAACAGTGGTAACAGATGCCGAGGGTACAATTAAATAAAATTAAAATGATTGAAGGAACCATTTGTAAAAGTAAATAGGGATGACAAAGTTCATTGGAGATGCGGGACTTATTTTTTTTATGTAACATCGCCACTTTTCAGTTTCTGGATAATCAGTTACAAAACACCCCGTCAACGTAAACGAATAAACGAAATATTTGGGAAATGAAAATGCTCGAAGGTGCCGTTTATAAAAGTAAGTATGCACGACAAAATTCATTGGCCACGCCGGACTTATTTTTTCTTGTAACATCGTCACTTTTCAGTTTTGAACACGTCATTTATGAAGCACCCGTATAATACTCCTTTGCTCCGCTCCTCTCACACAAACTGAGAACTAGTGTCTCAAAGTTCGCCATACTTTAGTCGACCTACCGAACATTCCGTCACTTCTTCCAACAAAGCTTCGTGCAAAAAAATTATTTTACACATTTTAATTATCTTTCTCCCTAAGTTTGTCGCTTCTCAGGTTCCCGAACGTCGGTTACGGAACACCCCGTATAATTTTCCTTTACCCCATTTCTCTCGCACGTCCTAACTTCCTATCTTCGTTTCCAACGTTCGCCCGTCCTGCCCACCTTCCTCCTCGCGCTTGCTTTTCGTTCTCCTTTTCTTGCCGCTTGTCGTCATCTTACCCAGCTCGCGAACGTATAGTTCGAGCATCGTGGAAAGGTGCCTCGACGTAAAGGGTCGCTTGGGACCGGCGTACTCGGTGCTCGTCTTTAATCTACGAACTCGCCCAGAAACGACGACGACACCGAACCACCTTGCAGAATAGACGTCGACGACCTCTGCGAGGCCACTACGCAGGCTGTGCTTTACTCTGCCCTGTGTGTCTCTTTTGCTTTAACACTCGCGACTAATCGTGATTTCGACGGCTTCGTCCTTTGAGAATCTGATTTTTCAAGCAATCCCCGTGCCACGTTTTTCGTGCAAAATATTAGTTTTTGTTCATTTTGATGTGTTACTGGGACGCATTGATTAAACTACGGCATTGTGGATGTGTTTTCTTAGACAAATGGATATATCGAATTTCTGTTATTTTCTTCGATCGCCCCAATTAAAATATTTGTGTCGCGACTTGTATGTTAACACGTTGACTGCCAAGCGTATTTTGTTATGTTAGAACCGCGATGCGATGAAATACTGCAGAATATGATTAAATTGTGCAAAATAAAGGTAACGCAGGTGTTGTCAGAAACCAAAGTACTGAAGCACCATTCTAATATCAATTGCTTTTATAAGATTGCAAATAGGCTTCAGGGCGAATTTTTTTGCATTTATAGTAGAATCTTTTGCGCCGGTCACCGGTGACCACCGTGGCAGTCAACGTATGAATACGACTTTTTAAGCTACAGCTATTCTACGAGAATGAAATGATGGAACGATTAATATTTTTATTATCTTGATGTTTTTTTTTACTAATTTCTTGTTTATCTCGTGTGTGGTGTAGTTTTTAGAACCACTACTATATAGAACTGTTGTACGCAGGATAATGCAATACTCCAAGGTACCCTACTTGTACATGTCGATTCGAAACCAATTTAAATTGTAAGCATTGTATTACACTATGTTTTTATAAACTTTTACCTTCACAACCTCCGTAAATTTGCGACTGTTAACTCTTTTGCGTTTTGAATCAAATCAATCAGATTAACCAGTTTGAAAAAAAACGTGAGCCAGTTTTTTTAAATTTGATTATAACGAGGTTTATCATTACTTCCCGCCTAAACGATCGAATCGTCCCTTCCGACTTTTTGGCATCGCTCTAGATAGTGTAAAAATTGAAGTTGGCAACCAAAAGTATATTCCCTGATACGAACAAGCATCGTTTTACGAAACACCACTTCGGCCCCTCCGTCAACGTGTAACTCGCTGTTCAACGCCGAATAAAAAAGATCCCCAGTGAGCATATTTAAGGATCGAGAATTCCGCGTCGCGCGACGCCTAAATAGATATCGACACACGTTACAGAATACCCCGGGGGACGTGTACTTCCTTACGATAGAACAGGACCACACGCAGGCCTGATTTACAAAGACGACCCGCGTCAGTTTGCCACTTCTCTCCTGGGGGCAGTTTTAAAATTCAGCCCCCATACGTTGCGCCAAGGGGCGGCACGCTCTTTGGCTACACGACGCTCATATCAAATCCGTACGATCGATATAGACGCATTTTACCTACGAGCTACCCTCTGCAAACTTTAAAACACGAGCTAGGTCTCGGTTTAAGAGCTTTAGACGTTTTCCCAATTTTATGGGTTAGGAAGGTTAATCATTTTTTGAGATTTCGAGGGAAAAAGTTTTATTGATTATTAGGTCCAGCTGGGTGAACGGGTCGATACATTTTAGGTGAGAATACTACACGTTAGGGCTAGACTGGTTTCATCCAATTATTGAAAACGCTGTCGTAGGTCATAGAAGAGGATTATATACTGTCTTTCTTAATATATACGTGCGTTATCTAAAACTCGTCAATTTGGAGCTTTATTTCTCAGCTTAAAAAAAGGTTATATTCTTAACACGTTATTGACCGATCACAATTTTTTAATGAATTATGCGCGAATGCTTAATCTGATTGCCGAGTGATTCTGAAAAAGCAAAAGGTACATGCAAAGTTTTATTTCAACTTATGTTCACATAAAGTTTATAAAAAGTTATTTAGATTGTTCTAATTTTACAAACAATTACGAAATAATTGTCGGTGACATGAGAGAACTTCTGCGTAAAATTGCCGGTCAATAATGTTTAAAGTTCTGATCAGATCTTTTGATAGCTCCTTACAATACGAACGATACCAACGAGATAATACCACAACCCATACATTGCGGCCGATTATTTTTGTACGTAAACGATGTAATAACGACCTCAACTAGGATTTTTTATCGTTTCCCCCGATCCCCGTTCAAGACCTTCAATAACTTGTAGTAATTTTAAAGAAACTCCCAGCAATGATTTGTCGCGGCCGATGACTTTTTATGGAAATAATCGAAAAATCGTCGATTCTGGGTTAAGTTTCGATACGTGTTACGCGCACCGGGAACGGCCTGGTCTCGTCGCGCTAATCGTATCGATCGAGCACTCTTAATCCATTAATGAACTTCCGAGGCTCGTTTTACCCCTGGTACCCGGGCTTTTCGCCAGGCGCCATCAGTATCCGTTACATTCGACGTGCGTGTACGCGAACGAGCCGTGTGTGCGCGATTCACTACGTACGTACGGTCCTTGACAAAAGTTCTGTTTTAAACGGCGCATTTCCTGTGTATAGTCGCAACGAGCGTGTCCATTATCGATTGACTACAAAGGGCGCTCAGTTTGATGATCAGCGCTTGCCCCTTTTTCCGCCGATTAAAAAAAGACCGAATCTACATTTAATTGCATGACAATTACTGGCTCGTTAAAATTTAATACGTTCGATCTTAACAAGTGTCATCTATATTTCGGTATTTTTTCGTTTCGCACCGATACATTTTACAATATCGCAATTGTATGGGTGCGCGCGGCATTACGTCTAGCGCCGCGAGTTTTAATGTTACGTAAATGTACGGACGTTCGGCGTTTCGATCTTTGACCCAGTTTTTCCTGTTTACCGATCGAGCTTATCAATCTGTCACCCTGTTCACCTCTTATATCTCACGGTTATTCCGGGAATGTTGCCGATACTTTTGACTACGACTTTACGCTGAGTGCATGCCCTCTCACGTGTGTACGTACGTATCCGTATAATACGACACTTTGCAGACTCTTGTTGGTTGACAGTGATTTTCCACGGGTTACAAAACTTTCGTTAAACCCTTTCGCGAGACCTCGCTCCCCTCTCGACCCTCATCTGTGCAGTTTCGCCTGTAACTTTTCGCGCCAGCCGCACACGGGGGTGCGATTGTGTTGCCTGAAAACATCACGGACGTCTCTTCTTCGCTCACTCCCTGCTCAGACGTCTGTTTTCGATTTATCCCGTCACGTCGGCCGTTTTAAAATTGAATGCGACCGATGTAAATCACGACGCGCTTTTCTGCCACCGTAATAACGGAGGGTGTGTTGTGATCTATGGTCGCGTCGCTTTATCGGTATTTAATGGCTTTGGCACAGTTGTTAATACGCGAGCCTTTTTTTCAACACCATGTAGCTGAGTCGATGATCGGCGAGAACGCGGGAAAAGATATACTTTTACTTTAGTAAGTATGCGTCTTACGGAAGGCAGTGGTTAGGGCTGACAGAGTAGTTGTAAGTTGAAGCGAATAAAACTTTTTGTGAGTAATAGTTCATATAACTCGAAGAATCGAAAAAGTACGATCTACTGGGATATTTAACCGGAAAAAATCGATTTAATATTTGACCTATTGGAATTTAAGCAAATGGCTGAAACTTTTTGTGGCTGCGTCAATGTCAATTATAGCTACATATTCATGCGTAATGAAATCATTAAAAAGTAATATACTTTTATACTTCGGGACAACAAAAAAAAAGTAGAATTCATTGCTTCCATCCGAACAAACCGAATACATATTAAGGTTCCCTAATATAATTTTACATTTCAAAATTATTACGAATTTTCTAATGTCCAATCAATTCTTCTACGTCCGCATGTATCTTTTGCCATTTCGCATTTCTATTCTAGTCCATTTAGTTACTACTAGATATCCATTATGTTCAGTAATAATCAATAACTGAATGAGATACAATTTAAATAAATGTCTGACGTGTTATTTTATCTTGACCGTCATTTTTAACGATATTACAATTTTTTAACGTATCTGTTCAACTAATTGATTAATGGGTTTAGTTGTTACATTGATCAGTTGTGTTGACCGGATACGAAAAAACAATGCAATACTTAAAATTTAAATAACCAATCCACTCATGGTCGTTCCGCGAACACCGACAACCGCAGCTTCCACGTTCGCAAACTTTCCTTCCTTCGCCCATTACGTTCGATTTGTTTAGCCGCTTGCTTATTGGGCGTCGATAAGAAACAATCAACTCCAATTGTAGAAGCCCCAATCCGATTCCGATCCCGTCCGCCCTACATTCCCTCGGAATACTGACGATTGACTGAAATCCTTTTTACATCGCCGCCAAACAAGCGATAGATCTCGAAACGCCGCCTTCTTCCTTGACGACAAATTCCTCAAATATTTATCCACCGTGGCGGCCCCTTCAGGCTCCTTCAACCGTCGCCGTCGTCGTCAACGTCGACGCCGTCGTTGTCGTCGTCACCCCAACACCACTTCCGCTTCACACTCGGCGAGTGTGTCAATTCTGACGCCTATCGACGTATGACAAATACGCCCCTTGTCGCGCGCCACTGTCACTCTTGACGACCGGCGACAAAAGGAAGGATGCAGGGAGGAAGATGTTAAAAGGGAGCGTAGTACACCGCGACGATCATCTGACGGACTCCTTTTTCATGACTTCTGACGGTTTCGCAGAAGTTCAGTTGTAATATCGTGAGTGTGTACTGTGCGGGGTGGCAAGGGACATTGTTGATTGTGGGGGATCGCGAAGATGTTCGCGTACCCGTAATATTCGAGTTGTTCAGACTCAGCGAAGCAAATTTTCGAGGAATTCATTAGTTCCGTTGGCTAGAAGATCTCAGATAGATAAAAGCTTAAGAAATTACACGTTTTCCTTGATATGTTTTATTACTGACGATTCCTAAACGTAACCTGTCCCATTTGTTTTATTATATTTTTGTTCAAAAATCGACCGAGTAGCTGCTATCAAAAGAAAAGTTGGGAAAAGTTGAATCGCTGGGACGTATACGCCTATAAAAAAATAACCATTAATATCAACTTATATTCTGTTCAGAAGTAAGAAAAATTTATGTCACGCACTTTTTTTTGTCGCCAAGAACAGGTAAGTTATTGAATTGGTCTATTTTAGATGTCCGACCTCTTTCACGCCCGAAGTTTTTTGACTCCAACGGAGTAAGAAACTGCGCGACAGTGCGTGGTTAGAATCTCCGAGGGATCGATTAGGTCGCATGTTCTTGACACGCTCGGCTTGACAGGGTGCAATTAATTTATTTTTCCCCGAGGCGGCCGTTAATTGTTAAACTTAGATAGGCGGTCGTCGGCAATTCCGCAGTTAGGATTTACCTTCTCAGAAAAGAGTAGCGCATCTCCGTGGAGTTTCTGAACGCGCCAGAAGGAACGAGGAACGAGATAAGGCGACGGAAATAGAAATAGCACAGAAACAGTCCAGCACAGAGATGGCGAGCGCGACAAATGCAGAGACAGAAACAGACAGATAAAGAGAGAAAGAGAGAGAGAGAGAGAGAGAAGGGAGGAAATCAACAGAGCAAGAAGCGCAGTGAGTGAATTCAAGGAAAGAGACGACCTCAACGAACCAGAACAGACTGCGAACGAGAGAAAGCTGTAGGGTAGCAAAGTTGAAGGGCGAAGTCCGCGGCTGGAAGCGAAGAAATTGGCGAAGGGAATCGAGGCACGAAGCCAAGGCGCGACGGACGGATTGGGTTACCGAGATAATTAGAATGATGATTAGGAGAGAAGCGCGCCTCGTTGACCAATTCTTTCCTCGAGCTACCCTTTCGGTTGCATGCCCTTCCTCGAACCGAAACGTTGCGGAGTGGTACGTTCACCGTGGAAGATCGACTTTCCTTTGTAGCTGCAAGGGGTAAGACGGTCTGAAGAGCGAATAATGAAACCGGAGGGACGGGTAATTGGTCTACAACGTGGGCCAAGTTAAGCGCTCGGTGACATGTAACTTTAGCTATCTTCTTTTTGCGAGTCTTTATGGCTGCGTGCAGACGCGTTTGTGAAGTAATTCGAGTGCTTTATATTGATTGTCGGTTCACCGCTATCTGTTATATTGGGTTGGAGGGAAAGTTCTATCGTATTTTAAAGAAAATATTTGAATTAATTTATAAAAATATGTGTTCAATATTAATCATAATACATTTAATGTGTTGTATGATGAATGCCAAACTCTTCTTTATTAAATATGGATTATTTTCCAACATGATTGTCGTCCAGTTCACCGACTATCTGTTATATATTAAATGACATGTTTTTCACGTTTGACAAAAAAGTTTGAATGGTTCACTAGCCAGATGTTTTTTTTATTTACAAGAAAAATTACCTGCCTATTAAAAATACGACAGAACTTTCCCTCCAACCCAATATATTAACGTACGTTTACAGTTCGAATGGTTCTTGTGTAATTTTATAGACACGTAGTGCGTATTCGTCGTTCGGTGCACGGTTAGTTGTGACTGCTAGATAGCGTGTGATGTCTGCGGGTTAGAATAAAAATAGGTCTGTGTGTCAGTTCGCTGTCTACTATCTGCATTGGAGTTGAGTTGCTTTGTATTGATTACTAATTTCCTAATAAACATATTTCGTCCGACCAGCTGCATAAATTTTTATAGTGTAGGAATCGAACGCGTCATCAATGAGTCACAGTCTGCCGAAAGGGCAGCTGCGCTATGTTATGCATTCCGAAAGATAAGAGGCAGTTCAGGGCACACCGCGATAGACTAAAGACGTGCGTAGTGTGGCTCGTGGACCCTTTCATTCTACGACGTAATTCTTATTCCAAGCTATTTGTAACACTGGTAGAATATATTTTATTAATTTAGTAAATCCGATTTACTTTCCCTGCGTCTTCCGTCCCTACAATAGAATGTATAAAATAGAATGTGTTTATGCCGATTTATGTAGAGTTATAATATAGAATATTCTACGTAATACTGTAGGTCATACAGGCCATTATAGCCTAGTCCACATCTTAAACGTATTATATTTGGTTAAAATGACTACGTCACAAAAAATCTATAGTACCCGAATTCTGAAATTACGTGCCGAATGACAGAAACCCTAACATAACCGTTACCGGAACCGCAGAACTCAAAATTCGAAATAAACTTTTTACTAAATCGTAAACTCAAAAAATGGTAAGAACCATCGTAAACCCGTTGCCCGACTGTATACCTGCACTCATCAATGTTACCAACTTCCATATCCATCCGCCGACATACGCACACACCCTTTCTCATCGCTATACGCACGCACACATCTACATATGATCCAATCACGTATCCATCCGTCAATCTATTGATCCCTTTCTCGCCGTCCGTATCTTTTACGGCCTTGCAAGGCTGTAAACAGGTGAAACTACGTTGACGCGGAGCGATGAGGGAAAAAGATACATCGGAGACACGAAGTACGAACGATGAATACGTACGCGGACATCAAGAAGGCATACGAGCGTATTCCTATCGATAAGTTTCGACCGGCTGAACGTTACTGGTCCCCGGTGACGCATTTTTATGCACGACGAATATGGGCCACGCGTGATTGGTCGTTCGGGTCGGTCCTCGTGAGATCGCTCAACCGGAAATGGCTGACCATTACGCGAGCGCCTAATGCACTAGCTCTTCTCTCGGTTCCAAGTTCAGTCACAGGTGCGAGTTCGCTAATGTGACACTAGCGGATGATATGCCCGTTCTGGTAGGGGGTGGAATTTATTTTTGCCTCAACTTGTTCCCTTGAACCTCAATAGGAACAGGGAAACTCGATCGTTGGTGTCACAGGCGAAGGTGGACAGTCTTAAACTGTTTGGTCCAATTTTGTCCCGGATGCGTAATAGGATAAATTAGGAAAGAACTTAAATATAGGCATTAGTATATGGTATACAATACTTCTGTGAAATAGTGGTAAGTAAACAAAATTATAGGAAAATGTAACTACGGAAACTACAATAGCTTGTTAATTTCGACCGAAGGAAGAAAAATAAAAAAGCTACTGAAAATATCCTTATTGTTAAAAATAATGCAATTGTCTAAAAGAAAACAACTAAAATAAACTTTTCATTAAAATATGCTGCATAGAAACGGTAGTTCACTACAGTATACATCATCCTTATATTCTTTCTATATAATAATAAAATAAAATGTATCTAAAATAAGGTGTTATTAGAACTGTTAATTTCGTTTTTTGGTTACGTTTCACTATTAAATTGTGTTTCTATTGATTGATATAACTAAATTGGTTCGAAAATTCCAATTTTTATTTTTTCGTTTTTCTCTTTTCTTCCAATTGGTTCTTTCGAGAGTGCTCGACCGGAAATTGCATGACAGTCTAATGCATTCGTTGTGCTCTAGCCGCCCCCGATCTAGTCGCCTTCAGTTGTACAGGTGTCAACGTGAAAAGTGCATTTGTGGCTCGAATAAATATACTCATCGTTCAAAATCGAAACTGACTTTTCTTCGCATTCTATCAACGAACAATACATGAAGAATTTATTCAGAATACTATCATAACACTATTTACTGTTTTAAACCAATATACTTTAGACACCATGTGTAGCCACAGATTAATTTCTGTTTCACCCGCGTACGTCTGTAATATTTGAAACACACACAGAACCTCACAATTACCTATACTTTATATTACTTTCAAAAAGAACAATTTACACCAATTTACTCTGAACAACATGCGAAGTTGCACACTTATTTCCATTTCACCTGCATATGTATACAACATTTTAAATACACATATGACCACATAATTCACTATTCTTCATACTACTTTCAAAAATACACCTGTACACATTCAAAACGACAGCTTCGCTAAAAACATATCCTCATCACCCCTCCCAACCACTAAATCGCACTCAATCAAATGACACGAAACCAAGCATTTCGTACTCCCAGTCGAGTCTCCCAAGAGTCAACCTGCAAAGCGCGTTTGTGGGTCGAGCAAATATGTCCGGCGTGTCGAAGATCTCGGTACCGGCTCAGACCTCCACGTTCTCGGTTTCTTCGTCCGCCTTCGTCTTGGTCTTTCCTTTCTCTCATTTTTTTTTTTTTGCTTTTTTAGGTTACGCCACTCGACTCGACGCGACTTGGCTTGGCTTTATACACGTTGAGGGACATGTGAATATTTGATCGGTCCTTCAACCTCCACCTCCACCTTCTTCACCCTCTCCCGCAACCCACCACCTTCCTTTCCGCCTCTCGTCCAACCCTCGGCCCCAGCTGCGGTGAATTATTTAACGCCCCCAGGGACACCGCTTACCTATGTGCGCCTATGTGTCAGACTCGAGATTTTACAATTCTTTCCTTTCGCGTCCTCGCTTTACGTATATATTGCCGGCTAATGTACCTTCTATGGCCGAAGCAATTGAGACTGAAATATGTAGCGCTTTGTACGCTGATGGCCGGAAAGTGGGTAATCAGTGTTGGATGATGACAATTGCGACGAATGGCGTTTGTGTGTTTTTGCGATGTATGCGATATAATGCCGGTGATGAAAGTCTGGCGTTAGAGATGTTGTTAGGCAGGCGATCGAGTTTCAAATGTGATATGCGTCGTTACGGCTGTTGATATTTGGGAAGCGTATTATCAGTGTCAGGTCATAACGTCATATGTGACTAAAAGGAGGCAATAACACTGTCGAAGAGTGTGTTATTCGTGAACTGCCTGAGGTTCGAGTATATTGTATACGGCTTGATCTACTAGTACTTCGAAAGTGTCTAATGAATATTACGGGGTTGCATTTAGAACGAATCATATTCGTGTTATTCTTAATGTGACACGCATTTTATGACAGTATTGACAGAAAAATAAAATATATTCTAAGTACTATTTCTGTGATTAATCTACTAAACAGGGTTTTATCACACACTTAGATGTGGTGCTACAGATCATCATATTTATTGAATGCATTGATAACCCTATTACTAATTGTCTTAACTTGTATATACGAGTAACGGTTGCTATGGTAGATTTACATCTAACCATAATGTTTCAAATTCAATTTGTGTGCTGGCTGGTATTTACGAAAATCCTTGGCTCCACTTGCCGAAGCCAACGTAAGAGTCAACACGGTAGAAAGCAAACAGTCGACTGTTCGATAAATAGACGTCGGTGAGGAAATAGTGGGTGTACAAGAATGATGTTGTTACCAGATGCGCCACCATACAACATACCAAAAAATGGTACCTCGAGCATCGTGCATTACTCACGAAAAATTGGTGACATGATTGACGTTTTATAGAGGATTCTCAAAAAAATCTATTAGAATAAAATATTCTATTGTGGCACAAGGATTCAAAACAGATTGCCATTTATATTTTACGTGCAATGAACTTCTGAGAAACTATGGAAACAGATTTATAGAATGATATTCATAGTATAATTTTGTTTGCGTACAAATTTCCTTAATGGCATATTAATGTAGTTTGCAAAAAACGCGAGCGGATTTTATTTGGACATTTATTGATAGACCAGAATGTGGTAAGGTCTAAGCCAATGGCAAGGAACTATTTTCGTGTATTGCACATATAAATGTAATCGTGTTTGCTGTGGTGTTGGATGAAAATTCGTGAAGCAATACTAATAAATATTCTGCAAATTAAGTGAATATAACAGAACTAATTCGAAACTTTGCGAAAAAATGGGCATGTCGCGCTTAATATCAACTTCGACTACTTGTACGTGCGCGCAAAATGCATCACTCAGCTTTCCTAGCACAGACACTAACCAATTCCCCTCGAAATTATCATACCACCCAACACAGCGGTTACCTACTACAGCCAACTGAGACAAAACCACAATCAATATAAGAAGTGACTGTTTACATTTATCGACAGGCTCTGTAACTGTTCACCTCAACATCAAAACAAAATTCGATGACAATATAATGCTTATATAATTTTGCGCGCTATATAATAAACGAGGTAGATGATATACACGCCACCTAATGCATTTTATTCTATCGTATTCTACATTGTCCTAATCATCTCACATTTTCGTATCGCAAGCAACTTTATCGGCTGAATGCAGTATGAAATCCCGACGCTACTGTTGGTCAGAACTGATATTAAATTCTTTAACAGAAATCTGTTTTTAAAGGTAGAAGACAGCGGAAAGACACGAATCTTATTTGATTTATATATTTCCTCAGCCGAACTTCTATACAGCAAATGACGATATAGCTGCTTGTTTCATCGCGGACTATATATCTTGTTTATTTGTTGTGTAATGTGTGGAGCAGCTATTAACGCTTACTAATTCTACACGTTAAATTTCCTATTGCTTAAGTATATCTGAATACTCTTTAATCGCACAATAACAAACATAACTACAAGAAACCTGTTATGAAATATGGGTACCCCTAAGCTATAATTTGTGAGTGGATTCAAAGCTGACCAGCTGCAGATAAAGAAAGATAACGTTCCATCCAACCGAAACATAGTCACAGCAAAATTATAAAATAAAGAGTTAACGTAATTGCGCGGAAACGTGTACCGACTAAAATCGATTCAATTTAACTTAACGGGGATACTCAATTGATAATTGAAAATAGAAAAAGACGAATGCTACAAGTTACCGTAAGAACACGGCCTTAAGTTTGCTACAAGTGGCGATAAATAATTCTGCTTTTATTAAATAATAACCCACCCAATTCAAAAACTAATTGTATCCCCCAACTAATATTATAAGCAATAATTCCATATTAAATCACTTTACAAAGCAATTTTTGGCCTAAGAAAATATCATATGTGCCTGAAATAAAACACATAAAATACTTATAACAGTGTAAAGTAATCTGTGGCGCGTGGGAACATCAAAAGTACCTGAAACAAATTACAAAATATTTAGAACAATATAAATCAATATGCTCCGCCCAGGTACGCACGTTGAACCTGAAACAAAAAACAGATTGGATTAATATTGTGAAAAAGAAAGTGGATTAAAAATTTTGCCTGCTATCAAGACCAAAGAGCAGACAAATATAATCAAAATTTAGCCACACCAGGAAAGCATGATGAACCTGAAACAAAAATCAGATGAAATTAATATTGTGAAAAAAAGTGGATTAAAAATTTTCGCCTGCTATAAAAGGCAGACAAACATATTCAACACTTAGCCAATGCCGGTAGGTTGTTAATTTCAATTGGTATTTAAATTTTGATAGTTCTGAAACGTGACTCTAATGTAAAATACTCGAAGATATGTTTACCGTACTTACAAAAAAACAATGTCAAATGTCGTCAATAATATTTTCTTTGCATTCGTGAAAAATAAGTGAACCCGTCAGATAATTATAGCTAATCTACTCTAAAAACTAATAGACTGAAAGCAAAGTACAATTTGTCGGTTACCGAGGAGATCTACGAAATAATATAATTATTAAGTAAAACAACCCAGCGGCACTACTTAATATGTTGCTCGATGACAGAAATGGGAAACGCAAAGTTTCCGCGATCGCGAATAATGCGGACCAATTGATTTATGAAAACGAATCATTCCTTAAATCACAAATGTAATTTAAAAATAATTCAAACATTAAATAAATCGGTCCAACAAAAAGTTTCGACTTTATCGAGCATCAACGTTTAAAACGTAATTGCTTGCATAATACATTAGGGAAGCATTTACGTAAAAATATAATATGACAAGTACAGTAACTATCGTGGAAACTAATCCCACGGCGAAAGCCCTCTTCCCCGGGCCACTTCGGCTATTTTACGAAATAGCCTCTTCTTTCTTCGGGCTTACAGAAGCAAGCCCCCACTGTTCGGGAGTTAAAACAGGTATCGGTTTTATATCGATTCAAGCACTTACTCGAACGAACAGATGGATGAAATTTCCAATTATATGGATACAAAATAATTGTTTACATGCTAATATATTGTTTATATAATAGTGTTAGTTAATGGAAAACATATGCAAATATATTTCCAATTAATATTTTGTTACGATGCAGAAGACAAAATAAATTCCATCTGTGAATTCGAGAGTGGTCGCATCAACATAAACGCTGATACCTGCTTTTCAAACACTACTCTTGTACTATTAATGAACTTTGAACTGAAAATTTGGCAAGCAAGAACTAACATGTAATCATTGCAAAAATTAACCCTATCTCCAACGTATAAAATATAGCCGTCATAGGCAATACTTTATACTCCGGGCTTTAGGCGCGATCTTTTGGCAATTCGTACATGTTAACATTTAACCGAACCTCCCGAACAGTTCGAAATACGTATTTTACCTGTGGAATGAAGTACACCTCGATAGTACAATACGGGACATAACATAATACGCATAGCATGATAATACATGCTTTCGTACAAAGTTACAGTCGCTTATTTGTACACTGAGGTGTTACTTCGTGTGTGTCATGTATACGTATTTCTGCTTAAAATTAATGTAATGCATGCCTTATAACTAAGACTTAACTTTCTCGACCCATTACCATGAAACGTGTACTAAAATCAATACCTTAGTAAAAGAAAAATATTAATGCACGAAACATTACTACTTTACCCGTAACAATTATTTATAATACTCAACTTCGCGGACACACAAAATATGGTCGTGAAAGTTAATTAAACCCGAGTATAGGTAGATCACTGTACAATTTCCCTACCTAACAATGAAGAAAGTTAGTGATAACCTACCCCGGCCCTGCCTACTTATATCTAACTCGTCATTCACACAGAGAAGGTATGCTACCTACCTTCCTAACGCTGTATTTAAAAGAGCAAACATTCACACCAACACAATCACTCCATTCTCACACAACCACCCGGGTGCAAAAGAACCTAAACCTAGAGAGAACATCCCGGGACGTCTCCGACACCCGAGTTCAAAACTGATTCATCCACTTATGAACTAGTACGTACCAATGCTGAAATCGATTCTAAAGTATAATGACCGAACATACTAACGCGGAACGCGTGAATCGATTATTACATTTTCTGTACGATCAAATATCGTACAGACTATATAAGTGATAAGTTAAAATAAAACATATTGAAGTATTGAGGTACACGGTAAGAGGACACGTATTGAAATGTTGAAACACACGGTAAGATGATCTTTAATCGTTTATAGAATTCGGAAATGTAATGACCATTTACCAGGTGTGTCGGTAATTCCTTTCCGGTTTTTGTAACAGATGTCACTAGCCATAAGTATGAAATGTTATGATTGTATACATATGTCATTTGTTTCTACTAACATTAACCTCAAAACTGCACAAGTTACATTCCGCCAAAGTAACAGGATTATAGATTTATAATTTTTTGAATATGTCGAGTTTTGTGCCTGGAAACGTGCATTTGCGGCACGCATTACTTTTTTTGTTCCATCAAAAGAAAAAAGCCGCTGAAAGTCATCGTGTGCTGGTAGAGACTCACGGTGAGCATGCTCCAACCATAAGAACATGCGAAACGTGGTTTCGACAATTCAAATGTGGTGATTTCAACGTTCAAGACAAAGAACGTCCTGGTAGGCCGAAAATGTTTGAAGATGCGGAATTGCAGGAGTTATTGGATGAAAACGCAACACAAACTCAAAAACAATTGGCAGAAAAGTTGAATGTGAGCCGAGTAGCAATTTGTGAACGATTACAAGCGATGGGAAAGGTCCAAAAGATGGGAAAATGGGTGCCACATGAATTGAATGACAGGCAATTGGAAAACCGAAAAATCGTCAGTGAAATGCTGCTTCAAAGGTATGAAAGGAAGTCATTTCTGCATCGAATAGTAACGGGTGATGAAAAATGGATTTATTTCGAAAATCCCAAGCGAAAAAAAATCATGGTTATCACGTGGCGAAGCCGGCCCATCGACTGCAAGGCCAAATCGCTTTGGTCGCAAGACCATGCTCTGTGTCTGGTGGGACCAGGTTGGTGTTGTATATTATGAATTGTTGAAACCTGGAGAAACAGTTAATACTGATCGCTACCGACAACAAATAATCAATTTGAACTGTCCATTGATCGAAAAACGTCCACAATACGCTCAAAGACATGATAAGGTGATTTTGCAGCATGACAACGCGCCGTCTCATACGGCAAAACCAGTCAAAGAAGTGTTGAAATCACTTGGATCGGAAGTTTTATCGCACCCGCCTTACTCTCCAGACCTGGCTCCATCCGACTACCACCTTTTCGCATCGATGGGGCACGCGCTTGCAGAGCAGCACTTCGCCGATTTCGAAGAAGTTAAAAAATGGCTCGATGAATGGTTTAGCTCAAAGGAGAAACGGTTCTTTTGGAATGGCATCCATAAATTGCCTGAGAGATGGGCAAAATGTATAGAATCAAATGGCCAATACTTTGAATAAATAAATTTTAATTATCCATTGTACGTAGCGTGTTTTCTTTAGCGAAAAAACCGGAAAGGACTTACCGACACACCTGGTAATGTTCTACCCGACGTACAAGTCTACGCATTCACACAGTGACATGTACGTCGGCAGTCATTAGCACAATACAATCGCCAATCTACGCCTTAAAACTAAACCGTACTCACCGGTCTAAACCATGTATGTTGCACCTGAGCACATGCATGATTGCAGACCTTAGTGACATGAGTACGGGCAGAAAAAAGAGTACAAACTGTTCTGGCTGAAAGAACCCTGAGCTAAGATTAGTAACATATAAATTAAACCGATAGGACAGCGAACTAATGACTCGATTTCATTGTTTCTTTCATTTCTCTCATTCAAAAAGACTTTAGTTTAATATTATTTCATAATAGAGGTAAGTTTGCATGCATTGTATATTGGAGTTCAATGTTATTTAATATCAGAATGAAAGTTGACATGCATTAATGACTCAACTGATTCTTCACATATTTAACATGCAGTAATAAAATTCCTCAAGTGAACCCACCACAAAAGCGATTTTTCTCGATCACAATAGTATGACATACAATGTCGCTTTGTGATGGAATCTACTTGTCGCGAAATGCCACCTTGCTCATTAATATTATCCATACGCGGGCGCAAACGTTCATAAATACGAACGTAATAACTCTGATTTTATTTCATTTGTTTCTAAAAGTCGTCATTAAACAACTGGTTTTTAAAGTTTGATTCTATTTCCTCAAGGCACATTAGACTAAAATTTGATTAAATAACATATTCGAAATGTGACTCCGACAGCGAACAAGTATAATAAACATAAATTGTGCAAGGGAGGCCTATCCTGGGCTAATACATAAACATGAAAAAATGCGCCTAATAAATGCCACTCACTGGTAGAGTTCTCACTTTACGAAAAGTCTACTCGTGGTCACTGTACTTGTCATTCAAACCAGTTCAAATAATAAATACAACCAGTCACCCGTGCCGATTCAGACCTTTTGTCCTACGACATGGTTGAGTGGCCCGAGGAATTTGGGAATACGACTCACCAATGTTGGCTTGTCAGGATACCACAGGAACACGCTGCATTGGTGAATCCCTGGCTGGAATCTGCACACAGCTCCCTGGACTTTTAATTGATATCGCCAGAGTTGCTGAATGCATTCCCAGATGTTCAGCCAGCAGTATGCGAGCAGTAGAATCTCTCATCATCTTGAATTTTGATTTCAGCCTGCAATAACAAAGCTATTGAATCACCCATGTAAACATAGCACCTGAGTGAAATTATAAAACTAATCAAACTCACCAAATACATCAAATTTGCGAAAATTGGTGTTCCAAGTTGCTGCTCCATGGCATCGCTCGATTTCGCCAAGCCACCAAGCATACCTGTAATCACAGACAGATTTTTTCAGCATGTTACCCCATTCTTAATTTTCGCGATTCTGGTAATTTCGGAAGCCATGTGGCAAAATCTGATCAAAAATGTATGTTGGATATGATAGCTTACCCTTTTCCTTCCAAATCGGGCCAGTTATGTTACGACTACACTCTGCGAGGAACAAGCAAGTTCAGAATGCCGAACCGCCACAGTCGACTAAGGCATCCCGCGCAAATGTGTTGCCAATCGCTCCACATTGCCAATCTAAAAAAAAATAATTTTTTTCCAAGTCCAAATATGTCGATTATGGTATAAGGGCGACTGTCCAACTCGAAAATTACGCCGCTGGCGAAGGCCGGAAGTTTGGCCATTTTTCGCGATTTCAAACTTTCAATCCAATTTCCTCGCGAACTAAACGACTTAGAACGGTCCGGGAGGTTGCGTTCGTGATGGTTTTGAGTCCACTAGCACTGGCAAAAAGCCCGGTGCGATTATCGAAAATTTTTTTTTTTTGCCGATTTGGGCCGAAAAGTTGAGGCTGGGGGGGTATTGACAACTTTCGCGTTTTTCGCCAAAATCTTAAAAGTGCGATATCTCCGACACTGGACAAGCTAGAGAGGTCCGCGAGGGCTCATTTTAAAGCGCTCCGCGCGTACTATAACATACAATAAGAGCGATTGTCTAACTCGAAAATTACGGCGCTGGCGAAGGCCGGAAATTTGGCGATTTTTCGCGATTTCTCTTCAAACTTTGAACTCACTTTTCTCGCGAACTAAACGACTTAGAACGGTCCGGGAAGTAGCGTTCGTGATGGTTTTGAGTCCACTAGCACTGGCAAAAAGCCCGGTGCGATTATCGAAATTTTTTTTTTTTTTGCCGATTTGGGCCGAAAAGTTGAGGCTGGGGGTATTGACAACTTTCGCGTTTTTCGCCAAAATCTTAAAAGTGCGATATCTCCGACACTGGACAAGCTAGAGAGGTCCGCGAGGGCTCATTTTAAAGCGCTCCGCGCGTACTATAACATACAATAAGGGCGATTGTCTAACTCGAAAATTACGGCGCTGGCGAAGGCCGGAAATTTGGCGATTTTTCGCGATTTCTCTTCAAACTTTGAACTCACTTTTCTCGCGAACTAAACGACTTAGAACGGTCCGGGAAGTAGCGTTCGTGATGGTTTTGAGTCCACTAGCACTGGCAAAAAGCCCGGTGCGATTATCGAAAATTTTTTTTTTTTTTTTGCCGATTTGGGCCGAAAAGTTGAGGCTGGGGGGTATTGACAACTTTCGCGTTTTTCGCCAAAATCTTAAAAGTGCGATATCTCCGACACTGGACAAGCTAGAGAGGTCCGCGAGGGCTCATTTTAAAGCGCTCCGCGCGTACTATAACATACAATAAGAGCGATTGTCTAACTCGAAAATTACGGCGCTGGCGAAGGCCGGAAATTTGGCGATTTTTCGCGATTTCTCTTCAAACTTTGAACTCACTTTTCTCGCGAACTAAACGACTTAGAACGGTCCGGGAAGTAGCGTTCGTGATGGTTTTGAGTCCACTAGCACTGGCAAAAAGCCCGGTGCGATTATCGAAAATTTTTTTTTTTTGCCGATTTGGGCCGAAAAGTTGAGGCCGGGGGGGTATTGACAACTTTCGCGTTTTTCGCCAAAATCTTAAAAGTGCGATATCTCCGACACTGGACAAGCTAGAGAGGTCCGCGAGGGCTCATTTTAAAGCGCTCCGCGCGTACTATAACATACAATAAGAGCGATTGTCTAACTCGAAAATTACGGCGCTGGCGAAGGCCGGAAATTTGGCGATTTTTCGCGATTTCTCTTCAAACTTTGAACTCACTTTTCTCGCGAACTAAACGACTTAGAACGGTCCGGGAAGTAGCGTTCGTGATGGTTTTGAGTCCACTAGCACTGGCAAAAAGCCCGGTGCGATTATCGAAAATTTTTTTTTTTTTTTTTTTTGCCGATTTGGGCCGAAAAGTTGAGGCTGGGGGGTATTGACAACTTTCGCGTTTTTCGCCAAAATCTTAAAAGTGCGATATCTCCGACACTGGACAAGCTAGAGAGGTCCGCGAGGGCTCATTTTAAAGCGCTCCGCGCGTACTATAACATACAATAAGAGCGATTGTCTAACTCGAAAATTACGGCGCTGGCGAAGGCCGGAAATTTGGCGATTTTTCGCGATTTCTCTTCAAACTTTGAACTCACTTTTCTCGCGAACTAAACGACTTAGAACGGTCCGGGAAGTAGCGTTCGTGATGGTTTTGAGTCCACTAGCACTGGCAAAAAGCCCGGTGCGATTATCGAAAATTTTTTTTTTTTGCCGATTTGGGCCGAAAAGTTGAGGCTGGGGGGGTATTGACAACTTTCGCGTTTTTCGCCAAAATCTTAAAAGTGCGATATCTCCGACACTGGACAAGCTAGAGAGGTCCGCGAGGGCTCATTTTAAAGCGCTCCGCGCGTACTATAACATACAATAAGAGCGATTGTCTAACTCGAAAATTACGGCGCTGGCGAAGGCCGGAAATTTGGCGATTTTTCGCGATCTCTCTTCAAACTTTGAACTCACTTTTCTCGCGAACTAAACGACTTAGAACGGTCCGGGAAGTAGCGTTCGTGATGGTTTTGAGTCCACTAGCACTGGCAAAAAGCCCGGTGCGATTATCGAAAATTTTTTTTTTGCCGATTTGGGCCGAAAATTTGTTGAGGGGGGGGTATTGACAACTTTCGCGTTTTTCGCCAAAATCTTAAAAGTGCGATATCTCCGACACTGGACAAGCTAGAGAGGTCCGCGAGGGCTCATTTTAAAGCGCTCCGCGCGTACTATAACATACAATAAGAGCGATTGTCTAACTCGAAAATTACGCGCTCCGCGCGTTTTTCGCGACTCTTCATTTGAACATACATTGACAACTTTCGCGTTTTTCGCCAAAGTATTAAAAGTGCGATATCTCCGACACTGGACAAGCTAGAGAGGTCCGCGAGGGCTCATTTTAAAGCGCTCCGCGCGTACTATAACATACAATAAGGGCGATTGTCTAACTCGAAAATTACGGCGCTGGCGAAGGCCGGAAATTTGGCGATTTTTCGCGATTTCTCTTCAAACTTTGAACTCACTTTTCTCGCGAACTAAACGACTTAGAACGGTCCGGGAAGTTGCGTTCGTGATGGTTTTGAGTCCACTAGCACTGGCAAAAAGCCCGGTGCGATTATCGAAATTTTTTTTTTTTTTGCCGATTTGGGCCGAAAAGTTGAGGCTGGGGGGGTATTGACAACTTTCGCGTTTTTCGCCAAAATCTTAAAAGTGCGATATCTCCGACACTGGACAAGCTAGAGAGGTCCGCGAGGGCTCATTTTAAAGAGCTCCGCGCGTACTATAACATACAATAAGGGCGATTGTCTAACTCGATTTTCGCGAAAAACTTTGAACTCACTTTTCTCGCCGATTTAGAACGGTCCGATTACGGCGCTGGCGAAGGCCGGAAATTTGGCGATTTTTCGCGATTTCTCTTCAAACTTTGAACTCACTTTTCTCGCGAACTAAACGACTTAGAACGGTCCGGGAAGTAGCGTTCGTGATGGTTTTGAGTCCACTAGCACTGGCAAAAAGCCCGGTGCGATTATCGAAAATTTTTTTTTTTTGCCGATTTGGGCCGAAAAGTTGAGGCTGGGGGGGTATTGACAACTTTCGCGTTTTTCGCCAAAATCTTAAAAGTGCGATATCTCCGACACTGGACAAGCTAGAGAGGTCCGCGAGGGCTCATTTTAAAGCGCTCCGCGCGTACTATAACATACAATAAGAGCGATTGTCTAACTCGAAAATTACGGCGCTGGCGAAGGCCGGAAATTTGGCGATTTTTCGCGATTTCTCTTCAAACTTTGAACTCACTTTTCTCGCGAACTAAACGACTTAGAACGGTCCGGGAAGTAGCGTTCGTGATGGTTTTGAGTCCACTAGCACTGGCAAAAAGCCCGGTGCGATTATCGAAAATTTTTTTTTTTTTGCCGATTTGGGCCGAAAAGTTGAGGCGATATCTCCGACACTGGACAAGCTAGAGAGGTCCGCGAGGGCTCATTTTAAAGCGCTCCGCGCGTACTATAACATACAATAAGGGCGATTGTCTAACTCGAAAATTACGGCGCTGGCGAAGGCCGGAAATTTGGCGATTTTCGCGATTTCTCTTCAAACTTTGAACTCACTTTTCTCGCGAACTAAACGACTTAGAACGGTCCGGGAAGTAGCGTTCGTGATGGTTTTGAGTCCACTAGCACTGGCAAAAAGCCCGGTGCGATTATCGAAAATTTTTTTTTTTTGCCGATTTGGGCCGAAAAGTTGAGGCTGGGGGAGTATTGACAACTTTCGCGTTTTTCGCGAAAATCTTAAAAGTGCGATATCTCCGACACTGGACAAGCTAGAGAGGTCCGCGAGGGCTCATTTTAAAGCGCTCCGCGCGTACTATAACATACAATAAGGGCGATTGTCTAACTCGAAAATTACGGCGCTGGCGAAGGCCGGAAATTTGGCGATTTTCGCGATTTTGGTTTTGAGTCCACTAGCACTGGCAAAAAGCCCGGTGCGATTATCGAAAAATTTTTTTTTTTTGCCGATTTGGGCCGAAAAGTTGAGGCTGGGGGGGTATTGACAACTTTCGCGTTTTTCGCCAAAATCTTAAAAGTGCGATATCTCCGACACTGGACAAGCTAGAGAGAGGTCCGCGAGGGCTCATTTTAAAGCGCTCCGCGCGTACTATAACATACAATAAGAGCGATTGTCTAACTCGAAAATTACGGCGCTGGCGAAGGCCGGAAATTTGGCGATTTTTCGCGATTTCTCTTCAAACTTTGAACTCACTTTTCTCGCGAACTAAACGACTTAGAACGGTCCGGGAAGTTGCGTTCGTGATGGTTTTGAGTCCACTAGCACTGGCAAAAAGCCCGGTGCGATTATCGAAAATTTTTTTTTTGCCGATTTGGGCCGAAAAGTTGAGGCTGGGGGTATTGACAACTTTCGCGTTTTTCGCCAAAATCTTAAAAGTGCGATATCTCCGATACTGGACAAGCTAGAGAGGTCCGCGAGGGCTCATTTTAAAGCGCTCCGCGCGTACTATAACATACTATAAGGGCGATTGTCTAACTCGAAAATTACGGCGCTGGCGAAGGCCGGAAATTTGGCGATTTTTCGCGATTTCTCTTCAAACTTTGAACTCACTTTCCTCGCGAACTAAACGACTTAGAACGGTCCGGGAAGTTGCGTTCGTGATGGTTTTGAGTCTACTAGCACTGGCAAAAAGTCCGGTGCGATTATCGAAAATTTTTTTTTTTTGCCGATTTGGGCCGAAAAGTTGAGGCTGTTGGGGTATTGACAACTTTCGCGTTTTTCGCCAAAATCTTAAAAGTGCGATATCTCCGATACTGGACAAGCTAGAGAGGTCCGCGAGGGCTCATTTTAAAGCGCTCCGCGCGTACTATAACATACTATAAGGGCGATTGTCTAACTCGAAAATTACGGCGCTGGCGAAGGCCGGAAATTTGGCGATTTTTCGCGATTTCTCTTCAAACTTTGAACTCACTTTCCTCGCGAACTAAACGACTTAGAACGGTCCGGGAAGTTGCGTTCGTGATGGTTTTGAGTCTACTAGCACTGGCAAAAAGTCCGGTGCGATTATCGAAAATTTTTTTTTTTGCCGATTTGGGCCGAAAAGTTGAAGGAGGGGTGGTATTGACAACTTTCGCGATTTTCGCCAAAATCTTTTCGCTTCGCTTCCGGTGTAACTTTGAACTCACTTTCCTCGCGAACTAAACGTGTTAGAACGGTCCGGGAAGTTGCGTTCGTGATGGTTTTGAGTCTACTAGCACTGGCAAAAAGTCCGGTGCGATTATCGAAAATTTTTTTTTTTTGCCGATTTGGGCCGAAAAGTTGAGGCTGGGGGGTTTTGACAACTTTCGCGTTTTTCGCCAAAATCTTAAAAGTGCGATATCTCCGATACTGGACAAGCTAGAGAGGTCCGCGAGGGCTCATTTTAAAGCGCTCCGCGCGTACTATAACATACTATAAGGGCGATTGTCTAACTCGAAAATTACGGCGCTGGCGAAGGCCGGAAATTTGGCGATTTTTCGCGATTTCTCTTCAAACTTTGAACTCACTTTCCTCGCGAACTAAACGACTTAGAACGGTCCGGGAAGTTGCGTTCGTGATGGTTTTGAGTCTACTAGCACTGGCAAAAAGTCCGGTGCGATTATCGAAAATTTTTTTTTTTTTTGCCGATTTGGGCCGATAAGTTGAGGCTGGGGGGGTATTGACAACTTTCGCGTTTTTCGCCAAATTCTTAAAAGTGCGATATCACCGATACTGGACAAGCTAGAGAGGTCCGCGAGGGCTCAGTTCGTGATGGTTTGAGTCCACTAGCACTGGCAAAAAGCCGGTGCGATTATCGAAAATTTTTTTTTGCCGATTTGGGCCGAAAAGTTGAGGCTGGGGGGGTATTGACAACTTTCGCGTTTTTCGCCAAAATCTTAAAAGTGCGATATCTCCGATACTGGACAAGATAGAGAGGTCCGCGAGGGCTCATTTTAAAGCGCTCCGCGCGTACTATAACATACTATAAGGGCTATTGTCTAACTCGAAAATTACGCCGCTGGCGAAGGCCGGAAATTTGGCCATTTTTCGCGATTTCGCTTCGAACTTTGAATCCACTTTCCTCGCGAACTAAACGACTTAGAACGGTCCGGGAAGTTGCGTTCGTGATGGTTTTGAGTCTACTAGCACTGGCAAAAAGTCCGGTGCGATTATCGAAAATTTTTTTTTTGCCGATTTGGGCCGAAAAGTTGAGGCTGGGGGTATTGACAACTTTCGCGTTTTTCGCCAAAATCTTAAAAGTGCGATATCTCCGATACTAGACAAGCTAGAGAGGTCCGCGAGGGCTCATTTTAAAGCGCTTCCGGTGTACTATAACATACTATAAGGGCGATTGTCCAACTCGAAAATTACGCCGCTGGCGAAGGCCGGAAATTTGGCCATTTTTCGCGATTTCGCTTCGAACTTAGGCTGGGGGTATTGACAACTTTCGCGTTTTTCGCCAAAATCTTAAAAGTGCGATATCTCCGATACTAGACAAGCTAGAGAGGTCCACGAGGGCTCATTTTAAAGCGCTACGCGAGTACTATAACATACTATAAGGGCGATTGTCCAACTCGAAAATTACGCCGCTGGCGAAGGCCGGAAATTTGGCCATTTTTCGCGATTTCGCTTCGAACTTTGAATCCACTTTCCTCGCGAACAAAACGACTTAGAACGGTCCGGGAGGTTGCGTTCGTGATGGTTTTGAGTCTACCAGCACTGGCAAAAAGACCGGTGCGATTATCGAAAATTTTTTTTTGCCGATTTGGGCCGAAAAGTTGTAAGAGTGGTGGTCTTATTGACAACTTTCGCGTTTTCGCCAAAATCTTAAAAGTGCGGTATCTCCGATACTGAACAAGCTAGAGAGGTCCGCGAGGGCTCATTTTAAAGCGCTCCGCGCGTACTATAACATACTGTAAGGGCGATTGTCTAACTCGAAAATTACGGCGCTGGCGAAGGCCGGAAATTTGGCGATTTCTCGCGATTTCTCTTCAAACTTTTGAACTCACTTTCCTCGCTAACTATAATAATTAGAACGGTCCGGGAAGTTGCGTTCGTGATGGTTTTGAGTCTACTAGCACTGGCAAAGAGACAGGTGAGATTATCGAAAAATTAATTTTTTAAAAACTAGGGAGGAAAAGTTGAGGCTGGGGGGGTATTGACAACTTTCGCGTTTTTCGCCAAAATCTTAAAAGTGCGATATCTCCGATACTGGACAAGCTAGAGAGGTCCGCGAGGGCTCATTTTAAAGCGCTCCGCGCGTACTATAACATACTATAAGGGCGATTGTCTAACTCGAAAATTACGGCGCTGGCGAAGGCCGGAAATTTGGCGATTTTTCGCGATTTCTCTTCAAACTTTGAACTCACTTTCCTCGCGAACTAAACGACTTAGAACGGTCCGGGAAGTTGCGTTCGTGATGGTTTTGAGTCTACTAGCACTGGCAAAAAGTCCGGTGCGATTATCGAAAATTTTTTTTTTTTGCCGATTTGGGCCGAAAAGTTGGGGCGGGGGGGGTATTGACAACTTTCGCGTTTTTCGCCAAAATCTTAAAAGTGCGATATCTCCGATACTGGACAAGCTAGAGAGGTCCGCGAGGGCTCATTTTAAAGCGCTCCGCGCGTACTATAACATACTATAAGGGCGATTGTCTAACTCGAAAATTACGGCGCTGGCGAAGGCCGGAAATTTGGCGATTTTTCGCGATTTCTCTTCAAACTTTGAACTCACTTTCCTCGCGAACTAAACGACTTAGAACGGTCCGGGAAGTTGCGTTCGTGATGGTTTTGAGTCTACTAGCACTGGCAAAAAGTCCGGTGCGATTATCGAAAATTTTTTTTTTTTTGCCGATTTGGGCCGAAAAGTTGAGGCTGGGGGGTATTGACAACTTTCGCGTTTTTCGCCAAAATCTTAAAAGTGCGATATCTCCGATACTGGACAAGCTAGAGAGGTCCGCGAGGGCTCATTTTAAAGCGCTCCGCGCGTACTATAACATACTATAAGGGCGATTGTCTAACTCGAAAATTACGGCGCTGGCGAAGGCCGGAAATTTGGCGATTTTTCGCGATTTCTCTTCAAACTTTGAACTCACTTTCCTCGCGAACTAAACGACTTAGAACGGTCCGGGAAGTTGCGTTCGTGATGGTTTTGAGTCTACTAGCACTGGCAAAAAGTCCGGTGCGATTATCGAAAATTTTTTTTTTTTTGCCGATTTGGGCCGAAAAGTTGAGGCTGGGGGGTATTGACAACTTTCGCGTTTTTCGCCAAAATCTTAAAAGTGCGATATCTCCGATACTGGACAAGCTAGAGAGGTCCGCGAGGGCTCATTTTAAAGCGCTCCGCGCGTACTATAACATACTATAAGGGCGATTGTCTAACTCGAAAATTACGCCGCTGGCGAAGGCCGGAAATTTGGCGATTTTTCGCGATTTCTCTTCAAACTTTGAACTCACTTTCCTCGCGAACTAAACGACTTAGAACGGTCCGGGAAGTTGCGTTCGTGATGGTTTTGAGTCTACTAGCACTGGCAAAAAGTCCGGTGCGATTATCGAAAATTTTTTTTTTTTGCCGATTTGGGCCGAAAAGTTGAGGCTGGGGGGGTATTGACAACTTTCGCGTTTTTCGCCAAAATCTTAAAAGTGCGATATCTCCGATACTGGACAAGCTAGAGAGGTCCGCGAGGGCTCATTTTAAAGCGCTCCGCGCGTACTATAACATACTATAAGGGCGATTGTCTAACTCGAAAATTACGGCGCTGGCGAAGGCCGGAAATTTGGCGATTTTTCGCGATTTCTCTTCAAACTTTGAACTCACTTTCCTCGCGAACTAAACGACTTAGAACGGTCCGGGAAGTTGCGTTCGTGATGGTTTTGAGTCTACTAGCACTGGCAAAAAGTCCGGTGCGTTTATCGAAAATTTTTTTTTTTTGCCGATTTGGGCCGAAAAGTTGAGGCTGGGGGGGTATTGACAACTTTCGCGTTTTTCGCCAAAATCTTAAAAGTGCGATATCTCCGATACTTAACAAGCTAGAGAGGTCCGCGAGGGCTCATTTTAAAGCGCTTCGCGCGTACTATAACATACTATAAGGGCGATTGTCTAACTCGAAAATTACGATTTTTCGCGATTTCGCGAACTAAACTGAACGGTCCGGGAAGCTATGAAGGTCCGCGATTATCGAAAATTTTTTTTTTTTGCCGATTTTGAGGCTGGGGGGTATTGACAACTTTCGCGTTTTTCGCCAAAATCTTAAAAGTGCGATATCTCCGATACTGGACCTAGAGAGGTCGCGTCATTTTACTATAACATACTATAAGGGCGATTGTCTAACTCGAAAATTACGCCGCTGGCGAAGGCCGGAAATTTGGCGATTTTTCGCGATTTCTCTTCAAACTTTGAACTCACTTTCCTCGCGAACTAAACGACTTAGAACGGTCCGGGAAGTTGCGTTCGTGATGGTTTTGAGTCTACTAGCACTGGCAAAAAGTCCGGTGCGATTATCGAAAATTTTTTTTTTTTGCCGATTTGGGCCGAAAAGTTGAACGTTGGGGGGTATTGACAACTTTCGCGTTTTTCGCCAAATTCTTATAAGTGCGATATCTCCGATACTGGACAAGCTAGAGAGGTCCGCGAGGGCTCATTTTAAAGCGCTCCGCGCGTACTATAACATACTATAAGGGCGATTGTCTAACTCGAAAATTACGCCGCTGGCGAAGGCCGGAAATTTGGCGATTTTTCGCGATTTCTCTTCAAACTTTGAACTCACTTTCCTCGCGAACTAAACGACTTAGAACGGTCCGGGAAGTTGCGTTCGTGATGGTTTTGAGTCTACTAGCACTGGCAAAAAGTCCGGTGCGATTATTGAAAATTTTTTTTTTTTTGCCGATTTGGGCCGAAAAGTTGAGGCTGGGGGGGGTATTGACAACTTTCGCGTTTTTCGCCAAAATCTTAAAAGTGCGATATCTCCGATACTGGACAAGCTAGAGAGGTCCGCGAGGGCTCATTTTAAAGCGCTCCGCGCGTACTATAACATACTATAAGGGCGATTGTCTAACTCGAAAATTACGGCGCTGGCGAAGGCCGGAAATTTGGCGATTTTTCGCGATTTCTCTTCAAACTTTGAACTCACTTTCCTCGCGAACTAAACGACTTAGAACGGTCCGGGAAGTTGCGTTCGTGATGGTTTTGAGTCTACTAGCACTGGCAAAAAGTCCGGTGCGATTATCGAAAATTTTTTTTTTTTGCCGATTTGGGCCGAAAAGTTGAGGCTGGGAGGGTATTGACAACTTTCGCGTTTTTCGCCAAAATCTTAAAAGTGCGATATCTCCGATACTGGACAAGCTAGAGAGGTCCGCGAGGGCTCATTTTAAAGCGCTCCGCGCGTACTATAACATACTATAAGGGCGATTGTCTAACTCGAAAATTACGGCGCTGGCGAAGGCCGGAAATTTGGCGATTTTCGCGATTTCTCTTCAAACTTTGAACTCACTTTCCTCGCGAACTAAACGACTTAGAACGGTCCGGGAAGTTGCGTTCGTGATGGTTTTGAGTCTACTAGCACTGGCAAAAAGTCCGGTGCGATTATCGAAAATTTTTTTTTTTTTTGCCGATTTGGGCCGAAAAGTTGGTCGTTGGGGGGTATTGACAACTTTCGCGTTTTTCGCCAAAATCTTAAAAGTGCGATATCTCCGATACTGGACAAGCTAGAGAGGTCCGCGAGGGCTCATTTTAAAGCGCTCCCGGTGTACTATAACATACTATAAGGGCGATTGTCTAACTCGAAAATTACGGCGCTGGCGAAGGCCGGAAATTTGGCGATTTTTCGCGATTTCTCTTCAAACTTTGAACTCACTTTCCTCGCGAACTAAACGACTTAGAACGGTCCGGGAAGTTGCGTTCGTGATGGTTTTGAGTCTACTAGCACTGGCAAAAAGTCCGGTGCGATTATCGAAAATTTTTTTTTTTTGCCGATTTGGGCCGAAAAGTTGAGGCTGGGGGGTATTGACAACTTTCGCGTTTTTCGCCAAAATCTTAAAAGTGCGATATCTCCGATACTGGACAAGCTAGAGAGGTCCGCGAGGGCTCATTTTAAAGCGCTCCGCGCGTACTATAACATACTATAAGGGCGATTGTCTAACTCGAAAATTACGGCGCTGGCGAAGGCCGGAAATTTGGCGATTTTTCGCGATTTCTCTTCAAACTTTGAACTCACTTTCCTCGCGAACTAAACGACTTAGAACGGTCCGGGAAGTTGCGTTCGTGATGGTTTTGAGTCTACTAGCACTGGCAAAAAGTCCGGTGCGATTATCGAAAATTTTTTTTTTTGCCGATTTGGGCCGCAATGGACGACGTGTGTGGGTATTGACAACTTTCGCGTTTTTCGCCAAAATCTTAAAAGTGCGATATCTCCGATACTGGACAAGCTAGAGAGGTCCGCGAGGGCTCATTTTAAAGCGCTCCGCGCGTACTATAACATACTATAAGGGCGATTGTCTAACTCGAAAATTACGGCGCTGGCGAAGGCCGGAAATTTGGCGATTTTTCGCGATTTCTCTTCAAACTTTGAACTCACTTTCCTCGCGAACTAAACGACTTAGAACGGTCCGGGAAGTTGCGTTCGTGATGGTTTTGAGTCTACTAGCACTGGCAAAAAGTCCGGTGCGATTATCGAAAATTTTTTTTTTTTGCCGATTTGGGCCGAAAAGTTGAGGCTGGGGTTGTATTGACAACTTTCGCGTTTTTCGCCAAAATCTTAAAAGTGCGATATCTCCGATACTGGACAAGCTAGAGAGGTCCGCGAGGGCTCATTTTAAAGCGCTCCGCGCGTACTATAACATACTATAAGGGCGATTGTCTAACTCGAAAATTACGGCGCTGGCGAAGGCCGGAAATTTGGCGATTTTTCGCGATTTCTCTTCAAACTTTGAACTCACTTTCCTCGCGAACTAAACGACTTAGAACGGTCCGGGAAGTTGCGTTCGTGATGGTTTTGACTCTACTAGCACTGGCAAAAAGTCCGGTGCGATTATCGAAAATTTTTTTTTTTTGCCGATTTGGGCCGAAAAGTTGAGGCTGGGGGTGTATTGACAACTTTCGCGTTTTTCGCCAAAATCTTAAAAGTGCGATATCTCCGATACTGGACAAGCTAGAGAGGTCCGCGAGGGCTCATTTTAAAGCGCTCCGCGCGTACTATAACATACTATAAGGGCGATTGTCTAACTCGAAAATTACGGCGCTGGCGAAGGCCGGAAATTTGGCGATTTTTCGCGATTTCTCTTCAAACTTTGAACTCACTTTCCTCGCGAACTAAACGACTTAGAAAGGTCCGGGAAGTTGCGTTCGTGATGGTTTTTAGTCTATTAGCTCTGGCAAAAAGTTCGGTGCGATTATCTACAATTTTTTTTTTGCCGATTTGGGCCGAAAAGTTGAGGCTGGGGGGTATTGACAACTTTCGCGTTTTTCGCCAAAATCTTAAAAGTGCGATATCTCCGATACTGGACAAGCTAGAGAGGTCCGCGAGGGCTCATATTAAAGCGCTCCGCGCGTACTATAACATACTATAAGGGCGATTGTCTATATCTCGAAAAGTACGGCGCTGGCGAAGGCCGGAATTTTGGCGATTTTTCGCGATTTCTCTTCAAACTTTGAACTCACTTTCCTCGCGAACTAAACGACTTAGAACGGTCCGGGAAGTTGCGTTCGTGATGGTTTTGAGTCTACTAGCACTGGCAAAAAGTCCGGTGCGATTATCGAAAATTTTTTTTTTTTTGCCGATTTGGGCCGAAAAGTTGAGGCTGGGGGGGTATTGACAACTTTCGCGTTTTTCGCCAAAATCTTAAAAGTGCGATATCTCCGATACTGGACAAGCTAGAGAGGTCCGCGAGGGCTCATTTTAAAGCGCTCCGCGCGTACTATAACATACTATAAGGGCGATTGTCTAACTCGAAAATTACGGCGCTGGCGAAGGCCGGAAATTTGGCGATTTTTCGCGATTTCTCTTCAAACTTTGAACTCACTTTCCTCGCGAACTAAACGACTTAGAACGGTCCGGGAAGTTGCGTTCGTGATGGTTTTGAGTCTACTAGCACTGGCAAAAAGTCCGGTGCGATTATCGAAAATTTTTTTTTTTTTGCCGATTTGGGCCGAAAAGTTGAGGCTGGGGGGTATTGACAACTTTCGCGTTTTTCGCCAAAATCTTAAAAGTGCGATATCTCCGATACTGGACAAGCTAGAGAGGTCCGCGAGGGCTCATTTTAAAGCGCTCCGCGCGTACTATAACATACTATAAGGGCGATTGTCTAACTCGAAAATTACGGCGCTGGCGAAGGCCGGAAATTTGGCGATTTTTCGCGATTTCTCTTCAAACTTTGAACTCACTTTCCTCGCGAACTAAACGACTTAGAACGGTCCGGGAAGTTGCGTTCGTGATGGTTTTGAGTCTACTAGCACTGGCAAAAAGTCCGGTGCGATTATCGAAAATTTTTTTTTTTTGCCGATTTGGGCCGAAAAGTTGAGGCTGGGGGGGTATTGACAACTTTCGCGTTTTTCGCCAAAATCTTAAAAGTGCGATATCTCCGATACTGGACAAGCTAGAGAGGTCCGCGAGGGCTCATTTTAAAGCGCTCCGCGCGTACTATAACATACTATAAGGGCGATTGTCTAACTCGAAAATTACGGCGCTGGCGAAGGCCGGAAATTTGGCGATTTTTCGCGATTTCTCTTCAAACTTTGAACTCACTTTCCTCGCGAACTAAACGACTTAGAACGGTCCGGGAAGTTGCGTTCGTGATGGTTTTGAGTCTACTAGCACTGGCAAAAAGTCCGGTGCGATTATCGAAAATTTTTTTTTTTTTGCCGATTTGGGCCGAAAAGTTGAGGCTGGGGGGTATTGACAACTTTCGCGTTTTTCGCCAAAATCTTAAAAGTGCGATATCTCCGATACTGGACAAGCTAGAGAGGTCCGCGAGGGCTCATTTTAAAGCGCTCCGCGCGTACTATAACATACTATAAGGGCGATTGTCTAACTCGAAAATTACGGCGCTGGCGAAGGCCGGAAATTTGGCGATTTTTCGCGATTTCTCTTCAAACTTTGAACTCACTTTCCTCGCGAACTAAACGACTTAGAACGGTCCGGGAAGTTGCGTTCGTGATGGTTTTGAGTCTACTAGCACTGGCAAAAAGTCCGGTGCGATTATCGAAAATTTTTTTTTTTTTGCCGATTTGGGCCGAAAAGTTGAGGCTGGGGGTGTATTGACAACTTTCGCGTTTTTCGCCAAAATCTTAAAAGTGCGATATCTCCGATACTGGACAAGCTAGAGAGGTCCGCGAGGGCTCATTTTAAAGCGCTCCGCGCGTACTATAACATACTATAAGGGCGATTGTCTAACTCGAAAATTACGGCGCTGGCGAAGGCCGGAAATTTGGCGATTTTTCGCGATTTCTCTTCAAACTTTGAACTCACTTTCCTCGCGAACTAAACGACTTAGAACGGTCCGGGAAGTTGCGTTCGTGATGGTTTTGAGTCTACTAGCACTGGCAAAAAGTCCGGTGCGATTATCGAAAATTTTTTTTTTTTTGCCGATTTGGGCCGAAAAGTTGAGGCTGGGGGTATTGACAACTTTCGCGTTTTTCGCCAAAATCTTAAAAGTGCGATATCTCCGATACTGGACAAGCTAGAGAGGTCCGCGAGGGCTCATTTTAAAGCGCTCCGCGCGTACTATAACATACTATAAGGGCGATTGTCTAACTCGAAAATTACGGCGCTGGCGAAGGCCGGAAATTTGGCGATTTTTCGCGATTTCTCTTCAAACCATGAACTCACTTTCATCGCGAAATAAACGACTTAGAACGGTCCGGGAAGTTGCGTTCGTGATGGTTTTGAGTCTACTAGCACTGGCAAAAAGTCCGGTGCGATTATCGAAAATTTTTTTTTTTTTGCCGATTTGGGCCGAAAAGTTGAGGCTGGGGGGGTATTGACAACTTTCGCGTTTTTCGCCAAAATCTTAAAAGTGCGATATCTCCGATACTGGACAAGCTAGAGAGGTCCGCGAGGGCTCATTTTAAAGCGCTCCGCGCGTACTATAACATACTATAAGGGCGATTGTCTAACTCGAAAATTACGGCGCTGGCGAAGGCCGGAAATTTGGCGATTTTTCGCGATTTCTCTTCAAACTTTGAACTCACTTTCCTCGCGAACTAAACGACTTAGAACGGTCCGGGAAGTTGCGTTCGTGATGGTTTTGAGTCTACTAGCACTGGCAAAAAGTCCGGTGCGATTATCGAAAATTTTTTTTTTTTGCCGATTTGGGCCGAAAAGTTGAGGCTGTGGGGGTATTGACAACTTTCGCGTTTTTCGCCAAAATCTTAAAAGTGCGATATCTCCGATACTGGACAAGCTAGAGAGGTCCGCGAGGGCTCATTTTAAAGCGCTCCGCGCGTACTATAACATACTATAAGGGCGATTGTCTAACTCGAAAATTACGGCGCTGGCGAAGGCCGGAAATTTGGCGATTTTTCGCGATTTCTCTTCAAACTTTGAACTCACTTTCCTCGCGAACTAAACGACTTAGAACGGTCCGGGAAGTTGCGTTCGTGATGGTTTTGAGTCTACTAGCACTGGCAAAAAGTCCGGTGCGATTATCGAAAATTTTTTTTTTTTTGCCGATTTGGGCCGAAAAGTTGGTCGTGGGGGGGTATTGACAACTTTCGCGTTTTTCGCCAAAATCTTAAAAGTGCGATATCTCCGATACTGGACAAGCTAGAGAGGTCCGCGAGGGCTCATTTTAAAGCGCTCCGCGCGTACTATAACATACTATAAGGGCGATTGTCTAACTCGAAAATTACGGCGCTGGCGAAGGCCGGAAATTTGGCGATTTTTCGCGATTTCTCTTCAAACTTTGAACTCACTTTCCTCGCGAACTAAACGACTTAGAACGGTCCGGGAAGTTGCGTTCGTGATGGTTTTGAGTCTACTAGCACTGGCAAAAAGTCCGGTGCGATTATCGAAAATTTTTTTTTTTTTGCCGATTTGGGCCGAAAAGTTGAGGCTGGGGGGGTATTGACAACTTTCGCGTTTTTCGCCAAAATCTTAAAAGTGCGATATCTCCGATACTGGACAAGCTAGAGAGTTACGCGAGGGCTCATATAAAAGCGCTCCGCGCGTACTATAACATACTATAAGGGCGATTGTCTAACTCGAAAATTACGGCGCTGGCGAAGGCCGGAAATTTGGCGATTTTTCGCGATTTCTCTTCAAACTTTGAACTCACTTTCCTCGCGAACTAAACGACTTAGAACGGTCCGGGAAGTTGCGTTCGTGATGGTTTTGAGTCTACTAGCACTGGCAAAAAGTCCGGTGCGATTATCGAAAATTTTTTTTTTGCCGATTTGGGCCGAAAAGTTGAGGCTGGGGGGGTATTGACAACTTTCGCGTTTTTCGCCAAAATCTTAAAAGTGCGATATCTCCGATACTGGACAAGCTAGAGAGGTCCGCGAGGGCTCATTTTAAAGCGCTCCGCGCGTACTATAACATACTATAAGGGCGATTGTCTAACTCGAAAATTACGGCGCTGGCGAAGGCCGGAAATTTGGCGATTTTTCGCGATTTCTCTTCAAACTTTGAACTCACTTTCCTCGCGAACTAAACGACTTAGAACGGTCCGGGAAGTTGCGTTCGTGATGGTTTAGAGTCTACTAGCACTGGCAAAAAGTCCGGTGCGATTATCGAAAATTTTTTTTTTTTTGCCGATTTGGGCCGAAAAGTTGAGGCTGGGGGGTATTGACAACTTTCGCGTTTTTCGCCAAAATCTTAAAAGTGCGATATCTCCGATACTGGACAAGCTAGAGAGGTCCGCGAGGGCTCATTTTAAAGCGCTCCGCGCGTACTATAACATACTATAAGGGCGATTGTCTAACTCGAAAATTACGGCGCTGGCGAAGGCCGGAAATTTGGCGATTTTTCGCGATTTCTCTTCAAACTTTGAACTCACTTTCCTCGCGAACTAAACGACTTAGAACGGTCCGGGAAGTTGCGTTCGTGATGGTTTTGAGTCTACTAGCACTGGCAAAAAGTCCGGTGCGATTATCGAAAATTTTTTTTTTTTTTGCCGATTTGGGCCGAAAAGTTGAGGCTGGGGGGTATTGACAACTTTCGCGTTTTTCGCCAAAATCTTAAAAGTGCGATATCTCCGATACTGGACAAGCTAGAGAGGTCCGCGAGGGCTCATTTTAAAGCGCTCCGCGCGTACTATAACATACTATAAGGGCGATTGTCTAACTCGAAAATTACGGCGCTGGCGAAGGCCGGAAATTTGGCGATTTTTCGCGATTTCTCTTCAAACTTTGAACTCACTTTCCTCGCGAACTAAACGACTTAGAACGGTCCGGGAAGTTGCGTTCGTGATGGTTTTGAGTCTACTAGCACTGGCAAAAAGTCCGGTGCGATTATCGAAAATTTTTTTTTTTTTTTGCCGATTTGGGCCGAAAAGTTGAGGCTGGGGGGTATTGACAACTTTCGCGTTTTTCGCCAAAATCTTAAAAGTGCGATATCTCCGATACTGGACAAGCTAGAGAGGTCCGCGAGGGCTCATTTTAAAGCGCTCCGCGCGTACTATAACATACTATAAGGGCGATTGTCTAACTCGAAAATTACGCCGCTGGCGAAGGCCGGAAATTTGGCGATTTTTCGCGATTTCGCTTCAAACTTTGAACTCACTTTCCTCGCGAACTAAACGACTTAGAACGGTCCGGGAAGTTGCGTTCGTGATGGTTTTGAGTCTACTAGCACTGGCAAAAAGTCCGGTGCGATTATCGAAAATTTTTTTTTTGCCGATTTGGGCCGAAAAGTTGAGGCTGTGGGGGTATTGACAACTTTCGCGTTTTTCGCCAAAATCTTAAAAGTGCGATATCTCCGATACTGGACAAGCTAGAGAGGTCCGCGAGGGCTCATTTTAAAGCGCTCCGCGCGTACTATAACATACTATAAGGGCGATTGTCTAACTCGAAAATTACGCCGCTGGCGAAGGCCGGAAATTTGGCGATTTTTCGCGATTTCTCTTCAAACTTTGAATCCACTTTCCTCGCGAACTAAACGACTTAGAACGGTCCGGGAAGTTGCGTTCGTGATGGTTTTGAGTCTACTAGCACTGGCAAAAAGTCCGGTGCGATTATCGAAAATTTTTTTTTTTTGCCGATTTGGGCCGAAAAGTTGAGGCTGGGGGGGTATTGACAACTTTCGCGTTTTTCGCCAAAATCTTAAAAGTGCGATATCTCCGATACTGGACAAGCTAGAGAGGTCCGCGAGGGCTCATTTTAAAGCGCTCCGCGCGTACTATAACATACTTTAAGGGCGATTGTCTAACTCGAAAATTACGGCGCTGGCGAAGGCCGGAATTTTGGACATTTTTCGCGATTTCTCTTCATACTTTCTACTCTCTTTCCTCGCGAACTAAACGACTTAGAACGGTCCGGGAAGTTGCGTTCGTGATGGTTTTGTGTCTACTAGCACTGGCAAAAAGTCCGGTGCGATTTTCGAAAATTTTTTTTTTTTGCCGATTTGGGCCGAAAAGTTGAGGCTGGGGGGGTATTGACAACTTTCGCGTTTTTCGCCAAAATCATAAAAGTGCGATATCTCCGATACTGAAAAAGCTAGAGAGGTCCGCGAGGGCTCATTTTAAAGCGCTTACTATAACATGGGCGATTGTCTAACTCGAAAATTTTGGCGAAGGCCGGAAATTTGGCGATTTTTCGCGATTTCTAGAATCACTTTCCTCGCGAACTAAACGACTTAGAACGGTCCGGGAAGTTGCGTTCGTGATGGTTTTGAGTCTACTAGCACTGGCAAAAAGTCCGGTGCGATTATCGAAAATTTTTTTTTTTTGCCGATTTGGGCCGAAAAGTTGAGGCTGGGGGGGTATTGACAACTTTCGCGTTTTTCGCCAAAATCTTAAAAGTGCGATATCTCCGATACTGGACAAGCTAGAGAGGTCCGCGAGGGCTCATTTTAAAGCGCTCCGCGCGTACTATAACATACTATAAGGGCGATTGTCTAACTCGAAAATTACGGCGCTGGCGAAGGCCGGAAATTTGGCGATTTTTCGCGATTTCTCTTCAAACTTTGAACTCACTTTCCTCGCGAACTAAACGACTTAGAACGGTCCGGGAAGTTGCGTTCGTGATGGGGTTGAGTCTACTAGCACTGGCAAAAAGTCCGGTGCGATTATCGAAAATTTTTTTTTTTGCCGATTTGGGCCGAAAAGTTGAGGCTGGGGGGTATTGACAACTTTCGCGTTTTTCGCCAAAATCTTAAAAGTGCGATATCTCCGATACTGGACAAGCTAGAGAGGTCCGCGAGGGCTCATTTTAAAGCGCTCCGCGCGTACTATAACATACTATAAGGGCGATTGTCTAACTCGAAAATTACGGCGCTGGCGAAGGCCGGAAATTTGGCGATTTTTCGCGATTTCTCTTCAAACTTTGAACTCACTTTCCTCGCGAACTAAACGACTTAGAACGGTCCGGGAAGTTGCGTTCGTGATGGTTTTGAGTCTACTAGCACTGGCAAAAAGTCCGGTGCGATTATCGAAAATTTTTTTTTTTTTGCCGATTTGGGCCGAAAAGTTGAGGCTGGGGGGTATTGACAACTTTCGCGTTTTTCGCCAAAATCTTAAAAGTGCGATATCTCCGATACTGGACAAGCTAGAGAGGTCCGCGAGGGCTCATTTTAAAGCGCTCCGCGCGTACTATAACATACTATAAGGGCGATTGTCTAACTCGAAAATTACGGCGCTGGCGAAGGCCGGAAATTTGGCGATTTTTCGCGATTTCTCTTCAAACTTTGAACTCACTTTCCTCGCGAACTAAACGACTTAGAACGGTCCGGGAAGTTGCGTTCGTGATGGTTTTGAGTCTACTAGCACTGGCAAAAAGTCCGGTGCGATTATCGAAAATTTTTTTTTTTTTGCCGATTTGGGCCGAAAAGTTGAGGCTGGGGGGTATTGACAACTTTCGCGTTTTTCGCCAAAATCTTAAAAGTGCGATATCTCCGATACTGGACAAGCTAGAGAGGTCCGCGAGGGCTCATTTTAAAGCGCTCCGCGCGTACTATAACATACTATAAGGGCGATTGTCTAACTCGAAAATTACGGCGCTGGCGAAGGCCGGAAATTTGGCGATTTTTCGCGATTTCTCTTCAAACTTTGAACTCACTTTCCTCGCGAACTAAACGACTTAGAACGGTCCGGGAAGTTGCGTTCGTGATGGTTTTGAGTCTACTAGCACTGGCAAAAAGTCCGGTGCGATTATCGAAAATTTTTTTTTTTTGCCGATTTGGGCCGAAAAGTTGAGGCTGGGGGGTATTGACAACTTTCGCGTTTTTCGCCAAAATCTTAAAAGTGCGATATCTCCGATACTGGACAAGCTAGAGAGGTCCGCGAGGGCTCATTTTAAAGCGCTCCGCGCGTACTATAACATACTATAAGGGCGATTGTCTAACTCGAAAATTACGGCGCTGGCGAAGGCCGGAAATTTGGCGATTTTTCGCGATTTCTCTTCAAACTTTGAACTCACTTTCCTCGCGAACTAAACGACTTAGAACGGTCCGGGAAGTTGCGTTCGTGATGGTTTTGAGTCTACTAGCACTGGCAAAAAGTCCGGTGCGATTATCGAAAATTTTTTTTTTTTTGCCGATTTGGGCCGAAAAGTTGAGGCTGGGGGGTATTGACAACTTTCGCGTTTTTCGCCAAAATCTTAAAAGTGCGATATCTCCGATACTGGACAAGCTAGAGAGGTCCGCGAGGGCTCATTTTAAAGCGCTCCGCGCGTACTATAACATACTATAAGGGCGATTGTCTAACTCGAAAATTACGGCGCTGGCGAAGGCCGGAAATTTGGCGATTTTTCGCGATTTCTCTTCAAACTTTGAACTCACTTTCCTCGCGAACTAAACGACTTAGAACGGTCCGGGAAGTTGCGTTCGTGATGGTTTTGAGTCTACTAGCACTGGCAAAAAGTCCGGTGCGATTATCGAAAATTTTTTTTTTTTTTGCCGATTTGGGCCGAAAAGTTGAGGCTGGGGGGTATTGACAACTTTCGCGTTTTTCGCCAAAATCTTAAAAGTGCGATATCTCCGATACTGGACAAGCTAGAGAGGTCCGCGAGGGCTCATTTTAAAGCGCTCCGCGCGTACTATAGCATACTATAAGGGCGATTGTCTAACTCGAAAATGACGGCGCTGGCGAAGGCCGGAAATTTGGCGATTTTTCGCGATTTCTCTTCAAACTTTGAAATCACTTTCCTCGCGAACTAAACGACTTAGAACGGTCCGGGAAGTTGCGTTCGTGATGGTTTTGAGTCTACTAGCACTGGCAAAAAGTCCGGTGCGATTATCGAAAATTTTTTTTTTTGCCGATTTGGGCCGAAAAGTTGAGGCTGGGGGGTATTGACAACTTTCGCGTTTTTCGCCAAAATCTTAAAAGTGCGATATCTCCGATACTGGACAAGCTAGAGAGGTCCGCGAGGGCTCATTTTAAAGCGCTCCGCGCGTACTATAACATACTATAAGGGCGATTGTCTAACTCGAAAATTACGGCGCTGGCGAAGGCCGGAAATTTGGCGATTTTTCGCGATTTCTCTTCAAACTTTGAACTCACTTTCCTCGCGAACTAAACGACTTAGAACGGTCCGGGAAGTTGCGTTCGTGATGGTTTTGAGTCTACTAGCACTGGCAAAAAGTCCGGTGCGATTATCGAAAATTTTTTTTTTTTGCCGATTTGGGCCGAAAAGTTGAGGCTGGGGGTATTGACAACTTTCGCGTTTTTCGCCAAAATCTTAAAAGTGCGATATCTCCGATACTGGACAAGCTAGAGAGGTCCGCGAGGGCTCATTTTAAAGCGCTCCGCGCGTACTATAACATACTATAAGGGCGATTGTCTAACTCGAAAATTACGGCGCTGGCGAAGGCCGGAAATTTGGCGATTTCTCTCGATTTCTCTTCAAACTTTGAACTCACTTTCCTCGCGAACTAAACGACTTAGAACGGTCCGGGAAGTTGCGTTCGTGATGGTTTTGAGTCTACTAGCACTGGCAAAAAGTCCGGTGCGATTATCGAAAATTTTTTTTTTTTTTTGCCGATTTGGGCCGAAAAGTTGAGGCTGGGTGGTTTTGACAACTTTCGCGTTTTTCGCCAAAATCTTTAAAGTGCGATATCTCCGATACTGAAGAAGCTAGAGAGGTCCGCGAGGGCTCATTTTAAAGCGCTTCGCGTGTACTATAACAGGCTATAAGGGCGATTGTCTAACTCGAAAATTACGCCGCTGGCGAAGGCCGGAAATTTGGCGATTTTTCGCGAACTCACTTTCCTCGCGAACTAAACGACTTAGAACGGTCCGGGAAGTTGCGTTCGTGATGGTTTTGATTCTACTAGCACTGGCAAAAAGTCCGGTGCGATTATCGAAAATTTTTTTTTGCCGATTTGGGCCGAAAAGTTGAGGCTGGGGGGGTCAACTTTCGCGTTTTTCGCCAAAATCTTAAAAGTGCGATATCTCCGATACTGGACAAGCTAGAGAGGTCCGCGAGGGCTCTTTTAATCCGCTCCGCGTACTATAACATACTATAAGGGCGATTGTCCAACTCGAAAATTACGCCGTTGGCGAAGGCCGGAAATTTGGCGATTTTTCGCGATTTCGCTTCGAACTTTCAATCCAATTTCCTAGCGAACTAAACGACTTAGAACGGTCCGGGAAGTTGCGTTCGTGATGGTTTTGAGTCTACTAGCACTGGCAAAAAGTCCGGTGCGATTATCGAAAATTTTTTTTTTTTTTGCCGATTTGGGCCGAAAAGTTGAGGCTGGGGGGTATTGACAACTTTCGCGTTTTTCGCCAAAATCTTAAAAGTGCGATATCTCCGATACTGGACAAGCTAGAGAGGTCCGCGAGGGCTCATTTTAAAGCGCTCCGCGCGTACTATAACATACTATAAGGGCGATTGTCTAACTCGAAAATTACGGCGCTGGCGAAGGCCGGAAATTTGGCGATTTTTCGCGATTTCTCTTCAAACTTTGAACTCACTTTCCTCGCGAACTAAACGACTTAGAACGGTCCGGGAAGTTGCGTTCGTGATGGTTTTGAGTCTACTAGCACTGGCAAAAAGCCCGGTGCGATTCAATGCGTACGCCGCTGGCGAAAATTTTTTTTTTTTTTTGCCGATTTGGGCCGAAAAGTTGAGGCTGGGGGGTATTGACAACTTTCGCGTTTTTCGCCAAAATCTTAAAAGTGCGATATCTCCGATACTGGACAAGCTAGAGAGGTCCGCGAGGGCTCATTTTAAAGCGCTCCGCGCGTACTATAACATACTATAAGGGCGATTGTCTAACTCGAAAATTACGCCGCTGGCGAAGGCCGGAAATTTGGCGATTTTTCGCGATTTCTCTTCAAACTTTGAACTCACTTTCCTCGCGAACTAAACGACTTAGAACGGTCCGGGAAGTTGCGTTCGTGATGGTTTTGAGTCTACTAGCACTGGCAAAAAGTCCGGTGCGATTATCGAAAATTTTTTTTTTTTTTGCCGATTTGGGCCGAAAAGTTGAGGCTGGGGGTATTGACAACTTTCGCGTTTTTCGCCAAAATCTTAAAAGTGCGATATCTCCGATACTGGACAAGCTAGAGAGGTCCGCGAGGGCTCATTTTAAAGCGCTCCGCGCGTACTATAACATACTATAAGGGCGATTGTCTAACTCGAAAATTACGCCGCTGGCGAAGGCCGGAAATTTGGCGATTTTTCGCGATTTCTCTTCAAACTTTGAACTCACTTTCCTCGCGAACTAAACGACTTAGAACGGTCCGGGAAGTTGCGTTCGTGATGGTTTTGAGTCTACTAGCACTGGCAAAAAGTCCGGTGCGATTATCGAAAATTTTTTTTTTTTGCCGATTTGGCCCGAAAAGTTGAGGCTGAGGGGGTATTGACAACTTTCGCGTTTTTCGCCAAAATCTTAAAAGTGCGATATCTCCGATACTGGACAAGCTAGAGAGGTCCGCGAGGGCTCATTTTAAAGCGCTCCGCGCGTACTATAACATACTATAAGGGCGATTGTCTAACTCGAAAATTACGGCGCTGGCGAAGGCCGGAAATTTGGCGATTTTTCGCGATTTCTCTTCAAACTTTGAACTCACTTTCCTCGCGAACTAAACGACTTAGCACGGTCCGGGAAGTTGCGTTCGTGATGGTTTTGACTCTACTAGCACTGGCAAAAAGTCCGGTGCGATTATCGAAAATTTTTTTTTTTTTGCCGATTTGGGCCGAAAAGTTGAGGCTGGGGGGTATTGACAACTTTCGCGTTTTTCGCCAAAATCTTAAAAGTGCGATATCTCCGACACTGGACAAGCTAGAGAGGTCCGCGAGGGCTCATTTTAAAGCGCTCCGCGCGTACTATAACATACTATAAGGGCGATTGTCTAACTCGAAAATTACGGCGCTGGCGAAGGCCGGAAATTTGGCGATTTTTCGCGATTTCTCTTCAAACTTTGAACTCACTTTCCTCGCGAACTAAACGACTTAGAACGGTCCGGGAAGTTGCGTTCGTGATGGTTTTGAGTCTACTAGCACTGGCAAAAAGTCCGGTGCGATTATCGAAAATTTTTTTTTTTTTTGCCGATTTGGGCCGAAAAGTTGAGGCTGGGGGGTATTGACAACTTTCGCGTTTTTCGCCAAAATCTTAAAAGTGCGATATCTCCGATACTGGACAAGCTAGAGAGGTCCGCGAGGGCTCATTTTAAAGCGCTCCGCGCGTACTATAACATACTATAAGGGCGATTGTCTAACTCGAAAATTACGGCGCTGGCGAAGGCCGGAAATTTGGCGATTTTTCGCGATTTCTCTTCAAACTTTGAACTCACTTTCCTCGCGAACTAAACGACTTAGAACGGTCCGGGAAGTTGCGTTCGTGATGGTTTTGAGTCTACTAGCACTGGCAAAAAGCCCGGTGCGATTATCGAAATTTTTTTTTTTTTTTTTTTTGCCGATTTGGGCCGAAAAGTTGAGGCTGGGGGGGTATTGACAACTTTCGCGTTTTTCGCCAAAATCTTAAAAGTGCTATATCTCCGATACTATAGAAGCTAGGGAGGTCCACAAGGGCTCATTTTAAAGCGCTTCCGGCGTACTATAACATACTATAAGGGCGATTGTCTAACTCGAAAATTACGGCGCTGGCGAAGGCCGGAAATTTGGCGATTTTTCGCGATTTCTCTTCAAACTTTGAAATCACTTTCCTCGCGAACTAAACGACTTAGAACGGTCCGGGAAGTTGCGTTCGTGATGGTTTTGAGTCTACTAGCACTGGCAAAAAGTCCGGTGCGATTATCGAAAATTTTTTTTTTTTTTGCCGATTTGGGCCGAAAAGTTGAGGCTGGGGGGTATTGACAACTTTCGCGTTTTTCGCCAAAATCTTAAAAGTGCGATATCTCCGATACTGGACAAGCTAGAGAGGTCCGCGAGGGCTCATTTTAAAGCGCTCCCCGCGTACTATAACATACTATAAGGGCGATTGTCTAACTCGAAAATTACGGCGCTGGCGAAGGCCGGAAATTTGGCGATTTTTCGCGATTTCTCTTCAAACTTTGAAATCACTTTCCTCGCGAACTAAACGACTTAGAACGGTCCGGGAAGTTGCGTTCGTGATGGTTTTGAGTCTACTAGCACTGGCAAAAAGTCCGGTGCGATTATCGAAAATTTTTTTTTTTTGCCGATTTGGGCCGAAAAGTTGAGGCTGGGGGGTATTGACAACTTTCGCGTTTTTCGCCAAAATCTTAAAAGTGCGATATCTCCGATACTGGACAAGCTAGAGAGGTCCGCGAGGGCTCATTTTAAAGCGCTCCGCGCGTACTATAACATACTATAAGGGCGATTGTCTAACTCGAAAATTACGGCGCTGGCGAAGGCCGGAAATTTGGCGATTTTTCGCGATTTCTCTTCAAACTTTGAACTCACTTTCCTCGCGAACTAAAGGACCTAGAACGGTCCGGGAAGTTGCGTTCGTGATGGTTTTGAGTCTACTAGCACTGGCAAAAAGTCCGGTGCGATTATCGAAAATTTTTTTTTTTTGCCGATTTGGGCCGAAAAGTTGAGGCTGGGGGGCTATTGACAACTTTCGCGTTTTTCGCCAAAATCTTAAAAGTGCGATATCTCCGATACTGGACAAGCTAGAGAGGTCCGCGAGGGCTCATTTTAAAGCGCTCCGCGCGTACTATAACATACTATAAGGGCGATTGTCTAACTCGAAAATTACGGCGCTGGCGAAGGCCGGAAATTTGGCGATTTTTCGCGATTTCTCTTCAAACTTTGAACTCACTTTCCTCGCGAACTAAACGACTTAGATCGGTCCGGGAAGTTGCGTTCGTGATGGTTTTGAGTCTACTAGCACTGGCAAAAAGTCCGGTGCGATTATCGAAAATTTTTTTTTTTTGCCGATTTGGGCCGAAAAGTTGAGGCTGGGGGTGTATTGACAACTTTCTCGTTTTTCGCCAAAATCTTAAATGTGCGTTTTCTCCGTTTCTGGACAACCGAGAGAGGTCCGCGAGGGCTCATTTTAAAGCGCTCCGCGCGTACTATAACATACTATAAGGGCGATTGTCTAACTCGAAAATTACGGCGCTGGCGAAGGCCGGAAATTTGGCGATTTTTCGCGATTTCTCTTCAAACTTTGAACTCACTTTCCTCGCGAACTAAACGACTTAGAACGGTCCGGGAAGTTGCGTTCGTGATGGTTTTGAGTCTACTAGCACTGGCAAAAAGTCCGGTGCGATTATCGAAAATTTTTTTTTTTTGCCGATTTGGGCCGAAAAGTTGAGGCTGGGTGGGTATTGACAACTTTCGCGTTTTTCGCCAAAATCTTAAAAGTGCGATATCTCCGATACTGGACAAGCTAGAGAGGTCCGCGAGGGCTCATTTTAAAGCGCTCCGCGCGTACTATAACATACTATAAGGGCGATTGTCTAACTCGAAAATTACGGCGCTGGCGAAGGCCGGAAATTTGGCGATTTTTCGCGATTTCTCTTCAAACTTTGAAATCACTTTCCTCGCGAACTAAACGACTTAGAACGGTCCGGGAAGTTGCGTTCGTGATGGTTTTGAGTCTACTAGCACTGGCAAAAAGTCCGGTGCGATTATCGAAAATTTTTTTTTTTTGCCGATTTGGGCCGAAAAGTTGAGGCTGGTGGGGTATTGACAACTTTCGCGTTTTTCGCCAAAATCTTAAAAGTGCGATATCTCCGATACTGGACAAGCTAGAGAGGTCCGCGAGGGCTCATTTTAAAGCGCTTCCGGTGTACTATAACATACTATAAGGGCGATTGTCTAACTCGAAAATTACGCCGCTGGCGAAGGCCGGAAATTTGGCGATTTATCGCGATTTCTCTTCAAACTTTGAATCCACTTTCCTCGCGAACTAAACGACTTAGAACGGTCCGGGAAGTTGCGTTCGTGATGGTTTTGAGTCTACTAGCACTGGCAAAAAGTCCGGTGCGATTATCGAAAATTTTTTTTTTTTTTTTTGCCGATTTGGGCCGAAAAGTTGAGGCTGGGGGGTATTGACAACTTTCGCGTTTTTCGCCAAAATCTTAAAAGTGCGATATCTCCGATACTGGACAAGCTAGAGAGGTCCGCGAGGGCTCATTTTAAAGCGCTCCGCGCGTACTATAACATACTATAAGGGCGATTGTCTAACTCGAAAATTACGCCGCTGGCGAAGGCCGGAAATTTGGCGATTTTTCGCGATTTCTCTTCAAACTTTGAACTCACTTTCCTCGCGAACTAAACGACTTAGAACGGTCCGGGAAGTTGCGTTCGTGATGGTTTTGAGTCTACTAGCACTGGCAAAAAGTCCGGTGCGATTATCGAAAATTTTTTTTTTTTTTGCCGATTTGGGCCGAAAAGTTGAGGCTGGGGGGTATTGACAACTTTCGCGTTTTTCGCCAAAATCTTAAAAGTGCGATATCTCCGATACTGGACAAGCTAGAGAGGTCCGCGAGGGCTCATTTTAAAGCGCTGCGCGAGTACTATAACATACTATAAGGGCGATTGTCTAACTCGAAAATTACGCCGCTGGCGAAGGCCGGAAATTTGGCGATTTTTCGCGATTTCTCTTCAAACTTTGATCTCACTTTCCTCGCGAACTAAACGACTTAGAACGGTCCGGGAAGTTGCGTTCGTGATGGTTTTGAGTCTACTAGCACTGGCAAAAAGTCCGGTGCGATTATCGAAAATTTTTTTTTTTTTGCCGATTTGGGCCGAAAAGTTGAGGCGTGGGGGGTATTGACAACTTTCGCGTTTTTCGCCAAAATCTTAAAAGTGCGATATCTCCGATACTGGACAAGCTAGAGAGGTCCGCGAGGGCTCATTTTAAAGCGCTCCGCGCGTACTATAACATACTATAAGGGCGATTGTCTAACTCGAAAATTACGGCGCTGGCGAAGGCCGGAAATTTGGCGATTTTTCGCGATTTCTCTTCAAACTTTGAACTCACTTTCCTCGCGAACTAAACGACTTAGAACGGTCCGGGAAGTTGCGTTCGTGATGGTTTTGAGTCTACTAGCACTGGCAAAAAGTCCGGTGCGATTATCGAAAATTTTTTTTTTTTTGCCGATTTGGGCCGAAAAGTTGAGGCTGGGGTTGTATTGACAACTTTCGCGTTTTTCGCCAAAATCTTAAAAGTGCGATATCTCCGATACTGGACAAGCTAGAGAGGTCCGCGAGGGCTCATTTTAAAGCGCTCCGCGCGTACTATAACATACTATAAGGGCGATTGTCTAACTCGAAAATTACGGCGCTGGCGAAGGCCGGAAATTTGGCGATTTTTCGCGATTTCTCTTCAAACTTTGAACTCACTTTCCTCGCGAACTAAACGACTTAGAACGGTCCGGGAAGTTGCGTTCGTGATGGTTTTGAGTCTACTAGCACTGGCAAAAAGTCCGGTGCGATTATCGAAAATTTTTTTTTTGCCGATTTGGGCCGAAAAGTTGAGGCTGGGGGGTATTGACAACTTTCGCGTTTTTCGCCAAAATCTTAAAAGTGCGATATCTCCGACACTGGACAAGCTAGAGAGGTCCGCGAGGGCTCATTTTAAAGCGCTCCGCGCGTACTATAACATACTATAAGGGCGATTGTCTAACTCGAAAATTACGGCGCTGGCGAAGGCCGGAAATTTGGCGATTTTTCGCGATTTCTCTTCAAACTTTGAACTCACTTTCCTCGCGAACTAAACGACTTAGAACGGTCCGGGAAGTTGCGTTCGTGATGGTTTTGAGTCTACTAGCACTGGCAAAAAGTCCGGTGCGATTATCGAAAATTTTTTTTTTTTTGCCGATTTGGGCCGAAAAGTTGAGGCTGGGGGGTATTGACAACTTTCGCGTTTTTCGCCAAAATTTTAAAAGTGCGATATCTCCGATACTGGACAAGCTAGAGAGGTCCGCGAGGGCTCATTTTAAAGCGCTCCGCGCGTACTATAACATACTATAAGGGCGATTGTCTAACTCGAAAATTACGGCGCTGGCGAAGGCCGGAAATTTGGCGATTTTTCGCGATTTCTCTTCAAACTTTGAACTCACTTTCCTCGCGAACTAAACGACTTAGAACGGTCCGGGAAGTTGCGTTCGTGATGGTTTTGTGTCTACTAGCACTGGCAAAAAGCCCGGTGCGATTATCGAAAATTTTTTTTTGCCGACTTGGGCCGAAAAGTTGAAGGTGGGGGGTATTGACAACTTTCGCGTTTTTCGCCAAAATCTTAAAAGTGCGATATCTCCGATACTGGACAAGCTAGAGAGGTCCGCGAGGGCTCATTTTAAAGCGCTTCCGGTGTACTATAACATACTATAAGGGCGATTGTCCAACTCGAAAATTACGCCGCTGGCGAAGGCCGGAATTTTGGCCATTTTTCGCGATTTCTCTTCAAACTTTGAAATCACTTTCCTCGCGAACTAAACGACTTAGAACGGTCCGGGAAGTTGCGTTCGTGATGGTTTTGAGTCTACTAGCACTGGCAAAAAGCCCGGTGCGATTATCGAAAATTTTTTTTTTTTTTGCCGATTTGGGCCGAAAAGTTGAGGCTGGGGGGTATTGACAACTTTCGCGTTTTTCGCCAAAATCTTAAAAGTGCGATATCTCCGATACTGGACAAGCTAGAGAGGTCCGCGAGGGCTCATTTTAAAGCGCTCCGCGCGTACTATAACATACTATAAGGGCGATTGTCTAACTCGAAAATTACGCCGCTGGCGAAGGCCGGAAATTTGGCGATTTTTCGCGATTTCTCTTCAAACTTTGAACTCACTTTCCTCGCGAACTAAACGACTTAGAACGGTCCGGGAAGTTGCGTTCGTGATGGTTTTGAGTCTACTAGCACTGGCAAAAAGTCCGGTGCGATTATCGAAAATTTTTTTTTTTTTGCCGATTTGGGCCGAAAAGTTGAGGCTGGGGGGTATTGACAACTTTCGCGTTTTTCGCCAAAATCTTAAAAGTGCGATATCTCCGATACTGGACAAGCTAGAGAGGTCCGCGAGGGCTCATTTTAAAGCGCTCCGCGCGTACTATAACATACTATAAGGGCGATTGTCTAACTCGAAAATTACGGCGCTGGCGAAGGCCGGAAATTTGGCGATTTTTCGCGATTTCTCTTCAAACTTTGAACTCACTTTCCTCGCGAACTAAACGACTTAGAACGGGCCGGGAAGTTGCGTTCGTGATGGTTTTGAGTCTACTAGCACTGGCAAAAAGTCCGGTGCGATTATCGAAAATTTTTTTTTTTTTGCCGATTTGGGCCGAAAAGTTGAGGCTGTGTGTGTATTGACAACTTTCGCGTTTTTCGCCAAAATCTTAAAAGTGCGATATCTCCGATACTGGACAAGCTAGAGAGGTCCGCGAGGGCTCATTTTAAAGCGCTCCGCGCGTACTATAACATACTATAAGGGCGATTGTCTAACTCGAAAATTACGGCGCTGGCGAAGGCCGGAAATTTGGCGATTTTTCGCGATTTCTCTTCAAACTTTGAACTCACTTTCCTCGCGAACTAAACGACTTAGAACGGTCCGGGAAGTTGCGTTCGTGATGGTTTTGAGTCTACTAGCACTGGCAAAAAGTCCGGTGCGATTATCGAAAATTTTTTTTTTTTTGCCGATTTGGGCCGGAAAGTTGGGCTGGGGGGTATTGACAACTTTCGCGTTTTTCGCCAAAATCTTAAAAGTGCGATATCTCCGACACTGGACAAGCTAGAGAGGTCCGCGAGGGCTCATTTTAAAGCGCTCCGCGCGTACTATAACATACTATAAGGGCGATTGTCTAACTCGAAAATTACGGCGCTGGCGAAGGCCGGAAATTTGGCGATTTTTCGCGATTTCTCTTCAAACTTTGAACTCACTTTCCTCGCGAACTAAACGACTTAGAACGGTCCGGGAAGTTGCGTTCGTGATGGTTTTGAGTCTACTAGCACTGGCAAAAAGTCCGGTGCGATTATCGAAAATTTTTTTTTTTTTTGCCGATTTGGGCCGAAAAGTTGAGGCTGGGGGGTATTGACAACTTTCGCGTTTTTCGCCAAAATCTTAAAAGTGCGATATCTCCGATACTGGACAAGCTAGAGAGGTCCGCGAGGGCTCATTTTAAAGCGCTCCGCGCGTACTATAACATACTATAAGGGCGATTGTCAAACTCGAAAATTACGCCGCTGGCGAAGGCCGGAAATTTGGCGATTTTTCGCGATTTCTCTTCAAACTTTGAACTCACTTTCCTCGCGAACTAAACGACTTAGAACGGTCCGGGAAGTTGCGTTCGTGATGGTTTTGAGTCTACTAGCACTGGCAAAAAGTCCGGTGCGATTATCGAAAATTTTTTTTTTTTTGCCGATTTGGGCCGAAAAGTTGAGGCTGGGGGGTATTGACAACTTTCGCGTTTTTCGCCAAAATCTTAAAAGTGCGATATCTCCGATACTGGACAAGCTAGAGAGGTCCGCGAGGGCTCATTTTAAAGCGCTCCGCGCGTACTATAACATACTATAAGGGCGATTGTCTAACTCGAAAATTACGGCGCTGGCGAAGGCCGGAAATTTGGCGATTTTTCGATTTCTCGCGATTTCTCTTCAAACTTTGAACTCACTTTCCTCGCGAACTAAACGAGTTATATCGGCCGGGGAAGTTGCGTTCGTGATGGTTTTGAGTCTACTAGCACTGGCAAAAAGTCCGGTGCGATTATCGAAAATTTTTTTTTTTTTTGTGTATTTGGGCTGATATTTTTTTTTTTGTGTGTTATTGACAACTTTCGCGTTTTTCGCCAAAATCTTAAAAGTGCGATATCTCCGATACTGGACAAGCTAGAGAGGTCCGCGAGGGCTCATTTTAAAGCGCTCCGCGCGTACTATAACATACTATAAGGGCGATTGTCTAACTCGAAAATTACGGCGCTGGCGAAGGCCGGAAATTTGGCGATTTTTCGCGATTTCTCTTCAAACTTTGAACTCACTTTCCTCGCGAACTAAACGACTTAGAACGGTCCGGGAAGTTGCGTTCGTGATGGTTTTGAGTCTACTAGCACTGGCAAAAAGTCCGGTGCGATTATCGAAAATTTTTTTTTTTTTGCCGATTTGGGCCGAAAAGTTGAGGCTGGGGGGTATTGACAACTTTCGCGTTTTTCGCCAAAATCTTAAAAGTGCGATATCTCCGATACTGGACAAGCTAGAGAGGTCCGCGAGGGCTCATTTTAAAGCGCTCCGCGCGTACTATAACATATTATAAGGGCGATTGTCTAACTCGAAAATTACGCCGCTGGCGAAGGCCGGGGTATTGACAACTTCGCGTTTTTCGCCAAAATCTTAAAAGTGATATCTCCGATACTAGACAAGCTAGAGAGGTCCGCGAGGCTCATTTTAAAGCGCTTCCGGTGTACTATAACATACTATAAGGGCGATTGTCTAACTCGAAAATTACGGCGCTGGCGAAGGCCGGAAATTTGGCGATTTTTCGCGATTTCTCTTCGAACTTTGAATCCACTTTCCTCGCGAACTAAACGACTTAGAACGGTCCGGGAAGTTGCGTTCGTGATGGTTTCGAGTCTACTAACACTGGCAAAAAGTCCGGGGCGATTATCGAAAATTTTTTTTTTGCCGATTTGGGCCGAAAAGTTCGACGTGGGTGGGTATTGACAACTTTCGCGTTTTTCGCCAAAATCTTAAAAGTGCGATATCTCCGATACTAGACAAGCTAGAGAGGTCCGCGAGGGCTCATTTTAAAGCGCTTCCGTTGTACTATAACATACTATAAGGGCGATTGTCTAACTCGAAAATTACGCCGCTGGCGAAGGCCGGAAATTTGGCCATTTTTCGCGATTTCGCTTCGAACTTTGAATCCACTTTCCTCGCGAACTAAACGACTTAGAACGGTCCGGGAAGTTGCGTTCGTGATGGTTTTGAGTCTACTAGCACTGGCAAAAAGTCCGGTGCGATTATCGAAAATTTTTTTTTTGCCGATTTGGGCCGAAAAGTTCGACGTGGGGGGTATTGACAACTTTCGCGTTTTTCGCCAAAAAATCTTAAAAAGTGCGATATCTCCGATACTAGACAAGCTAGAGAGGTCCGCGAGGGCTCATTTAAAGCGCTTCCGGTGTACTATAACATACTATAAGGGCGATTGTCCAACTCGAAAATTACGCCGCTGGCGAAGGCCGGAAATTTGGCCATTTTTCGCGATTTCGCTTCGAACTTTGAATCCACTTTCCTCGCGAACTAAACGACTTAGAACGGTCCGGGAAGTTGCGTTCGTGATGGTTTTGAGTCTACTAGCACTGGCAAAAAGTCCGGTGCGATTATCGAAAATTTTTTTTTTTTTTCGCCGATTTGGGCCGAAAAGTTGAGGCTGGGGGTATTGACAACTTTCGCGTTTTTCGCCAAAATCTTAAAAGTGCGATATCTCCGATACTGACAAGCTAGAGAGGTCCGCGGGGGCTCATTTTAAAGCGCTCCGCGCGTACTATAACATACTATAAGGGCGATTGTCCAACTCGAAAATTACGGCGCTGGCGAAGGCCGGAAATTTGGCCATTTTTCGCGATTTCGCTTCGAACTTTGAATCCACTTTCCTCGCGAACTAAACGACTTAGAACGGTCCGGGAAGTTGCGTTCGTGATGGTTTTGAGTCTACTAGCACTGGCAAAAAGTCCGGTGCGATTATCGAAAATTTTTTTTTTTTTTGCCGATTTGGGCCGAAAAGTTGACTGGGGGTATTGACAACTTTCGCGTTTTTCGCCAAAATCTTAAAAGTGCGATATCTCCGATACTAGACAAGCTAGAGAGGTCCGCGAGGGCTCATTTTAAAGCGCTACGCGAGTACTATAACATACTATAAGGGCGATTGTCCAACTCGAAAATTACGCCGCTGGCGAAGGCCGGAAATTTGGCCATTTTTCGCGATTTCGCTTCGAACTTTGAATCCACTTTCCTCGCGAACTAAACGACTTAGAACGGTCCGGGAAGTTGCGTTCGTGATGGTTTTGAGTCTACTAGCACTGGCAAAAAGTCCGGTGCGATTATCGAAAATTTTTTTTTTTTTGCCGATTTGGGCCGAAAAGTTGACGTGGGGGTATTGACAACTTTCGCGTTTTTCGCCAAAATCTTAAAAGTGCGATATCTCCGATACTAGACAAGCTAGAGAGGTCCGCGAGGGCTCATTTTAAAGCGCTTCCGGTGTACTATAACATACTATAAGGGCGATTGTCCAACTCGAAAATTACGCCGCTGGCGAAGGCCGGAAATTTGCCGATTTTTCGCGATTTCGCTTCAAACTTTGAATCCACTTTCCTCGCGAACTAAACGACTTAGAACGGTCCGGGAAGTTGCGTTCGTGATGGTTTTGAGTCTACTAGCACTGGCAAAAAGTCCGGTGCGATTATCGAAAATTTTTTTTTTTTTGCCGATTTGGGCCGAAAAGTTGACGTGGGGGTATTGACAACTTTCGCGTTTTTCGCCAAAATCTTGAAAGTGCGATATCTCCGATACTAGACAAGCTAGAGAGGTCCGCGAGGGCTCATTTTAAAGCGCTTCGGGTGTACTATAACAGGCTATAAGGACGATTGTCTAACTCGAAAATTACGCCGCTGGCGAAGGCCGCAAATTTGGCCATTTCTCGCGATTTCTCTTCGAACTTTGAATCCACTTTCCTCGCGAACTAAACGACTTAGAACGGTCCGGGAAGTTGCGTTCGTGATGGTTTTGAGTCTACTAGCACTGGCAAAAAGTCCGGTGCGATTATCGAAAATTTTTTTTTTTCGCCGATTTGGGCCGAAAAGTTGAGGCTGGGGGGGTATTGACAACTTTCGCGTTTTTCGCCAAAATCTTAAAAGTGCGATATCTCCGATACTAGACAAGCTAGAGACGTCCGCGAGGGCTCATTTTAAAGCGCTTCCGGTGTACTATAACATACTATAAGGGCGATTGTCTAACTCGAAAATTACGCCGCTGGCGAAGGCCGGAAGTTTGGCCATTTTTCGCGATTTCGCTTCAACTTTGAATCCACTTTCCTCGCGAACTAAACGACTTAGAACGGTCCGGGAAGTTGCGTTCGTGATGGTTTTGAGTCTACTAGCACTGGCAAAAAGTCCGGTGCGATTATCGAAAATTTTTTTTTTTGCCGATTTGGGCCGAAAAGTTGAAGGTGGGGGGGTATTGACAACTTTCGCGTTTTTCGCCAAAATCTTAAAAGTGCGATATCTCCGATACTGGACAAGCTAGAGAGGTCCGCGAGGGCTCATTTTAAAGCGCTCCGCGCGTACTATAACATACTATAAGGGCGATTGTCTAACTCGAAAATTACGCCGCTGGCGAAGGCCGGAAATTTGGCCATTTTTCGCGATTTCTCTTCGAACTTTGAACTCACTTTCCTCGCGAACTAAACGACTTAGAACGGTCCGGGAAGTTGCGTTCGTGATGGTTTTGAGTCTACTAGCACTGGCAAAAAGTCCGGTGCGATTATCGAAAATTTTTTTTTTTCGCCGATTTGGGCCGAAAAGTTGAGGCTGGGGGTATTGACAACTTTCGCGTTTTTCGCCAAAATCTTAAAAGTGCGATATCTCCGATACTAGACAAGCTAGAGAGGTGCGCGAGGGCTCATTTTAAAGCGCTTCCGCGTACTATAACATACTATAAGGTCGATTGTCTAACTCGAAAATTACGGCGCTGGCGAAGGCCGGAAATTTGGCGATTTCTCGCGATTTCTCTTCAAACTTTGAACTCACTTTCCTCGCGAACTAAACGACTTAGAACGGTCCGGGAAGTTGCGTTCGTGATGGTTTTGAGTCTACTAGCACTGGCAAAAAGTCCGGTGCGATTATCGAAAATTTTTTTTTTTTGCCGATTTGGGCCGAAAAGTTGAGGCTGGGGGGGTATTGACAACTTTCGCGTTTTTCGCCAAAATCTTAAAAGTGCGATATCTCCGATACTGGACAAGCTAGAGAGGTTTCGCGTTTTTCGCCAAAATTTCGCCGATTTGGGCCGAAAAGTTGAGGCTGGGGGGTATTGACAACTTTCGCGTTTTTCGCCAAAATCTTAAAAGTGCGATATCTCCGATACTGGACAAGCTAGAGAGGTCCGCGAGGGCTCATTTTAAAGCGCTCCGCGCGTACTATAACATACAATAAGGGCGATTGTCTAACTCGAAAATTACGGCGCTGGCGAAGGCCGGAAATTTGGCGATTTCTCGCGATTTCTCTTCAAACTTTGAACTCACTTTCCTCGCGAACTAAACGACTTAGAACGGTCCGGGAAGTTGCGTTCGTGATGGTTTTGAGTCTACTAGCACTGGCAAAAAGTCCGGTGCGATTATCGAAAATTTTTTTTTTTTTTCGCCGATTTGGGCCGAAAAGTTGAGGCTGGGGGGTATTGACAACTTTCGCGTTTTTCGCCAAAATCTTAAAAGTGCGATATCTCCGATACTGGACAAGCTAGAGAGGTCCGCGAGGGCTCATTTTAAAGCGCTCCGCGCGTACTATAACATACAATAAGGGCGATTGTCTAACTCGAAAATTACGGCGCTGGCGAAGGCCGGAAATTTGGCGATTTCTCGCGATTTCTCTTCAAACTTTGAACTCACTTTCCTCGCGAACTAAACGACTTAGAACGGTCCGGGAAGTTGCGTTCGTGATGGTTTTGAGTCTACTAGCACTGGCAAAAAGTCCGGTGCGATTATCGAAAATTTTTTTTTTTCGCCGATTTGGGCCGAAAAGTTGAGGCTGGGGGGGTATTGACAACTTTCGCGTTTTTCGCCAAAATCTTAAAAGTGCGATATCTCCGATACTGGACAAGCTAGAGAGGTCCGCGAGGGCTCATTTTAAAGCGCTCCGCGCGTACTATAACATACAATAAGGGCGATTGTCTAACTCGAAAATTACGGCGCTGGCGAAGGCCGGAAATTTGGCGATTTCTCGCGATTTCTCTTCAAACTTTGAACTCACTTTCCTCGCGAACTAAACGACTTAGAACGGTCCGGGAAGTTGCGTTCGTGATGGTTTTGAGTCTACTAGCACTGGCAAAAAGTCCGGTGCGATTATCGAAAATTTTTTTTTTCGCCGATTTGGGCCGAAAAGTTGAGGCTGGGGGGTATTGACAACTTTCGCGTTTTTCGCCAAAATCTTAAAAGTGCGATATCTCCGATACTGGACAAGCTAGAGAGGTCCGCGAGGGCTCATTTTAAAGCGCTCCGCGCGTACTATAACATACAATAAGGGCGATTGTCTAACTCGAAAATTACGGCGCTGGCGAAGGCCGGAAATTTGGCGATTTCTCGCGATTTCTCTTCAAACTTTGAACTCACTTTCCTCGCGAACTAAACGACTTAGAACGGTCCGGGAAGTTGCGTTCGTGATGGTTTTGAGTCTACTAGCACTGGCAAAAAGTCCGGTGCGATTATCGAAAATTTTTTTTTTTCCCGACTTGGGCCGAAATGTTGAAGGAGGGGTTGTATTATTGGCAACTTTCGCGTTTTTCGCCAAAATCTTAAAAGTGCGATATCTCCGATACTGGACCAGCTAGAGAGGTCCGCGAGGGCTCATTTTAAAGCGCTCCGCGCGTACTATAACATACAATAAGGGCGATTGTCTAACTCGAAAATTACGGCGCTGGCGAAGGCCGGAAATTTGGCGATTTCTCGCGATTTCTCTTCAAACTTTGAACTCACTTTCCTCGCGAACTAAACGACTTAGAACGGTCCGGGAAGTTGCGTTCGTGATGGTTTTGAGTCTACTAGCACTGGCAAAAAGTCCGGTGCGATTATCGAAAATTTTTTTTTTTCGCCGATTTGGGCCGAAAAGTTGAGGCTGGGGGGTATTTGACAACTTTCGCGTTTTTCGCCAAAATCTTAAAAGTGCGATATCTCCGATACTGGACAAGCTAGAGAGGTCCGCGAGGGCTCATTTTAAAGCGCTCCGCGCGTACTATAACATACAATAAGGGCGATTGTCTAACTCGAAAATTACGGCGCTGGCGAAGGCCGGAAATTTGGCGATTTCTCGCGATTTCTCTTCAAACTTTGAACTCACTTTCCTCGCGAACTAAACGACTTAGAACGGTCCGGGAAGTTGCGTTCGTGATGGTTTTGAGTCTACTAGCACTGGCAAAAAGTCCGGTGCGATTATCGAAAATTTTTTTTTTTCGCCGATTTGGGCCGAAAAGTTGAGGCTGGGGGGGTGTTGACTACTTTCGCGTTTTTCGCCAAAATCTTAAAAGTGCGATATCTCCGATACTGGACAAGCTAGAGAGGTCCGCGAGGGCTCATTTTAAAGCGCTCCGCGCGTACTATAACATACAATAAGGGCGATTGTCTAACTCGAAAATTACGGCGCTGGCGAAGGCCGGAAATTTGGCGATTTCTCGCGATTTCTCTTCAAACTTTGAACTCACTTTCCTCGCGAACTAAACGACTTAGAACGGTCCGGGAAGTTGCGTTCGTGATGGTTTTGAGTCTACTAGCACTGGCAAAAAGTCCGGTGCGATTATCGGAAATTTTTTTTTTTCGCCGATTTGGGCCGAAAAGTTGAGGCTGGGGGGGTATTGACAACTTTCGCGTTTTTCGCCAAAATCTTAAAAGTGCGATATCTCCGATACTGGACAAGCTAGAGAGGTCCGCGAGGGCTCATTTTAAAGCGCTCCGCGCGTACTATAACATACAATTTTTTTTCGCCGAAGGTTTTTCGCCAAAATCTTAAAAGTGCGATATCTCCGATACTGGACAAGCTAGAGAGGTCCGCGAGGGCTCATTTTAAAGCGCTCCGCGCGTACTATAACATACAATAAGGGCGATTGTCTAACTCGAAAATTACGGCGCTGGCGAAGGCCGGAAATTTGGCGATTTCTCGCGATTTCTCTTCAAACTTTGAACTCACTTTCCTCGCGAACTAAACGACTTAGAACGGTCCGGGAAGTTGCGTTCGTGATGGTTTTGAGTCTACTAGCACTGGCAAAAAGTCCGGTGCGATTATCGAAAATTTTTTTTTTTTCGCCGATTTGGGCCGAAAAGTTGAGGCTGGGGGGGTATTGACAACTTTCGCGTTTTTCGCCAAAATCTTAAAAGTGCGATATCTCCGATACTGGACAAGCTAGAGAGGTCCGCGAGGGCTCATTTTAAAGCGCTCCGCGCGTACTATAACATACAATAAGGGCGATTGTCTAACTCGAAAATTACGGCGCTGGCGAAGGCCGGAAATTTGGCGATTTCTCGCGATTTCTCTTCAAACTTTGAACTCACTTTCCTCGCGAACTAAACGACTTAGAACGGTCCGGGAAGTTGCGTTCGTGATGGTTTTGAGTCTACTAGCACTGGCAAAAAGTCCGGTGCGATTATCGAAAATTTTTTTTTTTTGCCGATTTGGGCCGAAAAGTTGAGGCTGGGGGGGTATTGACAACTTTCGCGTTTTTCGCCAAAATCTTAAAAGTGTGATATCTCCGAT